>JAPEIS010000014.1:600000-1200000 GCA_029531795.1 Sclerotinia nivalis
CTCCTAGCATCTCAGCCTAATCCCCACCCCCATCAAATCCCAATAAAAAACGCTCCCACAAAAACCACGCCCGTAAACCCAGTCAAAAGCGTATACTGAAACTCATGAAAGAAACTCGTCTTCGCATACCTCGCTTTCTTCCATTCCTCCTTCGGCCTCGCAATCTGCGTCTTATCATCTCTATCGAGCAACTCCTCTCGATCCGGCATCGAAGGGGGCCAAATCGCATAGCGGATCGGTTCGAAACATGCCGTGATACACATCATCCATAACATCGGGGGCCAGAAGGCATGAGTGAGTAAATACAAAAGTTTTTTCTTCAACGTGTCATTTGTCTCTTTCTGGATAACGAGGCCGAGAATGCTGGAATAGGTCACGGCGGCTATGACGAAGAGGATGTATAGGAGATGTATGTAGCATTGACAATTCCAGAGGATGGTCCAGAGTCTTCTGAGGACGCCTGCGCGCGTAAGAGGATCGCGTTCATTGATATCTGATTTTTGACTTCCGGAACTGGAGAAGGCCATGGGGCGGCCGCCGAGCCAGGAGGGGAGGAGAAACGACATGATGATTGTTTTGGCGTGGAAGGGAGCCATCCACAGTTGAGCGCCTGCGTCGCGTTGTGCGAGACGGTAGCCGGAGGGGATGTATGTGATCCATTCGTTGAGACGGGTTAGCACTAGCTGCATGAAACAGAGGCGGACTTGCCATTTGAGTTGGCTTTCGGTGTTGTAGGCTACGAGTTGACCGCCGGAGATGAGGACGATGGGGATGGTGAGGAGGGCGATGACGAGGAAGATTTTGAAAAAGGCGTCAATTGCGAAAACGAATGCGGAGAGACGGGCGAAGAATCCCATGCCTTTTACTAGCTTTCCGAAGAGACAAAATTTTAATTTTAGTGCTGTTTGCAACGTTCCGAGAGTCCAACGTGTACGTTGTTTGAGATGTCCGGTGATGGTGTCTGGGACAGTACCGAATTGTAGGGCTTCGTGACAAAATGCGGTTTTCCAGCCGGCACCGAGAAGTAAGGAGGAGGTAAAGGTATCTTCGGCGAGGGAACCAACGGGCCAGCCTCCAATATCATCGAGGGCTGCGCGGCGGATGGCGTAACCGGAACCGGTACACCATGCTACTCCATTGGCATCTTTTGTAGGTTCCATTACATGGACGAATGCATCTAGGGATTGACACAGAGGATCATTTTCAGGAACGTTGTAGAAAAGCTGGTTGTACTGTTAGTTCTTGATTTTCTGTAACTCAGGATGATACACATACCTGCGGTGGACAAACAAGAGCCATCTTATCATCAATAACCATATGAGCAATAATAGCTCTTAACCAATCCGGCTCCGGAATCATATCCGCGTCCAAGGGTGCAATAAATTCGGCTTCACCTCCTTCCAAATCAACCACGAAATTAGTACCGCCGGCGAGATTTCCAGCTTTGAAATGATGCGGAACGCCCTTAATCTTGATACGGGCATGGTAATAAACATTTGGATATTCGAGCGAAAGATCGTTGACAGCTTTTTCCAATTCGGCATCTTTCCCATCATCGAGTACGACAACACGGAAACGGTCTTGGGGGTACTAGAATTTTTATTAACAATTTACACTCGTGATATTTGGGAGGTGACATACATCACCAGCAGCCGCAGCTCGAGTGGTATCAAGTACGATGTCTACATCTTCACCGCAGCATGTAATGAAAACATCAACAGTAGGTACCACATCACCACGAATACGAAGCTTGGGACGTGAACGACCGCGGATAGATAACATTTGGTACAGTTGGTGGAGAAGAGCGGGACCTATTCGATGTCAGCTTGTGGTTTTCTTGGCAGGTAATCGGGGTTGTGATAAACGGGAAGATTTCGTGTCAAAATAAATGAACGTTGGGAATTTCCCGACTTCAAACGCTTGGGCATGGGAAAATGGAATGAACGACAAATACTTACAAGCAACGCAACCTTCTGCTGCAATAAATAGCCATGCCATGATATACACTTTGTCATACGCCCTTTGAACATCAATTATACAAAAAATGCGGTATGCGTAGTAGAGGAAGTAGGAACCGCAGGCTAGAAATGTGAACAATGGAGATAATCGATACATGTTTCGTTTCCAAGGAGGGAGGAAAATTTCATCGTCGTGCTTGTGTAATGTTTCGATTTGATATACAGAGGTATCAAATTGCTTGTTGAAGGTATTGAAATGTCTGACTTTTCGAGCGGTGCCTGGATCTTCCTTTTTGAATTCTTCGTAACTGATACTTTCATCCTCTCGTAAACCTGGTGATGGGCATGCCGTTGCTCCGTCGTAAGATGAGGTATCGGAGAAAGAGCAGCCATGAAAGGCATTTAATGATTGGGCGTATGGTAGACTAGGTGTTGAAGGACCGGGCGTTAATGTGCCAGGTGTTTGACTCCCACCTAGGAGAGCTGCTGAGCTCTAATTATTGAATAAATTTAAATTTGATGATGATCGCGTTGTCGGAGTTCGGCTATATCGAATGGTATCTAAAGATGTGACCGATTCATTGTTATGTAATTCGCCCCATCGTGCCACTGTAGGTGATGGTGGTTGAGGGAGAAATTCGAATTCTCCACGGTCGTCACTATCACCGTGAGCCGCTCTGGCAGGAAACTGTATCATTTTGAATTATGCTTCGACAAATGGTCGAGCTAACGAAGGAAAGAAGAAGGAAGACACTCGCAGTCCAAAAATTACTAGGAGCTCAATTGACTGTATTGATCAGAGACAAGAAAGACAAGAGAATGTGATGAGGAAAACGAATGAACCCTAAAGAAGAAAAGACTTGGAGGCATCTACGTATTCTTAAAGAGACAGCAATATCTGCCAGACCAAAATAGCAAACTATATGAGTGACTGTCAGGCGACAAACATGCATACCCTTGCCAGCACCTTGAACTTCAAAATGATATAAGAAGTCTTTAGCAAGGAATATCTGAGTTGGGAATGGCTTTGAATGAACAGCCATCTTTTCCAGCTAGCTTTATACAAAATAGCACATTACAATTGACTTCAACACACTACTAATATCATTTTCCAATTCTACAATGATCAGGTTAACCTTGATTAGGCAGTAATGGAATCCTGTCAACCGAGTTTGTAACAAGATTGAACCATTCAGATTACAATCGATCATCCAAAATACTGTGGAGTTCTCGATGGTTCATCTCAAATCCGAGGCAACATATGGACCCATATAGAAATCACTTATTTAGTATGGACATGGCTGCCACCTTGACAAATATCAACTGCAGGAACCCTATACAAGGTCTGCAGCATCGCAGCTATGGAAGAACAGGGAAAAGCCTAGACAATTACTCCACTAGTGACTATACCAATTGATAATCGAGTATTTGGCAAAGGAATCAAGCTTACTAAAGGGGAGCATCTGAAATGGTGTCAAAATACCAAGGCCCCTATAAACCTTCACATTCAATTTAAACTGTTTGGGGTAAGTAAACACGATGGAAATGGGTTATGGTTGAAGATTTTAAGGTTACGCATTTTATTCTTTCATCAATTATAATAGAATATCACAATAGTATAGTTTCAATCAATCATATTCAAAATAAATTATCTAAATTCTGGATGCTGTACTATTCATAACTCCAAATTGAATAGTGTATTTAAAATAATAAAAATATTGTGATTTGATGATTGATTCGATTAAAATATTGCAATCGAGATTCTAAAGACCTTATAACTCAATGACTGAAGGCTAAATGATCGCCTATAAGGTGATTGTCACAATGCATATACATATCAGGATGAAATAATAGATTCGTTGTAGAAGGAAGAGCTAGCTAGGAAGGGTGGAAGGGTAGAACCTTTATAAGATGTGGAGGTCAGAGGGTAGAGCTATGCTAGGGTAGCTAGCATAGGTATACCTTAATTCTAAGGCCACAATCCTTATAAACCACGTAACAGTGATGTAAAAAGTTCCAAATCCTCGATTTTGATAGAGGGGTAATATTTGAGGAATATCGGAAATATTGAACGTTGGGTAAGGGCCTTGGCATTTCGATGCCATTTCAGACGCTCCCTACTAAAGTAAAAAAAAAAAGACATACGCAACAAGGAAGGACGAACCACCTTTAGATCCAGTTCAACGCAAACCCTCCATGCAATAAAGTTTCAGTCCTTCAATTGGGTTATGTAAATTGAAAGAAGAGCCGAACGGTAAAGTGATCAATATTCCAACCAGATTCAATGTTCCGAGCAATATCTACTCCGTACAGTAAGCAGAATCTTCCATCTGATCTTGCCAGCGTAGGCGTTTCATTTCAGTGACTAGTGCTCAAGCGACTTGAAAGGGAGACCTTGTTTCCCGAGAGTCCGATGTGGTTAACACGGAAGCTGCCCCGAGTAACACATTTAACGCTCGCAAGTCATCTGCCTGGACCTATGAACGACAACAGTTGATACAAGTTGCTTGAAGAAGGTTGTATATTCTTCTAAATTTAGGCATCAGGGATCAGATAAGAAAGGTACTCAAAGGAAGTCCTTGCAAACCACATACGAGGTAGGCATGCAGAGGATGAGATGGTTTGGTCTCCATAACGATTCGCAAAACCAAGAAATGTTGGTTGAAAGATTTTCACCCATCAACAGAAGCTACATCGGAATCCTAGAAATTCTAAGGTTTCCAACAACCATAGTTGACCTGATTAGCCTTGATATGCTCGGGCACTAACCCATGATTTTGTCCAGGGATCATTTGAACCTTAGTCAACAAGGAGAATGTTGATCGAAGCTCCGATAATGAGAGACATGTCTGCCCTTTGAGATCACCCAAACCAAAGTGGACGTTTGAGATGGTGGAGGATCCCCTTATAACTTTGCAAATGGACATTACCATAATGGATGTTGGCGTCAACGATGAGATTGGATGGACTTCTGTCAAAACCTCATACTCTCCAAGAGAGGTTTGCAAGCCTTGCCATGAGAGATCCATTTGTTTCTTTTATCGTGGAGAAACTAAATGTGGTGCTGAACGCGTGGAATGTGCATGGTTTGAAGTGGAGATTTTCCTTCTTTTTTTTTGGTCAAGTTAAGAATTGCGGTTTGCAGTTTGCATGAAGCTCAAGGAAACCGATAAAGATGTCTCTATGAAACTTGGTGCAGTGGATCTTACTAGGAAGAATCATATGGCGATTGCTTTCTTTACCTTGAACCTTGTTGGTGATGGTTCTACAAGAAGATATCAAAGATAAAGAAAAGTAAAATGAAGTAAAGTAAAATCTTGGAGAGAGAGAAAAGATCTTGTTTGTTGTGGCTTCTTCAGATTACATAATAATTTGCTGCGCCACAATTGGTTCTGTAAATGTGGTGCAGCCAAGTCGTCTTGGCGCTTCTTTCCCTTACAAAAAGTTCAACGGTCGGCTCGGAGCTTCATACATCAGCAACCCAGCATTTAGAAGCGTTGGATTCGTACTCCGTATAATCCCATAACTCAAGGCTATCATTAGTCTGTTTCAATGTTCATGGAGCGCTCCGCTTTCATTTGTTCCGCTCCCCCGACCAAAAAAAAACTTTCCGCCCAGCTCCTCTTCCCGGGCATATCCTTACCGATTGTTCTGGGAGACTTCTTAAAATAGAAAAGAAAAAAGCAAGATGCTAGAAAGATGCTGGCTTAAGCTAAATGATAGAAAGTTTTTTCTATACTGGCATTCTCTGTCAAAATATACTTTTAAGAAACTTTCCAGGTTCCTAGCAAATGACAACTCACGAATCATGACCTTTTACATTATTACATAAAGGAGTCTCGTATTCTCATTTGGTTTTACAGATTTCAATGCGTCTTAAATTTTCATAGTTCTTTATCTGCATACAAAGTTCTGTTCGCAATTTTAAAAAGTCCACTATGTTGATAGGAGTTCAACTTGGCAAGAATTCGCCACCAAAATCGTGGTAGATAATAGGTTTTGATGAGCAGAACGATTAAGCTGTGTAGATATCCGGAGGGGGATAAGAAGTGGAACCAAGTCTTCGGGTTTCTGACTATCTCAGCCTCAATATAAAATGGAATGAAAGAATCAAGGTGTTAAATTCCACAGACAAAAAATGTAGCCTCATATCCAGCCCTTCATCTCAAAAGACATTTATGCGGGAGAGGAGGGGATGGAGTGGTTCAGGTCAATGACCCGAGGATTTTCAAATTCTTATGTCCTCAACCCTCTGGCATATCAACATCTTCACCTCAGCAAGACGATAGGCCTTTTCGGAGTCGAAGATACCATTCTCATCTGTCAATTCATTTTTACATCCAAAGTACTAGTAGGTTGACAATATCGTATCAAGTAGTTCGAAGGCTGTCAAGTGCGTAATGACCCAGCCAGCCCATCTAGAATTGATTCTATAATCGCACCAGCGTTGCTTTTCTGAAGAAGCATGTTCTCTTCTTCCATTCGAGTGTTTCCTCGGGATCGACACTGATTTCAGATAGACCGATGGGATTATACTGCACTGCCTTATCCTCCCGATACATCAGTTTGCTCCACAAGTCTGAAGCAAATAGTGTTCCATTTCAATTTGCCAGCAACTGAATACCCGAATTATATCGTAACAGTACAGACAGTGATTTCGGCCCCGAAACCTCGAAAGACAGCAGCTGATAAAAAAAATTGTCAAGCTCCCTACAATTCAATGCTAGATTAATAAACAATCTGGCGCACGTCAGGTAGCTGCAACGTTATCAACAGTCCAAGCATATGGCACGGGCTTCCGTTGGGGAAAGGCGCTAGTTTATAGGCTACAAAAACTTTTGCCAGTTCTCTGTTATAGTTACATGCGGCGAGAAAAAATGATTTCTGAAAGGGAAATGTAAGGCTTACCAACGTAAAACCACTGGTATAAAGCTTACCAACAATGTAAGCCTTTTATAACAGACTACTGTTGGATAGACCTCAATTGACGACATTTCGGGATGACCTACAAGGCGCAGTAGATTCCAGATCGTAGGAATTCTTGGCCAACAATTCAGCCCTTTGAAAAGAAACATTTCCGTTGTATCGAAGGAAAAGGAGAGTTTTCTTCATTGTTGTTTGGTTGGTTGGTTTATCTGTTCGCTCAGTTCAACAGCATCATCTTTTGAAACTTCTGGTTTAGTTTTACTCACTTGCTTTGATAAGTTGTCTTTACAATTTCCTATCGTTTCGTATCAAGAGCAGTAACGGATCTAAAGTTTTTATTTCTGCATTCTCAACACTCCTTAAATTTTCCTTCCATTTCTATATTCACCTTGCTGCCGGACAGTTAGTCAGTCGCAAGCAATCCCTACGTTTTTAACACCAACCACCATTAATATTTCCATAACTCTCTCTCATTCATGTCCTCATGACTTTTCAACTCTACCACTGCAATTCCCATAATCACTGTGTAAGTAAATTCTCATCTCATCCTCCAAATCTTACCCATCTAATCCTCCTCTTTCTCAGTTTCTCATCAGAACTAAAACCTTCTCTGTTCGTGCATCTCTCCCGAAATGCTTCTCAACCTCCAAAGCAAAATCATCCTCGCATTCCTCACATCATCAATATATGCACAAACAACACAAATATGTGATTCCACCGCAAACGCAACAACTAATTCCGGACGATAAACTTTCTTCTCTAATATAGTAGCTGCCGATAATAGTGGGTATCAATGTACAGACGTACGTTTCTCCCTCCTTTCCACCAAAATCCAAAATAAGAACAAAAAGTAAGCTCACCCCGTCTCTAACAGTTTACCCTCGCCGACGACACCAGCACCAACACAACCCTCTTCGCCACCACCTTCTCCTGGTCCGGCAAGGACGCAAACACCTCAACCCCGCACTCCTTCCCCTCCTTAACCCTCAATCTCCCCTCCATCCTCCCCATCCCCATCTCCAACATCTCCCTCTTTCCCTTAACCAACAACTGGGCCTTATACCCCGGTAACCCAGTCACAACCATCTCCAGCACCTCTATTTCTTCTCTACAAAACGCCACTGTAATCGCCGCTTGTTATCTGAACATCTATCTCGATCTCGATTCTTCAATTTCTCAAAACGCCTCTTTAGCCGCGACGAAAATATCAATTTGGCAGGCGAATTATGGGGGTCTTGTGCCATTGGGTTATCATTCTAGTAGTGCGACGATATCGCGTCCTTCGATTGATTTAGCCGGGATTACTTATACACTCTACACATTCCAAACCACTCCCTCATCTTCATCGAGTACCTCCTCATGGGGATACCTCACCCCCCTCGTCCCCCAAACAATCTACACCTGGTACCCCAATACCAACATAACGACTCTAACCGCAATGGATATTTCTCCCCTGCTCAACTATCTCTGGCGCGAAGTATATCTCTCGAGTGAGACGTATGTGGGATTTGTGGAGTGGGGTTTGGATGCGAGACATAGTGGGGGGAATGTGTCGTGGAGTGTGTATGATGTGGGCTTGAATGTGAAGAGTGGGATGCCGGTTAAGGCGGTGGGGGTGGGGGCGGCGGGGAGGGAGAGAGAGGTTGGGAGGGGGGAAATGCTGGGGTTGGTGGTTTTGTTTGCGGGGGCGGTGGTGCTGTTTGGGTGATTGGGGGGTGGGGGGAGAGGGGAGAGGGGAGGTGTTGTTTCTTGGGATAGAGTAGATAGAGAGGAGAGGTGTTATAGTTAAACTTATAATGGACTGAGTATTTTTATGTAATGAAATTCCCATTTCTAGCGATAAGCAATGCTCTGAAACCTTGAAATTTCATAGATACCATACTTTTATTCAGAATTATAAACAACTCATCTGATTCTGAAAAGAAACCTCCCGAATTCATGAATAAAATTGATTGAATAAATAAACATCCTAACCTCATATCCTTTCATTTCATTAACCCGAACCTAGTATAACCCCAACGACATCAGAATCCCAATTAGCCTTAACTCATCTCTCAACCTCCAAATACATCCAATACACAAAATGAATTTACCATTAAATATCCTCTGAAGGATTGAATCGCTATCCAGATTATCTGAGACTCTCGCTTAGGAAAGCCTACATTCGCCCATTAAATTTAGATACGTACCTGTCCAGAGTCATATAGTCCCCACAAGTGGACTGCATGAAATGTTTGTAGTAATGGTATACAACAGCAATCACTCCTACTCTGTCCTCCCTATCAAAATTCACCCTTTCGTCATAACATTTCCACAATATAGACACTAAACCCTTTTCTCCTCCCCTCCCCCCTTTCACCTCCCACCTTCTAAAGCCATTCCTTCCCCTCACCCAACCATCCCCTCCCCTCCAATTCCACCGGTCTACTATTAACCCTCAAAACCCAGTTTCTTTTCTGCGCATCGTAATACACCTTCTCACCTCCAATCCCCCCATTTCCAATCCTCCCATTTCCCTCCCTTCCATTCTCCCATCTATACCACCATTTATGCCCATTATTTACTAGCCCTAATTCTTTCAATCTAATTTTTTGATAACGATATAGTAGATAGATGGAGATGAGGGAGAGGAGAAGGAGACAGATGCAGGTGGTGGAGAGGATTATGGCTGTTTTTTGAGGGTTGGAGGATGGGGGTGAGGAGTTTTGGGGGAGGCGCGTGAATGTGGATGCCGGAGATGGTGAGGGGGTTGTGGTTGGGGATGGAGAGGTGGATGTAGATGTAGATGTAGATGTGGATATGGATGTGGATATGGATGTGGATATAGGTAAAGAGGTGGGCTAGTGCATGTTAGTTATGGGTTGAGGTTAGAAAAGTGTGACAAAGGGATGGCTTACAATAGTTGTGAAGGTCGGTGGTATATTAGATAGAACAGAAGTTGAGGGGGTTTCTGAAGAACTCTCGATAGAACTGGGTATCACAAATGAAGAAATCGATGTATTATCTGGGTTTTCATCCGCCTTCGTTGTCGCGGATGTGGGCGATGCAGAAATAATAAGGATAGTAGTTGGATCCAGCACAGTCGTTTCCTGTTGCTGAATAGTTGTGATAGACGTCGTAGTTTGGACCACTTGTGCAGCACCAGCTGTAGTCGTAGGTGAGCTTACAACAACTGGTTGATTTGCGTTTGCATTCCCAAATACAAATGATTTTCCAATGAATGTCAGGCCATTCTTATCAACCTTATTTGGCGTTTCGTATAGGTTGACTACGTATGTACCATCAGGTATGGATGTTAATGGTAACCAAGTGAAGGAACCTCCATTGATACCAGCTCATATGATAGTTAGTAGAGAGTATGATAGAATGATGTGGCTGAAAAGCAGATGAGCATACTAGCAATATTTTGAACCACTGCGAATTCATTTCCAGAACTATCCGCATCGTTCAATGTAAGATTTTTTAAACCCGCATCACTAGTACCACTCCAAGCTATAGTAAACTTTTTCCCTCGTACAGGATTCCAATTCTTGGTAGTAAAATCTGCATTTACTAGACTTGCAAGCAAGAAGAGATGAAGTGTACTAAGTGGACAAACACACAATGGAGGTAAAAGGACTTTCATCGTTATGTGAAGGACACTGTCCCAGACATGACGAACAAGTGAAGCATAAGAGGGAAGGTATAAGAACAGTAAGATGATCGCAACGGTACTTGGGTTTTCATGAAGTCATGTAAGACTTACAAATTCTATTTTGATTTTCTGTAGTCCAATGGCTAACGTCTATGCGGCACGAGAAAGAGGTGTAGTGACATCGAGTGGGGACCGAGCCCTCTATTCAATTGGCTTCATGTTGGAACTGCTATAGTTTCGTTGTAGAAATCTATTTGGGAAAATAAGTCGTATCGTCTGTTAGAATAGACCGAACAATTGTAAATCAGGTAACTTGGAATGCGCATAAATACGTTCTTCCCGTACCGTCATTCGGTGATAGAATTTGGTAGCACACAGACATGAAGCAATGTCGTACCGTTAAGGTTGATCCTGCCGTCTGATAACGTCTCAGGTGAGTAGCTCCGAGTATCAGAATCCTGAATGCATAGACGAAGCTTGAGACTTTCAAGGTTTTGATACGATTGTTCATCCCAACTGCTGTTATTGGTTGTCTCAAAGATTCTTGCTTTAACTGGTTCTAGTTCTAGAAGCGACTGCGCCACTGAAGATATATGTGAGGTAGTATTGCATACTAGTTGTAATCATGACACCCTTGCCTCGCATGTACTTTAGATAGGTGCTGAGCTTGATTATATGTCACCACTTGAAAATGACGTTCTCGATGTTGCGATGCTAGGAATTTCGAATCAATTCAGATCAAAGTGAATAAATCGTCTGAAGGAAGGCTTCTTCTCGGCGATGTTAGAAGATAGCAATGGGGTGACATTCTTTTTCATCGAGGGCACCTCGGATTCCCTTCATCTCTGATACATTTCCAGAGATAAAGGATGGTGATGAATATTTCTGACATGATTGTCATCAGAATATTTTGAAATCAATGCGGTTGGCAATTTGACATAACAATGCGGGGTAGATTGCAAGATGAAGGTTTCGCAGTAGTATCAACAATGGAAGCAAGGGGCTATACTCTGCCATCATTTTTTTAAACCCAATATTTTACAAGTTGGGAATTCACAACAGCCGACTGGAGACTTTAAAGCTTTATTATATTAAAGATTAAACTCATTAATCCGGACTCGTCTCATTGAGGACATAGCCAAGAATGCTACCACCAAAAGTTTAAATCATTGCTTTATAAATCATATTCCGTGAAAATTAGATCAAGCCTGCGCTGGGCGTAGCATATCCTACAATCAATGTAATATCCCGCCGAATACAGCGACCAGCACCAAATAGCCGTTCCAAACCCAGGCAATCCATGCATACCCATGTGTGGTATTCTCCCTAGCAATGAAAACAAAATGATCATCTAACCCAGATGGATATCCCTAAAGCGTGCCACAATTCCAACCTATTCCAGTAAACCGAAATCCGTGTCTCATAACCATTATTGCGTAACCGAACCTCAAAAACCTAGCTTTCCTTCCGTTCATACATGATCATCATTCAAATCAGCCAATCTGACGGAACTTGTATCAACCGTCTCATCAATGCCTCTTTCCGACTTCTTCATATGCGGGTGGCGGATCTCTTGTTTCACCCGGAACTGTAAGTTCATCCTCTCCTGGAACCGCAATCCTTACTCTCGATGTATTTGCTCTTGGACTCTCATATATGTTGCCAGGCGCAGATGATGAACGACCTCGAGTTGGCGCACCAGGTCTCAGCATTGACTCGGGCAATTTCTCGGGTGGATATGCATATGGTTCATTTGCAAAGGTTGGGTGGAGAGACTGCGAGGATGATTGGTGAGGAGGATAAGGCTGAGGATGATGAGCGGAAGGGGGAGACGTGGTGATGATAGGTGGGCTGTTCATGCGGTGTTGTGGAGGTGGAGGAGGGGGAACCCATTGTGTTGACGGTGCGCCAATAGGTGGATGTACTGGTTTTTGCATCTGCGAGTGTGATTTATGCTCTGATTGCGGCGCATAATAGCCTTTTGCTGGCGGCGAGTTGTTATACCTCACATCCTCTCTACTTCTCCTCTTATCATCTCTGCGCTCATCCCTTCGATCATCTCGCTCCCTCCTGTCATATTTGTATTTTCTTTCTGATGAATCTCTACTTCTGTGCCTGCGCTCCTTACTCCTTTCCCTCCCTCTTTCCCTACCCTTATCCCTATCATGTGCGCGATCATGCTCCCTATCATGAGAATGTCTTCGTCTTCGATGCCCAGGACCGGCGCGATCGGGAGAATAAATGCGATAAGACTGTTCTTCGAGGTTCAGAGCTTCAATTTCGAGACGCTGCCTCTCCTCTTTGTGTTTAAGATGTTGTTTTAGAAGGTAGCCTGCCGCGAGGACTTCAAGGCCGCCGAGTAGAACCATACTTATAATTTCTCTTTCAATATCCAAGTCTTACTTCTATATTCTGAAGTGTGTTTGCGCGGGTTTTCCTGGTACTTTACTTGGTTAATGTATTTCGTAGTCAGTATTTAAAGAAACGTTATTGATATAGCATAAGGAGTGAATAAGAGTTGAGTCACAGAGATACAACATAATCACAACAGTCAGTCAGTCAGGCGCCGCCCAGCCTCTCACTCAGCTCAGCTGATGAACTTTTCAAGATATTCCATTACATCAGAATTCTCGTCCCAAGTTCGGGCCAAGACGGCAAGGTGGCACAAATCGGTTTGTGGCTGCCGAATAGAGGCTGTGCTTCTTCCCAATTACATCATCCAAAATGCCAAGCTAATCATGTGACGCGGAAGATTATCGAACTTCTCCGAGGAGATTTGAGATATGCCATGTGATATTATATTCGAGGCAATGCAATCTTCACCATATCAATGTCAATGCAATGTGACAAAGTTGATGTAAAATATGAGGTTCATAACTAGATGTCTTTCAAGGACTCGACACATCATTCTTTAAATCTTTGAATTTTTGCTCTTTAAAGAATTAGCTGCTTTTCCTGAATCTTTTCAACCGAGATACCTCGGCCTCACTCATCCATTGGGGCAAGTGGTAATTCTCAACGGAGCAATGTATATTACATTTTCTGCACCCGAGATTCTACTTGACACTTTGGTCCTTGCCATGCCTGTCAGACTACATCAACTTATACCCGGACCAATATACTCGAGTGCATTGCCGCCCGGTGGAAAGTTCCCCGAGTTATGTTTACAGAAAAATTTCCTAAACTTCTTTTGCTCAAGATCATGATTTGAACTATACAATTAGCCAAAGATCGAGAACGTTTTTCGACTCCACTCTGACTTCAAATCTTGATAATCCACAATAATTGTCTTTCTGATTGCTGGAAATCCAGCATCTTCAGAGCCGTCGGAATGCGGGGATGCATCGGCAAGAACATCATGCATGAGCACAAGCTTTGTTTCCCAAATGATGCTATTTTCAGAATGCTATATAAGAAATAACTCTGGTAGTGTAATTCATGTAGTTTGCTACCACAGAGTGATATCATGAGGTTGCTAAACATTTTCACGACTTTGTGTCTCCTACTTTGGAGTGGAGCTGCTACAAATGATGGTTTGACCGATGTTGTAGAATGGGATCCATATAGTTTGACTGTCAATGGTGATAGGGTCTTCATTTAGTGAGATTTTCTAAAGTTATCATTGAATTCTTGCTAACCGCTACTTAAGCTCTGCTGAGTTCCATTATCAGCGCATGCCTGTTCCGGAACTATGGCTTGTACGTTACTTATCCCTCAATTCGTGCAGAAATCTTACGGCGATTAGGATATTTTTCAAAAATTCCGAGCAAATGGTTTCAATACAATTAGGTAGGCTCAATACTGCCTGATCCGGACTGTCTAACCTAGTGTAGCGTATACTTCTTCTGGTCTTATCATGAGGCCTCCAAAGGATCATTTGACTTCGAAACATCAGGCAAGAATGTTCAAAGAGTTCTTGATTATGCAAAGGAAGCTGGAATCTGGGTCATTGCTCGAGCCGGGTATGCTTAAATGGTTTACTAAAAGTTTTTGTTCCTAATACACATCTCCCAATCCTGAAGCCTACGTTTGTGTTTTCTTGTATACATAATTTTTGCTACCTAATACAGCTTGACTCCTGGGCCTCCTTATTTCCCCAAAAATCTTCCTAGATAGGCATTCACTGACAATTCGATTGTATAGACCATACTGCAATGCTGAGACCTCTGCTGGAGGTCTCGCATTGTGGGGTTCTGATGGGAGTATGGGGACGTTAAGAACAAATAACGCCGCATACTATCAATCTTGGCAACCATGGATCAAGGAGATTGGAGCGATTCTGGCAAAAAACCAAATTACTAACGGAGGAGTAAGATTCATGACGGACAAGTTCTCAACGCATGCTAACTCTTCGTATAGCCCGTCATCCTCAATCAAGTTGAGAACGAACTTCAAGAAACAAGTCACTCAGCGACTAATACTTTAGTTCTTTATATGGAGCAACTTGAAGCCGCTTTTCGGGCTGCTGGCATTACTGTCCCTTTTAGCCATAATGAAAAGGGCCAGCGAAGTCAGTCATGGAGTACCGACTATGAAAACGTCGGTGGTGCTGTGAATGTTTACGGCTTAGATTCCTGTAAGTACATCAGGATGCTACGTTTTGATTTAATTTTCAATCTTAGATTTTCTCTCCTTGTACTGAAGCTAATATCTCTAGACCCTGGTGGCTTATCATGTACTAATCCTAACTCTGGTTTCTCTGTTGTTCGCAATTATTATCAGTGGTTTTCAAATTACTCTTACACACAGCCATCATACTTTCCGGAATTTGAAGGTGGTTACTTTACTCCATGGGGCGGTAGCTTTTATGATGAATGTCAATCGGAGCTTGATCCTGCGTTTCCAGATGTTTACTATAAGAACAACATTGGGCAAAGAACAACTCTCATGAGCTTATATATGGCTTGGGGTGGTACGAATTGGGGTCACTGTAGGTATTACCGGTGTCATCAATGAAGTGAGAACTAATTCTTTGTGTAGCTGCAGCTCCAGTGGTCTATACTTCTTACGATTACGCAGCTCCCTTGAGGGAAACTCGTCAAATTCGAGATAAACTATCACAGACCAAGCTTATTGGTCTCTTCACGAGAGTTTCTACCGATTTGCTTAAGACAGATATGATTGGCAACGGGACTGGGCATAGCGTAAGTATCCTTACAGGCATGGAGAAACGTATACAGAAACAAAATTGACGCGTATTAGGTATCTTCAACTGGCATTTGGTCATGGGTTTTACGAAATCCTGATACTCAAGCCGGATTTACTGTTGTCCAACAAGCGACTTCCAGCTCAAGAGCGTCGGTGACATTTGACGTATACCTAAATACCTCTCTGGGTGCTGTGACTGCTTCTAAAGTAAACCTAAATGGTCGCCAAAGCAAGATTCTCGTTACAGATTATAATTTCGGGAATCACACTCTCCTCTATGCATCATCCGACATCCTCACATATGGTACATTCGATGTTGATGTTCTGGTTTTCTATCTCCAACAGGGACAAATTGGTCAATTCGCTTTGAAGACAACCTCAAAATTGACCTATCAAGTTTATGGAAATTCAGTCTTCACTGCAAATTCAACATCAAATTCTACTTCGACCTCACAAACGTTCACATACACCCAAGGAGCTGGGCAAACAGTAGTCAAATTCTCTGATGGAGCTTTGGTATATTTACTTGACCAGCCATCTGCATGGAAATTCTGGGCGCCACCAACTACATCAAATCCTCAGGTCAAGCCCAATGAACAAATATTTGTTTTGGGGCCATACCTCGTACGAAATGCATCTATATCTTCTGGGGTGGTCCAGATCTCTGGTGACAACGACAACGCCACAACTATTGAAGTTTACGCCGGAAACTCATTAACTAATATTGTATGGAATGGAGTTTCACTTTCAGCAACGAAGACCAAATATGGTTCATACTCGGCATCACTTCCAGGTACTGAAAGTAGAGTCATCTCATTACCATCATTAACCAACTGGGAGTCGGCAAATTCTCTCCCAGAGAAGGAAACATCCTATGACGATTCAAAATGGACTGTCTGCAACAAGACAACCACACTAAGTCCCATAGCACCTTTAACTCTTCCCGTGCTATTTTCAAGCGACTATGGCTTTTACACAGGACAAAAAATCTATCGTGGGTATTTCGACGGTCTCACTTACACATCAATCAACATTACCTGCTCTGGAGGTTTAGCTTTTGGTTGGAGCGCTTGGCTAAATGGTGTACTCATCGGCGGAAATACCGGCGTCGCCACTGCCACCACTACCAACGCCGTCCTTGATCTCAAGAATTTTACCTCAGTCATCAAGTCCGAAAACAACGTCGTCACAGTCGTAGTAGACTACCACGGCCACGACGAAACCTCCACAGCAAAAGGCTCCGAAAATCCCCGCGGTATTCTCGGCGCATTTCTCGTCCCTAAACCTTCCACATCTACTGGGTTCAAACTCTGGAAAATTCAAGGAAATGCAGGAGGTTCTGCAAATATCGATCCCGTACGAGGACCTATGAATGAGGGTGGATTTTACGGTGAACGTGTCGGTTGGCATCTTCCCTCTTCCCCATCCCTTCCTTCTGACTCCACACCCCTCATCGGTCTCAACACCTCAGGAATATCCTTCTACACCACAAATTTCACTCTTGCCCTCGACTCCGACCTCGACGTTCCTCTCGGAATTAAGCTTTCAGCTCCAGCTGGTACCGTCGCACGTGTTATGTTTTGGATCAACGGTTATCAATATGGTAAATATGTTCCGCACATAGGTCCTCAAACTGTCTTTCCTATTCCGCCTGGTATTATTAATAATCAGGGAAACAATAAATTGGCGTTGAGTTTGTGGGCGATGACGGATGCAGGAGCGAGGTTGGCGGATGTGGAGTTGGTTAGTTATGGGGTTTATGAGAGTGGGTTTGGGTTTGATAGGGATTGGAGTTATTTGCAGCCTGGCTGGGATAAGGGAAGGTTGGCTTATGCTTAGCTGTGAGGTTGATGGGGGAGGGGATGGAAATTGGGATGGTGAGATGAGCGGCGATATGGATAGTTGATAAAGGTGGTGCTATTGGTGGGAAATGTCCTGTCGCTAAAAATTGCATCTTAATCTCCTCACTTGTTCTATTGTTCTTGATTATTCTTCACGACCAAGATAAATCTCATTCTCGCCTGCTTGCTTGTTAAACAACCCACCCGAAAAGACGATCGCGTGGGCGTGTAGGCGGGTGCTTGGATGGGAGGTGAATTGGAGTGTAGGAGAATGAAGTTGATCAGGAAGGCATACCCGCGTTTACTATACCAGTCAGTCACAAACTATGAACCTTTCTGAAGGATAGCGAGAAGATGTATCGTACGAGCAGTCCTTCCTCGACTTTTCGACGTACTAAGTTGATAGCGATCTATGGATTCAAATACATATTAAAGTGTTCTCTTTGTACCAAGGACTTCACAAACTCAACACTGAGGTTAGAAAATTTAAGTGATGAACATTGGTCAGTTGATGTTGAGCCACGTGATCAATATATTGTAAGGTTATGGTGGCGAAGTCGTCTTTCTGACGAGCGAGCCAGAAATACCAGAGTTTGTTTCGTACACTATTATCTCAGTCCACTACACAACAATAATATGACCGGTTTATGGAGGCTCTGTCATTATGAATATCAAGTATTTTATTGATCAAGGTCCTTACGGATTACCGTTTATATTTCAGCATAAGCATGCAGTCGTTTGCACCGGCCAACTAACTTTACAAGCACCAGAATAACGCGTCAAGAAGTTTTCAGTACACACCAAATTGCTAAAGAACGAGACGCATCGCTTTTTGCGTAAATTTATATGGAGTCTCTTCACGGATATTGAAAATTTTCAAACCGATCGGTTTTCAGGCACAGTTTGAGATAGATCTTTCCTGTTCAAGCATTTACGAGGGAACTTCGATCAGATAACTAGATATCCGTCTTACAGTCAGCGAAGCTTGCTTAACGAATTATGTCGCTGAGATAATTAAAGCCTTGGAGCTCGTTGCTTTACAGGGGAGCAAAGATCAGGTTCTTTTGGGCTGTGCTTTGAGTAGAGCAGGTGTGTTGCTCTATCATATCGTCACGTACCCTCTTGATCAAACGAGCTCGACTATCAAAGTCGTCAAAACTAGAAGCTTTCACGACCATAAGCTGAGCCCATGAGTATTTGGGATGCAGTATCTGTACGAAAAGTAGCTTGCATTTTGGAAAAAGTCTCGCTTCATTGTACATCTACTATTTCGAAAGAAGAAGTTTTCTACATCCATGTCAAGGCGTCTGAAACTGATATGGGGACAACAGTCAGTCTCGAGAGGTAGCAGCTAGACCTTCAAGATTGGTATACACAAGACGGCGCCTTTACAGTCTCAAGCTTCTATTGCTATTCCATACCAGCTTGCAGTTTAATCAATATCGATAATCTAAAAAATACCAAAGTCCTTCCTCAAGCCAATTTAGTTTTATCTATCACCATAGCCCCCGCCTACGAATGGGGCGAAGCCTCCTACTCTACCCTTTTGGCCATCAAGTCCCGTTCGTCATCCGACGAGCCTCCATCCATAGCTACATCTGATTCTATTCCATCCGCTGGATTTTCCGCCTCCTCCTCCTCCTCCTCCTCCTCCTCCACTTCTTCTTTTTCTTCCTCCTCTTCCCCTAACTCCGCATCTCCCAAACCACTATTCTCATGTCTCCACTTTCTCTTCCTTTGTATAAATTTCCTCGTCAATCCCTCATTCACATCCGTCTTCTTCACCCACTCCGGTCTCACATTAGTCGTATAATCCACCAAATAACAATCATCCTCCTCAAACAATATCTTCTCCGCCTTCTTCTCCTTTGCCAATTTCTTCCCATGCTTAGTTCTCGATTGCATATCCCAAAATTCTTTTTTCCTCTGCCAATCGTCTTTCAACGGTTTATCTGTTTTACCTTTCGGTTGCCAGGTGGGTGCCCATGGTTCTTCCCATTCGATGAGATAACATTGTCTGGATTCGCCGGCATATTCGCGCGTTCCGAATGCGATGACGCCTTTGTAGGCCCATACCTTCTCTCCTTTTTCCAGTTCTGGTATGGACTTGCGTTTGAGTTTGAGTTTGGGCTTGGGCTTGGGTTGAATGGATCGGCGCTCCATCGTGGAGAATTCGTTGTAGAGAGGATGATATGGTTCCGTGCTTTTTAAATGCGGATTGGACTCGCGAGGATAAATTGTATCAATAGCATAAGTCCCTTTGTCCACAGCCTTTCTTTTGATAGGAATTGTGTTGATCCCAGTTAATGGTTCTTTGTTCTTGAGCGGCCATTCTTCGGGAACCATATCAAGAGGCTCTTGGTTGTTGTTGTTCGAAGAACTTCCTTTTGTACTTTTCTGGAAATCATCATGGTTTTTTGGTGTTCGATTTGGGATAGGTTGTCTGCTGAGCAAGTAATCCATCGGAATCTTATTTGATGTAGGAGTCGGTCTCATACCCCCATGATTTGTGGCCTTCCCATCTTCCTCTGGAACCCACTCCGTATCTTCATCTTCTACAGCGCCGAAAGAGCGCAAAACAGGATCGGTAGTTGACCCAGGACCTCCCTTGCGTTGAACCGAAGACTTTCGAAACTTGGCTGGGTGTACGTTCGAAGGACTTACACTCAAGTTTTCACCATCGAAAGTAGGACGAGGTAAAACTAGTTTTGGTATAGCCACGGCGGGGATATCGGAGCCAGCGCTCAAACTATCTTCAGAACTATATCCATCACGAGAAGCAGAGGTAGCTGTATTGACATTTTGGCTGCTGTCGATACCGGATTTTCCAGAGCTCATAGCAAAATCGTGAGATGACGGGGCTTGCGAAGATGGTCTCAAATCGTTCGATAAATCTCCTCGCGATGACCTCGAGCCAAAAGTCCCCGCTCTCGTAATTCTAGCACTGGAATTAATTTTTCGGACTGAGTTTCTCAAATTCTGACTCCGAGGGTTTTCGCTGGACATTCTCGTGGATGATGGTTGTTGTGAAGAGGACGGATGTGTCGTATGTGCATCTACTATTATTGTATCTTCAGAAATTGCTTCCATTCTCACCACTTTGCTATTCCTGTGTTCTCGACGAAGTTCTCGAATATCTCTTTTTGTCTCGTTCAAGTGTGGAACATTCAAGTCCCAACCAAGCAGCGCTCTTTCACTTGTTTTGTCACTTGGTGTTGAAGTTTCGTTTCCTATTGAATCACTATGTAGCTCAATAAATGAATCTTCTTTTGCTCGCTCGAAAGTTTCGAAGTCGAAAGGACTGGTAGCTTCCTGAATATCGTTAGAGATAAAAGGTGGAGGTGACGAGGGTATTCTTCGGTTTTCCACTACGTTGATGTCTTTTTTTTCGTTCCTGATTTGAGATGTACTATTTGTGTTTGTCATGGTAGTAGTGGGAGATGTTGGTGGATAATTATGTGTACCTGGAAATGTTAGTCATTTTTCCTTCCACGTCATTCATTCACCACCACTCATATCATCCTCCTTCATCTCAATGACAATTTTTGAAGTGAGTCAATCAACATCACGCCACCCCAGCTTCTTACCTCACTCTCGACTTTCTTCCCCGACATGAATCCCAAAACCCCAAAAATCACAAAAAACTCACCAGGAATAACCCCCGCAACCAAATACGCCTTTCCCCTCAACCCATTTCCTCCCCCTTCCCCTCTATTCCCCTCCCCACTCGCCTGTCCATACCTCCCCCTAGTAATCATACACAACTTACTATCTCTCCTCAACAACTCATCCATACAAAACACCACACTTCCCCCAGCAGTTGGTCCACCATGTGATCCATCAGAAGCTCTCCTCAGCAAATCCCCCTCCACATGAAATATCTGCGCCCCACCAAATCTCTTCCCTTCCTCCATCGCATCCTCTACATTATCCCACAAACTAACCGCCGAAATCTTCCTCTCATTCCAAACCCCAGGTACAAAAATTGAAGAGTATGAAACTCCGCGCGCGGAAAAATGCCCTCGTACCATCCTTAGTATTTGCTTCGGGGAAGTAGGGAGAGATGTGTATGTGTTTTTTGCAGACCAGCCATGTTCGGGGGGATTTTGGATTGGTTTTTGTATTCGATTGTTGGGTTTGGTATCGATTGCTTGGAGGGAAGTGCTGGATTTATATGAGTTGTTGTTGGGTGATTGAGGTAGTTCGGATATCTCTCTCCAGTTTTCATCTCGATGGAGTCGATAGAAGGTATCTGGAAAGTTTTCGGGGGCCAGAGAAAGGGGGTAGTGATAGTCGGGTTTGAATTGGGTTGTTTGGGGTTGCTCGGGCTGTGAGTGGGGGTGTGGACTGTGTTCTGAGGGTGTGAAGGGTGTGCTCGGGCTCCCGTTTATACTGCTAGTATTTGTCTGACTGGCGATCTGGGCATGGATATTCATAGCTTGTACGACGGTATGGGTAGGCGTAGAAGTATCACTCTCCCAATGAACAACCCTTCTCCGTCCCCTCCACCTAAACCCAAAGCAAGCGTTAGATCTAACTCCAGGGAAACGCCACTTGCAATTAAACTTCCGAGGACGAAATTCAAAATGTACTTTTTGCGGTCGAAGAAAACGCCGAAATCGTCGCTTAGTATCAACTCTCCTCCTCTTATCCCTTGTTCTCGTCGCACCACTGAATATTCCTCGTCTAAATCTCAGCGTTGGAAATTTTCGTTTGAGGCTTTTGATGCGAAATTTTCGGCGGAGGCTGAGGTTACAGGTAGGTTTTCTGGATTTTGGGTTTAGGTTGTGGGATTGGGATTGGAAACGGGGTTGGCGGTGTTGTTTGCGGGGGAAGGGGATGCGCATTTTGGTTTTGGGGTTTGAGGTTTGATGGGTGTGGGTGTGGGTGTGGGTGTGGGTGTGGTGTGTGGTGTGTGCAAACTTGTGGATTGGATGTGATATGGTATGAAGTGCTGAGTTTGTTTTCGTCAAATGAATATCGATGTCGGTGTGTTGAATTCGCTCAGTAATGGTTGGGACTTCGGATATCTTTTCCAGTAATCTCTGTGGGATCAGAAAATAGAAAGTCAAAATGTACTCTTACTTACCACAGTAGAAACAAGAAGACAAGAAAAAAGGAAGTCCTTATGAAAATCCATCCAGATCTCCATCCATTCATTCATTTGTAACTCCCACCTCCTCTCCAGAAAGAAAATCGGATTAAATCCATATCTTCTTATTCTAGCATCCTCTTTATTCTCTGGCCTGGTATTAGAATTTCCTTACTTTTCTTCCTACATCTTTTTTCTCTTCTCTTCTCTTTCTTTCTGCTTCCCCTTCTTTTCCTTTTCCTCTCGCTTCGCTTCGCTTCACTTCTTCTGTGCAGGACTCGAAACATTAATTTCAAACACCACAACAACAATACAACAAAACCATCCAAACAAACTTCCACTTTCTTCAAACTAGCTGGCTCGCTTACTGGTTTGCTGGCTAGAATACGAAACAAACATACAATCAATCGATCAATCGATCAGTCAATCAAACAAAAGGATTTCTCTCTTTTCCTTTCCTTTCCTTTCCTTTCCTTTCCTTTCCTTTCCTTTCCAAATGATTCATTACCTCGTTCCCTCAAAATCCATAATTCCAGAATCCCAAAATTCCATAAGAAACTTCTACTTATTTACACATCTCTGCTTATATCATTTCTATTCATTAGGAATCTTAGATGTAGAAATAAATACATTGATATCAAAGACCTGGCCTATTTCATTATGGACCTTAGAAAGAATCCTGTGAAGACTCTTGCAAAGATGAAGCTGAATGGATATGGAGATTCCTTTTGTGAATATGAATAAGAATAAAAATAAAAATAAAAATAGATATCAAACCACCATAAGATCTCCTTCCCCCTTCCTCCCTCCCCTTTCTTATACAAATATCGATATCAATATCCATATCGATATCAAAGATTCCATTTCCATCACCTAGAAATTCTCAAGAGAAACTAAAGGGAGATTAAAGAGAAATTAAAACATAGGATTCTTTGATAAGATTTTTTGGGTTTGTAGATATTGTATTATATTCCAGTTTATTGTATTTTATTATTTTGTTTTATAGAGTTAAAATAAAGATAATGAGATGGAGATGATGAAAAAAATAAATGAATGAAATAGGTGACTGAAAAAGTATCTTTGACTTCAAAGTTATTATTTGGTTTTATGATTTCCTTTGAGAATCATGGAAAATCAATAAAGTGATCTATTATTCTCTCATCCTCTTTCACCTACTTTCATACTCATTCACCCCCTTATGTGATATATCCTATATATACAGATAATATCCACTGTACACTGTATACCCAGCTTTAAATTCAATCTAATTCAATCCCCTTCTCCAATCATCGTCCCACTCTCATTTCCTCCAGCCATATTACTTACGATTACGAGTACCTTTACATCCAAATCCAAATCAAAACCCCTACTCAAACCCCTACTCATCACCCACCCATCCAAAATGCCCGAAATAAACAAGTCAATCGATCCAAACGAGCATCATAACCAAATTAGTACATCCCCTATCCCCCATACCCCCGATTCCTCCAATCCCGAACTTCTCGCTTCTGTACCAGCTACACAGAGGGAGTCTGATTCTCCTCTCTACCTTCAAGCGCGTCTTACGTCTCCTACCCCTCAATCCTATGTATCCCATACATCCCGTTCATCCTCCCAACCCTCCAACCCCTCACCTTTCCCACCACAATCTCATTATCCCCCCAGACCTCACACACACACACCAACCCCCGTTTCATCCCCCAGAGACTCATCTCCGAAAATCCCTTCTCCAAAAGAAGAATTCCCCTTCTCCTCCTGCGCCATCTCATCAACCCAAACCCCACTAAACCCCTCAACCCAAGCGCAAACGCAAAACTCCCCAGAAACAATCTCCTTCCAATTATGGGCCATTAATATACAAGAAGCAAATTCAGTTCAAGATTGTGGGTTTGTGGAATTTAGAGTTGAGGATTTGGTGGATGTGAGTTTTGAGTTTTTGAGGAAGAGGGTGAGTGAGAGGGTTGAGAGGGTGGTTTGTGGAGATAGGGAGGGGGAGGAAAAGGATGAGGAGGATGGGAAGATAAGTGAGGATGATGGTGAGGATGATGGAGAGGATGGGGATGAGGATGGGGAAGAGGAAGGGGATGAGGATGGGGAAGAGGAAGAGGAACAGAATAAAGATATCCCATTCCGAGGAAGAACAAAACTTTGGACGACGGCCAGAAGGGAGGTAGAAGTAGAAATCACAAGTACGGTCCCGAATTATCCATTTAATCCAGCAGACGAGAGTCCCCGATCTCGACGAAGAAGAATGGATTCTATAAGACGACCTATGCGGAATAATAGCGAGAATGAGATTAGTATCGATGCTAGGAGTTTCGGGGTAAGGGATGTGGGAAGTATGAGAAGAAGAAGAAGTGAAAGAGAGAGGAGAAAAGGGTGGGATTTTGAAATTTATGAGGATGTTGTTGAGAGGGGGGGAGATGAATCCGTGGAGATGAGGGGGATAAGTGAGATGAGGGGGTTGTGGGAGAGGGGTGAGGGTAGGGAGCAGACAGTTTATAGGGGGGAGAATAAAGAGAATGAAGGGATTGGGGGTAATGGGGTGGCTGTAGGGGTTAATGGAGGGGATGGTGGTGGGAGTGGAGAGGATGAGGATGGCGAAGAGGGTGAGGGTACTGGGGAGAATGGAGTTAATGAGGATGGGACAAGTGGTGAGAGTGAGGACGGCGAGGGGAATGAGGATAGAGAGGAGAATGAGAACATTGAGGAGAATGAGAACAGCCACGGAAATGAGGATACCCCAGAACCCCAGTCCAACCAACCCAGTATCTCAACTGAACCCAGAATCTCAACTGAACCCAGCATCTCAACCGAGACAATGGAGATCCTTCAACAAAACCAAACAACGATCTCCGATCCTTCCAACCCTCCCAACCCCACACCCCCCAGAACCCCCCAAAATCCTTCGTCCCAGTCGTCCAAAGCTCAAGAATGCCACCTCACGTCCCTTTCCATCCACTGGAACCCCTTCTTTATCCCCACCGAATACATCGATAGATCCCATTCTATGCGTTTACTTTCTTCAAAAAGAGCTCCTCCTCCTCCTTTAACATTCAAAGGAATTGTAGACGACGAAGTCGAAATTGCTGGAGGAGATAGAGGAGAAGGAGATAGACGGGAAGAGAAAGAGGCGGAAGAGAAAGAGGAAGAACAAAAAGAAATCAAAGTAACAGAAATCACCCCCGGATTTCCAACACGTGAGAAATTTGCTGAAGAAGGGAGTTGGCAATCGGGGGAAGGAAATGAGGATGAGAATGAGAATGAGGAGGGAATAGAGGAATTATTGAGATTTTTGATACAGAGAGGAGGAAGGGATGAGTTGATTGCGGAGTATTTTCTTTTAAGGGGAGATTGAAGGATGAGGTGATTGTGGGGTGTTTCCTCTTGTCGGATTTATGGAGTTTAGGTAGAATGCGAGGAAAGGATTTGATTAGGAACTTTTGGCTTTTTTGATGCCTTTTTGAGGTTATTGGTATGACCTTTGTGACGTTGAAAGATGTGCAGCGAAGTGCTTAATATAGATAGTAGTTAAGCCAGATTATGTTAGTTGAAATATACATGAATTCTGAATTTATGAGGTTCATTATTCCTCCATAATATTTCTTACTATTTCATACTCATCAGCGCGTGTACTAGGAAGGGGAATCAAGTGTTTGTAGAAGAGGACTTATTGATTACCAGAAAATTATCTATGTGGGCAGGTTAAAGACTGAACTGCTGAGACTGAAAAGATGAATAGCCAATCAAAGGTTATACTAGATGTATGAAGAACCTCTCATTCCGTTTGAATGCTATACTTATTGAAACAAAAAGTACATAAATTACAAGGTAAACAACATACATAGCAAAAGAACATCAGAAGAAAGTGAAGCTTAATGCCATCACGGTTTTATATTCAACGCGGCACTTTCATTGGCCAACAATCACTTCAAAGCAACCAACTGTCCTACCCGAAATAAGTCATGAAAATGGTCCTTATTCCCAATCGATGAAATTTTCAATCGTTATCCCACAGAACTGAATGGAGGGAGGAATGTCGAGCGAACAATTTTTAAGACATGCAACAAAACGAAAATTGGTAAAATTTCACCGCTTTTTGGCAGAATGATGTTAATATCACGATGAGCTCCAACAGCATTTCTGATAGAATGTTATTGTTCTAAGTAGATTGCGAAATATTGATAAATGTATAAGGGACAGGAAGAGCGGATACTACATAGCATATGAAAAGGTAATTCATACAAAAAAGATATGCCAGTAATACGGATGGAATCATGGAAATAGACTTCAACCAGACAAGTTCATCATGAGCAGCAAGTACCGGGTTGAAATTAACACGAAACCTAAAACGGAAAGGCCGGCTTGAAGTCTAAAAGAAATAAATTTGAAGCTATCTACCCAAGCTATGTTGTGTAACTTGTGTTGAGCTGGCGAAGTAAATCAACATGGGCCAAATGAGGAAGATGTGAAAAGTCGATGACTAAATTGCACTTTTAGAATGATCACAATATATAGAATCTGATAGATATGGTTTGATATCTTAACTTTCTACTCAAATCAATAAGGCTAGAAAATCTTGTTATTTTCTGGTGAACTAATCACAGTACAGCTACTATAGATGATATAGCAAAAGCTAAATAAGGATGACGAGCCGGGATATCCTATATATCGAATAGAGATTGGACGAGTATAAAAGTGAATAATCAAGAACAACCGATCTCAAAAAGTGAAAGGGATCGCGAATGATTTTGAAGATATTAGGGGCAAGAAGATAGACGTCGTTTGAATGTCTAATAAGTGGGCGTGCACATTAGACCCCGTCAGCGATGTGATCGGAAAAGCCTAAAGCACTTGCTCTAGAATCTCTTCTGTCTAATCATTAAGACAGAGACTAATGAGAAGTTTGGAAGGAAAAGCCTGGCTGGACCTATTCTTCTGCATTCATCGAAATACCCCTTGCTCGACGCATCATTCTGTACAACGTTACAGTGGCAAACCTTCACATCCTAAATGTAATAAGATATCTCTTCCCGGGCAGGCGGCTGAAACGGGATACCAACACGAGCATCTCAAAGGATCATCACTGATATCTTGCCTGTACTTTCGGAATCATGAAATGGCTTGTAGCATCAACGGACCGTAAACCAAACCAGGTAAAGTTGATATCGGTTTGTACACCCCGAAGCTTTTTCGCAAATGCGTGAGTTGCCATATCACTTGAACATCATAGACACCAAACGTTCCGAAAGGACCGACTTCCCCTTGCATTGCTTTCTTTTGGAAAAGAATAGGAAGAAAACCTTACCATTCATTGGTTGACTGCATGAGAGATTTTCCCCCCTACAGTAGTAAGAAAAGTTTCCCCAGTCCTTCCCCGCTGAACTAATCATGCATGATTGCCGCATGCAGGTACAACAAATTATACATTTGAACAAATTCGATTAAAAAAAGATGTTTTCTCGTTTGTGTCTCGGGATATTGTGAAGAAAATTTCCCATGTCTAATTGCAATGAATACAACCAAATTTCTGATTGAGAATTGAGGATGCGTCTAGAAGATGGAATTCCATTGTAATTCATGATGAAGGAAGTAAAGATTTAAACTTACCTGTCATTCAATCAGTCCCTTGCCGCTTGATTTCCACCATCACCCCGGATTTTGTTTGTGATGTATGGGATCCAGGATATGATTTGCAGACATCTGTGGTGTAACGCTTATGAAAGATGTTGGTGGGGGAATTGATAACATAACGGGATGATATTAATGCAAGGTTAATGCGGAAAGAGCTGCATTGTTGTTCTTGCTGTAATTGCTATGGTTGTTTTTTTGTAAAAGAGACTTTGTTGTTCATAAAAGCCCAAGAGAATTTGGCCAAGGATTGTTTGCATGGGCAACACCGAGGTATTACTCGCTAGGAAGTTGGAACAAGACGGGAAAAGAATTATTTCTCCACCCACTCCTAAACTTTGGGACATTGATTTCTTGGTGAGTGGAGATGAGTTGGCGAGCATCGATCGATAACAGGAATCCATCTCTTCGTTAGTTTCTCTCCTTATTTCTTCCGGCCTTTATCCTGCTGACACTTTTCCTACTTTCTGATCATTGATATTGATCTGGTACGCATTAGCGCTTTTCTAGTTGCCGGTAGAAGTAAGATTACCCCTGACGCTACTGTGTGTCCGAAGAAGAGCTTCCCGAGCAGTTGAATGAATGAATGAATGAATGAATGAATTACCTAGGTACTGTTGGATGAAAGCATAAAATTCTTTCGAATCAATGGCATCAATATTCATAAGATAATTTAATCTTATTCCTCTTGATCATGAGGTCAGATATGATATATTTATGTAAAGTCAATTATTCTCTTACTTGTCACTCATTCATCAGGGGAAAGGGAAATGCTTGTGAATCAGATGAAATATGATAAGATTCTGAATAACCATTTTCTCTCTTTCTCTCTTTCTCTCCTCTTTCATCAAAGGGGATTCTTATTTAACGTCCTTTCTTTTACTTCTTCTTTTTGCCCACCCAACCCTGTTAGTCTGTTTGTTAGTGTCAGTGTTGCCAAGTAAACACCCTAAGCTATAACAGTTTGTCTGATCTTTTGGAAATCAATTACTGGGTCCCCAATTACTAGGTATGATCTACATCGTATCTTAATTAGTCTTTTCCGTAAATTAATTTTCGCTTTGGTCCAATCATATTTGATTTGTACCTGCATCTTTTGAATATAATCTAAGCTCAATACGATATTAGTAAATTCTCAAAATGGACAGAGCACTTTCCTACATAGCAAGGTTGTTAAAGTTGTTAAAGTTGCATGGTCTAGACGTGGGTAATGATCCGCTTTCACGGCACTCGGTATAAGATCCGCAATCACCCCCAAAGTCATCATAATCTCTTCTTTCTTCACCCTCTCATTCACTCCAAACCACATTCACTTTCTAAACCTTTTGCTTCACTGCAGTAATACCCGACTTTTGGTCAATTACATTCGTTCGTCGTACAGATAAATAAATCAACTTCAACTTCAGCACAAAAACAATAACACCTCGACAACTCTACAACTCTACACATCCAATCTATCAATCTTCCAACTCCCATCTTCGGAATATCAACTCGATTACTTTTAAAGTACATAGTACATAATAATACCAATCTAAATCCTTCAATATGCAATTCTCAACCGTCGCAATTATCTCTGCTCTCGCAGCCTCCGTTTCAGCAACCGGAAACTCCAGTGCTCCAGGAAACTCCACCATGCCTGTTGTCTGGGTTACTGATGTTGTTACTGCATTCACCACTGTCTGCCCAATGGCCACCACTCTCTCCTTCAATGGTGTAACTTACACTGCCACCGAGGTAATTATCCCTATACGAAACATCAAAAAAGGGTAGTTCGTGTGGTCGATTCACAAAAGATAAGCCACACGACTACAAAACTTTGAGTTTCAAGATTGGGTTACTTGAGCACAAAAACTAATACGCTTCACAGAGTGAGACCGTCACCATTACCAACTGCCCATGTACAGTCTCCAGGCCAGTTTATACCACCTCTTCCGTCATCTGCAACAGCTGGTATGTATCAACAAACTACACCAAACCAAATCGCACAAAACTAACATTTTCTAGCTCTGCCGCTCCAACTGCCCCAGCCAGCTCTGCTCCAGTCATCTCCGGCCCAGCCTACGGTAACAGCACTGCTCCAGCACCAACCACTGCTCCAGCACCAACCACTGCCGTTACCGGCGCGGGATCCGTCGGAACCACCGCACCATCCGAACCATCCGCACCATCCGCTTCCCCCAGCGGACCACTCACCGTCAATACCAACAACGGAAACCGTGCTATGGCACTCTCCGGTGCCAGCATTGGTGGTTTCCTTGCCGCCGCTGCTGCTTTCATCTTGTAAGCTTGCTTCAACTGAAAAGCATCCACAATGCATCTTTTTTCCCGCATAGTCACGAACATACGAAAATATTTCTTCCTGAGATATATAATCCAATTCATGGCCTGCTTCTGGGATCAAAAACATGCATTGTGGAAACCGGGGATTGGGGTTGGGGAAATGTAAAGATTTATTAGGTAGTGCGAATCAATGGGTACAAATATAGTTCAAATTGGTTTAATGGGGGTAGGGGGGTTCAAATACTCATGACGATGGTGTTTTACTTTACACTTTACTACATACATGTGAGATAGGAAGGGAAAGCAAAGGAAAGGAATGGAATGGGATGGTTCTTTTTTTTTTAATAATTTATGACAAGTTTTTTTTTTTCTCGTGAGAGCTCGTGAGAGGAGAATACATATTATAAGATTACTATACTACATTACCTTTCCTTTCCTTTCTCTGTATTTGATCGTGTTGTGTGATTGTGCTGGCTGTAGAGAATAGGTAATTGTCCTTATCTGAATTGGTGTTGCGTGATGATGAGTAAAGGGTATTGAGTGATTATTGTTGATTTGCTTGCTAGGTACCTGTAATCGTATCGTACAATATTATATCATATCATATCCTATCCTATCCTATATCTACCTACAAGTATTAATTAACAGACAGACGGATCAAATGAGATAGAAGGAAAAGAAAAAGAAAAGAAAAGAAAAGAAAAGAAAAGAAAAGAAAAGAAAAGAAAAGAAAAGAAAAGAAAAGAAAAGAAAAGAAAAGAAAAGAAAAGAAAAGAAAAGAAAAGAAAAGAAAAGAAAAGAAAAGAAAAGAAAAGAAAAGAAAAGAAAAGAAAAGAAAAGAAAAGAAAAGAAAAGAAAAGAAAAGAAAAGAAAAGAAAAGAAAAGAATTCAAAATAATTCAAAATAATTCAAAATAATTCAAAATAATTCAAAATAATTCAAAATAATTCTCTTAATCGTAAGTAAGGATCAGCTTTCCTTGGATTTCTTTAGATAATAATGGTAGATATATTTTGTTCTTCTTACTTCAATATCACTTACGTCTTTACATCCTTATGTTTAATACTTCACAACTCATATTTCCTATAAAAAAATAGATAATAGTGATACACATCATCTATCTATATATATATATATAAACACAATCTAAATTTGAGATGTTCATCTTGTATTATACTTCTCTTCACCCTCTAACTATCTCATTATACTACTCAAGCTCAAGTTCAAGCTAAAGCTCATTTACAATTCGTGTAATGCTCGCTATGTAGTTAACACCGCTGTCTGTTCTGTATCTATCTAATGGTATCATAACGTAGTGTATCCTCCCTCCCTAATGCATTGTGCATGTACACTGAAAAACAAAAAAAGAACGCGAGAACAAAAATAACAGCAAGGTATTGTGTCTCTAAAGTGAGGTCGTCCTCATCTCGTGGTATGTGTAGTTTGCGCTTCCTCTTAGTAGACTGAAAAAAACGCAAGAAAGGAAAAAGAAAAGATACAAGAAAGGTAAAATTAACATGTTAATGTGAAGGCGAAATCCATTGTGGTTTTTCCTCCGCGTCCATGGTACAAAGTATATGCAAAGTCAATGGTATATCTCCTCGCCATCGTACACCCAGTAAAGGCCATGCTAACGTGGTAGAAGATATAGTGCATGATCTGATCCTATCCTTGATACAATTCAATAAATGAAGTGAAGTGAAGCCCACAGCTCAAACTTTGGCAAAGTATTCTCGCATCATACACTGTGAAGCAGAAGCAAGTGGCGTGAAGCTTTCGAAATAAACACCATGCTCATGCACAGTGACGGTGAGTCACGCATCGAGTAAAGCCTTAACTTCTCCAGAAGAACATACTCCTGAGTACTCCAAATCCATCACACCTGATTGTTGTACATTAAAAGTCTCAAGTAAACCTCCTATACAAGTTCTTCCTCGAAAGCGGCAGTGAGATCAGCTTCTAATTCCGCCTCAAAGTCAGCATCAAAGGCAGCTTCAAAATCGGTTTCCATAGAATCTTCGAAGCTGGTCTCCGGTTCAACTGCTGGGGTATCATCAGGGCTTTCTTCTGATTGATCTGTCTCGACTTCCTCATCATTATCATCATCTAAAACAATGGTCTCTATTTGCTTTGGTGCTTGCATCCATGCCTTAGATGGTGTACCAAGCGCTGCTCTTAAGGTATCTCGTGTTTCCTTAGTATTGTTTAAGGGTGCGTGATTGCGAGTCTTCTTCTTGGTAGGTGGTGGCAATGAAGCCCATCTGGAACTCGAATCTTGTTCAAGATCTTGTCCAGCAACAGTAAGAGAAGGTAATGACTGGCGACGGTTGGGATCAACGAAGAACAGAGGAGTAACTGCTGGCTTATCGGTCATATCTCTCGTACGCTTCAATGACTGCGTATTGTCTGGCATGGCGGGACCATCTTTTTCAAAGTTCCATGATGAAATAGCTGCATCATCGTCAAGGTATTTGCGACTTAGCTCATGTGTCTTTGATTTACATTTGGAGCATCTTTCGCGTCTTTTCCAAACTTTTGCCAGTAGATAGAATTCCTTCTGGATGTGATTGCAGAGTTGACCATCCTTATTATAATTTAGACATACCCAAGAACGATCATGTTGAGGATCTGCTCTGAGCTGTGTAAGAAGACCCATTGCTCTGGTCTGCAAAGCTTCTTGAGCTGTTGCGTTATCTTGAAATTCGGTGATCATTTTTTTCAAAACATTTTCTCTAAGCGCAGCTTGGCGTCTTTCGCTGAGCATCTTTCGCTTCAATTCTTCCACTTCGATACTTCGTGCTATCACATATGTTAGTAATTGCTCGAAAATGGGTTTGGTTTTCATGAACTTACCAGGAAAGACAATGTTGAAAGCTTGTCTGAGCTCTGCATCCATTTTAATCTTGTTCTCAAACTTTTCCATGACTTCTCTAAGCTGAGGTTTAATCGAGCTCCTATCTAAAACTGGTGGTGAGGACTGTTGAAGATTTGTATTGGAGGCTGGTGGAGCTGGGAGACAAAGGCTCGTAGCGTGTTCTGTAGGTTGTTGGGTAGCTTGAACTGAGCCTTGTGGGACAGATGTAGTAGGTTGTTGGTTGAGCGATCGTCGAAATGGCGTGAAACAAAGATTTTGTTCAGGAAGAAATGCAGTAAATGGTGGTCGCTGATTACGTGGCTGTTGAGGTGAAAGTTGGTGACCATAGACGTTCGAATCAACTTGCATTTGCGGACTTTGCGAGATGGTGGGCCCTAGAGGAACGCCAGTAACTCCACAAGGTTGTTGCTGAACCATTTGGTGAGATTCTGGAATAAAAAGAAGGTGAGTTGCTGAGGGAGTTTGAAAGATTTCTGGTGTAGTGATTGCGTTTGTAGATGATTGCGAAAGGTGGATGTTAAGTGAAGAAACCGGATTGATGACTGGTATGGTTCGAAGATCTGTATCCTGACCATTGGATGGTGTGATTGGGAGGTCATTTTTAGAAGAATTGTTCAATCCAGATGGTGATACCTGAGAAAGAAGTGATTCTTGTCCAGTCGGTCGCTGAGTCCTCTGGCTCGTGACCTTAGGGGTAGTGTTTGACGATGAGTTTGGCTCTGCTGTCTTTTGATTTGGTATGGCCTGTTGAGAGAAAACGGACAAGGATTCAGTGATTGGACTGACAACTTCTTGAGTATTTGTTGCAGATGAAGAACTTTTCGTTGAGTCCGAATTAAACTTTCGTCTCTTGGCCACTTGTGGTTCGACATAATCCGCAGGGCATTTTGGATCGCTCGCGAACAGATCTTCCATATCTCCAGTGTGTTGGTAGTTCTCTGCATCGTTCACTAAGTTGTTCCGATGGTTATCCTCTTCCATAGAGAAAGAACCCCACCATGTATCATCATCTTGGAAGCCAGAAGAATTCTGGTTATCGCACTGCTCAAAGGAAGGAGGTGTAAGTCCAATGAGCAAAGAATTTTCAGGAGCATAATTACCTCCAATTCTATCAAATTCATTCCGAACCACACCCATTTCAGGTACGTTCTCCATCTTGAGATATCTTGAGGTCTCTGCTATGTGATGGTGCTAACAACTGCCTTGAGTCGCAAGAATATATTCTACGAAAGTACGTTGGTTTGAATAGATATGCTTCCGACACTATACTTCTGAACAAATTGACCGCAAGCAATCTAAAAGAACAGATGTTGTAGACCAGACTTTGTCAACAACAGCTCGTGACAGTAGCCTCGTGGTAAATTTAAGAACCCAGTTGGGTAGTTTGTACAAATGCAGGTTTGGCTTGGTAGCCTAGAGATATTTCAAACTCACAACTTCAATGTTTACTCGGTTGTTCTTCTTCTTCAGCGTAAAAAGGGCTTTTGATGAAGTCAACTTTGTAATGTTTGAAGTTGTACAATCTAAAAAACTTTCAGAAAATGATTTGTGGGAAGTATCATATATGAAAGTGAATATCATGACCGTAGTTTCAACCTCGAATTCAAATTTTTTTGGCTATGTTATCACGTGATTGATTTTATTTGTGATTGGCTCGGGCTTTTCCTATGCAAGGCTTATTGATAAGAAGGTTAAATGAAAGGCTGATGGTAATTTCTCGGAACAAAAAAGATATTAGTTTGATCTAACCATCTAAATAGAGAAGGCGGTCAATTTAAATCAAGCTTTAGTAGAAGAGCTCCTAACGTCACTGGCTGTATTGTAGGTCTACCGGTAATACTTTGGAATTTCTTATATATTTCTTCGCAACAACTCTGTCAAGAAGGTGCTATTGCCAATTCAAACTCACTGTGGTTACTTCTTTCCCATTGTATTTCCCGTCATTGTTGATCGGTTTAATTGATATATTAGGTGAAGATATGTCTGTAATTCTGTGTACTGGTAAGCAATACTCAATACTCACTCTTTCCTTCATCAGACTGTTATTACAATCTTCAGATGAATTGGTGTTTAACCAGCAACTGGGGTGAACTTGTTTCTTTTGCCTCTACACTCTCATTTTTCTTCTTTGCTCCATCTTTCCCTCCGACCAAAGTTATCATCCATCTCAAAATGGCGTATCTACCCGCTTTTGAAAATGGCCAGACTGACACTCTTTGCATTCTTGTTACAGCTGGCTATGACCATACTATCAGGTACGAATTACTCCAAGCCTTGCACACGATTCACAATAATACAATTTACTGAAATTCTACAATCCTTAGATTTTGGGAAGCCCTCTCTGGCATCTGTTCTCGAACAATTCAACACCCTGATTCTCAAGTCAATCGATTATGCATCTCCCCCGATAAACGTTTCCTAGCTGCAGCTGGCCACCATACAGTTAAACTCTACGATATTAAGTCAACAAATCCCAACCCGCTTCTCACATTCGAAGGACATACAGGAAATATCACAGGTGTCGCTTTTCATTGCGAAGGAAAATGGATGGTGACAAGTTCTGAAGATGGGACCGTAAAAATTTGGGAGACTCGAAGTGGCACTGTTCAAAGAAGTTATAGTCACGGCTGTCCAGTCAACGATGTAGTGATTCATCCAAATCAAGGTGAAATCATTAGCTGTGATCGCGGAGGCAGTGTTCGCATTTGGGATCTTGCAGAAAACAATTGCTCTCACCAACTTATTCCAGAGGAGGACGTACCGGTTTCTAGCGTCACTGTCGCAACTGATGGATCAACCTTGTGTGCTGGTACTAACTCTGTAAGTGGACGCGCCAGCACTTATTAGAATTATTCTAACATCTGTGCAGGGCAGCGTTTATGTTTGGCAGCTTCTTCAGTTCCGTGAGAAGACACAACTCATGCCAATTACTCACTTCAAGGCTCATAACCAATACATCACCCGTGTTCTACTATCACCAGACGTCAAGAAGCTCGCAACATGCAGTGCCGATCATACCGCAAAAATCTGGGAGGTAGACTTTACCGGTCTAGCTCCGAACCCAAACCAGCCACAAACGGAAGCAAGAGCATTCAATCTTGAGTCAACTTTGACCGGTCATCAACGATGGGTTTGGGATTGCGCTTTTAGTGCTGATTCTGCTTACCTTGTTACTGCATGCTCAGATCACTATGCTCGACTTTGGGAGTTACATAGTCAATCGGTTATCAGACAATACAACGGTCACCATCGCGGTACATTGAACCAAACATTCCCATCTGTTGCTCCATCTGATCAGTTATATTTAGGACTCGTTTGCGTTGCTTTGAATGATTATTCTGAAGCTCGTTAATTCGCATCTACTTGCTTGCATGGATTTAGGCGTTCCATTTTCAACCGGTTCCGGGAGTTCTAGGATTTATAATCATTGCATTTTCGTGGGGTTATTGGGTCGTTAGTACTAACATTTAGTACATCTATTGCTGGCAATTTCTATGCATGACTTTGGCGTATGTATGTAGGGGCTTGAGTTCACATGGCGTTGATTCATACCCTTGGATGGCTTACTGAAGATGATGATAAGTCAAATTTGAATGAAAAATCATTACATCTTATGAATATTTGCAAATTTAAGAAGGAAACAGTGATGTGAGATTAGTCTTACTATAAACATACAGACTGAAGTGGTATGACGAAAAGCCTAGAATATCATCCATCCCATCCATTCCTACCAACTCTTTTGCCTCGTCACGAGCAACAAAATTTTGTTGCACGTCTGAATCATGCTTCACGTTTCATATACTCCTCTCCTTCCAAAAGAGTTCCTATTAGGTGAGACGGTATGTGATGGGGTGGGATGAGATAGAAAGATACAAGATATAAATGATTATGATAAATCAAGATGGTAAATCAAATCAAAATCAAAATCAAAATCAACCAGTCTTAGATAGATTACGAGTTACGAATTATTTTGGGTTCAAACTATAGATAAATAGGTAAATAGGTAAATAGATAGGTAGGTAGGTAGATAGATATTGTAGGGATATTATTATTAAAACTTTATTTTTATTTCAATTTTTATATCGTGTAGTATAGTATATTTATTATGTTGGCAAGAATTTTTTTAGTACCCTGTTAGTTGATAGTGTTAAGATAGTTTTAAATTCTATTGAAAAGTCATTGAAAATTTATTGAAAATCCATTGCTAATTTAGCTAGTTTAAGTTAAAGAAGTTGTTGCGTATATATATATACGAAAATTCATGAGTATCATTATGAAACAAACTCCAAGATACCTTTGGAAAAAAGTAAAAAGTAAAAAGTAAAACGTTAAAAAACAAAAAAGCATATAGATCATTGGGTATTTCCTATCCTATCCTCCTATCCATCCCATTCATGCATCATATTCATCCATCCATTAAACTCCCATAATTGTGAACGCCGAGTACATTCCATACATACATCCATGCACGCATGCATGCATTCCCTACGCTCAAGATCCGCAATTTGATACTTTTAATTCCCTCCTACCGCTACCACTACTCATTCCAAGTCCTCAACCCCTAGAACCTAGTAAACCTAGTAACATTACTCGCAACACTATAGACACTACTCCTAGGAGCCGGAGGCGGTCTCAAATGCGCAGGATGCATAGCCGTAGGCGGTCTTTCCACGCCGGGAACAATAGGTGAAGATCTATCATTTACTTGAGGAGTCTGATGATCATAACTATGTCCCTCTTCTAAATCAGGATAAAAAGGTTTAGGGTCGGAAATAACGGGCTTAGAAATGAGGGAACCGCGGAGAGGAAGACGGAATGGGAAACGTGATTTACGGCGTTCGGCGGGATTGCTGTAGTAGGAGGGAAGATCTTGGTTGAGGGAGGCGGTGAGTGAAAGACGTTTTTCGTAAGGGTTTGGGGGAGTGATGGCGCCGTGGGTGCGGATTTGACGGGCGGTTTTGTCTTTGGTTGTGAAGACTAGGGACTAGAGTTATCATTAGTAAGTTGAATAAAAGAGAGTAGGGGAAGGAAAGAAAACTTACAGCAATGCAGTTAATGGCCCCCAAAATAGCCGAAAGACATCCAGAAGAAATAACGACACGCCACATAGGTAAACCTAAGTTTTGAACAGAAGTAGCGTTCTTATTCAAGTTTCCGAGGATGTTGAAACCCAGGGTTAACATGGAAAGACCGAGGAAAAGGAAGCCGTTGTGGGGACAGAGAAGAGGCCAGTAGGTTTCAAAGTATTTTTTGAAGAGTGACAGTTCGGAGACAATGAGGAAGATACCGATGCTGCTGGTTATGAAGTGAGAGACGCCGTCGAAGAAGAAGAACTAGATGGTAAATTAGTAAGGTTTTGATGGGTGAAGGGGGAAAGGGACTTACATTAGAGGTCTTGACGGTCATGACGAGCATAATCCAGCTGGCTGCAACGACGTCGAGAAGTGCTATTATATTCATGACGCGAATGGCGTTAAGGATAAGGAAGCCTCGACCTGCTTGCTTGATATTTAACATGGTGATTGTCTTATGTTAAAGAACGAATGTATGTATAAGTTTCGAGTCTAAAAGGGTGTTAGCCAAGTGTCTTGAGTAGCATCCAAGATGACCGCAAGAAAGAACTTACAATTGGGGCAAGGAAGTGTGATATTAAACTGCCTGCAGTTGATAAAAGAGTTTCGAAATACTTTCAAAGTATGTAAGTAGTAAGTTTGTAACTTAGTAAGTAAGATTGTGTAGTTGTAGTTGTTTGTAGAACTTTAAGAAAGATTGTGAAGAAGGTATAATATTTTGAAGGAAAAAAGTAAGAAACAGATTCAGTATCTCAAACAGGAGGAAAGGAAATATATTAAATAAAACAATTGTTCGTTATTGAGGTCAAGACCTCATTGTTTGAATAACCCAACAATAGAAGGAAGATATTTTTGAAAAGTCCTATTGTCTTCATCGACAACAGATAAAGAGAAGAAAAGTGAATGTATATGAGAAGTACTCCCAAAATCCTTTGACGCAACTTGACGCCTACAAAACCTTACTATTGTGGGGTGAATGGAATCTTTATTATCCCATTATTTTCAAAAAGTTTAAAGGAAATCCAATAACACATAGATTACCTATTGATTCTTTGACCACAATGTACAAGCTATAGAAGTCATTCAGAGAAGATCCAGAAAGGCCAGAAATGAATGGATGAAATATGCGAGTCCCACCATTAAAACTCGGTTTGCTTCAAGGAGAACTCCTCCAAGGCGCGAAAGAGACGAAAAGACGCGCTTGACATCGATCATCGTAGGACGAAATTACTTTATATCCAATAGAATAGAAAAGTGATGCATGAATTGAAAGCCAAGTCAAATTGAGGTTTGGGATAGGGCTGTTTCGAGATATAAATGTAAAGTTCAAATTATTGGATGAAAATGCTTTGGGTAACGATGTTTCATGATTTTGATTGTACGGAGTGACAGAAGAAGAACACAAAGAAACTGATGGCCAATTGTTAAAGTTCTTTGAGAAGTACTGTACTACATTCTTTTTATAACTTCATTCGAAAATAGAAATAGACTTTGTTGTATTCCTGTGAACTCCATCGGTAGCTAGCTATCTACTTCTTACTCATAACCAAACCTTCATCAAAATAAATCCATCCAAAACTTCCAAACACCCATCTCCCAATCATTTCCCAATCATTTCCCATAATCTGTAATCCTCATCCTATCATTCAAATCCACCAATTAAATCTCTCCCACCCCTTAAGCGAAAACATCCAGACCCTCCGTATCTATCAATCCAGAACTTTCTTGCATACATTTCTCATAATCACAGGTACCCGTACATTTCTCTCAGCCTCACCCATCCATCCATTTTATTTTTCCCAATCTGACAACCTCATTCTCCTTCAAAAAGGCCACGCAGGCGCACAAAACACACCATCCTATACATCGCGGACACCCTATTCTTACACAAAACTAAAACGTGCACATTAAACCTACCTTCCATTCAAAATGGCCCGAGGAAATCAAAGAGAAAAGTCCCGTGAGGCTAATGCTAAGAAACAGGCTCAACTTGCTGTATGTTCTCTCTCATATACCTAAGTCCTCTTATCTACCCTCAAATGTCCCTCAAAAACTCATCTCTTGATAACCACACAAATCTCCTCCGCCATATCTATCCAGGAACACTCACTAACCTCACCTTCACAGAAAGCCGGAAGCGGCATGTCGAAATCGCAAATGCAAGCCGAGAAAGATAAGACTCGAGTTTTATTAATGGAGAAGCAGAAGAAAGGTAGCCAGCTCCTCCTGCTTTCCTCGTCTCAATATCCATATCTATTCATATCAATATCTGAATATACATACAAACGTAACTAACACCCGTCTCCCCAGCCGACGAAAGAAAAGCAGCCGAAGCCCTCGCCGCCGCACAAGGGAAGAAATAGATATTCGACATTCAATAACGATATCTTCCTCTTAATCTTCTTCTTCACCACCTCCTATCAACAACCCTCCAGATGGGGAACTCAAAAAACGAGAATCAAAGACACAACCCGGAGAAAGCAAGGAGTTTAATTACAGGAAAAGGCAGGAAGAATTTCCAGGAATTTCAATGGCATTGCGAGTCATTTCGATACATTTCATTAATACTTTTACATTTGGAACCCCCAAGGTGTTGAGCGTGGAGCATTCGGTCTTTCTATTCTAGAACGCGTGTGGTTTATCGTGCATGCATGCATGTGCTGGGTCATTCGTTAATGCGTTGTGTGGGTGATATGGGTAGGCTTCCAATGAATTCTCTCGAAAATGCTGTGATGATGTTTTTTTGAGTGCGAAGATAGATCATGTGTGGGAATTTGGATGCTACGAATTGGTCTAACTCTAGAAGGCACACTCGAATTTTCGATCCAGACAAGATTGGCTGCTCCCAAAGTTATGGCAGACTTAATTGACAGGTTCAAACGTTATGTTATGGCCACTTATACATGAGGACCGCATAACTTCCTTTCTTGTAGGGCCTTCATTTCTCATTCGCTCGGACTGACGTTCAACGCTGAGTTGAACCGTGTGAATTTTGTGAATTTGGAGGTTGATACTCTATGAATACTTTTGTCTATGTATAACTCTTTTCTATATCCACCGAACCCGATGTGTAGACCCACAGCAATCTATGTATGAACTTCATGACTTTCAGGCGCTCCAAGGGATTTCTCAACAGCGATACTCTCTGCCCATGCTCGAACTATCCCACATCACCAGCCCTCCCTCTACCCTGTATCCTCTACCAGCAAAATTCCATGCCCTCTAAACCCCAGTTCCAAAAATGTACTCCTCCAACTCCTTATACGCAACCTCCAAATCATCATTTACAATAATCTTATCATGGACACCCTCCGTCTTCGAATACTCCAATTCAAGCTTTGCCTGTGCCAAACGTTTCTGAATTGATTCTTCTTTCTCCGTACCTCTTCCCCTGAGTCTCTTCTCCAAAACTTGGTATGCAGACATATCTGCAGTGGAAGGAGGAGAAATAAATATATATCTAGCCGGAAATGGAGGGTTGAGGGAATGAATTTGTTTAACTCCCTATTTTCAATTAGTATCATCCTACCCATCACATCCTGAACTTCAAGCAAGCAAGCGAACAGTAAAACACCGCACTCCCCAAAAAGGTTAACACTAACCTCCATCTCAATATCCAACACGACAATCTTCCCCTCCTTCCTCTTCTCCTCAATCATCTTCCTACTCGTCCCATACCTATTCCCACCAAACTTAGCATGCTCGACAAAATCCCCCTTCGCAATCATCGCCTCGAATTCCTCCATCGGCACAAAATAATAATCCACATCTCTCGTCTCTCCTGGACGCGGCGCCCGCGTAGTGTGCGAGATAGATGTTGTGAAGAGACTGGGATGGTTGGCTAGAAGTCGCGAATAGAGTGTTCCTTTGCCAACGCCAGAGGGACCGCTGATTATGATGGGGTTTGTGGTTGGGGGGGTTGCTGGAGATTGTTAGTTTGGGTTCTCTTCTTCTTCTTCTTCTTCTTCCTCTTCCTCTTCCCATTCTCCTCTTCCCATTCTCCTCTTCCCATTCTCCTCTTCCCATTCTCCTCTTCCTCTTCTCCAATTCTCAATTTTCATTTTCAAATTCAAGGAGAGGGACATACGAGACATAATTGCAGATTTGAAAGATATACCGTTACTAAAAGCGCGCGAATAATTCCTAGGAAAGGAAGAAACGATTGAGGATTTTCGTAGTATACTATGTTTAGACGAAAGTCGCAGGAATTGCGGTTGTAGAAAACACATATGTGTAGAAAAAGATAGTGGAAGGAATTATCGTGACGCTTGAGTGGTTGGTACGTGCTGGTCGTGCGATAAAGCTGGGGGAACCCCTTATCGATGTTAGCGCTTGGGGCTTTTTAGGCCTTTCATATGAGCCCGCTCTGGTGCGGACCACTGAACAAGGCCTTAAAGCCAGACCTGATATGGGTAAAAGACCGGTCTAAACCATTACTTCAATCTACCAAATCAATCCTAACAATGATGAGAGCTAGACGATGAGATGAAGGATCATCCTCCCAGTCCTCATAGATTAGATCACAAGATATCAATGGCCGTAAGAATCAAAAGAAGATTGAATTATTTACTATTTAAATGAATTCTCTGGATATTAAAGAAAAACGGCTAATTAAGCAAAGGAGAAATGTAGAGATGTTCAGGTTAGAAAAGCCCAGCTCTACGAAAGCAGTCCATTAAAATCTCCTCTAACCTGCCTTCAAGAAAATGTCGCTTTTGGCAAATACTATCTCGCCATCATAAAAACAACCAATCATCCAAACCCAACCTCAATCTCAAGACCACCACCAACTGACCATCATTTCATACCTGACTACTTCCTTAATAGCCGTTCATGGTCATTCTCTGGGAATTTCTGCTCAATTCTCTATCAGCTGCTGGACTGATAGGTCTGCTACCAGCATGTCCTGCAGCACTGCTCTCCTTGAGGGCCAACAATTGCTTAGCACGGAAGGTTTCGTAATGGATTTGAGATGTAGTTTCGATGAGATCTTGGAGATGGGTTCGGGTAAGGAAGTTTCGTAGGTAGACAAATTCGCAGTGATTTTCGTCCTCAACATTGATAATACCCCATCTGTTTTGACGTCCTCGAACTGGTTTGCCTCCAACAATAATATCCTTCTCAGATCCAACTACGGCGAATGGAATGATGTCCTGATATTGTTAGCTTGCTTAATTGAGACCCAAATGTCGTGAAATTTACCTTGATTTGTGCGTTCAACGCTTTCTCCTCCTCATCAAACTCATCATTCTCATATGGGAACATCTTCAAGTTGTGGAAAGCGAACTCCTCCTTTATACGCTCCTTGAAAGCAGCACGTTCCTCCAAAGTCAAAGAATCCGACTTGGCGATAACTGGTACAACATTGACAACATCTGAAAGCTTCTTCAAGACCACAATATCAATTGGCTTCAAGGCATGGCCAGAAGGTTGAATGAAGAACAAACAACAGTGAATACGGGTATCTTGAATATATCTTTCTCTTTGAGCTGTAAGTTCCTTTCGGAGGTATGCAGAGTGTTGGTCCTTAATGTACTTGACGATTGGATCCCAGCATCGATCGTTGTTTACTTGATCTCCATAACCTGGGGTATCGACAATATTAAGTCGCAGCTTTACGCCATTCTCCTCGATGATGTGGGAAACGGTTTGAATTTCGGTAGTAGATCGTACTGGCTCATCGGGGGTGAGTCTTCCCTTGGAATCCATCAAATGTGAGGCGAAGATGGTGTTGATGAGGGTGGATTTTCCGAGACCGGTTTGTCCTACGAGAAATCTATTAGAAAATTTCCCTAATGACTTATCGATAAATTCTCAAAGTGAACTCACCGACGCAAATAACGTTGAACTGGAAACCGCGTTTCAAGAGCTTGCGCTCGATTTGTGATGTGATACTATCGAAACCAACATGGCTTGTTGGGAAAACGGAAGGTTGAGGAGCATGTCTATCAGTTATTGTCGACATTTTGGAAAGAGTGTATTAAATTTTGAATCTTTCTAAACGAGGGTATTATCTTTGAATTGAATAGAAACAAATTACGAAGGTATTTCTTCGAAAGTAATATGCAATCAAAAGCGGTTGATCATAAACAAAGTTAGGGAAAGAGGTCGGTCTCCAGATTATTTTGGCGATATAGCATGGACTTCAGGGGAAAGTAATTGGGCAATTATAAGCTAATCTTAAAATGCGCTAGCTTATCTGCATGTGGAAAGTAAACTAGTAAAGTAAAGCATCCGAGCCGAAAGATTCAAGATTTTGATAGATTAGCATCGACAGCGAGGTTGAGTACCAATAATACCACTTTAATAATTCGTGGAGATCTCAATCAGAATGGCGTCAGTTCACGCTACTACCTCGTCGATACTCTCGTCATTTCTTCCACGATTGGCACCTGCAACAGCCACTTTCGCAACGAGATCAACCACTTTATACTCACGACAATTATCCCACCCATTACTCCCAGTACTCACCATCCCATCTGCGATACACCTCAATATCCCGGGATTTTTGGAAGGATTATGGGAGGGAATATTGAAGGCTGTGCCCAAGAAGAAGACTTCACATATGAAGAAGAGACATAGGCAGATGGCAGGCAAAGGATTACAAGATGTTACAAACTTGAATAGATGTTCTGCTTGTGGTCACATTAAGAGAGCACATTTATTATGTCCTTATTGTGTTGCTGGTAAGGAGCTTCTAAACGATATAGCACAGGAGCCCGGTTAACGGTGACATAGAAATTAAGACTTTATTCAAGACTAATGCACATGAGGAGAGATTTGCCGCAAAGCAAGCCAGAGCAGATGAGATTGCGGAGCAGAAAATAAGGATAGAAGCAGGGAAAGTAAGGGCTGCAGAGGAGCAGACAAAAAAAGAGGCTGAATTGGAGGAGCTGGAAACAAAGCGAGCAGAGAAGAAGGCAGCTAAGGATGCTGCGAGAAAGATATATGAGGAGAAGAATCCTAAGCAGGTTATCGGCAAGAGGAGAATTGATTAGCTGAAGATAAGTGATGAGTAGAGGGAGGGCGGAATAGGATTAGTGAGGGAGGCTGGTGGGGTTTCAGAAGGTGGTGATGATCATGTATGGCATCAGTAAAGGCTTTTGGGATATAAGGAAGAGATCCTGATTGTGAGGTATATTTCCTCAGAAGTGGTACGAATGATAGAACTGTACAATCAAAATAACAATATCCTACCACATCCATCAATTATTCTAAATCTTATGTGAATTGTGTTTGTTTGAAGCTGACTTCACATGTGAGATAACATTTTCTTCAACCCCGCCAAAGCTTCCAGAGCTTCGGCTTCATTTACATCATCCACCAAACACAATTCTTCTCCAACAACCATATACCCAGATTTTCAAATGAACCGGTGACAATGGTATGTGAGCCCTCAATTCCTTCATGCTTGCTCTAACAATGTAAAGTCTAAACAATACCTCACAACCCACACGATCGATAATGGTAAGTCGACCCAAATACCCCTCCAATCCCACCTCCTTATCAACTGTCCCCTACTATACTACCACCTCAACTCTAGCACTATACTAACACAACCACCAGCCCACAAAACCGACATCTTCTCTCTCGCTGTAACGCCCACCTCCATCCTCTCCGCCTCCGGCACATCAACCCTCAAAATCCACAGCACGCTCACCACACCCCCCTCCCTCACTCAATCACTACCCGCCCACAAACTGGGCTGCCACCACATCTGCACCTCTCGATCTGGGACCGTCGCTGCATCCGCGGGATTCGATGGTACAGTTAGTATTTGGACAAATTCAGAATCCAAGAACGAAAACGGCGCGGAAGTATGGTCGCATCATGGTCATGTCCTCGATGGTAATAAACCAGGTGAGATATGGGCGCTGGCTCTAAGTGCAGATGGACAATTCCTTGCGGGTACAACTGTGGATGGGAAGATTGGTGTGTGGGATTTGTTACAAGTAGGTGAGGAAGGGAAAGGGGAGAATGCGGGAAAGAAAAGTGTGGGTAAGAAAATCCGCGAGTATGAGACGAAGGGGAGTTTTGGACTATGTGTGGATATTAGTGCGGATGGGAGGTTTACGGCTAGTGGACATGAGAATGGAGGGGTTTATGTTTTTAATAATGACACCGGGAGGATGGTGCATAGTTTACCTGGTGAGTTCTTTCATGAGATGAAGTCAGGGACATAAGTAGGAGATAGAACTAACACAACTAGGCCTCATCCAACCAATCCGCACTCTCTCCTTCTCACCCCTCTCCACGTACCTCGCTGCCGCTGGGGACTCCGCAACCATAGCCCTTTACTCTGTTGCCCATGGCGAACAAGTCGCTAACATGACCGGCCACACTGCATGGATTTTCAGCATAGACTGGAGTTTTACTGGCGAGTATCTGGCTAGCGGCGCATGGGATGGCAAAGTAAAGGTGTGGAGTGTAGAAGGGAGAAATTGTGTGGCTACGCATAGTGAAACGGATAAGGCGCTTTGGGCTGTGAAGTGGTTGCCGAAGGTGCAGGGGAGGAGTGAGGCGTTTGTTACAGGAGGAACGAATGGAAGTTTGAGTTTTTATAGGGAGGCTACTGGTGGTTGAGTGATGAGATCATGAGGTGACGGTCCTAAGGTTGAGTGAAAGAAGCTTTTCTTCGCTACTGATTAAGGAGCACGGGGGAGGGTGCAAATCTCCAATTGTGTGCATCAGCAAGGGCACGCAGATATAGTATTTGAGGCATATACAAAAGTTCTAATAGATGGCTATCTATTTGGCTACAAATACAAATAGCTACGTACTAGATAGCTAGTTACATCACAAACGTTACAATCAAACAAGGATACTGCAAGTTGCAGATCATTTCTCCATTACTATCTATACACCCTTGAGGCAAAGCAAGGAAATCAAAAAAAATGGCACATCAATCGTTTAAGAATGATATATCAAAGCTTATCTACTTTCCATTCTAATTCACATTCACATTCTTCATATTCAACTCCCTTCTACTTCACCTAGTGACCTCCTCGTATCTACCCACCAACCACAACATAACACAACACTTCTTATCTCTTCTCAGGTTCCCTTCCAAATAGCACTCCATGCAAATAAGAAAATCCAGTGATCCGAGTTTAGTATATTAAGTCCTGCTTGGATTTATACTTGCTAGTTGAGTATATGGGTTGGATATTAGATTTTGGATTTTGGATTTTGGATATTGGCAGCTAGCTAATTTATTAGCAATACCTAGCTATTGTTATTTCATCATTACCTACCTACCCCCCTCTCAACATCTAAATGCTACCATCGCATCTAAAGACTATACACTATACTCTAAATACCTACCTCTCATTCACAAAACTATACTCCGTACAGTCCACCAATCGAGTCGGATGTAGATGTAGATGTAGATATTAAGCAATACCTATACAAGAAGATCTCTCGATTATTCATTCATTCGTGTATTCATGTGTTTACTTAAAAAGAAGACATTCCCCTCCAGGGGAAAGGGGGAAGGAGTAGCTAGACTGTAATGTATATAAGTATGAGAATATGAGAGTCGCAGTAAGGAATAGAGATATAAATAATAAATAATATCTAATATCTAATATCTAATATCTAATATCTAATATCTAATATCTAGTCTCAAACAGCCAAATAGAAAGATACCTACTCAGTAGTCTATTCTAATCTCGTCTAGTGTAGTCTAGAATAGAAGAAGAAGGAAAAAATACTTGGAGAAAAGCATTCATGACCTGAAATAAAACGAGGAAGAATGAATGATATGGGCTGACGGGATGGATATCTTGATGATTAGATGAATACGCAAGTCTTATTTGGTGTTTATATTCTTATATTATTGTGTTATTTATCTGATGTTATATTGTTGGATGGGAATTACGGGGGTGTATGTGTATTTGTATATATACCTATTGAAAAAAAATAGCTTTAAGAGTGGAGAGTGGAGGGGAGGGAGAGGGGAAGCGAAAAATCATTTACCTCCTATCAAATAAACATTTTTGACTATATAACGAACTGGATGGGGAAAGGGAGGGAGAAGGGGAGAAATAGGAGGATACTTCATTGCTTATTAGATATTGCTCACTGGATATTGCTACGTATTCTTTTTTACTTTATAAAAGCAAAAGACAATTGACGCGAATAAAGTGATAGAGGAGTAGAGGAGATGTTAACTGATATTTCCACTTCTTCCAATGATACTGTGCTTCTAGATATTATGATCATGAAGTGTAATACTTCATGGATGGTATGAAAGATATTGGTTATGACTTGGTATCCTCGCATACCTTGATTAGAAAATATTAACTTGCTTTTGAATATTCGCAACTCTGCAAATGAAAAAAAAGTATAATCGGCTTTGAGAAAACGTAGTAAAGCACGATTTAAATTCTTCGATTTGCTCATCTGAAACTTCGCTCGACTAAACTGCAAAAAAACTATCCTGGTATCTCTGTAATGTAATATGCACAAATTTATCTTCGTCTTTCATCTCGAAATCCGCATCTCTTCTCACTCCTTCCACTCACCTCATTTCTCAGCTCCCGCATCCACACCTCTAAACCTCCCCACCCATCCCCAAAATCAAAGAACCACTCCCTCTAGAACAAAAAAGCACCAACCAATCCAACAGCACCCAAAAATCCCGGAACAACCAAAGCTCCAGCACCATTTCCAGCAGCGGTTACAGTTGCAGCAGCAGAACTTCCCGTTGCACTAGCTGTCGATCCACTTGTACCAGTTGCACTTCCGCTTCCTGTAATTCTTGCTCCGGTTCCACTTGCTGTTGCGGTTGCCGAGCCGGATGCTGTGCTTGTGCCTGTAGCTGTGGCTGAGGCGGAGGAGGAGGATGATGTAATTGCTGTTAGAGTTTAGTTAGCATTGTACTTCTTTTATTTCCTCCTAATCCGTTCCTATCTAATATCCAACAAGCGCCAAGCCCAGAACACACATAATTTCTTCAACAGATCTCATTGCCCCTCCCTCCCTAATCCCTTCCATACCCACAACCCAAGAAACATCCCCCATAACAAGAAAAAAACTCACTAATTGTAACCCCCGCGCCCCCAAGACAAGTACTCTTATAAGAGCTCACAGCCTCCTCATAAGTATCCTTTGCACATTTCTCCGTAATATTTCCCACAACAGCATTTTCCAACGTTCCGCAGAGAGCCTTCAAATCAGAGGGGGTAGCTTGTTCATTGACGGCTGCGAGGAGACAGGCGGGTGGAGTGGCTGATACGGAGAGGGCGAGAAGGGAAAGAGTAAGGGTGATGAGAGTTGGAGTTTGCATTTTTGCAGTTGGCGTGAGTAAGGTTGGTATTTTTGATGCGATTGGAATGTGCTGGAAGGAGTTTGAATCGAAGAATCAGGAATTGACGTTTAGAAAGTAATGAGAGTAAAAGAAACCAATAACTAAAAGAACGTGTGTGTTGTAAAGAGAGGACAGCGTCAATACGCAAAAACTTGAAGATCTACTCTGGAGAAATGTAGAAAAGTAAAAGTACAAAGTAGGTACGAAGTTACCAAAGGTTGTCTGAAACACAACTTCGTGAAAGAAATGAAGGTCGCCAGAGATCCTCCTGTTGTGATTGAGCGTGCTAAATGGGGAATGGCGGGGCTTGGCCTGCTTGGCGGGGGATGGTTCCCAGGGATTTGAGTGTACAACGCTAATTTTAGAGTTGAGTTTAGTGTCAGGTACCCGAAAATTGGTGCTGAAATGATAAAATTGCAGGCTGTGGCTCATTTGTCGGAGAATGGAAGATTTACGAATAGAACATCATTATAGTGACGTTCTAGGGAGATTCTATTATCATTTGAATATATATGGATATTCAATTTGACGGTCTAAGAGTGATGCAGTTTGAGATTTTGGCATTGAAATGGACCCAGATTTTAAGAAGGGCCAAAAAGGCGTCTCATTGGAAAGATCAGATCAATAATGCTATTGGTAAAACATTGTATCCATTCATTTATATATAGTAGGCATTACAAAAGAGAACTATTAAGACATATCACAACAATTCATACACCATCTCTTATCTTTAACAACTCTAGTCCAACATACGATCCGGTCATATACATGAAATTCCTTCCGTCTCAAGCGTCAAGCCTCTTAGAGCGACCGCTATCACATTCATAACACATGAAAGCCTTATTTCCAGATTCTAGCGTCATTCTTGGGGTATAGCAAGAAGCAGTGTTCTACCATCGTTCATACATTCGTTTATTTCTCGAGTAAAGACATTGGCATGGCACCTACATGGCTATTAGAATTAACCAATGAATATAAATCACCAAGGAGAAGAATACTAACCAGAAATACCACCAAACATTCCAACACCCTGTACAGCAGCATCGGGGAAAGCAGCTTGTCCACATAGACAACTGCAAGAGCATGTTCCATCGGTACCTGTTGTTCCAGTTCCAGAAGCTACTGTTGCCACTGCAGCAGCTGGTGATGCTACAGCACTTGAGGCTGCTTCGCCACCAACACCGCTGGAAGGAGTTATTCCTTGAATTGCACTCAGGGTTCCGGTACCATTTTGTGCAACGGCCATAGCTTTGAACATGGCTTGGCTTTTGCTGGCAGTAGGATTAATACTGAAAACCATTCCCAAACCGCAGTGGCCAGCTTGACGGCAGTAAAACCCTGTGTTCGTATTAGAATTGATTACCAACGAGTGTATATGCGGTATACTAACATTGAGGAGTATCGGTCATGACTTGCACAGCCATCGATGGAGGAGGATTGATGGCATTGTCCACGTTAGGCACGAACCCAGTATCCATTCCTCCAGCCAATTTTTCACACGGTGTCGCAAAACCTGATTGTGTGAGGGTGTGATTTTTAGCTTCAAAATTGAAAACAACCATATCTCCTACAGCAGCGGAAACTGTGTCCGGCGTGTAGACAGTACCAGCCGCACCACCAACTGTGACAGTATGTGTTGCTGCGCCCGCTCCTTGAGTAACGGTTTTAGTGTCCGTTAAGGTTTGGGTGGCAGCTCCACCACCATTATTGGTCCAGATGATGATGATGTCCTCGCTCTTAGCTTGCACAATTGTAATGTCCTTCTCCTTGACAACAAGCTCCGATGATCTTTCGGCGAACTCTGGCGTTATTACTCCGCGACCAACCAAGTCATGCTGAAGATTACCGGCCAAAGCTAATGGTGCTGCGCATAATGCTGCGATGACTGAAGATCTCATGACGAATATATTAGGGTGTAAGGACTGAATGTCGTATAAATATAAGATGAATGTGAAAGAGTGATATGCAAACCGCGCTGCGGAGAAAAGTTAAACTATCAAAGCTGTCTTAGCTTGTGTAATGATCGTGAATTGACTTAAGTAGTAAAGTAGCCGGTTGGCGAGAGCCTGCTCGTGATAGTATTAATAGAAGAAGACTAAAAGAAGGATGAACAAAAGTCTTTACAAGTTCAAGAATGATAGAATGAGAGAAAAGAATGCATTGGGTCTCGGGGACGGTCTTGATATTAATCCAGTCATAAGAAATGTAATAATAGGGCTCAAAGACAAAATAAAAGCACTTGCTTCGAACATCCTTGGTCGAAACGATTCGGTGAAGGGGGTTGAGAAGCCTCCAGGATTTATCGTACCACTCGGAGACCTACTTGTCCGGTTCGGAGTCAATTGTACTGCCATCAGAAAAAGAAAGTTACTACCAGGAGCCTTAACGAAGTTCTATGCCAAAGGTTCCAACGTTTTAGAAACGAGGTTTGGATGAAGATGTGATGAAAACCCTTGTCACCAATGCCAAGCCCAAACACAAGATAATCTTTAATTTTTCATCCCTGTATTTTAACGCCAAAGGTCGCTGAACACTATGTTCACAGCCTATAGTACAGCCTATATTGAAGTCCATCTTTGCTCCATAGGGACATTTTACCCTGGTCCAGCCCTAACATTTATTGTTTTGGGACCTCCTGTGGCGCGTGCCAGATTCGTCTCAGCTGTCATATTGGGACGACAGGTAACTGGACATGGGATAAATGTCAATGTTGAAATCTTTTTTGAAGCTAATGTCTCCAACATTAGATTCGATGATGTAAAGAAGGAGAACTTTGATCTGATAATTGGTGTGAGGCGCACGGAGGGCCGTGAATTGAAAGATATTCATCTGATGTTTTCTCGATGCTAGGGTCAGGATGAAAGTAATCATTTCTTTGCAGCCATGCTTACAAATGTCTTCCGTAATATCCTATATAAATTAGAGCGGTGGTCATTACCCCAGATATTGACGATTAAGGCGTTCACCATCAGCGGTATCAAAAGCAGGACTTCCTATCCCACATCTCATCATAAGCATTAGAGGAAACTCTTCGGGCGATGAAATCGTATGAAGACAAGAGTAGAGGAACTTCAGTCAATGCGCACAATGTAGGTACCCGAGGTCAATCATGATTCATGAAACCATATAATACATATCTCCTATACCTGCTGTAACGTTGGTGCTTCTAAGCTACCATGAGATCATCCTTCAAATTTTTTGACATCTGCCACAACGGCACGGTATGGCACAGCTCGGACTTCGTACCGATCCCAAATCTTAATGCTCGCCTTTGAATAAGATCAGACGGTTCAAACTATCCGTGTCACAGATACTCGTAATAGTGACGATTGTTCCTCCATAAGGTCTTCATTCTATACTTCGTGCTTGTTAAGTACCCTTATTGGTCTGTCTCTGCTGTTGGCCTTCATAAAGTCCGGTGTAGTAGCCAGCATAGTACCAAGACATCAGTAAATTCTTAAGGTTTTCATCGTGAACTGTATGAGAACTCCACGTCAGCCTGAGCCTTACGTATATCAACAGCGTGCACATCTCACCTTGGCCAATTAACTGTGGTGGCAGTGTCGGAGCTTTTGAAGATGGAGGTTGAGATCCGCTCTCTTTTGCTGCACCGGTAGGTTGTTCATCAACCTAAAGGATGATAAGATTTATTCAAAAAGTGTATCAGTGATCGTTTTCAATACTTACTTTAGGTCCAGTCTCTGTTGGAGTATGATCTTCTGTTTTTTCAAACTCGCTTTGCTCGATAACATTCTCCTTCAGATGTTCTTCAACGATCCCCCCACCATCTTCATCCATCATTCCTTCCCTAGGAGAGGTTAGTGATGACATAATACTAAGGCGAACTGATGCCTTACAATCCATTATTCTGGTTTTCAAACGCGCTCAACACATCCTCAACTTTTTCTCCTCGAGCGTGAATACTATGATACTTCTGTTTGTTATTAGCAATATCCACATCACCAGGCTTGAATTATTTACCTCGTATTCTTTTAGAGCTTCATTCCACGAGTCCACAAGGGTAGAATCGTCCCATATCTCTGCATGTGTACCATTGTTCTGCGGGGCCATTTTGCGATGCAATACTGATTGTGGTTGGAGAGTGAAAGAAATCGTGGAGCTGAAGGTAGCGAAACTAGCAGAATGTACGCAAGATATTTTATTTTGCCACAACTTCACTTTCTTCGAGGTAAAACATCTTGAGTTTGTCAATGATAGTTCTTACGCTTTCTAGCTGATAATTTCATCTATACCACGATGCCACATACTTGATAAATCAGTATCACGTGGCTGCACGTGACAATACCAAAGTAGGTGATGCCGGCGAGTGCAATAGACCTGACTGTCGCAGGTGCACAAAATATGACCATTACCCACTTCAACACCAATGGGAGAGAAGTCGCAAAGTTCACGTAGAATATCCCTTGTGGAGGTTGGATAGTTCACTGAGAGAAGTTGGATCTTGTCCTATCTTCTAATATTGAAATCATATTATTATCTGCTATTACACAAACATGCTTCGAATTTCGAATTCATTATTCCATTCCTCAATTTCCAAATAACCAAGTTTTGATATTCTCATTATTACCCAAGTCATCATGTGCAAACTCCTAACACAATACATGTCATTTAGCCAGTGTGAATCCAATATCCATCTCCCATCTCCCATCTCCCATCTCCGATCTCCGATCTCCCATTTTCTATTCGCCATTCCCCATTCCTAAATATACGCGGTGAAATCCCCCTCGCTCCCTCCATAACCTTTTCCCTTTCCCATTCCATTCCCCCCTCCACCCTTCCCCCTACTAGGAGGCGGACTCCCCACCCCTACACTCCCTCCCAAACTCCCAAGCGTAGCCACGCTCTCCCCACCCTCCCCATGCCGTCCAATCTTCGCCTTCGTACTACTAATCCTCTTATTCTCCCTCGCATCCACACTAATAGGTCTCCTTCCTGCTCCCATCACCATTCGTGCATTGGGGCCTACCATTAGATTTCCTATCGTTGGACTTTCTTCTCGGGCTTCTCTATCCCTTTCGTTTTTGCCTTGCTGAAAATTTTGTTTGAGGTCTGTTTCTGTGGAGCGCCGAAGAGAGGGATTTTGATATCCGCTTTGGGTTTCGGGTGCGCCTGGGTCAGGGGAAAAAGGATTCGGGAGGAAAGGAGAGAAGGAAGGGATGGCGAGCGTGTTACTTCTTCCTCTTGATCCAATACCACTATCAGTAGCAGTTCCACTACCCCCTAGACCTAGAGCAGGGAGTTGGGGTATCTGTGGAATCGTCCCCTCAGTTCCATGCCTAATGAAATTTGGCTGTGAATCTACATCCGTGCTTTCGCCAATACTTTCCCAACTACCTGCGCTGAATTCGCTGGGAAAGACATCGCTCCCTGTTTCCGTTTCTATGTTTGCTTGTCCTACTCCTCTTTTCGTTCCCCTTTCCCGTTCTCTTCTATCCATCTCAAGAAGTTGTGCATGCCGACTTTGACTCTGCGATACATCCCCTTGACTTCGCGCATCACCTTTGATCTGCAATTCCTGCATACTATTCGAAACACTCTCAAAACGACTATCCATACTCATCAAACTATCACTCCCCTTAAGTCTCGATTTACTAAACGTAGCTTGAATATAAGAGCGTAATTGACGCGTTCCTTCTTTAGCACTGGAATAACCATTAGGATATGTTATTCCCAATGTGACATTATTGATTCCTGTCCCGGCAGCTTTGACTTCATCGCCTATATGTACTTCTTCAGGAACAGTGGGAGAATCGGCATAACTTCTTCTTGTTTTTCGACGGACTGAGGCCATTCCGCCACCGCCGAAAAATGGAGAAACGCCGCCGCGTCGGGAGACGGGTCGAGTATTGATGCTGTTATAGGACATTCTACTATTTCCTCCGGTCTCCTCTTCCCAGATTGGTGCTGGTGCTCGAGGACTTTTAGGTACCGTTTTGATACTTGATATCTCCTTGCCTCCAGTTGGTGAAACAATTGCGTGTCCGAATTTCAGGAGATCGGTAGAGGCGGTTGAGTATACGCTTGTTACGCTTCGATGTTTATCAGCGTCCGTATCAATCGTATTGACCGTTCTCCAGGTGCGAGAATTGCGCGCAAGACTTGGGTGTTGACCATGCCCTATACTTCCCCTATTTCCTGGAGCATTATCAAATGAGGATATTGATTCTCGAGCTCCATGACCTAGTCCACTTATTCTCTTATCTAAACCGTCTGCCATTGCAAAGTTGAGGTTTCGAGTTGTTGATTTTCGATGGACTCGTCTTCTATCGGTATTCTGACCTTGCTTGTTTTGTCGTGGTGCAAGAGGTGCTCGTGCAGCTTTACTCCAGTCTCCTGAAAGAACAGAGAAATTATCCAAAGGAGATGAGGAGAAATTGCTGTCCGTCAGGTTCAATATTGTACCGTCTGAAGCGTTGGTGCCAAGAAGGCTTTGATTACCAAATTGACTCATTTCACTATCCCTCAACCTTAGATCATTGCCCATAACATATTGCGATCGTCTCGTATGTCCTTTCCTTGAATAATTCGAATAATTTCGCTGAAGCATATTACTACTATTTGTTCTCGACGAGTCCAGAGTATAACCAGTGTCCTGTGTATTTCTCCAAGTACTCCCGTTGGGAGTCTTACTCAAAGCATTTTCCGAGTATGCCCTCGCCCGATTTCCCGAGCCTTGAGACTCGCGGACTTGAGATTTTGGGGCCAAAGTTTGAGAACGCCGGAGTGATTTCCGATTATCATGAACCACAAAATTGGGTATGGTCGACGTATAAACACTAGAACTAGCATCAATAGAAAAGCCGGAGGTATCGAGTTGAAGTGGTGCGATCTTTTTAGCAGAGAATGTGCGTTCTATGCTAGACGTGCTTTTCAAAGGACCTGATATATCTTCTTTGGAAGGTCCTCCTGAACGTATCGAGGAACTAGAACGCCGTTTTCGATAATAAAACAGACAGAGAATGAGTGCTATAAAGACGATTAGTATCGGAACCACGATTGCTGCTATCTCTCCTTTGCTTAAATCTTTGCTTGCAGAGTGATTGCTGCCAGAGGCTGCAGATGTACCCGATGATGACGGAGTGGAATCTGAGCCCGTAGGTGAGCCGCCGTCTGAAGCCTGAATGGCTAAGTTGAAAGATTCAGAGCTGCTGCGCTTTGATGTTTTAGAGGTTGCTGTGAGCGTAATATTGATATTGGAAGGCTTGGCAGAGGTAGGTACCTTCCCAGATATCACAAAGCCATGAGCATCAAAATAAATCCAATCTGTTGGTGGAGATACTTGGGCCGTCAATGTAGTATCGTAAGTGTTCTCGATGTAGGCGCCGAGGCTGAAAGAGAACTTAGAACCAATGGTTGCATTCACATCTTTGATGGGACCAACGAATAATGCGGTAGCTATTTTTATGAAGACCACAGTATTGACATTATCCCCGTATATATCCACAGCTTGCACAGAGACGTTGTACGAAATGGCGTCAGATGGCGGTGTGCCTGTCAGACTAAGAGTATTATTATCGAAGGTAAGCCATTCCGGTGCTTGAGCAGTAACTGAGACTATGTTTGAGTCATTGGCAGGCTGTCCATCGAGCTGAAGACTATTCTCTAAACCTGTGTAATTAACCTCCACCCCTGGTGTTGCGTTGACGACAGAGTTTACTGTACTAAATGCCAGGAGGTGTACCCCAACCCTGATGTTGAAGGGAATAGAAGCTCCAGAGTATCCAGCTACGTCCGAAGCAATAAGCTGAACACCGAAAGTTTGGGGTGGTTGTATGAGAGAAGCATACTCCGGAGTTTCGCCACTGAAAGTAAGTGTACGATCATCAAAAAGAACCCAGGAAGGCAGAGGTGTATCGTCGGTTGTCAATGCATAGTATTTAAGATTTGTTCCGCCACTGCCAGAGAATGTTGCCGGGTCGAAGCTGATCTCGAAGGGTGATGAAGGGTGGTACAACAAAGTAGAAGGTGCTGAGAATGGTCCCTCTGAAGCGAGCTGTGATTGCGCTGGTATCTTAATCGCCGGCGGTGAGTTCTTTGAAACGACTAGAGTAGTATTCGAAGTGACAGATCCCGACGCGTCGCTTGCGATCACCCCGAAGGTGATTTCTGTCACCGTTCCAGTCCCAACATCACTATTGGATGGTATGCCTGATAATGTTCGAGAAGTGCTGTCGATGGAGAGCCACTGAGGTGAGTCGGACAAGCTGTATCTGAGAGGGGATGTTGAAGTAAATGTCGATTGAGGAAACGTATATGAGTACGGTAATGACACGCGCGCAATAGGAGGAAATTGGGCATTGATCGGATATGCGATTGATGGTATAGCATCAGCGACTGCTCCAAAGACGGCAATAGCAGACAGAGTAGTCCTCAGTGCCATATCCAGAGAGTCTTGCAGATGTTATTCTCAATGAGTCCGGATGAAGATACTACTTGCATACAGAATGAGAGATAATGCATGTCAACAAATCTTTAGATGAAAACGGCGACTGACAGATGAAATTCGACATAGGAAAAGTTAGATATCAAGGACTTGCCATCGTTGGGTATTCTAAAGGCGCAGTAGAGGGAGATTTACCTATAGGCATTACCTTACCTGAGGTTCGGGAACCATCGTGACGTAAGGGGTAAAACAGTATCATACCCCCGCCTTACCAGATAATCGTGGAGGTTCACATGCTGATTTGAGGCTATACATAGACTATTTAAATTCCATCGACCCGCCCCACTGAAGCGAGCAACATCTTGTGGCAATTTTGAGGAAGTAAGAATATTGTCGAGAAATCATTCTAATACCATTCTTAGATTCTTTTCCAAAGTTCCTTTCCCTCAGATAACTACCTGAGATAGTTCGTGGTGTTCTGATAGCAATAGAGGGAGGTCAAAAGTCACAAAGTGTAGTTAGTACCTAGGGTTGTTCAAATCCTCGAACGTCCCATTAGGTGTAAACTTCAGCAAATCCTGCATTATTATTTGATGGTCTTAGCATTCCTTGCCGAGTATATCCAATTGTCCAGACCAGGGATATATCCTTTTGGTGCTTGAGAAAGGATTGTCACAGGGAGAATAGATGAAGGGATGAACATTCGCCATTAGGCGGTGAATCTCTTCAAGCGATGCAACTTACATAACCGGGCAGAATTCCTGGTGGGATGGTGGGATGGTGGGGCAATATCAAACCCGCGACAACAATGCCCATCCACTTATAGACTTTCTAAATTTTTCAAATAGCCAAAATGACTTCTAGATCTCCCTCCCCAGAGTTCTCACCTCTAGCAATAGGAATTGATCTCGCGCCCCTTCCTACTTATAAAGCCGCAACAACGAGCACTGTAAACTTTTCCGGTCTTCTTGAACCCCCACTAAAGCTTCACGAAGACCTCTCCAAAGGATGTGGTGGTCAATTATGGCCTGCTGGTATGGTTCTTGCGCAGCATATGTTACGATATCATAGAGATTCTTTGAAAGATGCTAGAATGTATGTCCATCTCCATTCTATAAATTTTCAATTTCGAGAACTGATGAGAATCTAGACTCGAACTTGGGGCTGGGGGTGGTTTGGTGGGATTGGCTGTGGCTCTTGCATGTGATCTTCAACATCCATTGATACTTTCGGATATGGAAGTCATGTTTGAACTTATGAAGAGGAATATTTCTCTTAATAGACTTGAGTCGAAAGTTGAGCCGTTGATTTTAAATTGGTATGTTAACCAGTGTCATTCTTGATTATGTTCGTTCTCTTATTATATTATAGGGGTGAACCATTACCAGAGCTAGTAGTGAAAGATAAACCAGATGTTATTCTAGCAGCTGACTGCGTCTACTTTGAGCCGGCGTTTCCGTTACTTCTCCAGACTCTGGAAGAGCTTTTAGAATTATCAAAGGATGCGGTTATCTATTTCTGTTTTAAGAAGAGAAGGAGAGCAGATATGCAGTTTATGAAGAATGCAAAGAAGAAGTTCTTAGTTGAAGAGATTGAGGATCAGGATAGAGAGATTTTTACTAGGGAGGGACTGTTCTTGTACACATTTAAACAAAAACCATGATACCCAAAAATTTGCAAAAAGGCGTATATACAGTAGTTAAAGCATTTGCATAATATCTCTATCCAGTCTAGCGTTTCGACCAAGGACTTCTATTTTTACTCTTCGCTGGCGCCCATATTCACACCCAACAAGAAGGCCGGCTCATCAACTTTATGATGTTCATAACTCAACACTCCCACAGCTCCAGGTTCAAGCATCATAGGTAGTGCTCTCCCCATCTCAAATCCAATCCACCTTTTCGCGAAAGCCCTCAAGATATGTCCATGTGCAATCAGCACAACATCCACGCCTTTCTCCCCATGCATATAAGGCGCCTGAATCTCACGAATCTTCGCAATCACCGAATCCAAGCGATCCGATACCTCAGCCGCCGTTTCCCCCTCTTCACAACCATCAAGCCAAATATTCCATGGCCTCTCACTATCCAAACCCTTCTCCTTTCTAGCAGCTCGGATCTGAGCAGTAAGAAGTCCTTCATAGGCACCGTATTCCCATTCCCGTATATCCTCAGTAATCTCCGTTTTATTTTCAAGTTCCTTCTGCGTATTTTCGTCGAAGAGAATCTCGAATGTGCGACGAGCTCGAGTTCGTGGGCTTATGAATAGGTGCGCGAGTTTGGATGGATCGATAATCTTGCCTGGACCAACTAGAACGCCTGCGGAAGAGGAAACTTGTTTTTCTCCATGGGGAGTTAGAGGAATATCACTTCGGCCTGTGTAACGACCTGAGATCGTCCATTCTGTCTCGCCTGATACAAGATGAGGTTAGAAAATCGATTATGCAAATTCTTGATACCCTTAACGGATGTTTGCGACTTTAAATCATCTATATCGATAGTGTGAACTATAGTAGTAAAACAGCCACAAGTGACTTACCACTGACACAGAGTCAGTATCCAGTATCCATTTCGGTTGCATCGGAGTGAGAAAATTGAAGTATAATCCATGCCTTGGCAGATTTGCGGAAGGACGTTTCGATCAATTATAAGCAAACACTTACTGTCTAATGAGAAAGACTCTCGGAGTACCTGCGTCCTTGTCTGGCATGATGAAGATACCTAGTAAATATACAGATGCGTCAATTGATAGCCTCAAATTTTATTGAAGTTACAGGAACTTGAACCCCACCAAGAAAGCTAGCGTGCCTGATAAGAAACCCCTCATTCTTATCGGATGAGCTTCGCATGAAAAGAAATAAAAAGGGTTCACCATCGATTGTGAATATTATAGAAGCTCACCGGGAGCATCTCTAGAAGTATGAAAAATGAATATTGCGTATGTCTTTTCCGCGAAAAGATAATCAACGTAGCTCTATTGAGATGGATTTCTATTTCGTCTTATCTATCGCTAAGATCTTACATATACTGCAATAAGTTACACCCGCCTTTACTGGCAGATGACACCATCTGTGCCTAATTCTATGTCTAATACAACCCAAGTAACCGTAGCACATATACTCGCACCAAATGCAAAAGTGGTACAGGCAATCAAAAACCTCATCCTCATCTAGATGTATATTGCATAATCCACTGTCCGTTCATGATAGTGGATCTCTGTCATTTTTGGAATAGGCGTGAGGTGGTTCTACTCCTGTAGGCAAATCCTTTGCTTGAGACGTGCGGCGGAAAGCTTTTGCTCCTGGGGACATTATGAATTGCGTCACCTTCCGGACTACTAGCCTGTTGGCTGGTAATAGCCTCGATTCTCTTTTATCTTCAGTCACTGATGGAAGTGGTTGTTGTTCAACACGGCCGCCTACCACTGACGACGCTTTCGCCTCTTGGCTGTCCGCAAGCTGACCCAAATCTTCTTCGATGGCACTACTTGGTTTGTCCGAAGATTGAGTCAATTTCACTTCAGACTCAGCTACATCTTCGAAAATTTGTTCGGCTCCATTGTCTAGTATTGGTTCGGCTTCCTGTTCGATGATATTTTCTTCGCCGACCCGGATCATAGCATCAAATATCCAATTTGGGTGGACAGGCGAGTTGACGGCATGCAAACGTCGCTTAAGAATACGGTATATATCCCCTGTTCTTGAAGTGGTAGCCTCCAAAACTTCTTCATCAATAACATCTTCGTCGGCCGGATCTGCCATCTCGGATTCAGACTCCATAGCATTGGCCACATCTGCCAAGGAGGTTTCATTGCCACCGGGGGCAGATTCCAAGGCTTCACTTAAACGAGCTCTAGCTTGGAATCTGAGCCACCACCTACTCGCCATGATTTGGTCGACGATGAATCCGGATTTCTTTGTTCGGATGAGGGCATCAGCTGTCATGACTGGGTCTTGCAGTCTCATGTAGCCCATAGTCAAGGCATTCCAAGTGGCTTGATTAGGTTTCAAACCCTCTTTCTCAATCATGATCTGCAACACCTTTTCGGCTGCACGAGGTTGACGACGTTGCATGAATACATTAAGTAATGTATTCCATGTATGAAGACTTGGGGCCGGTGGCCGGAAACTATCGTCTGTATTAAAAAACGCATCGTCTGACTCAAAACCGCCGTCGCTCTCATCTGCATCTGAAATGCTGGGCAACGTAACGATGTTATTTTCATCTTGAGATTGATCAGTCTCAGTAGCCGGTACAGACAGTCCTGGTTTGGAATGCGGACTTTGCATGTCAGCAATGATTTTAAGACAATCGTGCATTGGTGCATCTAGATGGCCTAATCCAACAAGCAAATGATTGTAAATTTGAGCCTCCTCCAGTAAGGGGGCGACTATTGGGTTCTGTGTGGATATCAAGGATTTGAAGTGATAGTAAAATCTTAATAAAGCCTTGTAGTGACGAACACTTGCAATGTATGCTTTCAGCATCACTATCAGCGTCACATGGTTCGGCTCCATCAAAACTTGTTCAACATTATAGTCATAGCTAAATACCGTAGTCTCGGGAACAGCCAGGTCAGGACGGCGCTGATCTTGCTCAGCCTGAACAGGAGTTTGATGAGTGGTTGCAACCGAGATGTCATCTACCTCCTCGACGGCCTTTGTTGACACCGGAGCTAGCAAACTCTCCTCAAAAGTAGGAATAAGTTGAGCTAATGGTTCAATGTTAAAATTCTTCAAATAAATCGGAATCATTTGTGAAAATGGCGTTTGAAGAGATTTTCTCTCACTGGGGGGTCGCTTGAAGTACTCCCGTCTGTTTGCGCGGAATACTGCGTCTAAGGTATCGGTGACAGTATAATTATTTCCAACACCGTCTTCATTCATCCAATGCGCCAGTTTCTCGAGCGCGATATCATCTCCACGAATCTTGGCATCATTTTGCATAATTGAATAGGTGTATGCATCCGCCTTGACTCCATTTTCAATCATCATATCATAGATTTGCCACGCCGTAACATGGTCACCAGCCTGAAGTGAATTCTGAATCAGGACGTTGTAGGTAACAATGCTTGGCCTTAGACCGTGATGTAGCATGAAATCAAATAGCTCCGTATCGGTGACTTGAGCTTCAGGATCACGATATCTTCTGGCAAGAAGTACAGTGCAAATTTGTGGCCATCTCCAACGGTTCAGATTGAAACCTTGTTTAGTGGCCTGCTGAAGGACTTGGAAAGCCAAGTCGGTCTCTCTAGACCGTGCAAATCGATAGGTAAAACGCAGTAAACTGCTGCCCGTGAGATGTTGTCTTGTTCCTGCTATTACGAGATAGAATGTTCTGAATTCTTTCTGATTCATCATTGATTGTAACAGGTACACTGAGCGCGCACTAAGCCGGAGACCGCGAAGCTGAAGATATCGAATACTCTCGAATATCTGTTGAAGATCGTCGGAAGTGAAAGATTCTCGAGTGGATTTGCGTTCTTCTGATCCGAAATAATGGGATACTACAAAATCGAGGCAATCATTTGCAGCCCAGCGAGGCGGAAAAGAAGGTGCTTGATACGTCGCGAGCAGTAACTTGAGAGTAGATGCAGGATATTGGTCCATTGATGTAAGCATAAGTTCCTCCCAAACATCGGAACGAATCTCTGCAGGAACTCGACGCCAGATGGTGGCCAAGGCAGCGACATTGTCTTGCTTGATGAATAGCAATCTCGATGCTGTAGGAAACTTCGAAACAGCGACCTTATTATACTCCAAGTTAGGGTAACCCTTCAAAGCGTCTTCATGTCGCTGATTAATGATAGCGAATCGCCAAGACCACATCCGTAACTTCATGATGTTGGCTTTTGTATCTATGTCTACTTTTAAATATTTGGTCGAGAGTTTTGGGAGGCCTTGCCGCTTCGCCCAAATTTCATATTGTTCATGCAATGCTTGAAACGGCGCATGAATAGTTGCAAAACGTTGGGAGTATAGGCGTTGCCGATCCAAAGAAATCTTCCAATGTATAGACGATAGCCCTTTCGGCCGTCGAAAATTCTCACGGGGAAATCTATATCCGGTAGGTCGTCGAAAAGAATAGGCGCGAAAAAGAACCGATTTTCTTGAGGGTCTGGTTTTAATGCGCGTCCCTAGGATTGGCCGTCCTAGTCTTCTTGATCCATCTTTTGTATATCTCTGGCGGTGTCTTTTTGACGTGACCGTTTCTGCAGCTGTGACGGGTAGATATGATGAATTGGCATCGTTACTGGGCTTTCCAGGTGGTGTGATTGTTGGAGAAGCAGTTGGTGATACTAGGCCTGCCAGACTTTCAGTTCGAGCTATGGACGGAGGTGCGGGCGACGACGATTGTGGAGATGTGGGCTTCGGGCAACCTCGTAAGGAAGAAATGGTGGAATCTCTGGAGCGACTCGTCTCCGCATCGTATGATGGGAGAGTGTCGACCTTACCCAGAGGAATTCGGTGGGACTTTGATCTTAATCGCAAATGTCGCGTCTTCGGTACAGTATTCAAATGCAAACGGTGAGGTCCAGGTGAAACATCCGGTAAACCATTTGTTTGTGAACTGCGTGCCGCAGAGCCTTCCGTCCCCTCTGAATATTGATGAGTCAGTGTGACACTACTTGGCTGGGTCTCCATCCGCGCATTGGACCCAAATTCATGTGATGCCTTGGACTGACCCTCTGTGGCCGAACCATCTTCCCCATTGTTCTCAGCTACTTTTCCGAAACCAGATTTCGAAGAGAAGTGTCTTATGGGGCCACGGACAGAAAGGTCTACGTGGGTAAAGGAAGCGGGGTTCGTTCGCCGTTTGCTGAATCTGATATATTTTGTGCCTGCTTGCACTGGAACATTTGTTGATGAATTCCCAAGACGCTTTAATGTTTCTTCCCTCCTCCCGACTTTTGCCACTAAAAGCTCACCATCGTCTTGGTTTCGTCCCGTTTCCGTTTTCAAATGAACTCTGGCACTTTTGGAGGGCCATGGTTGGAAGACTCTAGGTGCGAGGAATGGAAGAATTGGCAATTCCGATGGCGACCATCGTCTTGATAGAGAGCTATGAAATGGAGGCATCAGCTGCCGGCATGCATTTTCTAATCCATTGACTGACACCTTATATCGACAGCGAGGGCAGCTTCAATTCGAAAATTGGCGATCCGGAAAAAAAATTAAGGTTTATCTTAGTGGCCGGGGTGAGACCAGGCTGAGATTACAATAAGCCAATCAGATGCGCATTGGAACTTCAAGATCTCTCCCGGCTTGTGGATTTCTCTAATTTGAACTTCTTAATTCTCGATAGCTGGAACATACAAAAATCGCTGTTTCAGCTACACGCCTAATTTGCAACATCATATAAACCCAGGCGATGTCATCTACACATGCCACTCTAGGCGCCGCAGCAGATGAGCGCAAAGCGCGACTTGCAAAACTCAAATCCCTGAAAAGAAAGCAACCAGCCGACGAAATCGTAGCACCAGAATCCACACGCTCGCCCTCACCACCAGCCTCCCCTGACGTCGCAAAACTACACCTCTCGGGACGAAACTACGATGCTGAAGCCAAAGGTCCCAAACTTGGTTTTGAGGCCTCTCCCACATTAGCGCTTGAGAAACCTACACTTGAGCAGCAAGCTGCAGAGGTTGAGAAGGAAATTAGGAAGAAGGCGGAGGAAGAGGAACAGGATGATAAGGGGGTGGATCTATTCAAATTACAGCCTAAGAAACCTAATTGGGACTTGAAGAGGGATTTGGAAAAGAAATTGGAGGTTCTAAATGTACGGACGGAGAATGCGATCGCAAGGCTAGTGAGGGAACGAATTGAAAGCGCACAAAAGGCGGCTGGGATGAAAGATGGGAAAGGTGCAATAAATGCAAGTGAGGACGGAGAAGAGATGGGGATGGAAGGTCTTGCTTTGGTGGAGGGAGTCAAGCTACGGGAAAAGGAAGAGGAAGAAGAAGAACGAAGGGAAAGAGAGGATGAAGATCTACAATAAGATCAACCTCGAGATTTCTTAATTCGATTGTACAAAAGGCATTGCTTTTCCGTAACAGGCATACTATGAGGCGTATGGGCGTCTTAAAAAATCAATATAGATACAAAAATGGCAGATAGCCAAAGGGTATTTCTCAACTACGCAACCATTCTCGGCCTCTCCTTGCCCTTTTACTCACCGACCCTTATTCATCGCTTGCGTAAGCGCTAGCCTCTTGCTAAAAGGGCTCATACTCCTCTCTCTCAGTGGGCGTGGAGCATGAGTTTCAGAAGATGCGAAAGATTCCCTACGCCCTTCCTTGACCCGAGGCTCATCAAACCGTCTCCTATCATTTGAACGGTTTCTTCTGCCTCTATAGGGACTTCGACTTTCAGTTCTTCTCCCACGCACCTCAGGGCTTCGGTCGTTGAATCTCTTTCTCGTACTTCGGCTATTTGTTCTTTCTCTCGAATTTCTGATGTCTTGTTCTTCCCTAGAACTGTATGAGTCTATGGAAGAGGATGTGTCTCTTCTCCGCTTCGTTCCCGAGTTCCGTATGTCTTGTCGAGATGGTGGTGGTGAAGGGGAGAAGCTGGGGGTTCTAAGCTTGTGTTGACTGGAGGCTGGTCGGGGTGGTGAATGTGACTGTCTAGAATCGTATGTATCGGGTGCGGGCCGAGCTTGTCTTGGTGAAGGTGAACGTGACATATTTGTAGATATTGTCGAGACTGACGCTGAAGAAACTGACCGTCTCCGCTTCGAAGCTCCCATTTCCAAGTCCTCATTTTGTCTCTCGCGTTTGCGGCCTCTTTCCTGCTCCACTTTCGCAAGTTGCTCATCAGCAATGCCCTTCCTATCATAAGCAGTCAGCACAAGTTTCTAGCCCCATTGTAGACTAAAGTTTTGGCAAATGCGCAATGTCGTAATGCGCCCCCAATATTCGATGCCCCAATTGCCTCACCCAGAAGTTAGAGCCTAACAGCATCCTTATAACAGTATCTGGGAGCCATTGGGGGCAAAGAAGGAAGAGTGACCATGCGGGCGTAGCTGAGCAGAAACACGTACTTTTTCAAAAGATCCTGTGGTACATCACTTGTCAATTTTGGAACAAGCTTGGGATTGGAAAGTTGTTGTGTACGAGAGGGTCGGGAGACATATGGACGTTCCTGCGCATTTGCCTTGCATTCATAACTATAGTGCCGTAATGAATAGTTAGCTATGAGGATTCAAACTAATTTAGAACTTGAACATATCTTTCTTTAGACATTTTTGGCACGTAGTTGAAGCAGATGCCCTTGAAGGACCCCCAATAGTAGCAGGCCTATTGATGCCATGGTAGCGATTCATAATATCGGTGTTTTGCTTGGTGATGTTGTAGTGTTAACAAGCAAGTGGTTGAAGAGAAGTATTTTGAATTTGTAGAATGAATTTATATGCTGCTAATCCTGGAGGACTGGATTGGGGACTTTAGGAGCTTCAAATGAGCTTCCACCTGAGTAGGGTGTAATATAGAACCTCTTTGGTTGACCTTATCCGTGGACTGTTTCTGCAATACCAATAGGATAATTCAGGAAAAGGAGTTCAGCAAACAAAGTAGAGTTTGTCTAGGTACCTAGATATATTTTGGGCAAAATGCCTAGAGATATTGTGGTAATGCAATATTGTTTTTATGAATATTTCTTCTTCTCATCATCAATGATTTATCACATCGATCAATCAAGGTCATCTTTGCTGCTTTGATCAATAATTATTTAACATCGAGTTTAACATTGAGAGCCCCACTCTAAATTCAGGATTCCCGCTAAAGAATTCTCGGGGCAGCCTTAGCCTTAACTTCTTGTGTGAACGTCCACCACCGGGGCCAGCACAATCAAATCAATGATTTGATGATGCACCTTGGAGATTTTTGAAATCTCCTATGTGAACATCACCTTTATCCCGACATACCACGAGATACGAGATACGAGATATCCAAATATCAAATACCCAGCAAACTCTTACAGTATCTTGATACGATACTGTGAGTTATTTGGGCGGAATTAGTTTGCCGGTAATAGGAGTATCGGCGTATCAATTATCTTTGAAGGAAGTGGGTTGTACCAAAAACCACATCAGGACTTCCACCAGTCAATTCGGTACTGAAAAGCGAATACTCTGAAAAGAACGAAAACTTTCAATCCAAATTATTATTTTACAAAAGCTTGTCTGCAACGACAATGACTAGATGTCACTTCTTTGCATTGAACGCTTTTGTTAATCTACTCCCTTAATCTACATCACTTCGAAAGTATTTACTCTTCAACCGCTCCTCCACCAATTTGCGATTTCGACATTGTCCAATCCGGACATCTACACTCATTTCCGCGATTTGATTGACTATTAAAGTATACTCTTTATCATGGCTACTGCGCCAATGACGACAGACCCCTCGAGGCTGTCATTCGCAAAGGTGCGCAATCTATCAGGTATTCCCTCGGACCATTTGGTGACTTGTCACCGGTGGACTTATGGATTCGCTATCATATCTAAGTGCTTTGCTAACAAGATTGATCATAGGTTGCTGCTTCAGCTGGGAAGGATAATGTAGCTCTCGCTTCTTTCGCAAAAATTGCTGCCTCTTCAACTGCTGTACGAGATACGAAACCTGAGAATATAGCTCCAACTGTACATGAGAGTAAAAATACAGACAAGCCTAGTGCTACAAGCAATGATATTGGCATGACCACTCTCAAGGAAACCATCGCGGCGACAAACAATCAAACTTCAAAGAACGGGACGGTTGCAGAGAGCAAACCTATGGTTGCTAAGAAGGAACCTGATTTGGCGGATACAGTCAAAGCGATGCATATCCGTGATATTACACCAAGTCTTGTTGTCAATGGTTCGGGGATAGCACCTGCTACCCACAAACGAGACTTGGGAGAAGGTTTTCCCGATGATCCATTTCAGAGAACAGAATCCGGGTCCGATCTGGGTACGAAGCCTCCAAGCTTGGATGGAAAGAGCATAACTTCAGGTACAACGTTCGCTTTGGATGAGAAGGAGTCCTTACGCCCCGACGATAGCGCAAGCGTAAAAGCAGCTGAAGATGATGATACATTTTCGGGTCGCGGTTCCATCGTTGCCGGCTCTAGGATTGGGTCTGAAGCAGCTGCAAGAGCTTATCGTGCTCAATTTTACGAAGCCCCTGATCGACGTAGTATCCAACTCATGCAGGAGCGCCAAACCCAGGGCATTGTTACTCCCCAAAGTGGATCATCCGGACAGCAAACCACAGATGATAAACCTAAGCCGCTTGTAGGTCCAGCAGGATCAACTGAAGCGTTTACACTGTTCTATCGCCAGACTCCGGATGAAAAACTTCTAGAGGCACTGGAATCACCAAAGGACCGCATATTTCTGCTTCGTCTTGAGCAAGATGTTATTGAGTTTGTGAAGGATTCTAAGTAAGGGCTAGGCCCTGGCTAACGATCGTTGTTGTATGACTAACATGCTTACAGGGAGCCTTTCATTGATCTGCCACCATGCAACTCGTTCTGCAGAATGCTAACTCACAAGTTGGCGGATTACTACCACATGACACATCAAGTTGATGCTGTCGTTGGAGCAGTTCGTATCTTTAGAACGCCATTCTGCAGAATTCCGCCATCTTTGACGAGCATCTCCAACCCACCTACTACTGGGAATACCCCTCCTCCTAACCTACCTGCCATGAAAATTATGCGTAGAGGTGGTGATGGTGATACTGGACCCAGCCCTTCAAAAGCTACTTCCGAGACGGGAAGCGAAGCCAAAGAAAAAGCACAGTCCGCTAAAGAAAAGTATGATATCTTACATCCTTATCATGATTTTGGGGCTGACTTTAATTGAAGACTTTCGCGAGAGGAGCGAGAAGCCGTTTATCTTGCAGCCCGGGAACGAATCTTCGGCAAAGAAGATAAATCTGGCGACGCCACACCAGGTAAGTTTTCAAAGATCTGTCTTGAGACAATTATGTCGGATTGCTAATAATGATCTAGAAACCGAAGAAGGTAATGAGATGTCACGTTCCAGCTCTGTTTCCACAAAAGACAAGGGCAAGAGGGGTAAAGTTGGAAAGCAGCGTCGTGATGACTCCGAAGGCTTCGACGTTCGATCTCAGTACACCCCGTACTTTCCACAACAACAAACTCAACCAGCTTGGATCCCAACCCAAAACTACACCGCAATGGGAGTTCAGCAATACAATGGTGTCATGCCCAACAATTATCAAAGCCAAATGCAACCTCAATTTGTTCCACCTCCGCAACCATTTAATCCTGCAATGATGAACAATGGAAATATGCAATCATACAATAATATGCCACCACCGGTAAGTTAAATCACTTTCCGTTGATATAATGTGTTTACTGACATTCGATCAGCAATTTCCTCAGCAAAGTCAGCCACGTTATCAACCTCATAGTGCTCCAATCACAACATACGGTACACCTGCACAGTCTCCACAGCCTCCGCAACAATGGATTCCACAAAATCAATACCCTAGTGCTCCGTATCAATCACGAGGACCTGTTACAGGAGGACCACCCAACACTATTCCTTACGCTTTTGGACAATTGCCTAGCACGGCGAACCCAGCCGATCCTAAAAGTCAACACCCGATTCCTGGAAGTTTCATAAATAGGCACGCGTTCAACCCAAAGACTCAGTCATTTGTCCCCGGCAATCAAGGTCTTCCGATTCCGCAGCCCATGTCTCATCATGGGTCTCCTCACCACGGTTCTCCACACCATGGATCCCCACATCTTGGATCTCCACACCTATCTTACAGCAACTTCTCTCCTCCTCAACAACAGTATGGGGCTGGAATGGGTTATAGCATGGCGAGACAAGGATCGAACAACTCCTTGCCTTCGTATCATGCATCTCCACACATGGCACATAGGCCAATGATGCATCAGAATATGCCGCAAGGTCATCCTCAAGGTTTACCACAAGCTATGCCTCATGGTATGCCACAAGGAATGCCACAGGGTCCAGTGCTCAATGGCCAAGTTGGAAGTCACCTCCCCAATTTTGGCAACCCGGCAACTTTACCTCCAAAGCCTCCGACTGGCGTTTAGGTGTCTTTTGAGGGATTACGGATATTCTGTGATGAACAAACGGTGGCGTATGGTAGCATTGGTGGAGTTAGTGGGAAATATGGGCATTAAAACGAACTCATTTTAAGTACCAGGTTTATATTGGCTGATAGACCCACGATTACAAATACAATACATTTGATTATACTGTTCAATTTACATCGCGCTTCCTAGGGAATAACGAGTTGACTGACATGAACAACTCAAATTAGCACGTTATGATTCAAGTATGCCCCTGAGCTTTAATGCAGAGGGTCTCGGCGGCACCCAAACCTCGTTAACTATGCTACCCTGCCCTCAACCATCCTGATTTTCACACTCCTTGATGCTCGACAATTAGAAACTGAAATCCATTGAAGTCATTTGTGTCGAGTCATCCATTATTTAGATTACGAGAGAACATGCACATGTACCAATTATGGCTTATTTTTTTTTCTCCTACGAAAGTGTGACGGTGACATAAAAACGATAATTTTGAAATTCTATAAGAATCGGCCTAGAGCCTACCTGAACGCCATACTTTTCCATCCACATGCACAGAGATTGTAATTTATGGAAAGGCTTTATTTTTATCATCGTCTACTACTCAACGGGTTCCCTTGGCTCTCTTGATTCTCTTGGCTCCCTGGGCTCTCGTGTTTGTCCGCCTCCTCGGCCGCCTCCTCTTCCTCCACGCTTGCCACCTCTCTGTCCACGCTGCTCGGATTTCTCGCCTCCTTCTCCGCTGCCGGATGTGGCAAGGACATCTGAACCTCCCATGGTGAGAGTTGCGGTAGCCAATCTTTGGGAAAGGTCGATTTGAGTGCGGATAGTGTTGGCAAGGTAAGAAACGACCAAGACATCTTGGATGTGGTTGTTGAAGTCACGCTCAATGTCTTGAACATCAACCTTTGGTGCCAAGGACAAAGCATTCATGAGGAATTGGCCAAGCGCATTCGATGGCTCTCTTTCTTCGTCCAAGACTGAACTGACGTATTCGGATACTCTCTCCAAAAGATCAATGGTTTGGTCAACAGCTCGCTCCAAACCTTCAATATCAGAAACTACAGGTGCGGCACGACTCTCGCTGTCCTTGGCACCAGAAATCAACTCCAAACCACTTTTCTCGGATTCACCATATCGAATCTCATATGGTACTGGAATGAAAAGACAACTCTCAGCCGCCCTCTCAGCATTTACACCAACCGGTGCACTGATATATGCCTTTGCCTCAATTTCCTTTCCAGCCTCGGTGCTAACAGTCAAATGAACAGCCGGGTGAGGGAAAGTTCCAGTTTCGGGACTAGCGAAGAAGTTTTGAATCAAGGCGCTGAAGCTGTTGAGTTCAAGAGAAGTCGTGTACCATCCCAAAAGCACTTCGCGAGGATTGGCCTTCAATTGTAAAGCGAGCATGTTCTTTTGATACTCGACATCGACTTCAACTTGGTCTTCGGTCTCGGTGTGGGGAATGGCGAAACAGTTGCGCACTTCACACTCCATGCCATCTTCAGAGCGGATTCCGAGGAGTGCACCGATTACACGTGGGGTTTGGGTGACGCTGGTATCGCGACGGATGGCATGATCGAGGATGGAAAATACGGCCTATTTTAATACTTGTTAGTCTCTGCAGAAGGGAATTTTAGGGCAGGAAAAAAACGTACTTGGGGTTGAATTATAACATTTAAAGGTGCGGTGGTGGGCTGAACACCAATGGAAGCGGGAGCGAGTGGCCGCGCGAGATGAAGGAAGGACTGTGTACCGACTGCCATGCTGGGCTAAAATTATTTCGGTATCGAGTCTGGCGGACGAGTGTGGTGTTCAGGTCTGAGATGGGAATGTCCTCGTCGTCGTCGATTGCAAACCAGTTGCGCAAGTGGGATTTTTGTGTGGGCGCGGCGCAAGGATCTAATTTCGCGCTAAGATAAGCTTTCGTTAAAGTTGTGAAGAATTTCCCCTCGATTTGTGATTTATATAACTGAATGCTCAAAGAATGGATTGAGATAATTGAAGATTGGTTATTTGGATTTGGCTATTTGAAAGCTATAGATTTTTACTTTTTTAGCATTGTTCTTAACAATAACATTGATTCCAAAGTCGATAATCTTTGATCCAAAACTTTTTTTTACTGAGCCCTGATGACGCTAAGATAAGGATTCGCCAGAACTTTTTTTTGTACCAGCCATTGAGCATTGAGTATTTCGACTTACATTTATATTTCACAACAAAAAGATGGCTTTTGGACAGAGAAATACTTCTAGAGGAGGTCGCGGTGGTGGCGGAAGCAGTTTTAGAGGTCGAGGAGGTAGTAGAGGTGGTCCACGAGGAAGGGGCGGGTTGAGAGGAGGAAGAGGAAGGCCTGTATTTGACAGTGCTAGATTAGCACAGCAAAAAGAAGAGTAAGTATATTTCAATTAATCAGATTGGACAACTTGCTCATATATATAGGGGCGAAGAAAGCAATTCAGAGTCCGAAGAATCAAGCCAGGATGAAGCTATGGAGAGTGAAGAGGAATCTAGCGACGACGATGATGAGAAACCAGCACCAGCTGTAAAGTCCTATGCGGCTTTAATGCAGAGTTTTACTGCTGATTCTGCGCCACAAGCTAAGCGGAGGAAACTCAATGTTGATAAAGAGGAAAAGCAAGACGAAGAGGCGGACCTCATGGACCAGGATGCAAATGATGCGGATCATGTTGAAGAAGCAGAAGAGGGTCCCGAAACTGCGACAGATGGCCTACTCGAAGATGATGAAGAAGAAGACAACTTGGATCCTTTTGAAGCTCATTTCGCCAACCCGGATGATAATATATTATCAAGGAGGTTACAACATTTGGAAAACGGACAATGGGCCATTCAAAAGTCAATACTTGCAAAGGTTGGAAAAGCTATTACGAGTATTCCAGGCGATGATGAAGCAAAGCAGACGAAATCAACGATTATCAATAGTCCTGAAGAGCTCAAATTGAAGCAAAAGTTGGCCGGCGTCATCAAGAAGCAATGCCCGACATTTGATACATTGGAAAAGTCCATATCTCCTCTGATATTTGGCTATCAGGACTTACTGTTTTGTGAGCGCAACACATCTAATGCAGAAAGTCTGAGAAGGTTGACTTGTCTCCATGCTGTAAATCATGTGTTCAAGTAAGTCAGCCCCTTTTCGCTGTAAGCGTAATCTAATGATATCAGGACTCGAGATCGTGTCATTAAAAACAATTCTCGCCTTGCCCGAGAAGATAACAGCGATGACTTAGAACTACGAGATCAGGGCTTCACGAGACCTAAGGTTCTTATGCTTTTGCCTACTCGCGAATCTTGCGTTAGAATGGTGGATATGATCACTTCATTATGTGAACCGGATCAACAAGAGAATCGAAAACGTTTCAATGATTCGTATGTCGATAAAGAGGAGAAATATTCCACTGATAAACCAGAAGATTTTCGAGAACTCTTTGCAGGCAACGATGATGATATGTTTCGTCTCGGTTTGAAATTTACAAGAAAGACTATCAAGTATTTCTCTCAGTTTTATAATTCTGATATCATCTTCGCAAGTCCTCTTGGTCTGAGAATGGCCATCGGAAATGAAGATGCGAAGAAAGTAGATCATGACTTTCTCAGTTCGATTGAGATGGTCATAGTTGATCAAGCTGATGCTCTTCTCATGCAGAACTGGGAGCATGTTGAATTTATCTTTGACCATCTCAATCTTCAGCCAAAAGAAGCTCATGGTTGTGATTTCAGTCGTGTAAGAAGTTGGTATTTGGATAACAATGCTAAATACTTCCGTCAAACTATCGCTTTGGCGGGATTCAATACACCAGAGCTTAATACCATGTTTTATAACCAATCTAAGAACTGGGCAGGGAAAGTCAAAGTCAGCTCGAATTATCCAGGAGCTATTCAGGAATTGGGTTTGAAGGTTAAACAGACTTTCTCACGACTCGACTCTCAATCATTCGCCTCAGACCCAGATTCGCGTTTCGAATATTTTACTTCGGCAATAATACCTACTTTGACCCGTAGAAGTAAGGATAGTGCAGGAACTCTTCTATTTATCCCCTCATATCTAGATTTCGTCCGAGTGAGAAATTATTTTTCAACATCGGCTACCACGAGCACTTTGTCTTTTGGCAGTATTTCTGAATACACCACACCAAAAGAAGTTGCGAGAGCAAGATCCCATTTCTACAGTGGTCGACACACCGTTTTACTCTATACAGAAAGAGCCCATCATTTCCGAAGATATCAAGTCAGAGGTGTTAAAAAGGTTATCATGTACGGATTACCCGATAACCCTATCTTCTACAAGGAAATCGTAGGAGGGTATATGGGTAGAAGTGTGAGAGAAGGCGATCTAGAACCTGGAGATGGAAGTGTACGAGTGGTGTTTTCTAAATGGGATGTTATGAAATTGGAAAGAATAGCGGGCACGGAAAGGGTTGGGAAAATGATCAAGGAGAAAGGCGATACTTTTGATTTCTTATAATACCCTTTCTAGCTGGTTAATTTTTGGGTCTTGATATCCGTTGATGTAATATAGATGTGGAAAAACGCCTTGTCCATGCAAATCTTACTTCGGTACATATACATTTGGTACTTTGTGAACCATATTGCCCATGACCATTTCCCTTTCTTTGGCTTCAATTATCCACTTTGAATCTGCTCCAGGACTGTGGTGATAGAAGTCCATCGTTGCTTGGAGACAACTTGAAGTAATGGATGTATCGTGGCTATGGCGCATGGTCTCAGAATTCTGATTTGTACATCCCTCCACACCAAACCATTTAGACATTGATAACCCAGCCCTGCCCAAATACCTGCCTACTAAGCCAAACCACATGCCCTCCAACCACGTAAACATCCATCCCCTCCCCTCCCAAAAACCCTCTAAATAAACCCACCCCACCTCCTCTCCCTCCTCCTCTTCCCCTCCAATCCCCCCTGCTCCCCCACCCCATCAAACGGCACATCCTCCCTCCTCATCTTCCTCCCCAACCCCAATTGTCCCACCTTCCCCACAAACTTCTCAAACGCCTCTTCACCCCCCTCTCGAAACTGCGTCACCTTTTCTATATTCCTCTCCGTAATATCATTCAGCGGGATCTTTTCGCTGCGGAATCGTGCGACGGTTCGCGCCGTCATCGCCCAGCGCGTATCTTTTGGTCCGTCCACGAGTTCGAGAATGGCGCTGGGTGCTTGGTCTGGTTTGAGCGGTTCGATGCGTAGGACGCGTGTGTAACCTCCTGGACGTTGGGCGTAGCGTTCGCGGAGGGGCCCGAAGAGTTTGGGGAGGAGGTCGTGGGGGGTCTGGAATTTTGGGTTAGTAGGTGTATATATACAATTCCAATTTCCATATAAAGAAATATAGAAATCCATATCCATCCATCACATCTCCTCATTAACCTTCCCCTCCCTCAAATCCAACCAAAACAAAAATAAAAACTCACAAAAAATATACTCAGCGCCCTCCTCTTACTAGCCTCCGTATTTTTCTTCCCCAACGTAATCAATTGCTCCGCCAATCTCTGCGCTTCCTTCGCTTTCGGATATGTAGTCGAGATAGATTCATGTGTAAAGAGCGACGTAACAAGATTTCTAAGAAGCGCTTGTCGATGCGAAGAGGTGCGGCCCAGATGCCTATATTTCATGCGCCCGCCTGCCATTTTGTATTTGTTGTTATTTACGAAGTGGGAAAGGTCGTGGGTTATATGGTTGGGTGGACGAGGGGGAGGAGAGGTGGTTGATGGACGAGGCGGAAAAGTTTTGGCGAGGCCGAAGGTTAGAAAAGATTGGGATTCGGCCCGCGACGTCAAAATTCTTGGTGGTGGGCTGGCTGGCTTTCTTTCTTTACCTACTGGGTATTTATCAACGACATCACTCTATCCTAAGTAACTCTATCACGCAACGCTCTTTCGAGCTATTAATTTGTCAATTGATTTTTCATATCTCCATACGAGTTGAGAAATAAGAGTCGTTTTATCATATTGAAAAGCGCAATCGGCGCACTCAGTTCAACGCAAATATGGGTTTTACTACCGGTTTTGTATGTTCCCCTCACAGCTTACCAGCTCTTAATTTTCTACGGATGATGAATACCTAAACCAAAGAATAAATAAAGAACTAACACACCACCCACGCAGACTGGCGGCGTAACCCTAACCCTCTCCCTAGCCTACTTAACTGTGCTCGCGCACCAACGCAACCGCGCCTCCCAATCCCTCCACCTACACCACCAATCCTTCGTCCTCACCTCCCTCTTAGAAAAACAGCCTATCCCGCCCCCGAAAACCCGCTCTGAGCTCGCGCGCGAAGAACGCAGCACGATTGTTGAAGCGGCGAAAGATCGTTGGAATGCAGAGATTGAAAATGGTGTGAGATGGATTCAGAGGACGGATTGGGAGGGTGTGAGGGATGGAATTGAGGGGGCGGTTAGTAGAGCGCTTGGGCTGGGGTTGGAGAGGGGAGGAGAGGGAATTGAGAGGGGAGAGGAGGTTGCGGGGGAGAAATTGAGGGATTTTAGGGAGGAGGCTAAAGAGGATGCGAGGAGGGCTGCTACGGTTGCTGGGACCAGGGGGGCGATTGATGCTTCTTCGCAGAAATTAAAAGAGGCCGAAGCTAAAAGCCCTTCGTATCCTGAGATAGAACGGAAAGCGGGAGGAACAGTAGATGCAGCACGTGAAACGGTCCGTAATGCAGTTTCTCGAGGCATTGAAGCAGGCAAGGATATTGCCCAGAAAGCCGGTGCTGCGGTAGGAATTGCAGAGCAAAAGATTGTTTCGGGTTCGGGTAATTCGGCGAATTCGGATGTGGAGAGAGCTTTGAGGGAACGATTTGAGGGGCCCACTCGGTTGGATAAAAGTGTGCAACAGGCTCTGGAGGAAAGATATACACCTATTGATCAAAGAGATAATAGTACTCTGAGAGGTATATGAGTTGTTTAGATGAAGAGGATGAATAGTTAAGCGAAGAGGAGATCAAGGCGTATTATCAAAAGTGTAAATAGATGATGTTCTCTGCTATGCTATGATATGCTTGCTGAGTGTGCTATAGAAAAGTTGATTTACTTTGCCTTTGGCTGGGCTTAGAAGGGATATTCGGGACTATGTAATACAATGCAAGTACTGTTTCCTCAGTCGCCCATGTGGGCTGGCTTTGTGTTGTGTATGATATGTTCTATGATATTTCCAGCAAAGATTCGATTCCTTCACATATCAAATGAGAGTCACCAGATTTAAAAAAGCATTCTATTCGTCTTATGGACCTACTTACAACCAACCATCCAAAGTCAGAAAAGTATTATCTGATGGATGATTGAGTATACAGTGGAGATTAAGCTCGACTGTCAAGACTCTCGCTATCAAATACAAAAGTTGGCAAAATTCCTGTCCAATGAAAAAACTATGGTATACCATGGCTGTCAAAAGCTTAGGTACTCTGGTCGAACATCATTTTCGTATCCTAGCATATCCTATCATACCATATCACACTCCTAAACGTTCGCACTGGCCTGAACCGCACGACACAAACAGATTCCCTGGATCTTCATAACACTTCAACTTCCCCTAGCTTACAATCCATCGAGATCTCTTTAAGGTGTCTCGAAATAGTCCTGAGGGGCATTAGGGCTGGAACTCTGATCGACTTCAACCATAAGTCGCTTAGCTCCCTTTCGGATACTCTTTACAGTACCTGGTGCTGGAACGGAACCAGCTCGGTAAAGAGAACGACCTCTGGGCAATTCATCACCAGACTCTATTGCGCTACTATTAGCTGCACTTCTACCTCCGTTGGCTGTCATCTCATCGTCAGATGAGAGGCGAGGAGAAGATGAGAGGCGAGGAGAAGTTGAGCGGGTAATGGATAAAGTTCTGCCTCCATTGTTACCTTTCATTTCATCACCAGATGAAACACGGCGAGAAGTTGAACGGGTGATAAAAGCGGAGGTACGCTTCTTACGAGGGGTGGGTGGTTGGACGAAGAGTTTGGGACCACGGCGACGGTGGTGGGAACGACTCTCAACGTAGTCTTCATCGTCCTCGTCATCGTTTTCCTCGTAATATTCTGGTGGATCACCGTCGCTTATATCGTCAGATCTGTTTGATGTAAGTATAATGTTGCATAACCACAAAATAAGGAGATCCTACTCCTCTTCGGCATCATCTTCAACAGCAACCTCCTTCCCCTTGGACTTGGATGGGGCCTCGTAGTAAGGTGGATCGCCGTCGCTCAAACCATCAGACCTGGTTGATGTCAGTAAAATAGTTCGTGCTAATGGAACGCGCAAATCCTACTCCTCTTCGACGTCATCTTCAACAGCAACCTCCTTCCCCTTGGACTTAGACGATACTTCTTTGGACGCAACCTTGGTAGGCATCTCCGAACCAACCATGGGAGAAGATACCCCAGCCACCGGCGCACCTCCAACATACCAATCTCTTCTCCTAACAACTGTATTGAACTTCCTCAGTCCATCAAGACAATTACTATATTCCTCACCCAAAGCACGTTTATGCATTCCAATCAAATGCCTCCATCTTCGGCCTTTCATCATCACACACTCGTTGGCCTGATAAGCATCCGCAAGTGCGGCTTTCATGGCTTCAAGATATTCCTCAGTTCCATAGAAAAGGATGCCGGCTGGGTTCTTAGCAGTGAACAGACGAGCGTATGGATTTGCATTATGACGGACAGCTCGCTTCTTGATATTGCTGACTGCAAAATATCGATCCTTCCAGTCAGCCAAGGCGAGAAGGTGGCCGTGGAGACTCTTCCATTCAGCAAAAACCTGAACTTGATAGCGACGGAAATACTCATCAAGATCGTGTACGGTAAACTCCCCTGTGATTGTTAGCAAGATTTCTACATGAAAAGAAGGAGGGGAAATACTTACTGCTAATATCAGAATACAATACAACAACAATTGACTCTACCGCAGTCCAAATGGTAACCAACAACTTCTCAATCTCACGTACAACCCTCATTATTTCGGTAGAACTTGGATCCGCCTTGGCTGGGTGTTTGATCGTAGGATCAAGAGGACGAATCCATCTAGGAGGATTAACCGACAAGCTAATCTTTGGACGGACGTGTTCATCCTTCCAAATCTGGTCGTAGACTTCCCTGGGAACAGCATTGAAGAGTGCGTGGGACAAAGTAAAATATTCTCCACCCTTTGCCAACTCAAAAGCTTTATCGTCATCGACCATACTTGACGGTGGTGATTTTGGAAAAACGGAAACTGTTAAAGCGTCAAGTACTGCCTGTTGTACCTCTTTCTCACTCATGAATCTCTCACTTTCTTCCTTGAAAGGGTCTAAGTCGGCATCGCTGGGGACATCGGAGAGATCAGAGCTGAGTTGCTCGTCGAGGTCCATGGCGTTTTGTTCGTCGGCATCCATGACATTGCCTCCAGCAGGTGCTGCGACCTTGAGGGAGGGGTCAATCTCAGCAGATTCATCAATTTCCATCGCGTCTCCTTCAGCAGATGCTTCGACCTCGAAAGATATGTCAGCCTCGATAGATGCGACCACATCATTGACTGTAGCACCCTCAGCAGATGGTGTTGATAGTACAGGACTTCTCTCATCACGAGCATCGTTATCTTCTGGAGATTCGTCTGGAGATTTGCCGTTTGGAGATTTGGCATTCGATCTGTTTTGCTGTGGGGGTGTAGCTACTTCAAATTGATCTTGAGAGTCGCCGAATTGGTTCTTGACCGGATAATTGATTTCCTCAGATGAACCGTCCATATTATGCGCAGAAACTCTTCCACTTGACATGGATCCAAAAAGTTCTGGAGAAGGAGCGCGTCCATCACGATTCTGGGAATGATGGCCTTGTGCGACAACTCTGTCTCTTTCAGCGGGAGTGGCGCCGGTATCCTCATCACCAATTCGCTCAAGGCCGACCCGCTGATCATACTCTGGTGAACCCTCGAGCTCGGATGTGGGTGTTGGAGACAATGTTAAATCTATTATTTGCTGCTGCTCGATTCTACCTCCACGCGGCAAAACTCCAGCTTCAGGCTCAGCCTCAGCCTCAGATTCCGGTTCTGGCTCTGGTTCTGGATCTGAAGAATACGTCAAATCTTGTGGACGCTCTGGAACTGAGCCGATCCGTGGCAGAAGACGGCCCTCGTGGAAACTAGGAGATGGAATTCTAACATTCGATTCGGAGCCGCGAGCTCTGAAGATTAGAGAATTCGCATAGTTTACCATGTCTGGGGAGTGTTCAATTGAGTTCCGAATCTCTTCTTTCTCCTCGATTGCATCCTGCATCTTTTCGTCGGTCTGGCTGTGTGCATCGGGACTGCTGAAGGCTGGAGAAGCTCCACCATTCATCACGGTTGACTCCTCAGTCAAATCAATTATATCCTGCATCTCTTCGTCTGCTGCGGTGTGCGTATCGGGATTTTGAGCTCCGAGGGTCGCAGAAGTCGCGTGGTTGACGATGGTTGGGGTGTGTGCCTGATTGCCTGTGTTTTTCATTTCTTCGTCGGCTGGAGTTGCCGTACCAGCACTGTAAGCTCTGGGTACTGGAGAAACTCCTTTAGTTATCGAAATTGGAGCTGCTTCATTGGCCGGAACCGAAGCTGCTTCATTTACCGAAATGGGAGGAGAATCAGCAATATTAATACCGTTGTCGAAGGGGGATGGTGAACGACCACGATAAGGCTCGTAGTAATCGTTCTCTTGCACGCTACCAGCAGGGGAAGGAGTCAAGTTGTATGGCACAGCACCTGGTGTCTGGAATGATCCATATTCTCCGGGGTCGGTGACGGATGGATGGTTTGTTGAGACCATAAGTATATTATTTGCTTCTGCTGGTACAGGGTCAGTGGGCTGTGCTGAGAACAATCTCTTTGGCGATAAAGTCGATAGAACAGCTCCCATTTTTGGCGCTGACAATTCCAAACCTGATCCACCAGTTGACTTCAATTTATTAGAGGGTGGAGAACCAGTTTGAATTGAAGGTAAATATCTTTCTCTGTAAGCCTTTATAGCAGGTGGGGTATTTATGTGGAGGACTGGAGCACTATTTTCTTGAAGCTCCTTTGGCAATGTATCAACCTCGATTGGCTCGTATGTTTGACGACGAGGCTTTTCTGGCATTTGCTTATTTGACTTGAAAGGTAAAGGCTGCCGCTTTTGTGGTTTTCCGAAATCCAGATTGACATTCGAAGTGGGCTTTGTGGTGGTTGAAGTGCTTTCTTTGACTTGGCTGGGATGAGAATACTCGGAATTCTTTTGTGTGGTTGCTCCAGGGACTTTTTCATCTGGTGGGAAGTTAGTGTTTATACAAAGTGTACCTTTGTCAAGACGACCTTTGAGGTAATGTTGAGCTTCTTTAGTACGAGGCTGAACATCTTTGGTAAGAATTCGAGTTCCTTGGGTGGGGAGTTGAGGTTCAGGTTCCATATTCCACTCCGAATACCTAAGATTCTGGAGAGTTCTTGCTTCCTCAGCTTCCTTGTCAATTACGAGACTGGATGACTTGTCCCCAGCTGGTTTAGCAACAGTGGTGCTTGGCTTGGGCTTCTCGAGTATTCTTCCTTCATCTGATGATAGTTTTGGTGAATACATAAATGGTCCATCTCCAACGCGTTCAGCAGTAGGAACATCAAGAATGTTGACATCTCTGAAAGCTTGTACAGGAGGAGAAGTAACAGCAGGTTGAAGAGGTGATGGGATAGAATCAAGGAAACTTGGTGATGCGACAAGTGTATCAATAGAATTGAGGAAGCTTGGTGGAGGATTTGGTCGCGGTGTTCCTGTTGATGAAGAACCTCCACTTGCGATGCTTCGCTTTCCACGTTGATGACGTTTTTCACCCATGATTAATGTTGATAAATCAGGGGAAATATCGTCTGGCTGCTGGCCAGAAATCACGATGTTCTCGAGGTCAGTTGTGAGTTCAGTTGTAAGTTCATGAGAAACAACTGAATTGTGTGTGGGGGAGGATGGTGCGTTACTTTGTTGATTTTCGGTAGAGGAGCTAGAAGTGAATCCCGTGTGTGTTGAAAATTTATGCCACTCACCCCAAACCCATTTACCATCAACAAGTTTTCCTATATTTTTGCATCTGTCCCGATGGACTGTTCTGAATTCTTTCTGGATGTTCAACATCTCAGCAATAATTTCCTTTCTTTTCTTTTCTTTTCTTTTTTTTTTTACCGTTGTGTTCATGCATACAAAATTGTGTCCGAGTAGTGTCCGAATTGATCGAAAGATAAGGAATTTGAGTACTTTTCGCTTCGAATTTGTTTATTTAAGATTGGTCTATCCTGTCCACTGCAAATCACAGGATTCCTTGGGTTTCCACAGTTCATGGTTCTGCCCAATGATACAGTACCAGTACCAATCTTGCACTAGGCCAGCTGCCTCCCTTACTATTCATGACGATTCAACTGGATTGAATGAATCCTGATTCTCACTTCCTTTGTATATTCTCAACTCAAATCATGTTGTAGTTGAGAACTAGTGTTTCATTGTTATGTCTAACTCTTAGCATATCATACAAATGTGATATGAGAACATATCTAAGTTATTCCTATTCAGAGCTACATCAATAGCACTACAGACTGTACTTGGATAATAGAAGGTCTTGATCTTCAAATCTATAATATTGAATCTATGTAGAGTGATGAACCACCCCAGACTATGACTATTCATGGACTATTCAGATTTCACTTGACCTTTCATAGTTTTAAATACCAGTCTTGATCTCAATCAATATCCATAATCTTTCCTTAGTTCTAATTGGAAGATATAAATACCTAGGCATTGTCAATATGTATTGAGGCTTAGAAGTCTTTAATAAGACAAAGGATGATTCAAGCTAAGTATGTACAAAGCATTCTCAAACTTCTTAATTTAGATTCCTTATCAAACAAAGGGTATTCTTACCTTCCAAATAGCCAGAAAATATTTCTCACGCACTCTTCTAGATACCACTCTTGTCATGGAAACTTCCAACGACGAATATAAGTTCAAAAACATGGCATACAACACATTCCAAAGTAATGATTTCCATGGAGCTCGTGACGATGACTCAATTTTCCTCGCTGAAACTTATAGACCATGCAAAACTCTCTACATATCGATAATTACCGGTACGCATACGCTCTTAAATCTCAGTCCAAGTTCTCGCATATCATTTGTCAAAGCAACATTCATAAGTTCACTATTTAATAGAAGAATCATCCCTCATCATGTTTATGAATGTGCGTTTTCTTATGCAGGTAGAGAATTAGCAGATGATGAGACGTTGGAAAGTTGTCAGATTGGAGATGAAGCAACGGTGAATGCTGTTGTGTGGACTGTGGATTCTACCCTTCACAAAGGGATACACCAGGCAAATGAAGATGCATCCTCTAAGATTGGACGTGATGATGAGCAGAAAACCAGGAGATCGAAACGTGTCAGAAGTGCATTGGATTTATCAGACTCAGATGAAGACATGGAACAATCAAATTCAGTTCTTTGGCGTGCTCCAGTATCTAAGAAGCAAAAGTCGGTTAGATTTGCTGATGAAATGGATTTTGTGTCTTATCCACCAACACCTTCTCACAACCCATTAACTTCAAAAACTTCGGGACCTCAAGAATATGTGATGTCAGGAGGATTAGGACAAGGAGATACAGCTATTCATTTCCACGATACTTTGGTCCGAGATAGTCCTAGAGATGATTTTCCTCAAAGAAGTTCTCTTGAAGAACTCCCACGGCCCAAGAGTTTAAAATCAGCTTTAAAATCACCGCCACCTTTCGATATATATACGGGGCTAGAAAGATTCATTGGGCCCGAATACGATCCTCTTGGGAATGTCATCGCACAACGAGAGATTTCTAGAAGAGAATTGCATAGAAATAATGATCTGTGGTCAAATTCAAACAATATTTTCCCCAGAAAAATGGAATATGGTTCCTCTCCAACCGCAGTACGTTTCACTCCGCAAAATTCAAATCTACAACCACTGACGTCCGATCCTTTACCTGCAGTACGGAACACCGTGTATATTCGACCTCCGGGCACTAGGCCAATATCTAGAACCTTATCCTCAACGTCGTTTCTTGGGTCGTTAAATGCTTTTTGTGCTACAACAACTCCAACTCCAGATCCATATCAACCATTGTTCTGTCCCCCTGTTGAGCAGACACCTTCAATCAGCTCAACTTCACCGCACACATCTCAAACGTTATTTCCTTCAACTCAAAAGACACCTTCACTTAGTTTAGCATCAAGGTCTACACCTCAAACATCATTTCCCTTAACTCAGCAGACGCCTTTATTCAAAGATCCTCCGCTATCTCACGCATCATCACAGCCATCGCGTCAACCCTCATCTACCCTTCCACCATCAGATCTTTACTTTTCAAGACAGGCACCACAATCTAGTCTCCAGTCATTAAATCCCTACTTTTCTGCGCCGTCACTATCTTCGCCATCGTCTCGATCACCTTCTACTTTGCAATCATTGAATCCCTATTTTGCAAACACATCACCGCCTGCTCCGAAATATCCTCCTTCTCAACCAATACATCCTCACAACTCCAATTCACCACAACCTACAAAACAATCTCCAATGACATCAGACTATTTCCAAGCAGCACGTCGAAAAGCCACACCTTCAGAATCTAAACACCACCCATTACACTCGCCTCTCCCACCTCCGCCGCCTCCTCCTCATGTTAGAATTGAACCGCCATCTCCAACACACTCACCATACGCGCATCGACCTCCTCCAGCTGATATTTCAGATCATTTACAAGCTGAACCTCCCTCAAACACAAACTCAAACGATAAACCTCAGTCGGGGGCACCCACGAGACAACCACCGCCACCTCCTCTTCGTCGCTCTCCTCGTCTTCATACGCCTTCTCCTTCTCCTCCGCCCTCTCCTCAAAAACTATACAACCTGCCCCACCTCCCCCTCTTTTATAAATACGACACTCTTCCACCCTCCCAACCCCCACCACCTCCTCCGCAATCTTCCCCCCCAACCCCAGAACCCACACCCCCTTTACCATCCTCAGAACCAACAGATCCACCACCCATAAACCCTTCAAAATCGTCCATCAAACCCAATTCAAACCCAACATACTATTCTCCCCTCCATCCGCTCCCAAAAGACTTTTCCCTTAAAGGCGCAATCTTCATCCCCTCACTCGCGCATGAAATCCTACCTGAAGATTTCTTAGCTTGTAGAACCGTGAGACAATTGATAAAACTTCAGGGATGGGAAATGAGTGAGAGAGAATGGTGGGCTGTGCGGAAAGTATTGGAAAATTGTAAGAAGGGGGAGAAGGGAGCTAGAGGGAATATGGAGGTACTTGTTAAAGGGGTGGTTGAGATTGAGGGGCTGTAGGGGAGAGGCGAGAATGGGGATTAATTTTAATGGAGGAGTTGATGGATTGATAGGGGGTTGTGGTTATTTGGAAGATATGATTAATGGGCGGAGTAGTTTGGAAGTGGAAGTGGAAGGGGGAAGTTGCTGTGTGTGGGACTTTGATTTAATGGTATTTTTATAGCGATACAATGAGGCGGGGAAAAAAGACGGATGCATGAATAATAGACGAGAAAATAAAAGGAGCAAGAGAAGGAGCCGCTAAAGGATATAGAAAATATCAAGGATACAAATACCACAATGCATATAGAATAAAGCACAATAGATTTCATTTCCAACCACAAACACACATCGGTCAATCCGGTCCAAGCAAACAGATTACATATCAATCATCAATGACTGGGTATTATTCAAACAAACTAAATATTCCCACCCACAAACTATTCAGCTACTACAGATTCCACGGAAGTATGGAAAATATCCGCAATAAACAACCCTTTCATCCTCACATCTCACTTCCCCATAATATGAATAACCAATCCTATAATACCTATCCAATAACCAATATATCGCATTGCTACTAATGAGTACCAGAAGATACAATACTCGAGTATAGTACTATTTTACTGATGAATGAATACTATATGTATATTCATAAACTATAAATTTACAGTAAGGTCCTACTTGGAGAACCATTCAGATGTATAATATAAGAACAGTTCCGCTGCCAACTTTCCCTTCGGCTGTTTTAATCTCCATGTTACTACCTTAGGGATTCACATATTCACATATTCTCATTCACATTCAATTAAAATGCATCATATGCCTATTAATCCACACCCCTATAGTATAATAGAAATGTTTCTTTCCTCTATTTATTATCTTCATCTACATCTTCTCGTACATATCGTATTCGAAAATATTTTCATTAATTATCTTCATACACTTATCTATCTATGTACCTACCTACCTACCTATCCATCAAGCCCATTTCCCGCACAAAAAAACTTACACCATCTCTCGCACCTTCACCTTCACCCTCACCCTCACCCTTACATCCAAATTCCCCATCCCCCATCCCCCATCCCCCATCCTCCATCCAACCCACTGCTCTAAACCTCAAACCTCACCATGCCACCACAATCCTCCCCAGATTGTACTCCACCTACAAAAAAACAAATAAATAACCCTAACCCCCCAGACCCGCAAACCAGAAAAAAAAATCGAGAAAACGAAACAGAAGCACAAAAACAAGCACGCCATCAAGCACGCCATGAAAGACGGAGGGAAAGGAGAAGGGGAAGGGGATTAGATGATCTTGTTAATCACGAGAATGGATCTGATGATACAGAACGGAGGAGAGCGAGAGGAGAAAGTGGGAAGGGTGAGAAAGGTGAGAAAGAAGAAAAACGAGGAATATTGACTAAAAGTCGGCAGAGTATTGGGAGGGGAATTGTGGCGTTAGGACAGAGGGTTGCTGGGGATGGAGTTGGAAACGGAAGTGGAGTTGTGGGGAAAGGTGTTTTATATTCTAGGGGTGAGGAGAAAGGCGGCGAGAAAGAGGGTAGGATTGATGGTTATGGTGAGAATGAGCAACGTGAGAGGAGACGAAGAAGAAGAAGACGTAGTAGTACCGTAAGGGACGGAACAGATGGTGAAGAGCGAGATAGAGTTGCCGGGGAGAAACAAGTTCGATTTGATTGTCAGGAATCTGCTTTACGAGTGCCTGAGCCTCTGAATGATAAGGAGAAAGAAGCTCAAAACTCTACACCTCGTTTAGACGATACTCCAGCAAAACCAGTACCCTCACCTTCACCCTCTCCAGCAGTAAAAGAGCCAAAAGCCACAAATCCAAAGCGTCTCGCGAAAGAAGTAGAAGAACTCGATCTCCTCGAAGCAAAAAAACAGCATATAGCCAAACGAGCTCGGGAAGAACGCGAAAGACTTCATCAGGACACAAATAATCAAGCCCTCAAAGCCGAGAGAGTGAAAAAAGAGAAAGAAGAACGGGATCGTGTTGAGAGACAGAGAGCCGTATTAGAAAAAGGAAAAGAAAAAGGAAAAGAAAAAGAAAAAGAACTGGAGAATAATCGCCGTAAAGAATCTATCCGCAAAGCCGAAGAAGAACGTTTAGCGCGGGAAAAACAACGGCGGATTGAAGCGCAAAGACATTTGGAGATTCAGCGTAGAGCACTTGAGTTGGAGAAGGTTAGACAAGAATTAGAGAAAGAGAAAGAGAGAGAGAAAGAACAAGCACGTCAGAGAGCGGAAATTGAACGTCTGGCTCTTGACAAACAACGTAAAGCTCAAGCTAAAGCCGATGCTGAAAAAGCTGCAAGGCGCAAAGCAGATGAAGAGAAACAAAAGCAAGAGCGCCTCCGCAAGCAAGCCGAAGATGCAAAAGCAGACGCAGCTCGGATCCGCGCTAATGGACCTGCTAATAATACACCTGCAGCTATGAAAGCTGCGGCTTTACTCGCTCAAAAGCAAGTTCAAGTTCAAAACCAGAAACAAGCGCAAAAACAAAATGCACCTTCCAACAAAAAACCCTCTCCTCTCTCCCCTCCCATACCCGTCCAACCACAAAATAAAATAGCACAACGTATCGCCCACCTAAACCATCAACCCCAACCTCAACCCCCCTTAAAACTCCCCCAAAAACTAACCCACAAAAACCTCAATCCATCTCCTCTTTCCCCTCTTTCCCCTCAACCAAAAAGATGCATAGGAAACATGGAACGAACGATTCTCGAAGGTTATGTACCCATGGACGCGGAAGAAATACGCGCAAAGGAGATTGAGAGAGGTGAAAGAAGAGAAAAGGGATGTATAGGGAATATGGAGCGGACAATCTTGGAAGGATATGTACCGATGAGTGAGGAGGAGATAAGAATGGGGAATAGAGGAAGATATTGAGAAATTCAAGGTTGGGGAAGGGAATATGTTGTTGTTGTTGTTATTGTTATTGTTATTGCCTGGATATTCGAAATTAATAGATTGTAGAACTACTAAGTTTCTACTTCAGTGACACTTCAATGGTAGCGTTGATGAATCCCTTGAATCGAATTTCAATTCTCAGGAATGGTATCTCTCTTCGTTCCTTCATTTCTCTAATATATGCATACCTTCCCTCGCCCAAGACGCCTAAATCCGCCTTATCCGCGACCTAAATGCTTAACATGACCTAACACCTAACCTCAATGCCACCCCTACTAACCGTCAAATACTTAACCCCTTTATAAGGTTTAATGCCCTCTCCCAATCCTCTACTCTTCCTCGTATCAACCGTTAAACTCTCCACTTTAATCCCACTAGCCAGCCAACCCTTAACTGAAAAGCTAACTGCTGCTGAACTAGGCATTAGGATTTTATTCTGCGCTACTTTTCTTGCATCTTTGCTTTCATTATTTGAGGTAGTTTCCACTTTCGTTTTCTCTGGGGCGCTTTGATATGTTTCTGTGTCATAATCATATTCTCCATCAAGTCTGAAACCATTCCCATCGTACTCTTCTTCGCTTGATAATGGTCCCACGACTGTACATCGCAAGGTAGCTCCACCTGCCGTTGCATCTCTGGCTGGTATATGCCATTCCAGGTTCTTTTCACCTGGATTATATGTTGTGTCGCCTCTACTCGCTTTAATCTCCGATAAATTTCGTACATCAGCTGGTAATGGCACCGTAACTACTAAGTCTTCGATGATGGGCGATGTGCTATTACCACTACCGCCACCAATATTGCCACTAAGACCGCCGCTAAATTGCGACGCAGCCCGGCTCAAATGTGCTGCGGCATTGCTATTGCCTCTGGAATTTGAACCCGAGGATAAAGAGGAATTACCCTGACCAGAAACCTTGACGATAAACAGTCGAACCTCGAAATCAGACCCGGTAGGACCAAGACTAGTTTTGACTTCAATGTTGACAGGTAATTTTAGATGGGATGCATTTGTAGTACCAGATTTTCCACCCGTAGAAGGGAGTAAATCGACTTCGTATCCAGCTAAAACAAACCGTCCATCTGGCGGTACGAAGCTTAGTTCCCCTGGCTTTTCCCTCCATCTCGCTAACCTCACACATGGATGAAATACTGGTAATTCCATAACACTGCTTACATTTTGTCTACCAGATGGTGTGGATAAATTTAGAAGTAAGTCTGGTACTCCGGATATCTTTGATGTAAACGCAATAGTTCCATTTGCAAACGCAGCCAATGGTCGACCAGACGGCGCAAGAGTAACAGTAAGTGATTCAACCAAATCCACATATAGTTCATTCGAAGTATGTCGTACATTTGCTCTTCTCCAAGGAAGGGCTGGTGTATTCGCTGCGAGTGTTCCTGTGGAGGATAATCCAGACATGCCTGAACTAGTAGGAGTTGCGAAGCCAGGTTTCCTGCAAAGACATCTTAGTACTTTTTCTAAATTTGAAACCGTATTCCATGAAGTGTATATACTAACCCAGGAATAGTTATACCCCCTAGAAGCTTCCCAATCCATCCCTCCACCTCCACCATATCTCTTAAAGCATTAGGTTCCGTCGAGCTAACTGTGCCCGCATCACACATCTCATTTAAAAGCTGAGCCACCACATCATAGCTACTTTCTATCTTTTGCGCCAATAATGGCGCACCCACAAACTCTTCTAAGACATCAATGACTCGGTGTAAAAACTCGAGAGCTAGGAGGGGTTCGATTTCTGAGGAGGAAGTGAGGCAGAATAGCAGGTTTGAATGGATGAGGCTGAAAAGAAGAGTGGGTGGAGATGTGTTGGGGAGGTATATCAGACTAGGTCGTGGAACAGGATGGGCGAGGTAAAGCGGGAGGAGTTGTGTGGAGGAGAGAGGCCGGGAGGTATAGGTGTTTTGGAGGAGAGGTCGACTGCATTGGTTAGCATGGGAGCTTGGGAGTGTGGGAGCCAGCAAAATGGAGAGTGAGAGAGGTGGTGCGCCAGAAAGGATTGAAGCTATAAATCAGAGGGAATTACTTACTTATGTTCATCATAGATATACAATGCTTCAATAGCACCATTCATTTTTCCGTTAAATATTATCAAGACATTTGTTTTAGAACTTGTACCTTGGACAATGATCTGGATGCATGCTTGTGATACTTCTCGTGGGGCCCACAGCGGAATAATAATGCGGCCGCTTGTATTTCTCAAGTGCGGAATTCACAGCTTCAAATAAATAATTATACAAGTGAGACAAACAACTCCCAGAATTCAAAATGGCACCAAATTCCATACAAACCCTCGATCGACAGGAAAGACTCACGGATGTGCTGAAAAAAGATGAAGCGCAATGGAAGGATGATTGTTTACCATGTCGACTTACTGGTATGGTTTCCTCTGCTACCCCTCTAATTCCTCCTCAAGCTCCTCTCCTAATTTCCTCCTCCACTTTCCTCTCTCCAATTTCCGCAATTCCTCTCATCTCCCCTATCTCTTGCCTCACTGCGCCCATAATCTTACGTACCTAACCCCCAAAAACCCACAAACTACGTTCTAAATCCCTCCAACAGGATCCGCCGCATTCATCGGCCTAGGTATCTACAGTTACTTCTCCGGACACTCCCAATTAAAAGCTCAAGAATCGAAAATCCTCAAAAGCAAATCCGTGTTCGGCATGAAGAGTCGGCAGACTGGTATTGCTGGTATTGCATTGACGCTTGTTGGCATGGGACTTTGGAGATTGAAGAATTAGGTTGTCTCTGGTCATAGGACGAGAATATCTCGTGAATAAAGGTTGGCGTTTGGGAGTTTTGGACATTCCGCTCACTCAGAATGAGACGATACTACAAGACAGGTGAAGGATGGATAAGAGGATGAAAGATGCCTAAAAAAAAAATGTGTTCTATGAATGCATGATGGTATCTACAATAACTATACAAATGTTTCTCGCTCGCTCAAGCATATTCCGCAACCGCCTGCCCCTCACTAGAAGCTTTCGTCTCCCAATGACTCTTTTCCTTCCGCAATTGCATCTTCACAAATATCATCGTGAGGCAAACCCAAACGAAACCGAACATATATGGCAATCCCCACCCGACTCCGAAACCGATATTTTCGGGCAACGTCATTATGATGACTGTTGAAATGATGGCAATACATACGAGACCAATGCCCCAAAACCAGGTTAGGACCATCATCATCCGTCGGAATATCGGACTGACTTCGTATCTCCTCATTACGTTGCTTCGATATACGACTCCTCCTTGGCCTTCTACTCCGCCGGCATCTTCGATGATGGCTAATATTGCAGGTCGCCAAGTTGTTCCCTTCTCTGTCGACGACATGTTGAACGGTAGTGGCTTTTTTCGCATTGTTTGAATCGCAGAGTATATGAACATGAATCCGAACCAGTAGCATATAGTAGGGGAAGGCATAGCGCATAAGCGCACCCATGGGTGGGACGGAATGGTTCCTATTATTAGTTCTATTTCTACGAAGGTAATGGCAATCATGAAGTTGATATGGAGGAATTCAAGCTGAAAGGTTTATTAGCGACAAATTCAAACCATTGATTGATTCCAATAGCTTACCATTCCCCATTTAGTCCATCCTACTGGTCTCCATCTTGGCGCCGTCTTTGCGCGAAAGAGTTTCAGCGATCGAAAAGCGTAATGGGAGAAACTAATCATTCCATATACACTTGTTATAATAGCGAAGACTAAGTGTATGTGATTAAAACTGGTGAAACGATGAGTTGAAAGAACGAACAAGGGCTTACTATCTTGTAACTTCAGTCCTGTGCCAAAATTCAATGCATAATAATATGTAATTGGAAGACAAGCAAGGTCAAGCGTCACGAGTATAAGTCCAACCCATAATATCGTTTTCCTCCTTCGATGTGGGGTATGTAAAGGAGGTAATGGTTCTCTTATCCCGAATGTTTGTGAAGGTGATGAATTTTCACTTGGTGTTTGAATATTGTGCGTTGATGATTCTGGCGGCTGAAGTGGCGTGTTTGTGTTCAGCACATCTTGTGCATTCTGCATTTCTTCATTCTCTAATTGTGTATTCGATCCTCCATCGTGATGTCCTAGATGATCTAAATGTTTACGATGTTCGGCCTCTTTGATCTCTTCGTCTTTGAATGCATTGAACTCTGGCATGTTTGACAGGAATAGTTTATGCGCTCGCCATAGATAGATACCTATGTTTTGGTGACCTTTTTCACGGGAATCTCGGAAAAGACGATGAACGAATGAAAGAATTGCAAAGTTAAGATTTTAAAAACGTTAAATGATTTATTGGAGTGGTGTTGAATTGTCTATGATAAGAAGTGGAAAGAAAAGAATGTGCTTGATACTTACCAAAAGGTAACATTTCTCTATCGTGATCAAATTGCATCAGGTATTGGATGTTTTGAGATATGCTGGTTGATGATGTAATTGTCAATCCTCCATTAAAAAGAAGTGGTTTCCCTCTTGGAACCACTGAAAACGATAACTTCTGATTGGAGATTTACCATTTGACCGTGCGCCAAGCCTTCTCAAATCAAGACTTTCAGCCTTGGCTTTGCAAGGCCTCGCACTAAGAAAAATGCTTAGGAGTAGATTATTGTGAAGCTTGGATCTGTTTGGAGGTTACTGGTCCGGTATCAATATTCACAGCCTCGTGTCAAAAAAATTGTACTGGTCTATTTACATCATGGCAATTACGATTATTGCACCGACTTCTGCCGCCATTCCTTATCATACAGAAGATGCGTCTGATCAATCTGATGATGGAGGTGTTGATTTGGAAGGGGATCTTGATATGCGACCGTCCAAACGGGCAAAGCATCAAGATATTGTTACACCTGGTGAAATAATCACTGATGATCCTCAATGGATGAGGTATAACTCTTTTTTTTACATGCAAAGTTCCCAGCAACAGTTTATAGCTAACAACACTTCTAGAGGTCATGGCACATATGTAGCTCCTGGCAGTACTGAAATTATCGGAACTGTCGCAGGTACAGTTCAGAAAACGAACAAACTTCTCTCAGTACGACCATTACGCGCCCGCTATACTCCAGAAATTGGCGATCTTGTTGTCGGACGAATTATAGAAGTACAAAGTAAGAGGTGGCGTGTCGATATTGGAGCTCCTGTTCTTGCAAATTTACCACTATCTGCGATCAATCTTCCAGGAGGAATACAAAGAAAGAGAACGGAAACTGATGAACTTCAAATACGAACATTCTTTTCCGAAGGAGATTTACTGGTTGCCGAAGTCCAACAATTATATCAAGATGGTAGTGCTAGTTTGCACACAAGAAGTTTGAAATATGGAAAACTAAGGAATGGTGTTTTCATGGCTGTTAGTGGAACTGGTGGTGGTGGAGGCGTGGTTCGCGCTAGAAGACAAGTCTGGACTATCGATACAGTACACAATGGTGGGAAAGTAGATGTCATTTTGGGGGTCAACGGATATATCTGGATATGCAAAAATGTCGAAGTGAAGGATGGGGAAACTTCTATTACAAGGATCGAGGAAAGTGTCAGCAGCGCGGCATATTCAAGTCAAAACGATGAGATTACTCCAGAAACGAGGAGAGAAATTGCAAGAATAAAGGGGGTCATTCAATTGTTGGTGGAAGAAGGATTGAGGGTTGATGAAGAAATGGTCATGAAAGCCTATGAAGCTGCTGTCGAGGTAGATGATGAGGATGAAGGTGAAAGTAGCGCATATGTCGGAGGAGAGGTGGGCAAACGGGTCTTAAGTCTAATAAGCGGAACATGAAAACAGCAGTGATACTCAATGAATATCAAAATACAAAAAATCCACACAATTTCTCATGGAAGAATAATATGGCAGCCGAGGTAAGATGGGTATAAGTAATCGGTAACAAGTTGTTGACAAAACGGAGACAAATGCAATGAAATTTTCTCGTTCTGGCACTCCCGAAGCTCCGGAGACAATTTGGGCTTCGGAGAGAGATTTTCGGCTAGCAACCTATCATCAACTCACAACAGGCCTAATGCATTAGTCTCCGTGACACAAATTGACCAACACAGTCAATGTCGGTAAATATATCAATTATGCATGACAGACCTAAACGTTTATTGCCGAAAGTGGCTCCTAAAGATAGAAATAGTAAATGTCAAGTCCGAATCTCCGATTTATGAAAGAGGGAAAGGCTGAATAAGCATAAGTTTTCAATATTAGTACTCCGGTGTTTGGAAGATCAATTTATCCAATCATTGATATTCCCGAAAAACAATGTACCAACCAGAAATACTTTTCCATGCCTTACATAACCAAAAATCCCATAGATGACTGAAATATCTGACAACCTGTTTTGGTTCATCGGAGTTAGAGTTTCTTTTCTGAGATAAGGATACTAGGGTACTCCATCTTTCCCTCCGATGTGATGCCGTTTTGAGTTCCGGTATATTCCAAACTCCTGCCGCTATCAAATTCTTTTTTCGCTCGATGCGATTATCAGCGGAATCCAACCCAGAACTGACAAGTTTTTTGCAGCGTAGAATAAAATGGAAGACTAAATGGCAACGGATTATCTCCATATTAGGAAAGACGTGTCGTTTCGGAGACTACTTGCGAATTTATTCTAGATTCACTTTTGCCCTATGGAGTGGATCGAAAACGTCCGAAACATGTCATTGATTTCGGAGTTTGGAGAGTAGGTGAGCAAATATTCACTGGGTTCGGGGTTGATGTCAACTTGAGGATCGGTGTATATATACATCAGGGTTGTTCTCGTTTTTTATATTCTTCTTCACTATCATCAACATCATCAATACAATCATCACTTCAATCAACAATCAACTCTTCAACTCTTCACATCTTCAATACTCTCTACTCACTACTCACTACTACTCAATCAACAATCAATACTACCTTTCAAATCTTTTACATCCAACACCACATCTATCAAAATGGTTGAATTCACTGTCTTCAAGGGTTCCAAGGAGGGAAAGATCGTTAAGGCTACCACCACCAGAGAAGTTGGTGCCAATGAAGTCTTGGTCAAGATCACTCACTCGGTAAGATATCTTCCCATTCCACCTGGGGTTAATTCCAAGTACCACAATCCACGATTCCCAAAGTTGCTCGCATATGCAACCAAAGCATTGGGATATCTAGCTGCATCAAATATTCTCCGAACATATCACTAACATTAGATAATAGGGTCTTTGCGGTACCGATGAGCATTACAGACATGCCGATATGGCTCTAGGCCACGAGGGTGCCGGTGTTGCAGAGGTGGGTACTTTCACTCCTTATCTTCCGCCCTTTCCACTCGCCTGGCGGGATTTGAGAATTTGAGTGGAACTGTCGCATATTGCAATAGACACCAATCAATCTTCATTTCCCTTCTAGACTTGACTGGGAAACACCATCTTCATAAAACCAATAACTAACAATTTCACAGGAAGTTGGATCTGCTGTCAAGAACATCAAGAAGGGTGATTCCGTCGGATGGGGTTACCAACACAACTCTTGCAATGACTGCAAGCAATGTCTCACCGGTCACGAGACTCTCTGCGCCGACCGTGTCATGTATGGTTCAGGTAACTTGGACCAAGCATCCATGGGAACCCACGCAGTCTGGGATGCCGGATTCCTCTTCAAGATCCCTGACAACCTTGCCCGCGAATACGCCGCTCCTCTCATGTGCGGAGGTGCCACCGTCTACAATGCTCTCCGCTCCTTCAACGGCGGTGTCAAGCCAAGCGATCGTGTCGGTATCATCGGTATTGGAGGACTTGGTCACTTGGCCATTCAATTCGCCGCTAAGATGGGTTGCGAAGTCGTTGTTTTCTCCTCCACTGACGCCAAGAAAGAGGAGGCTCTTTCCCTCGGTGCCACCGAATTCGTCACTACAAAGGGTGTCTCCGAACTCAAGGTCACAGCCCCAATTGATCACTTGATCGTCACCACCTCTTTCCAGCCAAACTGGCATCAATTCATGGAGATCATGGCTCCTCAAGCTACTATCTACCCATTGACCGTCTCATTCGAAGATATGAGCATCCCATACATGCCAATCATCTTGAACGAGTTCAAGATCCAAGGTTCTTTGGTCGCAGCCAGACAAGTCCACAGAGATATGTTGGCATTCGCTGCACACCACGAGATCAAGCCAATCATCGAGCAATTTCCAATGAGCGAGGAAGGTATCCAAGAGGCCATGAAGAAACTCGAGGATGGCAAAATGAGATACAGAGGTGTTATCGTTGCTCAATAAATTTGAGGTGTGACTTTGACTTGATGAACATAGGCATTGGATAACATGGATTATGATAGATTTGGATGGGTTGTGATTTAATGGTATGGAGTTGAATATGCGGATATCTGGATGATTGTAATGATAGCGTTGGGAAAAATATTTAGACTGTGATAGATAATCTTTTATACAATATATCTTCTTGAAAACTACCTCTTTGTTTCTTGCTCGCTTGTTTGCTTGCTTATTCGCATGATCTCCATCTCTTCTCTCTCATACAGCCATCCCTTTCCAACTCCCCTATCTAAAAATAAAAAGGTAAGCGAGAACTCTACCCCCTTCTTAAGAAAAAATAAAAAATCATAACTTAAAGCCCCATCCCACAATACAGCTTTCATTTTCATACCACAGTACTTATATTTAGCAATTGACTATTTGTTCGTTTGAGGAGATTATATATAGTAATATAGTAATTGGTTATATGATTTTTAATATTTTATATTTTTTGAAATATTTTTTTTTTTTTAATTTGGGAATTGGGAATTGGGTAAATAAGTATTTAGTTAGGTTAATAGTTCATTTATTCAAGAAAGTTGAAACTTGAAGGAACAAGTTCATCTGGGGCAATTCTTCAAGATGAAAAATCTATCTTAGACAATTACAGATACTCGTCCTTATAGAAATAACACGAGGTATGAAATATGAAATTAAAAAATAAAACTATAAATCATCAAATAGTTTAACACCATCTATGTATCCTCCCTTCCCAGAAGGTAATATTATGAGTTACATATTTATTATCACCCATCCTACCCCCGTGTGAATCCTTGAAAAAAGATACGCACAACCTCGAATTTTCAACTCTATCCATAGAAACTCATTCATCCCCATACATTTTTACCCCGTCCGTCTATATTTCTTACGAGCCCAATTTCCCTCTTTATCTCTCTATAGATCTTCCTGTGTCGACTTCACATCTTTCCTATGATGTCTATGTCCATGTTTATATCTTCTCCGTCCATTTGCATGCTCAGTTCCCATCCCCAATACTGGCACTGCCAAGTGATCGGTTTGTTCATTCATCCTCGTCTTAGTCCTGTCGGTATTCACATTCACATCCCTTTGCACCCTTAAACTCGTACCCGGCGTAGGACTCTGAACATGAATTTCCGGAACCTTTTTCTCCCCCTTCACTCTTCTATCATCCGTCCCTTCCCTCCGTCTATTCTCCCCATTTAAATCCATTCGCCCAGCACCGAGCGTACCACCACCTGTTCGCTCCCCTTCTTTTCCTCGTATCAATCTAGGTCCGAATATACCGGTACCCAAGTTCTTTTTATCAGCAAATGCATATCGACGCGGTGCACCTGGAGCTCGTACATCGATATCCATACGCTCTCCTATCTTCTTTCCTCCAATATTAATTTCAGGTATACGTTCCCTCGTCGAATCATGCCCAATCTCTACATAAACACTCGTACCATCTAATTCCCTCGCAGCGGGATACTCGATCCGAAATGTTGGTGGAGTAGGATTCGCCATTCTTTTATCACCGTGAAGCATCTCGTATTTGATAGCATGGTGGAAAGCACGTCTTTGAATATCGTTTTGGTTGTTGTATCCATTTAAATGGTAGTTGGCTGGTGTAAGGGGGTGAGTTGGGGATTCGGGGCTGTTTTTAAAGAGGCTGGAGCTCGAAGAGATGGCTTTGTGGCGCGAGGAACGGGACGTGTGGGTTTGAGGATAGGGAGGAAAGTTTATGGGGCCGGGGAAGGAGTTGTGCGGGATGAAATTCGAGGTTGGTGGGAAGAGGGGGAGGGGGATGGGAATGCTGTCTGGTGAGGTGCTGGGCTTGGTTGATGGGTCTGGGCGTGCGTTGAAACTTAGGGGTATTTTTGGGGGTAATGGAGGAGGTAATTGTGTATTCGCTTGTTGATTTGCTTTCCGGCTCTCCTTAAGCTTTCTCCCTCTTCGTTCTTGAAGAATTTCCTCCTCATTTCGACGTCTGTTTTTCGCTGCTTCGTCGATATGGATATCATGTGGTTTTTGATTTTCTGGTGGACTGTCCTTAAGCTTCCTCTCTCTTCGTTCTTGAAGAATTTCTTCTTCATTTTGACGATTGATCCTTGCTCGTTCTGCTTTTTGATGAGACTTTGAATTTTCAACTCCCTTTCCTATTGGCGGTTGTTGGTAAGGGGAAGGCAGCACGGGTTTTCTTGCGAGGACAGCGTGGGACGAGGTGTGTTGTTTAGAATTTGTATGAATGACAGAACCTGCAAGATTTCGTGCTGCAGCATCTCGCACTGGATCAAAAATTACTGGAGACGATGATGGTTGATTAGATTGTAAAGGCCCTTGTTGTTTTGTATGCTGATGGTTGTTACTCTTGCGTACACTTCCAACTGCGGGAATTTCATTTTCAGGGGGGTTATTGGCCGGTGTTGGTAACTCAGCAGGAACCCAATTAGAACCTCTTGGGCTTCCTACCTGCAGATTTCCAATTGTCCTATATGGTAGTATATAATTTTCAGGAGTGGAATGTGCAGGAGGACTCTGTTGACCCCAAGGTTTTCCGCTCAGTCCCAGCTTAGCACTTGGATACTCAGAACCATGCTCCGTATATCCGATAGTCACCCGAGGAGAATCATGAGCAGGTAGTTTGTCAGAGTATGACGAATAACCCCTGTCCTTCTGCCATATCGACCTTTGGTATCCATCCGTCTTACTATAATCTATCGTTGAACCACTCCTAGAGGGACCCACAGGAATAGATGTATCTGAAGATGGATCATGTTTGCCCTTCTCGCGATGTCTTCCAGATTTATACGTATGATTATCGATGTTTTCGTCTTCACTGACACTCTCAAGTCCCATTGCTTGAGCCATCTGGTGTAACTCCATGCTAAGTGAATTTTTAGCAATTTTTTTTCAGATAGATTAGAGGTAAGATAATTGGAAAGGTCTATCAATGTTGATTATTCGCATAAAGTCAAGGGGATATAAAAAGAAATCAATATACATACCTACTCTCAACTGAATCTGGCTCCTGGTAAGCTTTTTTCAAATTCTTAAGAGCTTTCCCTTTACCCCCTCCTAGCCAACGTAGTCCTGCACCAAGTGCTTCGTGTAATGGGACATCAGGCATTGTGTGCTTTAAGTGATTGCAAATGCTTGGTTAATGTTCGCTGTACATTGATAATATTGAATGCAAAGGATATCAACGCACTTGAGAAATAACGAAATATGTATTAGTTCTCGGAATATGATGTGGAACATGAATAGAGCTCTGGATGCTTTAAGATATCTTCAAAAGTAATGTAGCTTGATGATTATGATTTGCGCACATTGAAATAGGTTAGGTTTAGTAGAATCACTACGGGAGCAAAAATCACATTGATTGTAGTAAAATGTTACAATAAGCAGTAGAATTTTCAGATAATGAATAATAAAAGTTTTTATATCCAAACTTTTTTCCTATTAAATTATATGAATTATCTAAATTTTATATCAAATCATATTAATTATCGAAAGGTTTTATCTTTTCAACAAAATACACTTTATTTTTATTTTTACTATAATATCTATAATTGTTTTAATATGGTATTGAATATCCTATAATTTATATATATTCCGAATCAAATCGAAAGATTAAGTGCGAAGGTTTTCGATGAATTATCACAATGTTGTTAATGCTCGGTTTAGTCGAAGCATTGAAAGATGCTCAAATAAGCCTCGATTTCCAAATTTTGGAATTCACTCATCTATGCGTTAACCCCCATCCTCTGAATAACTCGGTGCCAATTTTCTTTTCATCTCTTATTGGTCGAAAGCCTCTTGTCTATGGTCGAGGACGCGAATTATAGTCACACACACACATATATATATATATGACTTGACTATGATGATCCAAAAGCAACGCTACTTTCAAGAGCTTATTTTTGAGGTTATATAATTCTTCAGCAGTCGATCCATCAAATTAGCACTCACTACACCATGCTTCAAATGCAAATCTTGACTTCCTTCCTATGGGCATGGTTCAAAGATATTAACTACTAGAACAGATATGATTGGCTAACCTTTGATGGCATGTCTATAGAATAGTGTGACACTTCTCATTTCTATCTGAACTTGAATATAGCATCAATCGTCCCATAGCTTCAGGGAAGAGCCATCTGGTCTTTGAGATGTAGAGATTCTAACAGCTGTTGATCCGGACCAAGCCGTCGATTCGATGGCTTTAGGTGAAGACTCATTACAAGCCTTTACGTGTAAGTCATGGAACAGACGCTTATCGATCTATAAGATGATTGAATTAGAAGACATGGAGAAGAAAAATAAGATAAAGAAGCAGGGACGGGAGGATGCAAGATGAGTCTATCTTTTGCAGATCTTTAAGCGAAGTGATGAACGCCGCAGGTGAAGATCAAGATAGGAACAGAAAAACAAGGTTGAAATGGTGAAAAAAGAGACTAATATAAAGCTGTGTAATATCACTATTACGCACTCAACACGAATGTGCCTCTCCCTTCCTGAATCACATATATAGTAATTCAAATAGAGATCGCATTAACACCAAAATCACCGAATACCAGAGAAGAGTGCTCTAAGCGACCAACAGCGACAACAAGAAGCGGAGACACAACAAAACAAATATCACCAATCAATCAATACTCTCCAAAACCTCATACATACATACCAACAACAAACCGAAAAATAACAAGAACGAATAAACAGCAAAATGATGGCCGTAGCCACCACCCAAGGTTCTCATGCGCATGAGGTTGTGGCCAATATCCTGTTTAACGACTCCAAGCAGTAACTCAATGACCTGGCCAGAAGCCACCTCATTACTAACTCCGCTAAACCAGTCATATTGGTTACATGTGGTGTGGTTATTCAGATATATATTGGTAGCGAGGAGTGAATAAACATGGAGGGTTTTCTGCTGTGGAAGCGAAAATGAAGAATCGGTAAGAATTGGTTCGTTTGGGTAGATACTTTTGTTGATGTTATGGTTATTGAGGTGTTAATCAATGTGCGGTAAAACGATAGATTGGGTTGAGAGGTTCAAATACTTTGTTTTGTAGTTGCTTAGTGCGAAGTTATTCTTGCTTGGAGAGAAATTGATGGTTTCGATACTCTGAACCTATTTCCTTAGAACCTATTTGTAATATTCAGACTGACTTGGAATATGTAATTTACTTGAGATATTGACATATATTCCACTGATTAATGCTGCTACATCTAGTCTGCTACTTCGAACTAATGAACACCATGAATTACAATTTCAACCTCTCAATTCCCATTTGGTGCCTGGCTCATGTAAGGAAGCTATGCACATACAGACACGGAGGAAGTAAAGAGCGATTCTATCCGTACAAACTTGTTACCTCGAGAGACTCTGGAAGCTTTTCCGCAATCCTAATTGTACAAAGAAGATAAAACTCTTTTATTACCAAAAACCGAACTTAAGAAGACATAAGAAAGAAGAAGCGTCTCTCTTATCTAAAAGGGCTTCAGAAGAGAAGGAGAATGAATACGCAGTAAAAATTGGGGTAGATCTACCCTACATAGTAGATATCCCAATACAAACACATCGCGCAGCCAATCTTCGTCTTGCGACAACATGCCACTCTAATAAACAACGGCCACCCTCCCCACCCGAGAGTCATCTCTCACCTTAAGTCACAAGACTTATCCTCTATATCTCCATAAGCACTCCATCAACATGCATATGTTCCTCAAACGCTTTCTTAAGACTTCCTGATCAAAGCTAATATCAACAAGATATATACGGCAAACCATTTGCGACACATTTACACATTGCAGATTAATATCCATCCACATCCGGAACGAGACAAGAAGACAACAAAAGAACAAATACACATACTCATAAAAAGATATGATATGACAACAATCCCACATACCTTTCCATCTCCAAAAGAAACGATATCATCACATATCACATCCTCACAATCCCAACACAGCCTATTAACCCCCTCCACCTCCTCACCCCTCACCCCTCACCAAACCCGCAACCCGCAACCCGTTCTCGCCCAGCCCATACTTATCGTCCGACATGCAACAAAACCCCTTATTTCCCCTCCCACTCCCACTGCCACTCCCACTCCCCATCCGCCCCCACATACATCCCTTATCATTCCAACTCAATACTCAATGCTCAATGCACAATGCTCAAGCTCTCACCCCGAGTCATCCATCCCTACCTTCCCACCAGCACATACAGAGTATTTCTACAGCTACTCGGTGACACGAAAGCAGTTTCACGAAGAACATGACTCGGGTATCCACAACTCGCTTCTACCCGGATGCACGTATGCACGTATCCAAGTGTCCGGGTTGGTTATTACGCAAATGGCACGGATATGACAATGTTCCGAGTTTTCTTGGCATTGGGCATGTTTCAAGTTTCATCTTCTTAGCTCCATCCTTGAATTTGGAATTGATGAAATGTAAAACCTCATGTAAAAATATAAAAATAGATTCCTAGAAACTCAACTCGAATTTTTCGAATTAATACCAAACAAAATTAAACAATACATCCAATCCCCGAGACGAAGTAAAAAAGCCAAAAGCCAAAAAGATAAAAAATAAAAAAATAAATTTTCAACCCAACCAACACGAGTCAAACAAACCCAGCACGTCGCCCTGCCCAGAAAAACCACCCATCTTGGCGATAAGACCCCTTGGCACCAAGCCTTGATATCAAAAGAAGAAGAAAAAAACCCACCAAAAATCACCGACAACAAAGAAAAAGAAACAACCCCCAAGAATTTCCGATATGCAACAAAACCTCGATTTTTTTCCTCTCTGGGTTCCTGTCCCGCTGCATTGTCCCGTTTACACGTAATACCAAGAATTCCCAAGAGATTGAGATATGCAACAAATACAATGTGTTCCTATTGATGGTGGGTGGAGATCACATTACTTTTTTAATTCTTTGGGGTGCTGAGGGTGAGTTAGTGTGATGTTTTGTATGTATGTATGTGTGTGTTTGTTTGTGGACTGAATATTGGTTATATGAATTTGGATTTGCTTAGCTACTTGCACTTGAGCATAATGATTGCTCTAAAAAGTAAAAATAAAGGGCAAAAAAAGCGAAAGCCTCCTAGCACATTTTCCGTAGCTGGGTTCTGTATTCCCTCGGTGGATCAAAAGAAAATACCCTCAAAAATATTATGATTAAACCTTCATCTCAAAAAAGAAGGTAACCCGCTACCAAATTTCGCATCCCAAATTCTCTTGGATCCATAAGCAACGAAAGCAAGAATTGCCCACCTAACAAGCACTCCCTTAATGCTCTCACCACCAAGGCTCGTCACAAAACCCAACCAGTAACCCAAACCTCTAACCTCATTGCCCTCCCTATCGAAATTTGGTTTCTTCGCACTGGATCTCCGGAGCTGGGCGAGTTTGGCATCGGTGTATGGTGGGTAACGGACATTGAGCATCTTCTCGATCCAGCTAGGGGTTGTGGCAACGGAGCGACGATGAGTGAAGGCATTAAAGGATTGCTCGCCTCGATAAGAACCCGTTCCACTATCGCCGACGCCTCCGAAGGCAAGAGTAGGTATCGAGCAGTGGAAGAAGGCATCGTTGACGGTAGCGCCACCAGATGTGATGTTGTTGAGTACTAGAAGAAGTGTTAGTGATGTATACATAAGGATAGCTGAAATGCGGATACAGAGTCGTAATATCGTCCACTTGGCATTGATCTCAACTTTGATTGCCACCAATGTGCGCCGTAAAGATGACATATCGTTCGCAAACACAGAACTATCTGTGTAGTATAGTAAAGTACTGTGACAGACGACCGCCAGTACCGAAGAGTTGCCCTTTTCCTTTCACAAAAGGCATTTTACGAGAAAATGACATTGCCTGGAAGTTACTTTCCCCTACATATACAGAAAAGAGAACAAAATATAACATGAGAGTTATACATACGCTTATCAGTTTCTTCCTTCGTTCCAAATGGGTAGAAGCCCAAAGGAGTCGCGTGAACAGCGTGAGCAATATTGATGGCTTCATCAAGATCATTGACCGGAAGGATAGGAATCAAAGGACCAAAAGATTCATCTACCAGCATTGAATCGTCTTTACTATTAACCAAAACCACAGTTGGCGCAATAAAATTCTCGGCTTCATCCAATTCTCCACCAATTAGGATGCTTCCCTTCGAATCATCAAGCATCTTCTTAATTCTTAAGAATTGTCTATTGTTGACGATACGACCATAATCAGGGCTAGCTTTGGGACCTTGAGGAAAGAATTTTTTATAGGCGATCCTGAGCTGCTCAATAAAAGCATCCAAGATTTCCTTTTCCACCATGACATAGTTTTGGCCGACGCAAACTTGCCCAGCATTAAGAATCTTACCCCATAACAATCTTCTGGCAGCAAGAGCAGGATCTGCATTCTTTGATATGATAGCTGGGTTTCTACCACCAAGCTCCAAAGCGACTGGGGTCAAAGTTTCCGCAGCTTTCTTCGCGATGATGGTTCCGACTGTTGCGCCTCCAGTATAGAAGATCTTATCCCATTTCTCGTCCAACAAAGCGGTCGTCTCGGGAATAGCCCCATTGACGACAGTATATGCTTCTGGATCGAGACTCTCCATAATCTTCTTCAATACCATGGCAGTTTTTGGCGCCTGCTCTGAGGGCTTCAGCACAGCTGTACATCCTGCGGCCATAGCTCCAACAAAAGGACCAAGCGACAATTGAACCGGGAAATTGAATGCACCGATTACCAAAGCAGTACCCAAAGGTTCCTTTCTGATTCTAGGGCTGAAAAGAGTATTGGTGAGCGCAATATCTGGCGCCGGCTCGTCCTTCATCCATTTTTTCAAATTCTTGCAAATAAATACGATATCATTCTTCATCCAATCTATCTCCGTAAGACAAGTTTCGAAAGCGGGTTTTCCAAGATCGCTCTTTTCTGCTTCGATAAGAGCATCACTATTATCGTGAATAGCCCAATAGAGCTTTCGAAGTTGCTTCAAACGATATTCGATTGGTTTGGTTCTTTGCGAACGAAAGGTTGTTCGGAGTAGTTTAGCCGTGGTGGGGATAGATTCAAGGGAGGTGTGCTCGAAAGGAGCTATCTTAACAGACGACATTGTTTCTTTTGTGGTTGGACAAGCTGTGATGGTATCTTTATGGTTTGGCATTATTTAAAAGACAGGTAGAGAATTGCTTATCAATTATATTTAAATATCAAGTATTCATTCCAAATAAATGAACGGTAATTATAAAGAGTAAGAGCTGACCAAGGGGCTACATATTTGTTATAAAATTCGAAAGGTCTTGGTGCTTCCCCTCCATTAGGTGTCCAAACCGAGGCAGCTTGTTTCTATCCGGCAGTAAAGGGACAAAGGACAAGTGGGGATGGGGTAACCGATCCCACAACCTTATTTACATGTGCTAAGAAGCTCGGAAAAACATTTCATTCGATGCAATTCCAAATTTGGATCTTATTGTTTCACTTTTTATTGTCTTCCGAATCGGATATACCAAATTGTTGGATCCGATTTACGGGATGACATCGACTTTATCATGCTGTTCGTATCACTTGCCCGTGACTATCAACCAACCAGAGTAACCCTTCCGAGTAACCCCTCCAGTTTGGATGGCACTAGTGATTTTGTACATACAACGTCTTACATATGTTGCAATAACTTTACACCAACCTCTTAACAGCGACTTTTTTGTTGGCAATTATCCTCCCTCCAGCTGCGATAGTCTCAGGTACTGGTTCTTTGGCTGTAGGATTATTCAATTTATGTTGAATCGTTTCAATGCCATCCACCAATTGACCAATATGTTCTCGATTCGAGTCTGTCTCCACCATCTTTTGGCGATATTCTGCCAATTCTTGCCTCCTCTTTTCTGTCAGTCTCCATTCCACAGGGAATTTCGGCTTCGCTTTGAATACATGATGGCGCGTATCTAAAGGAACGTCTTCGAATGTATCACCAGTCTATTCGAATTAGTCCCTGAGCATACAGAATGATATCAAGACATACCTTTGCTTCTGCCAATAATGAATCAACCAGATCACCAAGATATCGCTTATTTTGGGCTTGTGATGGGTACATCTCACAACTCATTTTAACAATATCCGTTTCCGGGTTGAGTCTTGTGCCAACCAGTTTTCTGAGTTTGTCCGTTTGAACTTCTGTTAGTCCTGGCATGTCTGCAGGACAAAATTCCATCACAACTTTCTTTTCTGCTGGATGTTGCTCGCCCATGTATGAAGTGTACCTGAATCGTAAAGGAGTTTCAGCCGAAGGTGGCACGAATGGCTTTGCCAATTCTATACATCACTTCTTAGTAGATGCCCATGTTTTGACTTTGCCCTTTAAGAAATGTTAGGTAAACTCACTGCTCAACATTGGCATCTCCCATGCTGCCAATCTATTATAATGTCTGATTTCCCTAACCTGTTCCAACTCCATATGCGCCAAAGTCGTGATATCGTCGTGGTCATCCTCTCTATCGTCCTCATCAAACGGTTCTGGGTCTCCCATGTTTAGAAATGTAGGCTTCAACTTCTTCTTCACACCCTCATCGAACCCATACGATGGTAGATTATTTGCATGTCGAGCACCGGCATTCTCAAACAAATCGTCAATCTCTTCCATGAACTCATCCTCATCTGGTTCTGTTTCCTCGAGTTCCTTAAATTTCGGGTCGATTTTATATTGTCTTGGTGTGGCTGAGAATAACCTCCGTTGAGCAATTGCTTTGCTGGTGTATCTGGAGGTAATACTTCTGCATGAGCAGCATCGCGCTGTCATACGCAGACTTTGTAAGGCCGTGGCCATTGTGGTGATTATGGCTGATTCTTCTCGATCTTGAATCTCCAGATGGAAATCATCCCGAAATAAACAATTTAGCGCTAGCCTATTCGAGATTAGCAGTAACTTATCCCACATTATCGTCCTTCGGAAAATCTCCAACCACCGAAACGGTTAATCAATTAATCCGAGAACCAATGTTATTGGAAAACAAAGATGCTAGAAATGGGTTACTGTTAATAGTTCTGGTAGACAAATACACCTTAGCAGAGAGATCTATAACTACCCCAATTGTCATTTTCACATCTTACCATGCGATCAGCTCCAGAAGGTGTACCATCAAAAGTTGCTTTTGTTACAGTTGGCGCGACTGCGACTTTCAAAGAGCTCATCGAAGAAGTGTTCGCATTACATACTTTACAGGCACTAGCTAAGGAAGGATATACGAAACTCAGAGTACAAGCTGGGCCGGATGCCGATTATTGGAAAAACAATATACCGACAGAGAAAGGACATGGACTTGAGATCGAAGTATTCGATTTCGACCGTAATGGGCTAGGGCATGAGATGCGTCAATGTAAGAAGGGGGGATTTTATGGCACAGGGGAGAGTTTAGAAGGTGTAGTAATATCGCACGCAGGTTAGTGGATATTCAAATAAGTAAATCATATTTGAACAGGTGATTAATGTTGGGACGATATAGGCTCAGGAACAATCCTTGATGCACTTCGAATTGATGTACCACTAATTGTAGTGCCCAACACTTCACTTCTTGATAATCACCAAGCTGAGTTGGCAGACGAACTGGAGAGACAAGGCTATGTCACCAAGGCATTGGGACCTAGGTAGGTGGACTTAAATGCCATGTTGTATCACACCAACAAATTAACTCAAGCCAATGTAGGGATTTGAAAGAAGCCATTTACAAAGTTGAGAGAAAGAAAGATGGCCGTTTAGCCGAGATGGAAAACTGGCAAGAACGTAAAAACTGGTGGGGACATGGAAACCCTAGTGTTGCACCAGTTCTTGATGAAGCTGCCAATTATGAGGAGGAAATTAGGGGTTCATTGGATTAGCTATGGATAAAGTGCTGGGTAACGTTCTAACGAATTTATGAAGGTGGAGATATCGGGAGAGGGGTTCTTTCATTTTGGCCATTGGAGTTGGATTGGATTGCAAAGATACCCCCAGGTTCATGTAATAGTTCGGTGGATTTCAAATACCTACAGTAGGATGATTTCAGAAAACGCAACCCGAAATATCAGATTTGTGAAGATCGAAAAAAGCTTGGCAATCTGGATTTGATCTTGCATCGAATCATCATAATCCATATAGACAATGATACTCGTATCGTAGATTTGGTGTTGGCATTCTTCATTTATGATCATTTTACCTAAACTTAGAAAATGGTCGTCATTACATCAATCATATCAACCACCTAGCACCTTAGTTACCTTATTGTTACAAAGGGGTACCTACCACCTTTATCACATGAAGTTATCCCCCGCAGTTGTGCATCCTGCATCGTTCATCGTGCATGCGGCACGCATAAAATTGATGAGCACGTTAATCAGGTGGATCATTTCTTGGCAATCTATACGCGAGTTCTCAAACCTCTTCTCCGCGACCCTTACACGACCTCATCCCAATCATGCACCTCTCGACGAATAATCTTAAATGAATGCCTTACCGCCGTCTCTGCGTTACGCGTACTTCAAAGCAGAGACATGGATACTCGACACCATCTATCCAATGTCAAGGCAATTTTGGGATGAATGACCTGCCCTCTACATCAGATGTGCAGTAAGTAAGTTTGGTACTTCATAGTTTCATCGATTCTTCCAAGAAACCCGACACAAGTATGCCAAGTCTTGTAGGCGATTATTCTCCACGTTTTCTAAGCAGTCACTTACATAGCCTATCGCGGGGCACCCACTACGAATATTTTAGCTTTGTAGAAAGGCATCGAGGGGTCAGAGAGTCATAACGCATCTCGCATATATTGTATACACTTCGTTTCTTCTTTAATCCGAGATTGACGAAATATCACCGAGTGTTGATCTTTGATCTTTTTTTATCTTGATCTTTTTTTATCTTCATGATTCTAGTGTCATAGGGTTCACCGATCCGCGCTGTGATGCTTCGGCACTCAAAGCTTAGCATTCTTAGTTCGAGTGACCATGCAACATCGTGGGGAAGAGGCGAACAAAGCTTACCTCTAGGCGAACAAAGCTCATCTCTAGGGCCAACAAAACTTACCTTTAGCCGGGTGGGCAGGAACTATGATCATTCGCTATCACTAAGAAAATAGGGGTGAGGGGGAGGGGGGGTGATATGGCCTCGTAGAGGCGGGCCGACGGTGAAGTTGCTAAGCTTTTTTCTACCTGCTTTCGGATTTCACATGAAAAGTTTATGGAATTCAGGTATTATCATACTTTCCGGTACCTGCCAATGTACCCTGCGTGCAGAAATATCCACGCCTCAACGTCATTTTTCGATTAGCCAATTTTCATGTTTACTCACGGTGCATATCGTATTCTTCTGCACGTTCTCTTCATCCAAATTTTGCAAATCCATTGGCGTGGAATGCTGTCCTCCTCATGCACCCTGCGTATTAGTTGCATCCAATGCTGTGGAAAATTCAGCTATGGCTCATGTCGGCAGATTTTTCCGGAATTCTTGCATGGTGAGGCCGATACCATCATAGCTTATAGAATTATATAAGTACACACAACATCTCTTCGTCTCTATATCTTTCTCTAAACAGAAGACAATATAACATACATTCTTTCACATTCATTCATAATGCATTCCAAAACTTTCCTGTTCAGTTCTTTTGCAGCTGGTGGACTTCTTCCAGCAGTTCTTGCAGCTCCTGCGCCTAGACCTCAGATGAACTATGCCGAGCCATCAGTAGCTATCGCTGGTGTATCTGCACCAGTACCTACTGTTGCTACCGCCTCCGGATCACTTTATGGACATAAATCACTTTTAGGTGGATCCGCGAAGTCATCTCCTGTATCTAAAGGGGATTCCGCCATCGTGCCAAATACCCCACTTGTCATTGGTCAGGAGGCAGATTCAGACCTGGGTTTATATCTGGATTTCAATAGTGTTCCGAATCCTCAGCCTATTCGAGGGTCGACAGGCGAAACGGACCCTGGGCCACGTAAGTTTGAAATCAATGTCACCAAAGAAATTCAAATCTAACATTATCATAGAAACATATGAGTATCAGAAGTTGAATCCAGATCTCCTCGCTCCACCAGGAACAGACAGCGGAGATTTTCCACAAGCACAATGGCCAATGGGAATGTCCCACAATAGATTAGGCGTTGGCAAGAAATCAGGATGGGCAAGACAACAAAACACAGGTCAAATGCCTATAGCGACTGAAATGGCTGGTGTAGATATGCGTCTAGCACCAGGAGCATACCGAGAGTTACATTGGCATACAGCAAATGAATGGTCATTAGTGCTAAAAGGAAGTGTACGAATCTCTGCTGTTAATGAGAAAGGTGAAAGCTTCATCGACGATATTACCGCAGGCGATGTATGGTTCTTCCCAGCTGGCGTTCCTCATTCTATTCAAGCGCTGGATGAGGGCTGTGAGTTTTTGTTGATTTTCGACGATGGAGATTTCTCAGAAGATGGCACTTGTAAGCATTATTTCCTTTTCATGTCATACTACTCGATAGTTTTGATTCTTCATATTCCTCCAAAATATTTTTAACACACAACTAACTTCCAACCCTAGTCCTCGTCTCCGAGATGTTTCTCCGCAACCCTAAATCGGTCCTCTCCAAGAACTTCCAAACCCCTGTTTCCTCCTTCGACAAACTTCCATCCGATCAACTATACATCTTCAACGGCACTCCCGCCCCCGCAAACATCACCACGCAAAACCAAACCAGCGACGCAGGTCCCCTCCCCCAGAAAGATTCCTACACCTACCACTTCTCTCAACAAGAACCCTACACCGTCCCCGGCGGTTCCGTAAAAATCGTCGACACAACCACCTTCCCCATCGCCGCCAACTTCGCTGCTGCCCTCGTAACCATCCAACCCGGCGCCATGCGCGAACTCCACTGGCATCTCACATCCGACGAATGGAACTACTTCCTTTCCGGCTCCGCTCGCATCACCATCTATTCCGCTCCTAGCAGTAGTCGCACTTTCGACTACACGGCCGGAGATGTAGGATACATTCCCGCAAGTAACTCGCATTACATTGAGAATACCGGCACGGAAGATGTGGTCTTTTTGGAGGTGTTGCAACAACCGGTTTTTAGTGATATTAGTGTGGCTCAATGGTTGGCGTTGACGCCGAGACAGGTCGTTAAGGATACGTTGGGCTTGCCGGATGACGTGATTGATGCGCTTCCGCATGAGAAGACGCTGATTAAGGTCGGGAATAGAAATTTGACGGCGTTGGCGGCGGATGAGAAGGGAAGTGGTGCTTATGAGTAGAGTTGTGGGGATGGACATAGGTGGATTGGTGATATTTGTATGGAGGATGTTTCAGGATTGATGTATTATTAAAGTTTCACTTCGACTTTTGGGCCCGGTTTTTATATCTTTTTTTTTTCTTCTTTCTTTTTTCAATCGCTTAGTGTATTTATACAAATAGCTACTTTATTTTTTAACTTATGCTTTGTGTCTTGAATGGATGTGAAGATGAATTTATTGTGAGTATTGTGTATGAACTTTGAAGATATTCTATAGGATCTATACTCATCTTGAAAAGGATCTCTAGTCTACCATTCTAACGTAACGATACCCACACCAATTTCACTCCCCAACCTTTTTCCTCTACTTTTCTTTTAACCTCTACTTTCCTCTTAATCTCAACCCCATCTACCCCTCTATCTCTCCATCCTCCCCACAAACCCCCTTTCCAAAACCCCCACCAACTCATCCAACCTCCTCACCACCAAATCCGTACACTCATGTTCCCACAACTCCGCATTAACACTATTCCCCAAAAGTACCGTTACCGCCCCCGCCACAAACCCAGCTCTCATATCATCAATCGAATCGCCCACCATAATCGTATCGGCTGGATCGACATTCCATTCCTTCGCGATGTGGAGGATTCCTGCGGGATGAGGTTTTGGAGGTCGGAATTCGCGGGTTATGATGGGGGAGAAGGGGGTTTGTGGGAGGTGGGTTGTTAGGAGGTGGTGTACTGGGGGTGGGTGGTTGCGTGTTAGGATTGCGAGGGGGAGGGGGGGTGTGTGGGTTGCGAGGTAGGTGAAGAGGGTTTGGAGGCCTGGGGTTTTGTTGTTTGTTAGTATAGGAAGGGGATTAGTAAAGGAGGGAGGGGAAATACCGGGTTGAGGAACTTGTGTGAGCATGGCTTCGCGTTCTATAGTGCGGATTTTCTCATGAGCGGCTTCTTGATCGGAGACAGGAAGGGAATAGATGTGGTCGAGGATATCGATAGTTTTATCAATTCCCAGAGCATTACGCATCTGACCGAACCTATGGTGGGTGTTAGGAAGTAATGGTAATGGATGCTGGTATGAGGTAGACTTCAAAGAGGTGTGGGTCGTACTATACATACATGTAGGTCTGTGGTTCACTATTGAAGAAGTTAGTAATAAAATGCTTGAGAAGAAAGCGATTAACCAATATGAAGACTGTAGGAGAAAGTCCTAGGAGCGAGGGAGAAGGAGTTGCCATTGGGAAAAGATGAACTTGTTCTGGATGCAAATACTTGCAAGCGGCAGCAAAATTCATGAGCAACTGGTTTTTGGTACACCATGTCTCCGCAACGCATCCTAAAGAGCACATCACATAACTTGAGTCTCCATACTGAAGAAACTGCACTGCCAAGTTTCAACAGTCTTACCGTGTGACAGCTTGTCAGACTCACTGTAGACTCCAGACTGCTTTACAAAAACAACCATGCGAAACACACAAGCAAAACCAATCACCATTTCTCATCCCTCGCCTGACTTCGCCCACTTCGAAACTTTGAAAGGAGCAGAATCTTCACCTCTTCACCTCTTCACCTCAATCCTAAATTTTCGTTCCCTTCCCTCTAAATAATCCAGATATTCATTCCAATCCCCACAATACCATGAAACAAAACCCGAACTCAAAAAACAAAAACAAAAATCAATACAAATCTACTCGCCACAAAGTCCCATCCATATCAAAAATGATTCCTTTCAATGTCCTCACACCTTCCACCTTCTCTATCCCAATCTCTCCATCCTTCCCCAGCGGAGCAAATCGTCTCACTCCCTTCACATCTCCTCCAGCTGCATCTAAAGATCGTGTTGTCATACTGAAGGCCCTTTTACAGCCAATACCAGTACCTGTTCTCAAAAAGCCCGTGAGATGTGTGTTGGCGGAACAAATCTTCCTCCTAACAATTGATCTAGGTGCAAACTTAAGTATTGAAGAGAAGTGATAGGGAAGAATATTCATCGTATTTACCAAAAAAGATGGTCGGAGGTTATGTATGATCTTCCTCGATCAAATATGGAAGTGGCGGAGGTGGGGTTGATATGTAACCCCACGTTAGATTGTGATAAGTGCGACTCCAATTATCTTCTCACAACATCCTCTCCTTACCTTTTCGATTGATAACGTCGAACATCGCATATGAGATGGGCCCGGTATCATGTATGTATAGCGTATACCTCGAATTCCATTTTCAATCTTAAGATATCCAAAGACATATCTTCACTAGCTAGCTTTGGTGCTTTGGGTGATCTACAATCAAGAGAAATCACAACTTAATTGCCAGTGTACATTGGGTATATTCATTAATTTGGGTTTGTTTCATACATACATATCTGCATGTTTGGAATATGTAGTATGATGTCCCAAGAGTGCAAGGCTGTGTTGAATTGACTTGGTTTGTTCTGACCAAATAAACCCAAGCAAAAGAACTCAAGCCAAAGAACAAGCAAAACTCCCAAACCCCCAGCCATCTGCCTTATGTATTTGAACTTTCATCGCCCTTTAATTTGAGCGACTTGAATATTTAGGTCTTAGTCGATTCGAATGCTCTTCTGCTGCAGTTACAACAGCAAAGTGTCTCAATTCACAAGTTTAATAAGAACCGGTTACAATGGTTCGTATTGGACTTTACAGGCCGTAGTCTCCTCCCCTCAAACTAAATACTCTCTTCACCATCAAAACTCTCTGCTTCTTCCCCACGAACGGGCACGACAGTAGCTGCCGCAGGAGCAGCAGGTACTCCAGGATTTGCGCTCTCCATATCCACCATCTCATTTCCATCCCCAACCTCACCTCCATCACCTCCACCTCCACCTCCATTATCTCCATTATCTCCACGAACACCCAAAACTCCCCTCAAAACAGAACCAAAAACAGCAGCACAGACCCAACCAAAAGGATACCAAATCGCACTCAGAACAACACATGCATTTTCCCGAAAACGTCTCGAGCCTAAACAGCCAATGAACTTCATAGAAATCAGCTCTATATAACAAGTATGCAGAGTAAACCCTAGAAAGCTCTCATGATAAAGCTACAAATAGTTCGACATTAATTGAAGGATGTATACATACCGAAAGGCCCACGACGATGGCCCATATTATTCCACCCGCTTCCAACTTTAGCACATTCAGATCCGTCGGCGTCATGATTTATATTACAGTACTGACGTTTTTGCTGTATTTGAGGATTCTCACCAAGTTTCTGAAGGATTTTTCGTTGATTTAGACAGATATTTTCTAGTAGTAATTTGTTTCATCTATTCCATCTATCTACCCAGGTACTTTATTCTATATACACAACTACAGACGATATTCAAGGCGGGAATGAAGTAGATATCAGTCCCGCTTCTTGCTCCTCTAGCGCGAATTTTTACCTTGTAGGGTTTGTAACGGATGTTTTTGTTGTTGGCTGCGGCTTGCTGTGAGTCATGGTAGGGCTGTATGCATGATGTGATATACATAGATTTTATCCTGAGCTTAGGACCACCACTTTTACAAATGAAATATCAAACATACAGTAGCAAATAACTAATGGTGTTCATATTAACAAACATCTACTCACTTACAAGGGGTTGATTCTCAAGTGGTTATCCGAAGCGAAGGAAAAGGAGAAAGATCCTCCTGTATAGTTTGAAAAATAACAAAAATTACTTTTTACCCTATCTCTTTGATTTGGAAGAAAGTAAATAGACCTTAAAATTTTCCCAATCAGTCAATCACTCACTCAACCAATCAATCAATAAATCAATACAAAGAACTTATAAAATAACTACTAAACCAATATAAAAACTAAAGCCATCCATCACCTAGCAATCCTCTCCATATTCTCTTCATATCCATCCGCACAATCCATTCAAAAATCATAAACTTCCACCCAAAACAAGTCAAGTAACTTGGTAAAATAAATTCATAATGATTAAAAAACCAAAAAACCATAGTACATAGAAACTTCAGGTATCTCGATCTAAATCATACTAATTTCCGGATTCCAGATATTAGCTTGAATCCGATTTCTATACTATATATAGAAGGAAATGGAGTCATGGTGATGGAAATAGGAATAAGGATCGAAGTAAGATCTTAATATGATATACCCAGTAACAGCTAGCTAGTTAATCAGTGCCACTTCCAATTCGTATATAAATAATACATATACCTATACATATATATGTGTATAGAGGAAGACAGGATTCTTATTATTGTAAGATTGATTTTATAAGGGGTATTTGACATATAGTATACTTCTGTATTTCAGTATACTACACACATAAGTCTTACATATGGGGTTAATAGGAAAGAAATAAAATGAAATGAGGAAAAAGGAGAGAAAAAAAAAAGGATAGAGCATGTAATATGCGAAACGTTAAACATATCAACATGTATAAAATAGGTAGGTTACTAATACCTACCTACCTACCTATCTACCTACCTACCTATCTATCCATCTACTCACACACAGCCCATCAATCCAAACTCATCTTTCTTCTCAAATACACATCAGAAATCCCAACTAATATCAACTACTCACTAAGAACCAAAATACGAGTACAAAGACAAACAATATATTCTTCAGAGTAGTATAATAATAATGCCCTACAACACGAGTCCCGAGAGTCTGTTTACTACAGTAGCTAGCTATGTTCCTATTCCTATATTCCTTTCTTCTGTATTTTCATGCATTCATTCCTCCACCCATTGATTCATCCGTTCCCCACATCGTTCAGATCCGCGGAATACAAATCATGCTACCTACGCTATATCAACAGCCCTACTTGATACAAAGAAGACTTTCCACATTCATAAAAAAGACATACAATATGGAGGTTTGAGACGAAGCCAGCTAGGGTATTCGTTGTCAAATTAGATATGTCTCTTGGTTATAAGTTTGATGAATACGATACGCCGAAAAGATGCTCTTCGCTTCACAATGATATGAGAAATTTGTGTAAACATGTCAATGCATTATGTTGAGAATAGAATTTTATGCACCTTGGGCTGCATAGCCCGAACCGTATAAGCCGTTGCCAAAGGTTGCTTGGCGTCGACTTTCTTTATGGCTGTTATCTTCGGATTGTTTTCTAGGTGGTGGTGGTGGTAAGGGTCCTGCTGGAGCTGGACGCATTGGAAGAGTCGTGTTGAAATTTGGTCCGGTTGTGCTTGAAGAACCATTGCCATCGTGTGGGTCAGGTGCATTCAGTGCGGCAAGTTTCGGTATTGAATTGGTGGTGCTGCCTCTTATAGGTAGACCGGGATGGAAACCTACACCTCCTCGACCCGAAATACTGCCGTTCTTGGTAGGAGAACGAGATCTTTGGTGATGGTTTTCGGTGTGTTGCGGAGAAGTTATCGCCGAACGTATATCGGCATTTTTTATGGGAATGTCTCCAGATGTAGGGGTTTGTGAAGCATTTGGTGAATCATCGCCGCGTAAAACATCTCTACTAGCTGGTGATAACTGAGGTGCAAGATGTGACTTGCGGTTGTCTCTCTCTAACATACCGATAGCCCACTCTCGAAGATCTACGGGGGTTCGCTTGGCAGCTTGGACGAAAGGTTCACGCTCCTATAGAATGTGTTAGTATATTAACCTAAAGGTTAATGTTAGAAAAATGTAACTTACATAAAGCTCTTGAGGTGTGGGTCTCTCTTCTGGTGTTTTAGACATGCATTTCTGGATCATATCTTCAAGAATTTGAGGGAAAGCTTCGCTTTTTGGTAGTCTTGGCGCAGGCTCATAAACGATTTGTTGGAGAAGATCAAGAATACCAGATGGTGCACCATCTCCATCAGATAAGTGCTCACTAGCATCAAAAGGAAACTTTCCAATCGCCAGCTCCATAATGGCGAGACCAAAACTCCATACGTCAGACTTCACAGTGTATTTTTGTCCTTGAATTCGTTCTGGCGCCATATATGTCGATGTTCCAACAAAGGTATCTGCCACTGAATTGACCAACTCTCCTGAAACTCCAAAATCACATAGTTTAATCTGACCCTTTGAATTCACCAAGATATTGGATGGTTTAATATCTCGATGCATGATGTGATGTTTGATGTAAAGATATGTGAGGCCTCCTAGGGTAGCTTCTGCGATCTTTCCTAGGACATCGACGCGAACTGGACCGAAATGTGTAGAGATTCTATCTAAAGATCTGAGAACGAGTTAGCTCCAGCATTCTAATCATATAGAGATTTTCAAGTAATCATACCCGACATCCATATACTCCATACACATAATAACATCATTGTTGTCGCTCAAAAATGCACCATAAAAGTTGACGATATATTCCGAATTACAGTCGTACATAATCTGTAGTTCTCGAACGATTCGACGGCGCATTTCCTTCTTAGCTTCGACATGAATAACCTATGTTTGCATAAGCGGCTGTTTGAAGTGCAAGTGCTCGAAATTTGTGCCAGCATACCTTTCTTGCCATTACCGTGCCCGTAGCCATATGTCTGACTTTGCTAACAGTTCCTCCATTTCCATGACCGAGGTCTTTCAATACTTCTAGATCCTCTCTCTTTAAGTCTAACTTGTATTCGATTCCAATTTCTAACTGTGCAGTCTGCCTGCTACTTTCATTGCTAATTCCACCAGGAATCTGTAAATCGCCCTCGGATGGTGCCACAGCCCGAGGTGGGGGTGCATTCAATGCCAGACCTTTTACATTCTTCCTCTTCAATGTGCGCACCGAACCAATACCGTCCGACATTTTGTAAAGTTGGCCTGAAAGCTAACAGCAATGAAAGATGTCGAGATGAAACGATTTTGAAGAGTTGCGCAAAGATATGTGGTTGAATTTCCCAGTCGGCGCTTGAGGAAGGTGCTCTCTGCACGAGCGTATGAGCAAGAAGTTAAATGCAATGAGAATGAGTGAATGAATAGGTATTTGGTGAATCCTTTCAAGCCCTATTATGGATGACTATTTGAAGTAGACAAAATAATCAGGAGTTCAAATAAAGTAGATAGGATAGTTTACTTGTCGTCGAGGATTATAGGATTTGGTGGAGGAGGGACACAGTGAAAGCGGGACATTCGTTTGAGTTTGGCGCTATGGCAAATACTACTACTGTAATAAGAGCGTGGAGGCGCGGTTGGAGAGAAAATCAAGAAATATTTGTCTGGGAAATTGGAACAATGAAAATGTACCCAAGTTGGTGTTGAAAAATAAAATATTATTAAAATGTCTTTACCCCTTAAATGGTTGAGATAGATTGCATTGGCCAACGTCTTTCGGGAAGGGGAGTTGAGGTTTTAGCTAATAAGCCGTCCAATATATATATTATATATATATAATACAAATATTATTGCTTCTGTTTATCTTTGCGTAGTTGAAGCTATTCGTTCGTGCTTGTCTCATCTATATCTTAAGCCTCTAACAGAGAACTTTGCATTGGGCATTATTTGGTAGGCGCGTTTACTGTTTGAACGAATGAGAATCTAAAGAAAGCTTGGGGGCCAAATGATGGAGACCAGAAGGCCAGAAGACTTGAAGCATGAAGCGCTCTGTGCTGGAATATAACCCCGCTGATCGTTAATTTCCATACCGATTGACTGATTCATTTGCCTGACCTGTAGATAAGTAGGTAGTAATGACTGACTGCTTTAAGAAAACTACCTAGTTCTAGTTCTAGTTCTAGTTCTATTGGAAATCTTGTACTATCTGTACCTACCTAGGTACCTGAAGCCATTAGTTATTATTCCTTCCTACAGACACATCGGGCAGCTCTTGGTTCGTTCAGGTACTAGGTATGCATCAAACACATGTGTACAAGGATATTAGATAATTGATCTTGTATCTGAGTTGGGAGACAGACTAGGTACCTTTAGATAGTACAGCTAAAGAACTCTTTTGGAGAAATTAATATCCTGTTATTCATAAGGAAAGCTTCCCTTACGTCAACTTGAATATTCTATTATGAACTTATCAACATTGATTGTAACAGTGCAACTGTAAATCTTCCTAGTAGCTAGGTATCTATCTACTACCTAGTACCTATTCACTGCTATTGTGGCTTGAACCTGTCGAGAAGGATGGAAGCTATGCCGAATTTAGAGACAAGTGTGGCGCCTGTAGCCTTAAATTTGTGGCAGTTAATCACCAGCCTCACTTCCGGACTAATTGAACTCCCAGTCGCGAGAACTAAAAGGCTGCCAAAAAGTTGTCAAAGGCCAATCTTTCAACTTATTTTCAGCTTTCAACTACAATCTTTTTACACAAAATTATCACAATTGCTTTGTGTCCGGCGATTGTGACCTCGTAGTCTTCATTCTTCCCCTCAACAATTACTAAAAAAAAGTTAGCAAAGGACACCGCAATCATGAGTATGCGCGATCTGATTGACGGTGACGTCGAGGTTGATGAAGAGGAACTTGATGAGGAATTTGATGAGGAAACTGGCGAAGCTCGCTCTGCAGAGCCGCGACGACAAAATGAAGGCTTGGAGGATGACTCGAGTGAGGAAGAAGATGACGATGATGAGGAGGCAGCTCGTGCGGTATTTGGCTCTACTACTAAAATTACTATTTGCGCGTCAGCACTGACACATTTCTAGATTCGGGAAGGTTTTATTGTAGATGAAGATGAAGAAGACGATGACGATGCGAGAATTAGACGTCGCCGCAGAGAAAAGAAACGCCGAAGAGAGCAACGTGAAGAGGAGGGTCTGGATGACGAAGATTTGGATCTCATCGGAGAAGCAAATCCAGAATGGGAGAGGAAGACAACACAACAGGTTGGTTATATTTGAGTCTACCTATTTACTACGCTAATATTCATATTCATGCAGCCAAAGTTTAAGCGTCTCAAGCGTGGCCACCGAGACGATAACGAGCATGACCGGGAGCGCGGCCTGGACCAAATCTTCTCTGACGATGAAGAACAAGACGCACCTCTCGAGTACGAGCGGTCTTTCGCACGCCCAGATCATCGCATTGATGAATTCGCAGACTTCATCGAGGAAGACGAACTGGAGGATGACGAAAGAGATAGACTTGCTGAAGAAAGAGAGGTGGCTCGTCCAAGGGAGAAGGGTTACGTTGGTGGTGCAGAAACAGCAGGTCTCGATAAGGATGCTTTAGATGATATGGAAGCTATTTTTGGAAATGGTGAGGATTACGATTGGGCTCTCGCTTTGGAAGATGAAGCCGAAGCAGCGGAAGCTGGCGACCAGAATCTTGAGCTAAAGGATGTCTTCGAACCTTCACAGCTCGCAGAGAAGCTACTTACGGACGAGGATAATTTCATTCGGTACTCTGATGAACCGGAACGATTCCAGCTCGACCGCAAACCTTATAAACATTTACAAATTAACGACGAACAGTTCAAGGAGGAAGCTCGATGGATCACAAGTCTTATTTGGCCGAAAAAGAACTTCAGCGCAGATATGCAAGCGCCATTCACCAAGGCTATCAGCAAAGTCTTAGAGTTCTTTGTTGTGGACGAGGTCGAAGTTCCTTACGTGTTTCAACACCGAAAGGATTATCTCATTCATGCCAGGAAGAGCAAAACACGATCGGATCCTAATAATCCAGATGCGCCCGATTACGAAGTAACCGCGGACAAGCTCTTGAATCAAGACGACCTCTGGCGCATTTTGGAACTCGACTTGAAGTTTAGGGCACTAATCGAGAAGCGAAATGTTCTTGAAAAGACCTACGATAACCTGAAGTTGGCCGTCGGTATCAGTGATGCAACCTTTGAGCAAATGATACCGGACGCTCAGACTATGGAAGAGCTTCAGGATATTCAGGATTACCTCTATTTCCAATACTCATCAGAAATCAAGTCTTTGCAAGATTCCAATGGTGAAGTCAAAGAAAAACGAGCCGGAAACAAAGCATCAAGATTCGATCGTATACGCAAGAGTAGGGGGTACCAACTTGTACGAGCATATGGAATTACGGCCGATGAGATTGCCGGAAATCTTTTATTGGAAGGCCGCAAGAAATATACAGAGGATCCTCCTTTGAGCCCAATCGATCTTGCCGACACCCTGACTAGCTCAGATGATTTCACCACAGGCGAAGCCGTTTTGAATGCAGCACGAAGCTTATTTGCCGAGGAACTTTTTATGAGCCCGAAGATGCGCCAGCATTTTAGGAAATATCATTACATGGGAGGACTTGTTAGCTGTGCTAGAACGGATAAAGGTTTAAAAAAGATTGATGAACAACACCCATACTATGAACTCAAATACCTCAAGAATCAAACTTTTAGCGACATCGCGAGCAAGCCTGAAATGTTCTTAAAGATGTTGAAAGCCGAGGAAGAAGGTTTGTTAGAGGTTCGAGTATCTCTCCAAAACGAGCGAGATTTCCGACGACAACTTTTTGGAGAGTTTAGATCTGATAACTACAGTGAGGTCGCTGATGCTTGGAATGACGAAAGACAAAAAGTTCTTGACATGGCATTCTCAAAGCTCGAAAGGACTATCACTAAAGGAGTGAAAGAAAGCATGCGAACAGAATGCCAAGATTCTATCCTTAAAATTTGTCGAGAAGAATACTCAAGAAAACTTGATCAGGCGCCATACAAGCCAAAAGGCATGGTTTTGGGCACTATTCCTCGAGTACTTGCTTTATCTAATGGCAACGGTGACCCCAATCGTGATGCCGTATGCTGGGCGTATGTTGAAGAAGACGGTCGAGTTTTGGACCACGGAAAGTTTGACAATCTCTCAAGAGATCACAGAGCTAGAGAAGCATTTGTCGAATTGGTACGCAATAAGAAACCCGATGTTCTTGGAATCAGCGGTTTCTCTGTCGAGACTCATAAGCTTGTATCAAGTCTCAAAGAATTGGTGCAGGAACACTCTCTGCGAGGAAATGAGTTTGAGGATGAAAGTAGTGAGGAGCGGAGTGAGCCTCTGGACATTATTGTCGTGAACGACGAAGTAGCCCGACTATACAAGGACAGCCCAAGAGCCGCTGTTGATCACCCTGCATTTGCACCACTCGCCAGGTATTGTGTTGGTTTGGCTAAATATCTTCAAAATCCAATGAAGGAGTACGCAGCCCTTGGGAAGGATATTGTTTCATTATCTTTCCACCCATGTCAACAGTTGTTGCCCGAGGATAAGCTTCGAAGACAATTGGAAACTGCAATGGTGGATATGGTCAATCTTTGTGGAGTCAATATCAACGAAGCGGTCAATGACGCCTATACAGCAAACCTTTTGCCTTTCATCTGTGGTCTTGGTCCTCGAAAGGCTACCGCTGTCCTAAAATCTATCAATGCCAACGGTGGTGTGGTTAACACTCGCGAGGAGCTCGTTGGTGATCCAGATAACAACAAGCTACCCGTCGTAGGTCCCCGAGTGTGGAATAACTGTGCTAGTTTTCTTTACATGGAGTATGACAGCGCAAATTCCGCTTCTGACTATCTCGACAATACTCGTGTGCACCCAGAGGACTATGAACTTGGTAGGAAAATGGCAGCTGATGCACTCGAGCTTGACGAAGAAGATGTGAAGGCAGAAGTGGATGAGGGTGGACCAGGAGCTATCGTCCGCAAGCTCATCAAGGATGACGAGCAGGAAAAAGTGAACGACCTAATTCTTGAAGAGTATGCCGATCAATTGGAGAGGAATTACAATCAACGCAAACGCGCCACACTCGAGACCATTCGTGCGGAATTGTTACAGCCATATGAAGAACTGCGACGCAACTTTGGCATGTTGTTGGACGATGATATTTTCACTATGTTGACTGGAGAAACTCATGAATCGTTATGCGAAGGCATGATCGTATCTGTTAACATCAGAGTGGCAAAGGATGACTTCATCATCGCTAAGCTGGATTCTGGCATTGAAGGTCGTGTCGAGAAAGACGATGGTTCTGATAACCCCAATGCCTCTCTTCATCGTCTATTCTCTGTTGGCCAAACTGCTCAAGCTAAACTGCTCGACGTTGACCGACGAAATTTTGCTGCCAGACTATCACTTCGCGAGTCACAAATGCGACCATACAGGAAACGCATCGATCGCGATATAGGTACCTGGGACTCACTTCAAGAGCAAAAGGACAGGGAAGAGCTGCGCGAGAAAGACAAGGCCACAGGCCGCGTTCAGCGAGTTGTCAAACACCCTCTCTTTAGACCATTCAATGCCACACAGGCTGAAGAGTACCTCGGTTCACAAGCCCCTGGCGATGCTGTCATTCGTCCTTCGTCCAAAGGAAATGATCATTTGGCAGTTACGTGGAAAGTTGCTGATGGTGTGTACCAGCATCTTGATGTCTTAGAGTTACAAAAGGAGAATGAGTTCTCAGTTGGACGACAGTTGAGAATTGGCAACAAATACAACTATAGTGATCTTGATGAATTGATCGTGGATCATGTTAAGGCCATGTCTAAGAAGGTTGAAGAGATGATGCTGCATGAGAAATTCCAAAAAGGCAGCAGGGCTGACACAGGTAAGACTTGTTCATATTAACTCATGAAATAGTAAATGTACTGACTTCATTTTCTAGAGCGTTGGTTGACGACCTATACTGAGGCCAACCCTAAGCGATCTGTATATGCCTTTTGTCTCGATACAAGACATCCTGGGTATTTCCATCTTTGCTTCAAAGCTGGCCAACAAGCGCGCGTCAATTCATGGGCCGTACGGATCGTTCCTAATGCTTTTGAATTATTAAAGAGTCCATACCCTGATATGAAGGCTCTGTGTAATGGATTCAAACTGCGCCACACTGCGGAAATGAACCGGAGATGATAAGGGTTAGGGGGGTATTTTGGGGGCTAATGAGCTGAAGGGGGGGGGGGGGGGGTGAGGGTCAAATCTGATAGACAACCTACAATGCATCCTTCTACAACATGTAACAAGAGTTTTCAGGGGTCAACTTTAGCATTCAAAGGGGTTCAAAAATGGAGACGGCACTATCTATTAGCCTAGAAGCTAGGCAAAAATTCGAGCCAAGTTTATGCGGAGTAATTAATTCATACCTATTTACATACCCAGTACTTCCTAGTACTTCCATGAAAAATAGAACTCAAACAATTCATTAAAATATTAGTTGTTACCTAGGTTCTCAATTGTGCTTCCCTTCGAATTGTTTTATTTTCCTCTGCAGTAATACTCCAAACGTTTACTTCCGATAGATGCCTGTAATCCTTGAGCTTGCGTTTTTGTAAAGTAAGTTTCACCAAGACAATAATAATAAGCCCGAGGTATCATAGGATTTCGTTGTCATATCTTGTGTACAGAGGATACGGAGTAGATGAATCGATGCTAGGATTCATCGGATGGCAGGGCTGAGGCTAGAAACGATACCAAATGTAGTGCTTATGTTTAACTGTTACATAGGTGTGCTAGATTCTTCAATTACTATTTGTTAGTCGGCTTTTAAGATCGTCGTGTTATGGGATATCGAATTGGGATGCATGGGATGTGCCTAACCTTTTATTTGTTTACATGGTTGGATGATTTATGGTATTCGGCATTTTGTTTTTCATATGTGTCTGTTTTAATGTATTCATTTATTTGTACATATTATGTAGATTTTACTGCTTGATTCATAATTAATTCATAATTCTTTTTAATCGAATATTCATAAAGAGCATTGACGGTTGTCAGCCGCTGACGGTGAGAGCTCAGCCCCGCCCTGAAGACTGGGTCGAGTACTCTTTTCAGGGTTTATCTACGTAAGAAAGTTATCAAATAGCATAGCACAGTAATCCAATACACGAACGAAAGGGACAAATGCCGTACCGAATAATACGTGGTATTATTATCAAAGACAAAATTCTATTCTAGACATCAACATCTATGAAGGGAGACCCCAACCTCACTCTTAATTTAGACCTTTCTCCACTTCATAATCACATTCTTTATCTGCATTGATTTTCCTGGAGTATTCGAACTTCCCCGGCGTTCCTTTCCTGCCACCACAAACTCTCTCATTCGACTTTGAACATCTTCACGATTTGTTACGGGATTTTCGGATGAGCGGTCAGACGGAGGGCAATAAATCAGAGCACAATGGCTGGCATGGAGCAATTAGAGATTCATAGCAAGGTGTGTGTGATATATGAGGTGGATATTACTGTTGTCTAATTGGATTTATGCAGTCGTATATTGTTCGATGGGTCAAGGTTGAGGAAAAACATACGATCTCATGGAGCGTTCAACCGCACAAAAAGTCCATGTGGGATAGCTCTGTTCTCTAATTTTAGAATATATTATTGACTATATTAGAAACTTTGGAATTGTCAAGCATCCAGGAACAGGAGGATCATCATCAAGCAATGCCTCTACCCCGCGACAAGCCAATTTCGACGATGCTGTTCACTCCATGCAATCGCTGGATCACAGTTCGCAGAGACGACTATCCGCTACGACCGATTCAAGAAATGATTCCTCCACAGCGCAAGAACAGTTAAAGGCAAAGGGTTTCATATTAGTTGAATGGTGTGGAAAATGCGAGGCAGACAAGGTATCCATGGGTACATTTGCAGTGCCGGTTGGTCATGGTGGAATGTACGGATTGGTATTCGACAATACATTCTCGAAACAAATATCAAAGACTGCCACTTTCGTTCTTCTTACGTATCCTTCTAATGCCCCTCCACACTCGACACATCTACAAAAGCTACAGGGTCTGGATGGTACGCATGCACAAATTGGAAGGAAACCAAGTCCAAATCTCCCCGCAGCAGCTTCAGAATCCGTGGAAAGTCTACAGAGTACGGCAATGGGTCGTGGTGCCAGTAGAAGCTCTATGATGAGTAGAAATGATAGTGAAAATGGCTTTTCGAGCTACCATGTGGGTGTGTTACAGAAGAGGAGAAGGAAGAAAGGACAAGGCTACGCTCGCAGATTTTTCTCTTTGGATTTCGCAACATGCACATTGTCCTATTACTATAGTCGTAATTCATCGGCGCTACGAGGAGCAATTCCATTGAGTTTAGCTGCGATTGCGGCAGATGAGAGAAGGAGGGAAATCAACATCGATTCTGGTGCGGAAATCTGGCATTTGAAAGCAAATAATGCAAAGGATTTTGAGGATTGGACGAAAGCTTTGGAGAAAGCTAGCAATAGTGCTAGGGGTTCTGTTGAAGCTCCCGATACCGAGGCGATGCCAACACCAGACGTAGGATTGAAAATAAGGACCAGCTATCTACACGCCCTATCGAGCAAGGAAGAGGAAAATGAATGGGCACAGATTGAAGGTCTCGTCAGTAGGATTGTAGGTACTAGGGATGCTGTTCGTAGATTGTCAAAGGATACTGCCACCCCAAATAGGAGACACTCACATCTTCTTGGAGCTCCTTCCGGAAGTCCTTTGGTTGAAGAGGCTGGTGATTATTTTGCTCCTCAAACCAATCAACCCCAGCAAAGTAGTGAAAAGAAGTCTTTCTGGAAGCGAAAGTCGAGCACACCCACACCTGGCACACCGACAACTACGCAACGCAGTATGACCGCACAACTTGCAGTTCCGGCTGCTGCTAGTGAGGTTGACGCAAGTGGAACAACTCCTCGAAAGTCACGGACCTCATATGAAGAACAGAATATCCATGACCATTGCACGTCCCTGCTCAACGATCTAGATTCAGTTCTTTCGGATTTTCAAACTTTGATAGCTAGCAGCAAACGTCGTCGTGCAGCAAATACTGTACCTTTGTCTGCTAGATCTACACACAGCGTTGATTCAGCTTCTACAGAGGAATTCTATGATGCAGAGGCTGGAGATCCGGATCGTTCGCAGGTTATGATTATAAATCGTAAAAGTGCAGAGGAAGAAACCATAACGTCAGAAACCGAGGAGGAGAAAGATGATTGTGGTGCTTCTACATCTTCTAGTGGAGGGAGCGAAGAGGTCGAACATGTGAATGGTGCAGCAGCACTATTCCCAATAAAGCCAAAAACTTTAGATCCTCTACCGGTCAAGGTAGCTCCAAAGCGACGAAAGGCCATTCCGCCTGCAACAGTTATGCCTCCAAGTTTGATAGGATTTCTACGAAAGAACGTCGGTAAAGATTTGAGTACTATTAGTATGCCAGTCTCAGCCAACGAACCACTATCTTTACTACAACGCGTGGCAGAACAACTCGAATATTGCAACCTTTTAAATGCAGCTACCGATCAAAAGGATTCTACAAAAAGATTGTTACATGTAGCAGCATTCGCAGTCTCACAATTTAGTTATAGCCGAGCCAAAGAGCGTGCAATTCGCAAACCTTTCAATCCCATGCTGGGAGAAACCTTCGAGCTCGTCCGAAGTGAACAAGAAGTTCCTGGAGGATTCCGTCTCCTCGTTGAGAAAGTCTCGCATCGTCCCGTTCGCATGGCATGCCAAGCCGATTCCGCTAAATGGTCACTTGGTCAATCACCAGCACCAACACAAAAATTTTGGGGTAAAAGTGCAGAACTTATTACGGAAGGTCGTGTGCGTCTGGTTCTTCGTCTTCCAGATGGAATCGAAGAACGTTATACATGGAATGTCGCAACTGCCTTCCTACGTAACGTCGTCATGGGTGAAAAATACGTAGAACCAGTAGGAAACATGACAATCACAAATGAAAGTACAGGTGCGAAAGCTCTGGTAGAATTCAAACAAAAAGGCATGTTTGGAGGTAGAAGTGAAGATGTAGGTGTGGAAGCCTATGATGGAGAAGGCAAACACACAAACATTGGTCTCCAAGGGAACTGGACTAGTTCTCTCAGAATCGTCGAAGCAGGACGTCCCGGGGCCGAAATCTGGAAAGTTGGAAGCCTGGTAGACAACGCAGCGAATTGTTACGGTTTAACCACATTCGCAGCTCAATTAAACGAAATCACGGAAGTTGAAAAGGGAAAGATGGCAAATACGGATAGTAGGTTGAGACCGGATCAGCGGGCTGCGGAAGCGGGAAAGTTGGATGAGGCGGAGGATGTTAAAGCGAAGTTGGAGGAGGCTCAAAGGAGGAGGAGGAGGAGTATGGAGGAGAGGGGAGAGGAGTGGAAGGCGAGGTGGTTTGTTAGGGTTGAGGGGGAATTGGAGGATGACGGGGAGGAGGTTTGGGCGTTGAGGGGAGGGAAGGATGGGTATTGGGAGGAGAGGGAGAGGGTGGCTAGGGGGGAGGGGGAGTGGAAGGGTGAGGGGGTTTTTGAGGTTTAGATCTTTGGTGGAGGGAGGTGGGGGTAAAGGTGTTTGAGGAATGTAGTTGGGGGGATAGATTTTAGGATTTGAAAACTAGGTTTAAGAATTAGATTTGTTTGTGGGAAGTAGGAAGTTAGGAGTGAAGAGTATCTCTCTCTCTCTCTCGAGCGAGCGGGTTATTTTAAATAAAATGAATGAGCACATTAAAAATAAAGTTAAATATATATATATAAAGATTATGAGATGTATGAAATTGAATTATTTGAATTTGAATAGAGATATAAAACTGGATATTTATTATTTGATATTGCTTCGAGCGGTTGTAAGGTTTGAGGATCTATTCACAAGAGAAGAGAGGAGAATAATAATTTAAATTTCATTTAGTAATAATCTTTCAAATTCTAAATAAATTAATTTTTTGGAATTATTCGATATATATATATTTTTTGGTACTTTTTATTGTGTGTGTATGAATACATGTTATGAATAATGATATCTAATATCCGAGACGTCAAAAACTCAATCTTTCCTCCGATTCTGTAAGATCTTATTATCTCATCCACAATGCAATATCGCATAATATCGCACTGTCAACACTGATGACTTTGCACAAGAGGGTATGCCAAAATACCACAACGCATCGCATCGTATTGCAGACTAAAAATCCCACCCTGCCTTACAAAATCCCGAAACTTTTTCCCTCCTGATTTGACATCCATCCATAAACTCCTTGTTGCTGGTATCATAATATAAACATAATGTATGTTTGCCGGCCTCCCAATGCGCAATCGAATGAACCAGTAACATAACCACCCTGAAAGAGAATTCGGACTTGATTAGACATAACATAGAAAATATATTGTAAAATCGTGTCTGGATGAATAAGAAAAAAATCGAGTATCTCCAGGAATCTAGCATGAGATTTGATCAATTTAGTTTCTAGTGATTAATGCACTGTTTTACCGATCAGTATATCTTCTTGAGGACCTGATTGAATAGACAAAATACTTACGGTAAACTTTGTAAAACAACCTCATTATTTTGATAATGGGTCATAAAACCACCACCTAGAACTCTTCTTAAAGCTTGTAATCTGTGTAATTTCCACCATTTATCAATCTTCATGACTCCAGTCTTATGAATGCGAACAAACATCCTAGATCCTAATAAATGTCCATCCTCATCGATAACATTTGAATATTTAGGTCCTCGAACTGGGTATTTGATTGTAGCGAGAACATCTCCAAAAGTGGCATGTAATGTTTTCCGATCTTTTTTGGATATCGATTTCGATGATGCTTTTGCTAATTCTGAGAGTGTATGTTCGAGTTGATTCTTTTGACGATATGGTTCGTAGCGTTTTACTTGACTGACATCAAGAGGGAAACCATATTCGTCTACTTTTTCATTCTCGCTAGCATCAGGATCATCTGATTCTCGTGGTGTATAACTCTTTTCATAGATTATGGCGATATTTTCTCCAGCGGCAATTCGAACTGATGTCGAGGAACTTTCTAATTGATCGACAAATGCTTCCATTGCTGCCTCGGATCTTTCCTCCAAATCATCCACAAAGGTAGCTAAACTACCCCATTCCTCACATGCTGCTGTGACAACTTCAGCACTATCAGGAGCATCCACTGAATTACCATCTGACTCGACAATTTCTAGGAATTCGTCCAATAAATCTTCCATTTCTGTTTCGGATGCGCCACCATAGGTTGCTAATGCAGTGATTGTTCGAATAGCTGCTGCTTTGACGGTAACATATTCTGATCTTTGGTAGGCCTGTTTAAGAGTTCGAAATATATCTTCATAAACATCTTCGGAAGGGCATGTAATAACTGTGAGACCAACGGCTGCGATGAGATTAGAAATTGACCATATAATATATCATGGTGGCGCATACCTCGTAAAGCCAAACAAGCTTCTTTTTCTCCAGTTTCGGGTTTGATACTCTTACATAAAGCTGGGTATAACTCTGCGATTTTACTTTCGATTTCGTCGTAACAATATCTAACCATTAAATAATGATTGTATGCCATCAAAGTACGTTCTCTACCCTCTTCACTGCTTCGCTTTCGGTCTATGATTTCTTCCATGCGATCGTTTAATTCTTGGTCCCAGGTAGCAGATCCTTCGTGTGGTTCTTGAGCGTCGAGCATATCATCAATGGAGTTGACACTGCAATTATTATTGTCAGTCGGGAGATAAGGAAGATGATGAGAGGGATTGTATATCTTACCTCCATGTTGTACTATCATCATCACTCACATTACCATCTTCCTCATCCGAGCCGTGGCGACTAACATTTCTTGATTGTGTTCGAGAATTTGCTGCTGATGCGTTTTTCGAACCTACTCGCGATGCTGCTTTTTTGGATACGGTCTTATGACTTTCCAGTACTCTTCTTCTTAAATCTCTCGTCATTTTGATTGTGATTTATGTGTTGTCTGTATGAGGTGGTTGTGTGTTGGAATGTTGGAATGTTTGTGTGTTTGTGTGTTTGTGTGTTTGTGTGTTTGTGTGTTTGTATGTTTGTATGTTTGCGGTTTTTCGATTCTTCGATTCTTCGAAAGTACTCGACTTTTTAAAGACAATGAGGGTCTGTCTTTTTTAATACTTGGGTAAAAGTCAAGGCAATAAATAGCTAGTGATTTGAGAGTTGACGGACTTGGATCTCGGTCGAGTTTAAATAGAGAAATAGTTTCACAAGCCGTTCCTCCATATGAGATTTATGAGTCATTAAGTAAGGAAAATGATAAACTGTGAATCAAGAATAAATTGATGTTGCCTATGATGAAATAATTATCATCCGGTTGCTTAGTTTAGCGTTTGCGGTGATTGAATCAGGGTTTATCGAATTATTATAGCATGTGCAACTCCACTTGATATTGTGGATGGCACTAAGATAAGAATGATTGGTGATGAAATTGTTTAGGGTTACTCAGTGAAAGTTACCTAGAGAAGGGTGATTTGCAGAAGCCCGTTCTCATCGGTGAGCCAAAATCACTCACTTTCAGCCTTAATATTGAGGTTCGCCATCCTCTAGTTCCCTCTTCTCCGTACGGTAAAACCTGGGGTCAGTCAACCAATCTCTGCTGATCCTTATCGATACCAACTAAATCCCCTTTTTACCATAGCTTTGACCCATGGTTGCCTATCTGTCTGACCACAAACCGCCGTAACCCCTCCTCTTCTCTCTCGTACTCCCCACCCACACCAACACCTCTTCAACTCATCATCAAATCTTTATGAACTCAAAACAACTCGAGTTCATTCAAAAAGAAACAACTTAATCATCAAGTTACTTTCGCTTGCGATATTACACACACACACATACTGAGATATTTGGCTGGCCATTTGATCCGGGTCTATCAATCATATCAATCTCACCTTCCGAAGGGTCATTGCCAACAAATACAGACCCGGATAGCCTTGTCGTTCGGTTTCACCATCAGCCCGAATAACTTCCTACAATCAAAAATACACATATCATTACACAACTCTCCTGGGGTCAAGATTCTCTTGATACCTTTCTACAGACTTCTTTAACGTCTTTACCATCTCAAACCCCACAAGATGTCTCATCAAGGTATGCAAGTATTGATTTAGCCACTTTTGGTCTTTCATGTCCTCGTAAGGCTACAGCTATGACCTTTCAATTCCCCATTCTCCATTCCCCTTTCCCCATAATATCTGCAGAGTTCTATATTTCGAAGTCTCCTGATACTATTTCATGCATATGCCTTCACTATTACTTGCTTTCACAGATATTCATACTAAACCTTTCTTAGTAAACGTTCACATACATCACAACCCCGTCGCCGCAGATGAACCCCATCTCTTCGAGAGAGTAATCAACTTGAACCCATCACAAAGAATTTTGCAGATAGGAAGAGCTTCGAAGAGTCCTATCAAAGGTCTCTCGGGTGCTACCAATAATGCGTGGTTCGATAGCCCTGTCATGTCCCGAAACCATGCCGAGATTATCTACAACCCATCTGACAATGCAAGATTATTCTATTCTCATGATTTGTCTGCTCATACTAACTTCTTTTAGGTCATCCAAATTCGAGACGTAGGTTCGATGCATGGTACTTTTGTTAATGGAGAAAAGTTGGGTGGTGAAGCCAAAACTCTCAACATAAACGATCGAATTGTCTTCGGTATTACCGTCAGGCGTGGTATGGATATGTTCCCGCCATGTCATTTCAACATCAACTATGAAGTACTTCCTTGGAAGTAAGTATTACTTATACTATTCTGCTTTGCACATTCTGATCTATTGCTATAGGAAACCTAACAGTTATACTGTACCCGATTCCTCCGATGACGAAGATGAAGGTTATAATTACAGTGACGAGGATATGTCCGGAGGTGCTTCAAGTCAAGATGATACATCTATCGAAATGGTTCGCTGTAGTACCATGGCATCTCAATCAATTGATGCTATTGATCTGACTGTGAACGATACCCCAAGCCCTACATTTGAGTCTACAGAACCTCCCTACATTTCTACAGCTAAGAAAACCGAGGAACAAGAATTCGCTCCCAAGTCACCGGTTCTAGATGTCCCTATGACAGATGATAGCACTGTTATGATAAACTCGAATCCAAAGCCAAACCATAGAAATGACCGCCGTCAAAAGAGAACTTTCAAATTCACTTACAACTACAAGAGCGATGACGATGAAGATATGAATTTGGCGACTTCTGACTTAGACGGGTCTGATTTGGAGAATGTTTCTGACCATGATGAAGATGAAGAAGAAGAAGATTCATCCGAGGAATCAGACGGTAGCGTTTCCGCAACCAAGAATCCTGTTACACTCAATGAGATCCCTTCTTCGTTCCCTTCGGTGTATTCATCGGGTGCATCTTCTCCTGTTCATCGGGCCAGCAACTCTCGAGCTCTATCCTCACCTGGACTTTCTTCTACTCGTCCAGCAAACGATCCTCGAGCTCTGTTCGATAATGAGAATATTCCTGAATCCCATGTTAGGACACAAATTCATACTTCTGAAGAACTTGTAGCTCTTGGTGGACATGGCAGTGATGAGGAAGATGACGACGACGATGGAAGTGTAGGACTTTCTGAAGCTGCTGATGAAGGTTTGCGAATATTAGTCAAAGATGGTTTACTTGAAAGTAAACCAGTCAATACTCACTTCCATTTCAGGGACCGTATGGTTGAAGATAATTTCTCCGATGCTCGTCTCGACTTTACTGCTTCCCGTCCCACCAATTATGCTCACCCTCCAATGAATCCAACAACACTGTGGTCTTCTTTCGATCGAGAAGCTAGTCCTTCGGCGGTAGCAATGGTAAAGACACCCGGACCATCTAAAGCGGAACATTCTGTTGATCAAACACCCAAAAGCTCGTGGAATTCTTTATCAAAGGGAAAGGCATGTGCCAAATCATTGGGGATTAAGACTGGAAAGCATGCTTTCTTCGAAGCCAGAGAAGACAATAAGATGCAGTTTCAATCACATGTTGATGAGGAAGAGAAGCAAGAAAATCAATATTCTTCTTCACCAATATTCACAAAACCAAATCAGGCTGTCAAATTCGCCCAACCCTTGGCACAATTCGCACAACCTATACATATACAGCCTATGAAATATCATGGCAATGGTATTGACCATGGTTTCATGATGAACGATCATTCTGTTTCAGAAAGTGAAATTAAAGACCGGGAGCATAACATCGATGAGTCACATGCACATACATCTGAGGCTGTCAGTGGTCCGATGTTCAATTTTAGATCTGCAGAAGAACGACGTTCGATTCATCCATATTATTTTAGTTCAGATGCCTCATCAAGAGCTCCAGAGAGTCCAGCTTTGGAAAGACATCCAGCTAGATCTGGCCTTCGTATTGATGACATTATTGATGGTTCTTCAACATGCAGAAAGAGAAAGGCAAATGAAATTTCCGACGATGACGTTATCGAAAGTGAAATACGCAAAAATGAGGTTCGAGATTGGGCTTCTTCTGTTGTTGTACCTGAAAAGCCTGTGATGGCACAAGAGGCTGTATCTGAGGTTACACCAGAACAATTTACACCTCAAGCTATTCGTTCTGCTTTGGCCACTACACATATTGATCTCGAACTTCGACCAATCAAGAGACCCAAGATGAAGAAGTTTGCAGAAGCTGTAGGATACTTTGCTCTAGGAGGAGCTGCTGTTGGAGCTGGTTTGTTCTCAGCTCTTGTAGCAACAGCTCCGGATTTTCTTTGAGTTTGATAGCACTCATTACAATTTCGGTTGATTCGACAATATTTGCTACTTCAACATAACAGGAATCTATCGATGATTCATGATAAGTCTAGGATGGATAATGGAAACGGGGATTCGGAGAGATAGCGAACGGAGTATTACAACATGATACAGAAGGAATGAAGCACTGGCGCATTTCTTCTGACATTATTGGCTGGTTACTGTTGCTACATATCTACGAAAGATAAATGGCGCTTTTAAGGATTTCGTGGCTGGAGTTTGAGGGACTTACGCGCTAGCTGACAATTTATTTATGAGGATTATGGGATGGGTTGCGATGGATAAACGAATTCAATGATTGGCTTTGGGGATGGGTAGGAAAGGGGAGTTTTTCATATCAAGACAACATACAATATTTGATTGACTTAAGGCTTGTCTTCTCATTTTTGCTCTTTCAGGAACGTTATCTAAATTATTTGTGGTTTCGTTTATTCGCTTTGTTTTTTTTTCCTTCAGTACTGCGCTGGTGCGTGAAGGGTAGCTAGTCTGTTAGGGGCAGAGGTTAGCAAACTCGAAAGAGCTAGTAGCAGCTAGGTAGTTAGGTATCATAAATTTGATAAATAAATATTGATATGAAGATGAATTTCAAAAATATAATATGCAGTTGTAGTGAAGGGTGATTTTCGTTTGTTATGTTAATTCGAAGATTTGCTAAGATAGATAAGTTGTTGAAGGACTCATCACTTTGAATGGTTGGGATTGGTGCTGTCGATGGTTGTGGGGGACTCTAGATGATATTCTAGTACGTTGGGTTGATTTGGTAGCTATGGCTGATGTTGAATTAGAGTTCGCTTGTGAAAGGGAGTTGAGTTTGTAGGTTGAGTTTTGTATGATTAGGTTGAGATTGAGTTTGTGGGATCTTGATAGAAATGGATGGGATTGGTGGATTGGTGGATTGGTTATAATGAGTAATGAGTAAGGATGGGTATGGAGGAGTATAAGGAAGGAGGAGGAAGGAGGAGGAAGGAGGAGTATGAATGGTAGTAGGGTTGTCTTGGAGATTTAAATAACTCGTTTTTGGGGAGTTTAAGGGGATATAAGGATGGTGTTTGTGGATCGCATCAAATGTTTCGACTGATATCTTGTTAAAGGATGATGGGTTTTATATTAGTATATAATGATGGCTTAATCGTTAGTGGATATTAAATCGTATCATTCAAGAAGCGCTGCTCGATCTTAAAACATCCAATCTACTTTTAAAAGTAGTCATGAGTCGAGATAGATAGGTGTTATAATTTAATTAGACATAAGAATTATATTGTTGGTATCGGATCGGATGGGATGTAAGAGTTCTGGTCCTTACTCACCGCACACTCTTCAATTTTCATCTATAATTTTTAAAATTTAATAATAAATCAATACCACAATATTTTTTATTGAAAATCTAAATAATCATTAATGAATAATAATTAATCCTTTCATTTCAATCACATTTTCTAATTTACAAGTTAATCTTTCGATATATGGTCTGAAATCTAAGGGATCAAATATTTCTCACAACCTTTTCAATTCCTTTTTCAATTCCTTAATAGAAGTAGATACAAATGATAGTTTTTTCAGTTCCTCCTTTATCCAACACTACATTTTTTCGATTAGGTTGAGATCTGATGAGAAGGGGGGCTATTGAAAGCCTCTAATTCCATACTCTAATCGAGCTGTTTTAATATACTTCAAATGAATCTTTGTATTATCCTCCATAAATATATATTCAAATCCTAATTCATCAAATAAAAGGAAAATAATTGGAATAAGGATCTGATCTCGATATACCATCGAATTGATATCTTTCTCATTTTCATTTTTCTTCAAAAAGATTAATAGTGTCACGGGGCTAGAACTCTACCACTAGGCCACGAAACCCCTAAAAGGGTAGAAGTAGTTTGATCGGTATCAACACTACTCGATAGAGTTATGAACCCGTGACAAATAGAGATTTATAATTCCAATTAAAAGCCTTTTATATCATTACAAAGATCCTTTCTGATTTATATATTGATTTAATACAACTATTATACCTATTTTCTTCAATTCGACGAATCATTTATATCCTACTATGTTTCCCTAGTTCAAAAATGCTTTCGTTCGATTATATAACCTTCCTTCAATCACCCCCTCTAAATTGATCGGTAACGATGTCATTAGTCCTCTATTAATGATATGATAATGCAAAATCTAGTTTCCTTTTTGCTTGTTGTTTCGAGATAAATAGTTTAGAGCATACTATACAACGTTTATAGCTATACCGGTGTAGCTTTCGACGAATCGTACAGACCGAAGCTTGAATACCAAGCATATATTTCACCTACTCAAAAGTCATCCTTTTTCTCCTTCAATCTTTCACTAATTCCTTTATAATTCGTCGAATTTCTTTAATAGTCATTATAGAGGATCAATAAACCTTCCCTTTACGAATAGTTCTATATGAATTCGATTTAATAATACCTTTTGCAATGCTTCGAGGTATATCCAAATTTTTTTCGATCCACCTTTATGATTTCCCGATCTCTCTAGCCTGAAACACTCTAGCTCGACGAGGAGTACCCCAATTCTCATGAAATTTATGATTATCATTTTTATCATTAAAAAGAATAACCATTTTGATTTTGAATGAAAAATAATGAAGATTAGAATTTTAATGAATTATTTATATTGAAAGGGTCAGAAATAAGGTGGGGATTATTTCTCGCTTAACTGTGCGGTAAGAAGATTCCAGAACTCTTATATAATAATACCTATTCACGGGATGATAATTCAAACTTTCTATATTATTTAATTACATCGGTATTATAATACATGATAATGATAATCAGATGATGAATAGATTCTTTATAATTAGAATAAATACTCTTGACCACCTTGAAAAGACCACCGCTGTAATCAGTCCAGAGAATCTAGAATACGAACCGAAATTCAGGAGGGAAGCGCAGGACCAGTTAGTAAAATAGTCATCGACGAAGAGGAAGTTGCGCGACCTGTCCTATTTCTAGTCACCATCATACAGTCAACATCTCGAGGTCACAGAAGTCGTTCAAAATAACTATCGAAATAGCACACCAAAGCTTCGATAGTTTTCATGTTCTTTTAAGGTGGATATCGACTCTGTGGGTGTCAAGCTGGATTTAAAACCCGATGATGTAGTGCAGACAAGCCGAACTTTGAAGCGTTTGTCAATTTGGCGGGGGAGAAATTTCTTTAAAAAAAATTGGAGTTCAACCAGTTTACTTCAATATACAAGATATCTTACAATAGTAGGAGGAAGAAACATCTGCCAAGTCGCCGGGCGAGCAATAAAAGTTAAAACACAGTTGAGAAAGCTTCAGAGATATCGGAGACCGCTTGATAGGAAGTATTCGCTTGCTAGATGTTTTTAAGTAAGGGATTTTGGTTCTGGATGTTTCTTTAGATGTACAGATGTACAAGTTGAGGAATGTGTAAAGGTGTATTATATTATCAAGATGTGCGGGCGAGCAGGAAATTTAAGTTGAGAATGAATAACTCACTCTCGGGTATGGATTTCTGGCCCTGGATGCTCTAGTTGACTGGAGGGGATTCAAGGTTGCGAGTGCTGTTGCATATGTTTATAATGGTATTATTGATAACTGGTTCTGGATTTCCTGTGTTGGTGCAAGGGAGTCTGTATGTGTGTGAGAGAGTATGGAAACTGGTAGGTATTGGCTCAATTATTCCGGGGATGCTATTGTGTTTTATGTTTAAGGGAAAGGATATTCGGTGTTGATGGAGTAAGTAATACCTTTTTTGACAATTTAATAATTTGACGATGAAACTTCTTGTCAATATAAGGTTAGTTATTATAGAAGGATCTGGATGGGGTGTAACTCTTTCGGACCGCGAAGACAGAGATCAACTTGAAACTCTCTACTCCAAAACACATACCTTGTGCTCTCCCGAGCAGCTCGATCTTGCACCTGCTATTCTGAGGTGAGGATCAACCCGAATATGTCCAGTGAAGAATAACCCTCTTAAGAATCGGCAAATTAGAAATTGCACTTTCGGAAAACGTCTAGGTAACTATAAAATCGCTATTCACGAATGTACGCAAAAGGACCTCGAAAATGGAACAAGCAGACGGATCCATGTTACCGACTCAAGATATCCCAAAAAATATATGCCCATACCCCGGAAACTTCAAAGCAGAATCGGGGTAGAGTTGTTCAACGCAGTACATCTGAGCCATTCATTCATGTACTGAATTTGCCCATTCTTGAATAAGGAGCAATGAATTATCATATCATTTCTCTGGACACCTCGTGGGGTGTATTTCTTGTCTGCAGATCGGTAAAACCCTACCTTTATGAAAGTATGCAAGATTTGGACTTTGGGAGCTGGAGAAGATACGAATGCAGTTCTTCACGATTACTGAGTGAGATAACTGCGTTATATAATGCTAAGATAAGGTTAATACCTATCATTTGAAATAGCTATAACTTTCATTCCTTAATATTTTCTACTCCATCTTACTCCTCTCACAACGTATTTCATGTCATCCACTCAAGTTTTCTTCCCCCTGGGGTTAATTTAGCCGGTTAGACTGGGGCTCGGTATCAATACCAATGATGATATAGCCAGTCACACTCTTAGTGATGTCCTCTCTGTCAACAGCAACCATGTCTGCAACAGGATTATATCCGTTCGCAAAGCCTTGTCATATCCACATCGTTCGTAGTACGGTTGATTTGAGTTTGACTTGCGTATGGCTCTAGGGCCATGATCGGCTTCAAAATGCTCTCATTGAAATAAAATCGAACAATTGAGTTTGTGTTTCCGGTCAAAATGGTGTCGTTTGAGGCTAGAACGAAATTGGTAAACATTACATTATGTGTTAAAAATGATTTCTTGTGGATATAATTTGTGTGTAAAATTGAAATACTTGCCTTGAGCATAGATGTAGATAGTTCTTTCAACATACAAACCAAAGAAATCGTCTTCATCTCGAGATTTCCTTCTCCATTTGTAGGCCACCTTCCACGGAACCAATTCGACATTATTGTGTAGATCAGTGACTCCAATCTAATCCATTAAAGGCTATGAAACTCTAGCTAATGGATATAGATTTGTACAAGCAAAGAGCCTTAGAATTCGAAGACCATCATAAGTGAGCGGAGAGCCATAACGGTGTTCATCAACAATTTAGTTAAACTCTTCTTCTTGAGCTTGCATTATTTTTGCAAGTCACCAGTGGAATTATCACCTCACGGGGCAATCAAAAGCGGACTTAGGCTGCACAGGGACCTTTAGTGCTGAGAGGGAGATTGCCATCCTTCTTATTGAACCTAGGCAGTAGTTTGAGATAATTCATTTATTGTTCAACTGCTCTAGAGTGAAGCTATTTACCTCACAATATGCCCTAACAAATAATTCATCCCCAGCTAATGCGAGAGGTATATGACGATGAAGCAATGCCAATTCCAACACTTATCACTATTGTTCATTCCTTTCGTTCTTGTATCCACAGATGACTTTTGGCTTTTGTGTTTCCCATTCAAGTAATGGCGTCATTTTGACATCTGGGAATGTCTCACTCATTTAGACCTTTCCTAATTTCGAGCTTCTTCAAAGGGTAATCTTAAAAGCCATGGCTTTATAACACTTACGAATGATGGGCTGTGAGGATTCTCTTCTCCAACGCGGATTTCCAATGACAACGGTTGTTTGGTTCGATTCTTCTGAGGTTTTTGGCCAGTGGCGGCTGGGCTCGAAAGAGCGTTGCTAGACGACATATTAGTAGATGTTTTCACTACTCCTTTCGTTACCTCTAATGTAGGAAAGGAGAAGCTGGTGATAGTAGAACATCAGAGGTTCAATCACAAATCTTAGTCCACGCAATGGCAGCAGCAGCATTGTCTCTCGTCCTTCCTTCCTTCTCAATAAGTGCTGTTAACGAGAATGGCTTTGAAGGAGATTCTCCTCCTCTATTTTATCTAATCAACATCAATTCGAAGACTCTCTATATACTGGCCTTCCTACTTACATACTTTGCCGAGTCCTACTTGTTTGCAGCGTTTCTGCTGCTCATGAGGCAGCGGTCCAAACATTCCTTCATCTGTAATATCTGCGCCGTCAAAACTTCTCGGAACATCATTTACTGCTTCCTCTCCGCAACCGCATGTGCAGAAAACTGATAATGCGCAATTTGTCTCTGAATATCCTCGCGAAACACCATCTTCGTCTCCTATGACTGATGGTCTGAGGGTCAGAAATTCCTTTCGGAACTCGTATTTTGGTTTGCCGCCAGGGTACCATAGGAACGTATGACGAGTACTGCTTATCCTATTATGTACTCCGTCCAATTCCACCAAATTTCCCTTCCTGTGCCCGAGCAATAGAAGCCTCGTAATTTTCCCCTTGAAGCTAGCCATGAAGCTCTTGGTAACTTCTGTTAACTTTTGCATCAATTCCCATGACCCATAGTATCTTTCTTCTTCGCAGTCGTCTGGGTAGCACTGAAATTCTCACTCCCCGAAGCAACCTTTCTCTTGTTTCTCTTAGGATCAACGGATTAAGAGCGATGTAGGCGCGAAAATGTCTACTTTCAGCTCGCCATAAAGCTCTCGGTAACTTCTCTTGGCTTTGGAATTAAGGAAGTACTTGTTGCTTACCAGTATTGCCTTTGAACTATCTCTTTGAGAAGATTTGTTGAAAATAGAAGTGAATCCTTTAGGTCGGTCGTAGTCAGGTTGCGGTTACTGATTGTTGATATTGTGTACCTAGCTGATTCGGGTGGGCATTCCTATTGGAGTGAAAGATCAATCTGGCATCGCAACATTAACTAGATAAGATCAGCTTGATCAGAGGTACAGTTTGTGCCAGCGTTGCACCACATCTCGCAGAACACTTTCCAGTATTGCCGGCATGCTACAATCAAGTAAAGTACTGGGCTTATGGCATTTACATTATAACTCACTCAACGTATTTGCTCTGAGTATATCGGATCGTGTCTGAGTATTAGCGACTAATTGGCGGCAGCATCTCTCCAAAATTGTTCTCTGCTCATCTTGCAACTTCATCAATAACTTCATTTTAAATTAACGCAATAGCTGAAGGTAAAATAGGCTAGCCTTTGTAAAGCTGGAATTAATCTTATAGCAGTAGGTTTATAAGATTAATACACATATTCACCCACACTATTGATTAAACCCCGTCTCAGAAGTTGAACACTTTCAATTTTTACCACTGAATAGTACGCAATGAAGATTTTTGAACAGTTTGGAAGTTCCCTCAGTTCGGTGAAACAAAGCTCCTCTTCAACCTCGAAGAGATGAAGCCAACTCACAGAGAACGATTAAAGACTTATTCCATGCTCTGTTGATGGCTGTATACCTAGTACAAAGTATGGATCAAAAGGTAGAGAGAGATCAAAAGGATAAACCTGAAAATGTAGACAATTACCACCAGATCCGTATCTAGGTCAACCTCCCTCCCGATTAATCTTCACAACCTGCTAAACATCATCAATGAAACCACCCTTCATCTTTCTCTACAATGATAGTAAGCCCCTCATTACTTATTCCGAGCAGAAATCTCTATCATCAAAGCTTAACATTAATCCTTGATCTACAATTATGCACTCCCTGAGTGGAAAACCTTACACCAAACACACAAATTGGAAAGTAATTAAAAACACATCTATTTCACTACTACTCAATCTTGTCAATACAAATCCAAACCCTACAGAAGCCAGGGCACTGATTAATAAAAAACTTCCAAGAACATTTATTTAACTCCCAGACCAAAAAAATGACAAAGCGAATTAACATTGAATTGCAAAAAGTCAGTGTTTATCTGGGATGTAAGTTTTTGTCCATGCTGCACCACCCAAAGGTTTCAAAGAACCAACTTTTTTGTTGGTCTTCTTGTACTTCTTTTCTTGCCTGTGTAGAAGAAGGGCTGGAAGAAGACAGACAGACATTCAATTCAGATATGCAACATAAAGAAAAAGTTACAAATCACGGAGGGAGGGGAGATCATTGATCCGGGGTCCTTGGGTTGTACAAGAAGAGAGGTCATGAGTTTTAAGAGATTCATACTATACACAGATTAAAACTGCTCTTTGGGATTTAGAAAGAAGGTCATGAGTTGTTCGATTTAGGAGGAATTGTGTTCCCAGTTATATAATAACCTTATATTAAAAATTCTTCGTTTATGGGAATGAGGGACTCGTTATCTGTGATTGGTTTTAATAAAGGGGGTACTGAATCACAGATCTTGGGAACTATATCCTATGTTTAGATCAGGGATTAAGACCACTAGGAATCGGTACTGCTGAAAGGGATGTGTAGTAAATTTAGATATATCCTTGTGCACTTCAAGATTTCCAGCAACTCTAGTATGCCCTTCAACTACATCCAATGACTCCTAATTGCATTGACAACAGCTCTCCAAGGTCTATAAGAGTCTTCAATAGCTAGAAAAAGGAATTGGACAAATTAAATAAGTAAAAAAGAACTGCATGAAAAGATATTGGTGCTGGGATATCCGATGTGTGATTGATGTATCAGTAGGAAGAACTAGGTGTGAGTGAATAGGTATATAATTTCTCGATGTATGTGATATCTAGCAAGGTTTTGGGAAAACATGTGCTCTGTTTACAGACATCCTATCCTAAAGGATTTTAAAGCCTAGACTCACACCTAATGCTGAGGAGAAGAAGATAGGATTGTAAAAGCAGACGGGAGCTCAAAGTTGAGTTATGATGATAGGATACGTGGACTCTAGAGGGAGTAGCAGAGAAAGTCTTTAATTTGGTTTTGTGAATTTTCACTAAACTTTCAGTGAAGATGGATCTTTCCATAAACAATCATTTATTTGAAGAATATGGATTTGGTGAAAGCAATGACTATCTGTACTTGCTAATATCCCATGAATGTGATAGAGTCAACACCCAAGATACAGGCTCTGAATCTCAAAATGTGGAATTGATACAGAAAATGTACCTCTCAGATAGGTAGTAGTGTAATTGTAGTGACGAAAGAAAAGTTTGTTGACTTTGAGGTTGGTGACCTGTATGTAATGTGGATGTTTCTGCTTTATGAAGAAGATTTGTGTCGTTTTAATCATATGGTTGCATTATCTACACCGTTCTCCTGTGTGATATGGTATAGTAGGTGCTGCTGTTTGAATTTTCAAGGGGGAAGGGAAGTCATAATAACGGGTTCGACTGGAGTAATGCCTTGAATGCATTGACAGTGTATTGTGTACCATGCGATTGTGAGCATGATCTAGTTTTCTTAAAGAATATATATATGTATACCAAATAGAGATGAAGTAGAACACAAGAAGGAAGACTTCAAGAATTGACGGAAGACGAAATACAATTTAGAAAGGAGATGTGATATATATGACACATCCTTTTCATTCCAAGTGAAAAGCAATTTCCTTCTGAATACACGCAGGGAAATATACCGATCCATCTGATGCGAATGAGCGATTTACTTCTGCGTTGTACATCTCGTACTTGTACTTCATACGAAGAGTAACATCATGAAAGTAGAGTGATAAATGCATGAATAATAATTGGAAGTTTATTAACTGCATATGATCCTTTGTGATGGAAAGGGTGAAAGACACAAGGAATTCCGCAAGAAAATATTTTGAAGAATAGTGACTTCCAGACCCAGGAGAACCCTATCTCAAACAATAGTACGAGTAATCAAGTCGCCTGTTATTTTCTAGCTAATAATCTCGACCTCCAATCTCTGTACATCAACATCAAAACACTCTTCAAATGCTCAAATAATCACGCAAGATTCCAACCCGAAACCCTAAGGACCGGGAATAGTGTCAAACATCAAACAGCCTAGGTAACTTACAACTCTTAACTCAAACCCTAACCACAATTTCCCCATCCCTATTCCCTATTCCCAGATCCCAAAAACACCACGTAAGAAGCGCCATTACGAACTTTAGAACTATAAAAGATCCTCCGTCCCAAGCCAAGCCGGAAAATGCGGGGTCTGGGGGAGCGAGCCATTTGACTAGGTTTTTTTTCTATTGTTGGTTTTTTGGTTATTAATTAGTGTTTTTTGTTAAGTACAATCAATACTTGGTTGGTACTGTAGTTAAGTATAATAGGCGAAATTTAGGTATCGGCTATAGACGGTTATTTTTGTATTCTATGAGAAGGTTGTGTGAATCTCATGGTGGTATTCAATACATGAGATCCTACCTACCCATTTATGGTTACCTTGAGGGATTTCTCTCATGGTAGATAGATTGAAAAGGAGGCAGAGGATGTGGATTTAAATGGTAAAAAAAGTACGGTACTTGTTGCTGTAGCACGGTACTTCGTATATAGCCACGTATCGATTTGCAGATTTATGATTGGATAGCGCATAAAGGAATCGATAAAATAGACCTAGGTATATGCAGATACTTTTCACCCAAGTGCACAAGATGATCTATCAAGGTAGTAATTGACACATAGTACCATATTTCTTCACTTAATTACCTCATGTATATGTCTCATTGCGTTATTACTTCATTTCATTTCATTTCATTTCATTTCATTTCATACCATCCATCCATCCATCCATCCATCCATCCATTTTGATTCTCGTAAGACGTCCACACATGAAGAATGAAGCATTTCCCATCTCCACAATACCTATCCCCCTTCCTTCCTTCCTTCCAATACCTTCCTTTCCTTCCCCTTTCCCAAAATGCCAAAACGCCCAAATGCGGGGAAGAACACGAATCCTACACAACCAACCTAACATCCCGCGAATTTCCCTTACGAAACAAATATCCAATATCTGCATCTCTGCATCTCTTCAGCGGTGAAAAAATGCATGAGGGAATTTGGGATTTCTTTTGGGGGAGGGGGGGGGATAAATGAGGATGTTTTTATTACCTACTAGATTACTAGGTTACTGGGTAGTACAACTAATGCAACTAATTAATGCAAGTTCACCTAACATTCGGGAGCGGGGAAACTGGTATTGGGTTAGTCATTTACTTCTTTTGGGGTTTTGGTCTTGGGGTTGGTTCGGTGTGCCAAGAGAGGTTTTTGGTTTTTGGTAAGGGGGATTGTGTGTAACCTTGATGGTTTGATAGCTTGATAGCTTGTTGTACCGGTAAGGTTAATATAATTTTCTTGACCATGGTTCGGAATTGAATTCACGATTCACAAGATTCACAATATAACGAGCACAACACACGCAATAAAAATCCCTCAATATTCCTTCAACACAGAAGTCAAGATTGGAGAGTTGTTTTGATTATTTAATCCATCGTATTATTAAGGTAATGTAATAGGATACCTAGTAGTTTCATAATAAAACTACCTAGTAACTATGTAGCTATGCTCCCCTCTTCCTTCCTTTTTATCCCCCTGTCTCCTCAAACATAGAAAATCCGGGGTATCATAAAGCAAGTCCCTCTTCGAATTGAATAAAAAATAAGAATCTCCAGGACCTGATTACCTTAGAAAATGGAATGTGCCAGCTGGCAATGTTGTAATTCTTCCGAGGTACCAATCAATAACTTTTTTTGTTCCCCGTTTGCCCCCTTGTCTGCCCGTTTATTACGCCGTTTGTTGAATGCGATGAATGTGATGATGCGAAGAATGGAATTGTGTATTAGGAGTGAAGTAGTAAAGTAGTGATGTTGAAACGCCAATGTAATGCTTCGTAAAGTGTAAAGTGTGAAATCGTCGGTATCATAAAAGTGAAAGAGTTGAAACTCCTCAACCCCTACGAAGATCTCGTAGAAGAAGACCTCGAAGTCCAACGTTCCAAGAATCCCCCACTCCTCACACTCCTAATACTACCATCGCTATCCTCGGAGCTCGTCGAAGTCTTGCGCTCACTAGCTGGTCTTCCACTTGCATAGTTTCCTGCGCCGCCTCGACCTACATGCCACATGCCTCCCTCGCTCATCTTCTTTTCGCGAGTGCTTTGTCGCTCGAGTTCCTCGTCGAAGGAAAATGGTGCTTTCTTCGATGAAGGGAGGATGTTTCCTGCGCCGCCGCGGCCGCTGCTGAATTTAGAGGAGGTTTGGGGAAGACCGCGGGAGAAGAGGGAGGCGGGTCCGCGGGCGGTGCTACCGTCGGTGGTCTTGGGTGCTTTGAATGTGTTTCCTGCTCCTCCTCGTCCCGAATGGATGAATGAGGATGTAGGGACGTGAGGGTGAGGTTCGGTGACTTGGTATCTGGTTGCCATGATTGCTTTTGTTTGATGTGCTCTTGGTGTTGTTGAGTTGATGTTGATTTGTAGGTGTTTGAAGGTTTTCAAGGGTTGTAAGTAGCTTGAGGTTTTGCTGATGAAGTAGTAAATTGATGAAGTGGCAAGTGGTTGATGAAGTAGTAGGTTTTTAGTATTGGATTTAGCTTTGTTTGTATAACTGATAGTAGGCGTTTAGCTTTGGAAGTGAACCAATAATGAGACAATAGTAGCTTCCCAATTGTATGATTGTATGAGTAGTATTTGAGTGGTAAATGAATAACAATTGAGGAATGTGGGCCAAGGTTTCTTATATCCTTTTTTGTTTATTACTTTATTAATCCTCACCTTGTTACCATGTGCGACAGGTGACTCCTCCCAAATACGAGTCACCTAACCAAAAAAAGTCTTTTTTTTCTTTTCCAAGGTCTTTCGTTCTTTCAAATTTCTCACGATGTTTGGCACTTTGCAGTTAGAGGTAACCGCCTTGCCATTAACTGAAGTTACATGGGTCTAATTTTCAGTCATTTCTCGCACATACCATCAAGTCTAGCACTCGTGATGAATTTTGTGGTTACTATTACGAAATCATTAGAAGCTAGATTCTTCTATTTCCATTCGCTTAGCCATAAATCCATGGAAATGATCATTTTAGATCTTCCTTGTCCTCGCCTCTTAGCAAACCTGGGGGTAATTGAAATTCGGATATCCAGTCGATCTTGCAACATCGTGAGAATTTCGTCAAATTCGTCAACAATTTCACATCAGATCTATTATGCACGCCAAGCCGATGAAATAAAAACTTACGCTCGTACGGAGTACATACATTTACTTAGTTACTAATAAGTGGCCATGTGGTGTATGTGGTACGGTGAGGGGCATTTTCTGGAAAAATGTTGGTTCTAGAAAGTGGCACCATGAGAGAAGATTTGTTCTCTTATGCATTTGTGCTTGCTGATCAAGCGGAACATCACATCAAATCTTGGTATGAGTATGAGTACGTGACAAAACGTGCTTCAGGTTGTGAAAGACATAAGATATCGCCATAGTCTCTCCACTCAACAACTGCAAATGAGTTGTAATCACGTATGAAGGGGTATGAGAAGCCTCGGCATACCGTCAATTAGCTTCTGAATGTACAGTCAAAATTCTCCGCTCCGTTTAGATTTTCAGGTACCGTGTGAACCTAAACTTTTTGTGCTACCAAGGGGTAATAGAGATGTCCCAATGGCACAATGACTAGAAAGTTGTCATCAATTTTATGCCCTAATGCAATAAGAGCGAACCAATGAGAACATCGTTGATGAGACATTTCCTCTTTTTTTTCCTTTTAGAATATACCTCCCTATTCGCAAATGAACCAGGGAAGCTCAAAGTTTTGTCTTAGAATAGAGATTTTTTAAGTGATGTCAACACTGAAAAATTTGATCTGTTCCCCACAAGTCAACCAACCCCTTACCGAAGTAAATCCAGCAGGGCTGAAAAACAAACACTTTCATAAGTTTCATTGCTGTTCCCCTGTCTCCCCCGCAAAATTTGAACGCCCATGAAAGAAATTTTCATTTCGATCCACAAATGTGCATTAGACAACATTGACAACATTGACAACGATCAGGAGGTGAAACCAAGATGGAGCAAATGATGGTCGAGACTATTGCTTCTCAATCAATAGTCATCTACCAATCGTTCCTGCGCGCCATCTGAAAAGAGACTCATCGTGAACTTAGACTCTCAATTCCGGAATGCCAATGATTGACTGAATAGGAGACCAAGAACGAGGGCAAATGCGTACATTCATTCCATTTTGAAGCGCTCAGATCCGATTTTCTCATGAAACCGAAGACATTCCATGGCAGACATTGGCAGCTCATATGACCTCTCAAATTATCAATAAACAATTCCCGAAAATTTGAAAGACCCCAGGTTACATTTAATGCTTCATCGGCGCGTTCCACTCGAATCAATTTGACTCCCTGGCCTGGTCGGCGAGCAGTTAGAATGTTTACCAAAGGTAGATGATGACTTCTACCACGTTTGAAGTTTTGAAACAGCAGTTTTATCCTTCATCCCAGCCGTTTGAACTCCAGTGTAGTCAATCATGTAGCGAAAACAACGCGTGCACTCAAATCTGCTTTTCGTAAGCTCATTGCCAGCCTCCCACATCATCGGATTTCAATATAGTTCGCAAATATATATCAATTTCGCGCTCTGTGTCTGATGTGAGAATGTCAAAGAAAATTGATTGTAAGAATTGCCTTTTTGATTATTTATTATTCTCCGCCTCGATTTGATGTGTGTGTTTCTTGGAGGATATTGGCAACAAAGGAAGGGGCAATCTCTTACCGTGATGGTGTTTCGGGAAAGTACCCCAATGCTAAGTGGCGACCTTTGTAAACAATCAGAATTTCAGACTTTGACAAAACCTCCAATTTCAGTTTCTATCACGAACTTTGGAATTCAAATGATAATTTACCTTCATCATACTGCATGCAACTCACGCAGCAAAAGGCTGATGTAGATGATACTATCGTCATCGAATTATCACACACGACGTCAACATTTCGAAGGATGAGAGACATAACATTCTATTCCACAAACCGCATGATACATTATTTTCCAAATACAAGCTGTATGATGGAATGGTTGCAGCCATCACAAAACTCATTTCAATAAAACCCTACCGGCAGCGTTCAGCCTTGCATGATGCAGAATATATAACCATGGACGTTGGAATTGCAGACGCTCTTTTCGTCAATCTTGTGTACATGCATTGAGCACCAACGAGAAAAGCAGAAGAGTATCATTGCTCTTGAATGTCGAGGTACGAGAAGTTGTCCAAACTCACACCCTATTGAGTAGGTGCATGATACTAGAAGAGCATGAGCCGAAAAATCAAAACTGGAGATCAAATAGAGCCGCAGGTAGTTACTAACGCAATAAAAAACGTGATTACCCAAAGCAGCACAAACCATATACCGCCTTGAACGCCAATGCCAATGATCAGATCATTTTTTGGAAGCAGGCACTTACTCTACCACTTGATAATCCCATCCATATCCGCGTATGCTGACATTCACATGCAGATTCTCTCCCTTCAATCGAACCATTTCCTTTCCATCAATCAATTCTGTTATAGTCTCCATCGAAACCCTGCAATTACAATTCTCTTGGATGTGGTGCAACAGAATTAGTGGAAAACGCGTGACTGTGATACCACACTTCCAGTTCGGTGGCCCGTCCCATGCTTACTTTACCTACCCGACCATCGTTATCTTTTTTTTTTTTTTTGCTGAAGAATTTGAGGGCCGAAAACTACCGAGTCAAAAAATGAGGCTTACGATGTACCTGATCGCTTTGATTCACATATCCTCGTCATATAGCACGACTCCCATGATAAGCCCTCGGAGTTTATTGGCTTTTTACATCGATGAGATGAAGCAATGATACCAGCCAGACATATGTAGAGGTGCATAACACATCACGACATGCAAAGGAAATCGTGATTTTTCTTTTTTCAAGAAAATGGCAACAAGATATGATGTCGCAAGCCTGACTTTCCTTCAGTACACAAAAGCAAAATTGGTAATTTGGGGAACATAACTGGGCGCGGGATAATCTGCCAACTGCTTCGCATGGCCTCTGTCTCCTATCTCGATCATTACACTTTCTTGGAATCGATGCCAGTCACATGGCCTACTCCATAACGAAAAGTTGCGTTACAATTCAGAGCAGCAAATTGTCACCTTACACTGCTGAAACATTCACTTCATATCGAGATATCGTTTTCCTGTCAATTTCAGAGGTAGCTCCTCTGCAATTAGCTTGCCAATTGAATTGCTCTATCAAACAAATATTACTTTTCACACAGGACTAATTGGATGGTATAATTAGAAAACGACATATTAACTGCGATTCAGTAAAACGAAGGTGTGGAAATGCTGGCACCAATTAAAAAATAGGGCACACCTTATTGGTGCATTAGAATATGCTGTACAAACATTTTCCTATGGAAATCCGTCGACATCAATAATCTGGGTGTCTGACAATGAATGGAATGTTCTTTAATGAATGTTGAGACAGACGAGGCAATTGGGGGGAGTTCAAGAAAAGCCGATCCTCCTGAGGTTTTCCAAGTGTATCGTTGTGGAAGAACTTTATCGGCAGCAAGTAAGTTTACTCTTAGTCGCGATGCATTCGCGCTACTGGCATCAACTATGTCGTGTCCCCCTATGGCCTGTTTGATACTAATTCAAAATGAGAAAAACTATGTGGAAATCAGGGAATTGGCTGGAATTCAATCTCGAACACCAAATGATATTCTTTTATTTAGATAGATGTTGGATAATGGGAACAGTTCACCCTATCTGCTGTCATCAAAAACTCCCAAAGGCACCACCCATGCTTGCGAAAATATGTTGTACGCACCTTCCACCATCGAAACCCACGAAATATGTCCCCGTGACAATTCTCCGGATTTGTACGCCGTCCATATTCCTTGTGCGTCCAACTTTCTCGATCAAAATAGAAACCCCGGATACAAAGCGAACACTAAGAGGAGAGGATACAAAGATACAAGAATATCCCACGTGGAACATTTGAAGAATGGTATAGGCTGATTCCCTGACCTCCACTGGAATACCGAAGTTGGTACTTTTGAAAACTGTAAAGTAGCACCAAGTCTCAACCCCAAAGGAAAGAGTACATATAAATAAAAACCTCCAAAACACCAACCAAAAAATGTCTCCCCTTTGGATGGCATGACCCCCCAAGATTTTTTTCAATTTGCTTCTCAAACTGTGATCCTTGCAGTCAAGAAGATTCAATTCATGCCGTATTCCGATATCCCGAATCACGAAAATGCCATTGTACACCCGACCGACTCGTTGCATCCCGACGGCATGACCATCCATCCATATTCATCGTCCCGAGCCCGCGGAATTTTGCAATCATCAACTCCATTTCTCTCAACGATCGCTCTCGACGGTACACAATGTCGAATTTGCTTCGGTATATCCGTCTATCTTTCCGTGTCTACCATTCAGAATGATCCTAGGGCTACCATGTATAACCCAATCCTATTCTCCACGCCTTAAAACCTGAAATGTGGGTTCCTTACTTCGGTCTCTTCTCAGTCCTAGACTGATGTCATAGACAATCTTTTACCACAAGGTGCTACGTTTTTAAAACTCAGTTCCCACCAATGCATGAAAATCCCGATCCATTTCAAACCAACGTAATCAGAAAACATGAACGCCAAAACCTGACAAGGACAAAACTCATCCACTATTTCCGGCTCCGAGCACACGAGGAGTCCAATTATTTAACAGCTCTCCCACCTTTTCCGTTCTTGCCCTTTCCGGAAGAGCGTGTTACCTCTCGAGTCCTATGAGCTGGTGCAGCATGCATATTATTGGAATAGCAGCTCGTGGAAGCGGAGTGATATGGGCAAGGTCTGTAAGATGTCCCGGAACCCTGGCAGCCGGTGCAATTTTCTCTGGGGCACTTTGTTAGATACTATCAAGTGTATTGAAGGGAATGTGGAAGTGAAACATGTCGGGTAAGTATTTGAAAATGCTTACAGCAGTCTCGCAGCGCCACCGCAATACTGACACGTTTCCAACACGTTGCCATTGAAACAGCAGTTATAAGTTTCTTGGTTGGAGTATAGATGCGACATTGTAGAGTTGACGTTGAAAAACGTTGATCGGGCTCAACTGTGAATAGTACTGTGGTAAGGGTACTGCGGTATGTGATGGGAGATAGTTTTTCGATGATGTCAAAGATAGAAAGCTTTCAATAAGCCGGAAAGGGGTTCAGGTTATATATGCGGCTGTAGAAGTAGGCGACGATTTCTTTTGACTATAAAGTGGAGTTATGTTGTCATGAGGATTCCAAATTCTTCCCTTAGTTGCGGCAATCTTCAGTCTTCTTATACAGATAATACTCCTTTGCATCTCTTCTCAGCTCTCGTCATGGAAAGAATTCCCCACGCTTTTCTAAGGCCAGTCAATCCCACCCCCATGCAATCTCCTCACCGTCAGCATTTTTGTTTTAAAAAAACACATCAGATATCGTGAGAATTCACCCGGACAGACAGCTTCATGCACATGGTATTAGGCACCACTTTCCTCACCAGGCTTCACCGCTCTTGAGACTTTCGAACAAGGAAATTCTTGTCCTCTCTCGTACATATCTTCCTCTCATCCCATAATTGGCTACTCGCAAAGCAAGAACAATTTATCAAAAGTGCAAAATGGTCTGCTGATCTGCTTTCCCTCCTGATAGATATGCTGGTAATATACCAACCACTTTACAACAAGAAGTCTGGGGGTAGTTTCGATTACGCCATTACGAGGATGGCTTTTTTCTGTCATTTTCGATTTCCCGACGCATTGGGACCTAGATACACTACATGAGGTTTCACCAGCAGAGAAGGTATGAAAATGACTTTTGGCTTGTAATTGGTAAATTCGTGGGTGCAGTGCATATAGGGCAAAAAAACGCGCTGCGAAATAGAGATGAGGTGCTGGAAGGAGCAAATTTCCGAGGTTTGTGCGAAGGAGCACAAAGATTATCTCTTCCGAAATGATCTGAACTCGTGGGTACTTCATGGTACCCGCCATTCTGCTCGATACCTTTTAAATTGGCCCAAGGACGCGACACCGTTAGATAGAAAGTGACAGGAAAGGAACGGTTCAACCGACGGTACGAATCTTTCACACGCATTAATCTACGGATAAAACATCAACGATGTTGTCGTCTCTTGTCTCCCTCTTCATTTGGAGTAGCCCCAAACCATCGGTTTAATCCTAACGGCCTAGTGGCGTTTTGTACACCTTTCCAAGACTCACCTCCACGCTTTTGAATACCCCGCCACAAAATTAGATGACCACTTCTCGAAACAACATTCATACCGTTTAGAAAAATTGCTCGAACGAATTCCATACACTGAGCCAATCTTATTATTTACTATGGACGGCACCGTTCTGGACACCTCGAAGTTTCATGCAGTTAGCCGTATGTCGGGATTTATCACCTATGTGGCTGGCTTGATCATTCATCTATTCGCTCGATTATATTTAACACTTCATGTTGTGCACAACGCTGTGTAACTGCCGTGCCTCGTACTGCCGTTCGAGAACGAATAGTTGCATGCAATTGACTTGAGTGTAAGTGCATATCGAATGTCATGTATAGAATGATCTGCATAAGTATGTGAAGATTTCATCTATGCGTCTTTCAAGGGTGTCTGTGAGGGAGAAGGATCTCCTGAGTGGGGGTTACGCCAAGGGTCGTGAGGACAATGATGACAATCCTCGAGGAGTAGGAAAGGGTGCCTTATTTTTAGGCTGGCCGAATGAGCGCTAGCCACGAAGTTTCTGTGTAAGATGTCGAGGTACGAGGAGTGAATCAAGAAGATGAGACGTTCCGTTTTCCTGAGTTCTTTCTTTCTTTCCTTTCGCTCCGTCGAGGAGATTAAAAAGTTTTCGAATTAGAGCATACACTTTCACTTCCTTGTGTTCCTTGGTACAGCATCACTTCATTCTGTATCACAACAGCAATCCTTATTTTTCAACTTTTTTCACATTAATACACTCACAGACGTTTTACCCACAGACATTCTCACATAGTTATCGATCTGCTGCATATTTGACTGGCATGCATAAATCACGCGTCACCGCCTCTGCACATTCATTTGACCCAAAACTCGATGGTCCCTGCATTTGTGGTATTTTCTTGGAACAATCTCAAAATTGATAAGATATGATTTATCATTTTGTTGTTCTCAGAGCTTGTGGTTGGATTACATGATATAACGCCGTTTCGTTCGCCGGCGTCGGGCAGGATATGTGCGTACCCGCTATACGAACCGAATCCTACCCAGCTAACTTTTCCACTTGGGAAATGACTCGACTAATCCTCCCTGAAGTCGGGTTAATTATACCCAAGTACACCCTCCCGATGCCATGGAACCAGTTATTTGTGTACCGATCCATCTTTACCGTCGGAGCGGATACCTCACCGAGTGATTTCTTTCAATGCAAGTAGCCGTTTCCTTTCCACTCATCCTTCCTTCTAGGTTCATTTTCATCCCATCACCATTGCTGATTCTTGATGATTAGATATGATAAGTCTAATTTCACTTCTTTTCTCGGGCATAAGCTAAGCTGAGCAGCATGAGTTAGAGCAGTCAATGAATGCATAGCACGGTGATCTTCTCAGTCGGCCCTCGCCGTGTACGCAGGTAGCCGTTCAGCGTTCTGCATGCTGATGTACGGGGATTGCTTAGCTATAGTTCTGACTTCAATGATGAATTTGAAATCAAGGATTTACATACTTGGAAGGCTTGGAAAGGTTTGTGGTTCTTGCAAGGTCCCTTGTTGATATATACAGTGCTTCACTTAATGTATGCGAGGGGAGCTATTTGGCCGAAGTAAAATAGCCGGTGACTGAAAATGTCAATAACAATATCCGTTTCAAGCGTTTCAAGCTTATGTCCTTTCTCTTTTGCTAAGACTACACGAAATTCTCCTCACACATATCAAAACAATCCACTTTAATATCAAACGAGCCCCCAAAACACAACCTCATAATCTCCATGCCTAAATCCCTAAATCCCCACCCACGAATCAACAAATCCCAATCGCTCCAATATATCCACGTTGAAAATGTTCCGCAGATGAGGCTTTCTTACATACATATTTTTCACACAATATACATATCCATTATGCAGCCATCCGTCGTGCATATAGTCACATGCTGTCACATGCATATCTTGTTTACTTCCCCTCTTCTTCATCTCGTGAGATTACTACCCCTCTTCTTGCAGTTTAGTGGTTAGGGGGTTAGGTGAGTAGGTTCAGTCGAGCTAGGTTTGGATAGTAGGGGAGGTGATGTCGATGCTTTGTTTATGTTAATTGGTGAGGTTGATTGGTGAGGTTGATTGGTGAGGTTGAGGTTGGCTTGTTTTTGTGGGTTTTGATTGGGGTGGGGTTTGGATAAATGGGGGGTGGGATGTGTGGTGATGTATGGGATTGGATTGAGTTGCAGTTAGTGGACTGGACTGAGCTGCGTTGTAACAATGAACATTGTAAGTAAATGGCAAATCTTGACATGCAGCTGGATAAATTGGGATGGCTTGCGAAGGATAATGTTAAATTTGGAAATTTTTGTGAGTGTATGTGGACGGAATGGATGGAATTAGATGAATTAGATGGATTGTAAAAGATGCGCAGTGAAGCGGTGAATGGGGAGTGTGGGGTGGGAGTGAGATGATCGATGGATGGGGAAAGAGTATGGGGTGGTGATCGTAAGGCTGTCGGGAAAGTGGGAATTTTGTTCTGGGAGGATGTGTGTGGAAGTTCTTTTTGTTTGGATTTGGCGGGGTGAGATGGCTGGTGGTTCGAAATTGGATGTTGGAGATTGGAGGTTGGAAATTGGAGATTGAGGGAGATGGTGGTTAGTTGGGTGTTGATGGGAGTGGTAGGGTGGTGAGGTCATTGATGGGTGGAGGTGATGTAGCTATGTATTATGAAGTGGTAGATAGTCTCTACTTTCTGCTTTTGCAACTCGCCTTTAACTGTTTTTTGTGGAGTTGTCTGCTGCTACTGCTTTTGATGATTTGAATTTTATTTGATTTGAGTTCGATCCTTGTATTGTATCTTATCTACTTTCTGTGCATTGTCCGTTTTTTCTACTTTAAATAGATTTCCTACTTGTGTCTCGAGTATCCGGATGATTTATCTCCCAAGTTCTGTTTGTTACTTATGTAAGTAAACAAATTTCTTACCTTGTTGCTATAGCACCGTGGAAGAAAGATTCTTATTGATTGAACCTTGCATGTTGCGTATTGCATTGATATAGTAATCAAATCAAATAAATAACCTTACTACCCATAAATCACCTTTGCTTCTCTATATCTTACTTATATCCTATACAAACTCCCCAGTCGCCATTAAGCTCCCCTTCATCTAACACTAAAATCCCTATAAATTCTACTGCTCAGCTCAAAGAATCTTCGAACTTGATCCGAATTTGTACCGGTCAAATCATTTATTAATGTGAGAATATAGCTCTTTTATTGATCTTCTTCTTGTTGATGACTTGTTGTTTCTTCCCTCGATTTCTTTCTCCTTGGTGGTAGTATTAGTTAGGTGAACAGTCTTAATAAATTAGTGTATTGTGCATCCCCTCCAGTAGATTAGATTAGATTGCGTGGATCAAATATCTGTGCTTATTTCTTGACTGATTTGAGTGAAGTACATGAAGCGATTTTGAATGGTTCAGCCCGTGTTTTGATTCTTTGGGAGGTGAATTTTGTTGGAATAATAGGTACTGTAGGTAGGCACTCGGATGGAATATAAAATGTGTGTTTTCGTGGTCAATTATTCTGTTGTTAAGTCGGCGAATGTCTTCCACTATGGTTATCGTTATGGTTGTGGTGTTAATTTAACTTATCACGTATATGGGGTTCAGAGAATAGATTCGTGTTTTGATAAGATGGTTGGTTGTGTGAGGAGTGGTGGGTATGTGTAGTAGTCGTGAGGTGATATCACTTCTCAACGCAGTTTTAGAGTCGGTGGTATTGTCATGTCCAGATGAATTCTTAGCCAACCCGGAAACGCCAAGGCTGTTGGATACAAGTATACCCACCAGTCTGAAACGGCTGTAGTCCTGTTACCATATGATGTAATGGGTGGGCGATAGCTAATGGCATGTACGAGTAAGCAGACGTCTGTTGCAATGAGCACGTGGCATGTGGCGCTATGTGGTTATGTGTGTATCATTTTCGAATATCATGAGATTCGTACATGTAGTTTGAGAACAATTCTATTCGTGCGCAAGAGATTCTATATGGGTAGCAATGCCACTTAGAAAAATTTCCCAATACCTGGGGTTTCTCAGTCGTAGGACCTCCTGCATTCGAGATATCTAAGGTACTTATACAAATCCAGGTGGAGAGCCAAGAGATTATCGTAAATTGCCTCTTTATTTCCCTTCTCCCGCTGCCAATGAGGTCATTTCTTTCGCTCGCAATAAACCGTCTTTAAAATCATTTCATTTGGTGATTCAAATTGGGTTAGGGATTGTGCTCATCTTTGGAGAATATTTGCACAAAATAATTAACTTCTGGCATCGGTGTTGATGCTTTGATGGAGTTTTAAAATGAGGTCGGTTGTCCGCCTCTCACCAAGCTAGCGTCCTACTATCAGCCTCTATTTTGTTTCTACTTTGTAAATGTTCAGGTTATATACATTAATTTGGAAGCAGAAGACTGTGTAAAGTACAAAATCATTACCACCATAACCTGCTGCTAAAACTTAGCATGCTTTGCCGGACACGTAGAGTGGTGCAACGAAGTAGATCTTCCATCTTCCATGCCTTTACGCAGTCGTAGTCTGCCAGTCTCGTCTTATAATTGTTATTGCACAATTTGCCGAGTAGTATGTCCTTTTGTGATTTTCATATGTTGGCCAAAGGCTTGTCATGGTTGGATAGATACCAGTTAGTGCTGCAGCTGAACAGAAGATGTCTTGACTTGATATATTGTGCGTTGTTGTTGTTGAGATTGACTTGGCGGTGTTGGTGAAGATTGGTTATTACTGTGTGCCAGGCTTTTGTACCGAAAAAGGGTTTTTCGAGTGTCATGTTTGGTGGGTCAAGGCCTCGTGCTATGTTCTTGGGAGGATTTATAGTAGGGTCCTTGTGCCGTAGGTGATGTAACCATAGATATATGAAAAGCCGCGAAGTTTGGGAATTAGGTAGAGTTATGTGGAATCCAAGACCTGCCATTGATGCGAGCATTTTGTTTCATTATCCAGATCGGGAGATGTAAATTGGACTGATCAACATGGTAATTCTTGCCTGCATTGAGATTGATTTGCGTGATGATGGTCAACGAACAAAGCTGATATTGTGCCTCGCCCGTTTCTGCAAATCCACGATACTACGATGTGTCAATTAGCCATAGCCTAGAGACCATCTCAGGAACTTACCATGATATCCGAGCCCTATACTGTCTTGTGCACATTTGAATAGCAAAGTTAATGGTTTATCCGTGTGACTGCTGTCTACACATTTGCCAATGCCAGCTATTCCGACTTTCTCTGACTTCTTCAGTCCGAGCGGAGGGGTTGATGAGTGCAGATTATTGTTGTTGGGGCTTCTCATATTTGAGAAATCGGTTCTTGGACTTATTCGGAGGAACATCAAATACGGATATACAGGCTTGTCTTCCAAGTTTTTTGATACGATTGAAATAGCTTCCTAAAATCTCTAAGCTGGGCGTATTAACATCTCAATGGTGATAATGATAGAAACCAGGGTAGGCAGTTGCCTTAATGCAGCCAATTCATGGCATAGCCTCTTTCTATTTTCCTGAAAGTGTGTGATTAGATTCACTTCTGAGGGATTTTCAGCCTAGGCATTGAGGAAAAAAATTGTTGAGAAGCGTAATATGAGATGAGAACAAGATGAGGCGATAAATATACACACAATGCCTTACCTTAACAGAATCTTGCAGATGAATGAGTTCATTATATCCTAAGAACCTAAGCATTGTTTGTTGTGTTGTGTCACTGATTCAAAATTGTGAGGTTAAAAACATATCCTACCCCTCATTCAACTCGCTTATAGCCGAGGAATAAGTAGCAGCTCGAACCACCCCTGACTCCAAAGTTCAATTATCAACAAACATACATTTATAGGCATTATAATGATTATTTTCAAATGAGTTATTTATTTCTTGTGAACTTTTGGCTTTACACCAAGCTGTCTATCATGTTAATACTCTTTTTAGATAGTAATTTGCGATTTTCAAACAATTAATAAGCCTGAGCCTCGAGGAACACTTCAACTATTCTTGAGCCCTATGAGTGAAAGAGCTGATCTCCCAATTTAGATTGATATTTAATTGATCTGAAAAGTCAGCGTATCAATGAATATTCATGACAAACACCCGAAACACTAAAATTTCAGATATGCAACAGTTCAGAAGAACTTGTTATTACTGGGTGGGCTCAATCAAACACGGGATCTTCAGGTGATTAATGTTTTGGAGATTCTCTCCTGCAACTGGCTGGCTGATCCAACAGATGAACTCAAGATCTTTGGTTGCATATCTGAAGTTCTAGTGGCGTTTGAAAATGAGCTAGCTAGAAGTATCTCCCGTCATTGTCCAACTTATTCCGAAGGTGATATGTTTTCGGGACTTACCTCAAAATTAGACGTATCTTACTGGCTAGGCTGCTCACTTCAGAACGCCACTAATCTCACACAGATGTGCAACAGAAGAGCTTAAGATCGAGAATACCTACCAAGTTGTCCCGTCTTTTGTGCTAGACGGCTCATATTTTACCCTGGAAAGCCAATGAAAGCTTCAGAAAGACGATAGTAGCCTCGTAGAGCCTTAAAAAGAAGAAACGGAATAGAAGTTTTGCTATTTGGGGCATTTAGGCTTAAATTTAAGGCGAATGGCTAGATTTGACAGAATTTGACAATAGATTGGTGAAAATTTTCGAAAATTGCCAAAAAAAAATACAACGAAATTTCGAAAACAATCGAAAGCTTCTACACTACACTACATTACACCACTACCACTACCACTAAGAAATGGTTCTTTTTGGCTGGGTCGTACCCAATTGGGTTTATCCTGTTGCTGTGTTCGGTAGCGTATGTAAATTTCAAAAGCTTTCAGACCATTTCTAAGGATTTTCGACCAATATTGACTAATGAAATGCGAGAATATGCTAACAACTGTTTTGAATAGGCCATCGTAGTCTTCTCCATCCAATACTGTATCAAATATCTTGCCAATAGGCCAGACACGGCGGCCCCGGCATCCGAGCACCATGAGTTGCAATTTTGGGAGATGATCGGCGCCGGTGCTGCCCGCGCTCGTGCTCGTGCTCATGCTCATGCTGCTGCTGAGGAGGAACGAGCTGTTGGTGGTGGAGCTCGAGAGCGAGGAGGAGAGGAGGAAGGAGACATCGGTTTGGCCCGGCCCTTGCCATTGGCAGGATGAAAGATCACGTTTTTGTTTGTGCCTGCGGGCAATAATCTGCTTGGTCTAAAAATGGAAGCCTCATCTCTGCACACTAAGGATGTTTACTCCGCTTTTGTGAAAGAACGACGATTTATACGAGTGCCAGGTAGAGCTGAAGAACTGACTAGTAAATGGCAAGAGAAGGTAACACAAGCCACTGATTGGAGGCCGGCGAGAACAGGGAAGTCTCCTCTAACCCCCTTTGTTAACCCTGTGGGAGAGATGCTTACTAACTACTTAATAATGCCAGAAAGACCTAGAATACTGTGCAATATGGAACAAAGGTCTCAAAAGATTCGATAACACAGGTTGGGCATCTGCAGGGACTGTGGAAGTAAGGAACAATGCTCTGCAAACCTTCAGCAAATAAGGGTAATTCTGATAAGAACTTGAGTACAGATGGTCTACAGCCTCGACAGCTTCGATGGGATAGATTGGGTAGCTACAAGAAGTCAAAAGTAAGGAACAAACTATCTGCAAACTTTCTGACAAAGAGGACTAATAATTGCAAAAAGTCTAGACACAGAAAAGCTGTAGCCTCATGAGCTTCGGGGAGATAGACTAGATATGCAAAGGAAGTCTAAGGTTTGAAAATGGTTCTCTGAATACATTCGATGAATCAAAGCTAACACTTACATAGAATTTGATACAGAGAAATTAAAAGCTCAAGAGTTTCGACAGAACAAGAACAAGTGGTGTGAAGTTTTGGCATTCTAGGACAGATTATTAGGAATCCCATTGAATTTACTACAGGAAATACACACAATCTCAATTTCAAGAGTCCCAACTCAGAATTTATTATCGAAACAATACTGGAGCATCACTAGTCATTACAGAACAAGTCCTTAGACCACAGTAATACAAATATGGAGGAAGTTAAGCAGGAATACTTACATCTTTGAAATAAAAAAACAGTATCAGATGGCATATGATCGAAAGACTTTGGTACAGAATACATATATTCTCGAATACTACAACAAGAATTTTGAAGTTATGGTCGGGTAGATATAGCAGTGAGATTATAAAGTCTTGAAAAGTGTTGGGTTTGACTATATGTCCCGTCGGATGTAGTTGAGGGGTAATTGCTCGAAGTGAGAACTTTGAAAGACTTTTGGAGTCTGCAGATAGCATTAATACCTTCACCCAGATAGATGTTTTCTTTATAGAGCAAGAGAATAGAGATCTAGGAATCCTGTAGGTTATTGGTGATGTATAACATAAGGGGCTTTGAGACTATAGTACCAGATGTAGATTTGAAGTTCCCTTGTCCAGAGTAATACTGTAGCAGCACAGTCGATGCATATCTAGGATGGGAAGAGTAGAGCTCATTTGAAGTTGCAATCTATAATTTGAGAACAATCTCCTGGATTCTTTGCAGATTGTGCACAAGTATTACTTCACCTTCGTCCAGTGGAGCTGTTGTCAATGTCTTCATATGTTGAATGTGACTAACTCTCAGCTTTGCAGCCCTACAAGCGCTCATATGGCGCTTTCCATGCAAACGCGCATTGATGTAGAGATGAAGTAATGAGTTTATCGGAGCAAGTTGAAGCCATTGAGGCCTCAAGTATCCTCTGGTCCTTAGAACTTCAAGCCACTCTTGATATTCCTGATTGTGCCTCGCTGAGTCTATTTCCTAAACCCAAGTTCGTGAATTTCAGCAGCTCGGCGAGTGGAATGCATTATTATCTTCCTGGGACCTTCTCAAAGTCTTGATGGCAGGAGTATCAGAGGCGATGACCATGTTGCGGGTGAGGTGCTGCTGAAGATAATGCCACTTAATTACTGCCGAACAGTGCTGAACAAAAGCTCGAGGCCGTCTCTAGATAAACTTGAGTCCGTACGTTACATTAAAAAGTCGTGGACTTTCTCCTACCAAAATTAGTCTACTACCTAATTATAGCAGGCCTCATTGGGAAGGAAGCTGAAGATGGGTGCTAGGGCGCTCTCGCTTCTTCAATCTAAACTTCTCAACCTCAACACCAACCAAACGGTTCTTCTTTTGACCTTCCACCACTTTATAAATTCAAAACACATAATTGAGATAAACATGCCATTTTTTGGGATGGCGAAGATGGTTATACCCGAGACATGCAACCAGCCACCTCAATTGTTTGCGATGTAACCCTGCAGATAACCATGCAGGGTTGCACAGACTCGCTCGGGAACTCTTACCATCATGCATATATCACGACAACAATCCGCTAACTTGCATACTCCATAGCTTTCGAGGATTTCGAATCGATGTAGCCTCTTACGATAAATACTCTCACCAGGGTATGCCCTGAAGCTTCGAGAATACCCAATTCCTCCTCCGATTCTTCTTCGATCATGTCGCCAAATCCCAAAAGTCCTCCTTCAATTCATCCATGATTGTGCCGCAGACGGGTCCGAGGAAAGCTGGCATCAACTGAGTAGAGAATTTGGTCGACTACATAACTCTCAAGTTAACCCATCCAGAAAAGCCACAAAGCTACCTCAAATGCCAATGACGAAATTCGATCTTGACTTTGAGCTACCATGCGGACCTACACAGCAGCATAAATCTTACTCTACTATCAACACCGCAGCGGGGGTGAACTAAACAGGCTCTTTTCAATGGCTAAAAAAATATACTTTCGTCTCTCACTTCACCGACACTGGGGCCCCTTCCCCGAAAATGTTCGAAATTGGTATAAAAGATAAATCTCTTGCTTTACTTGTATCTACAAATGTTTACGAAGCCTTTTGACAAGCAGTTGCGGCGAGATTCTGATCTATCCTGAATCAGACTGGACATGAAGCTTCAACACCAACTATTTCACCTGAGGAACCGAGACCCACATAGCTCGAGAACGAGGTTGGTATGAACAGTCTATAGGTGCTAAAATCTGGAAAGCGTCATTAATTATGATATCATTAGAGTCCTCTGTCATTCCAAGTCTCATCTGAAGTTCAAATAGACAGTTAGAACAAATTCGGAAAGCGCCGATCGATCAGCAATCCACGTGGCAGATGCCAAAGATCGAGCCATAATTTTGATCCAGAAGTCTAGGGCACTTGCATTGGTTTCTTCTTGTGGCTGAACAAAATTTCCGTTACATTGCAATGACTTTGACGAGCAGAGCTTCGGAGATTTCGATATTAATAACGTACATTCCTAGAGTCTCTGGAAAACGAGCGTTTTGGTATGCTGCAGGGAAAGCAAAGACTTGGGATTATAGTCATACGACAATATATCATTTATGAATACATGCAAATTATTCATCAAGTGGGGCGGCGGAACATACACCCCATTGAATCTGATATTGCGATTGACTTTAGATCAAGAAAAGCCATCGATAGAGTCAAAGGACGACTCCATCAAGTGAGCAGCGATGAACTCTCAAAAAGCCGTCTTTCTCCTCTTATGTTCATGCTGACAGAACCAAATAGACTTGCGCTGCAGGGCCCGCCTACACGACATCTTCCCTTACTAGGTTTGACCTATTTTGTGACCGAATCTAACAACTTATCCAACCTACATCAAAGCGCCGCCGCGACTTCAAACCCCTCTGGAAAATTGGCTTCGAGCCATGTGCACAAATGTGCATCTATTGTCTCGCAGCATACTCAGTAGCGGCTTTGGATCTGGATGGTAGCACTGAATGCGAAAAAGATTCAGCTAAAAGTCGATACCACAAAGTCATAAAGGTTTAACTTTTGTCAATCATCATGGCCCATACATGAATCAGAAGCTTCTCCTTTAGGGTGCTATCCATTTGTCGGTATGTGCGACTCCCTACGGAAACCTTGTTACGACTTTTACTTCCTCTAAATGACCAAGTTTGGATAGCTTTCCGCCTCATCACAATATCAGACTCCATATTTGAAGAATACTTTGCTTCTGAGCATATGAACTTAGATATTAACATAACGTGCGGAAGATCGACCCAGGCTTCTCCGAGAGGTGTATGTATGTAACAATGAAAGCCGCCCGAACATAGCCATGGAATGTTCTAGGAGAGGAGATGAACATAGATCCAAGTGGTTCTAAATCAATGACATTCATTGCCTCATTCGCTACCTAAATCCATTGTCCTCCATAAAATGCAGCAAGAACACCATTTTACAACATTAAGGTGCCGCTGTGGTATTGGGTCCAGCTTGGCCCAGAATGATACGGTTAGAAGAGATACAAAATGGAAGACATGTAACAGGAATCTTATGCCTTTGATACTTTATCGCCAAGTGGCTCGCCTGAGTGTGGCATTCCATCCAACATATTCCAAAATCATATATTCTATCTCCTACTACCATGAATTGAGATGTATATGTGAGCATATTCTCGAGCCTTTGGTTTCTTAATCGGCTTCACAATATCATCTTGTTTCTAGCGCAGAAAACGTGGCTTTAGCGGCGAGATGATGACCATTCCTGCCTCCCTGAAACCACTCTCTGTTGTCCGCAAAATATCAATTCAATACTCTCAATAACAAATAATTGCCAAGAGTGGAGGAGGTCAATCATCTTTCCCACGAGCCTGGAGGTTCGGGTCGGAGATTCACCGTGTGCATGTAGATTAGCGATGGCAGTATTAAAACTATGAATGGAAGATATGAAAGTTCTACTTCTCATGGTAATAGCTGTGTGAATGCTGAAGGCGGAGGTTACACTCCACAATCAAGATTTCGACCTTGAAGTGATGTTCGACACACACATTGGATCATGCGAAGTATGCATGTGTTCGTTTTTACATACTCACCGTTCGTGGAGCGCGAAGTCGCCTGTGATATGCCAACAAGTATAACATAATCAAACAGGATATTTGCCAAGAGATTATCAGACTCACTTGACCGAGTATTTTTTTCAAATGGCCAATATTCAATACCTTTAGAGAATATCAACATCAAGGGAATTCATCCCACAAAACCACGTTTTTGACATGCGTTCATAGATAAGCTATACGGTAAGAGCATACCAACCTATGGTATCATTTTCCAGAAATAGACTTGTAACCCGTCTGAATTGGTCATGATCTGAAACATATCCTTCGCAAAGAAGACCTCGGCCCCCTCACGCCACAACTTCTCTAATTCACTCGAAAGCATTGCTGCTAAATTTGTGGCAGTACCGGACGACATGTGCGAAGCCCTATCTTCAGTCAATCTTAAAAGTGTTTACACTTCCACTTCTTTTTGAGCTTGGCTGCTTCTTTCCTTGACCTGACAACCATCACCAGATGAAATAAATCAGTACTTCAACACGCTACTTCCTTTTTTAAACTTTCCTGTCTCCTTCTATCATAGATAGATCTGCTTAATAGCAAAGTACCCTTCTTATTGTAACCCCTTTATCGCCTTCGGATTGCTGTGGTTACATCGTCAATCCTCAACTTCTTCTAATTCAAATTTAAACCGCACAACACAAACAAGATAACCCGGCACACTTTTGCAATTCGAACGTTAGACGCGTTGATCTACTGGTTTAGTTCAACAGTTTGATAATTCATCGCATTATTTGTACGTATATCAGCACCCCTCACCTGCTTGGTTTATGTAAATCTGCAATGGCATTATGTTGCGCTCTTTGTTGATACCATCAACAAACATCAAACTTGAGAAATCTTGGATCGTTCCTTTTTACAAGCAATCAACCAAAGCAGTGTGTGCGTTTGCTCCGAAGTACCAGTTTACCTTTCCAGCAACTTTCATTCTTCTCACAGTATTCTTGATCAGTACCTGACGATTGCGTAGGCATTCAAGTTATATCCCAAAATTCTTGGAAGTAAGTTATCTAATTTTCTCATCGTTGTCCCTGCAGCTTGCCCCTGTTTTTGGCAGAAGAATTGTGGTCTGTGGCTTACCGCAAACAACTGCAGGTTTCCGCAGGCTTCCAACCTTATTTGGAAGAGCAAACGGCAAAGACTCATAAGAAGCTTTCCTCAAAGCTCTAGAAGAATCCTTATTAAAAGTCTGTTGCAGTCATTATTCTTTATCCTTGCTATTCTTAAGAGTGTTGGCTAATCTGATAAATCATTGATCAGGATTCCCAAAAATCTCATTTCATCACATTACGACTATACACCGTTCGTACCTTTAATTTTCACATCTCTCTTCACTCTCTGATATTTCCTTCTCTATCAAATCTTCATCATGTCAACTCAAGTCAAGACTTGTTCTAATATAAAATTTTCCAACTCTCCTGAGTCTTCTCATGAAAGTTGTGATGCAGTCGATGCCATCGATACGGAAATGACCTCCCCGCTAACATCGATCGATAACGATAGTACCCGTAGCTTTACTCCCGACAAGATGGATGCTTTTCATTCAGCTCGCGAACGTGAGGAGCGTATCCGTAGGAACGGTCATACACCTAGCCATACACCTACTCCATCTATGGCTATGAACAACATGAACAATAACGGCAGCGTCTGGCGTCGCCAGTCTTTCTGCGACCCTGCTTATGCGGGTCCAGAAGGTTTTACTCCGCTGACTATGGTTCGCCCTGGCCCCGTTTATCCTTTGCCTGAGCAAATTAACTCCGCCTTTGCCTATGGTATTCGCCGAGCTGATGGTTCTTATACACGACTTCTCCCGGCTGATGAGCTTCCCGCTCTCAACGGCATTCCCCGTCACCAAGGTCCAGAGGGACTGATTATTGTTCCGGAGCTTCAGCATGGCTCTCCAAAGCCAGAGCGTGCTACTCCCATGATCCCAAACAAGGTACGTTTTGGGGATTTTTGAATTCAGATGATATGCTGACATTAGTTGCTGAAGGTCGTTGCAAAGCTGCCACCACTCGCTCCACCAATGTTCGGACTCAACCAGCAAGGTGGTTTCCGCCGACCAGGTGATCAAACACAGGTAAGAGGATAGCTACATTCTAAATATATCACCAATGAAAAGTATATACTAATTTTATTTTCAAGTTGGCCATCGATTCAATCGTTGCCTCCGCCGTCGCTCCACCCATGAGCGTAGCTCCAGCAAACAATGCAATGATTCCTATGGGAGGTCCGCCTATGCGCCGCGAGAAAATTTACTGTGATAAGTGGGTTCACGAAGGCACCTGTGCTTTTACTCAAGTAGGATGCAAATACAAGCACGAGATGCCTATGGATAAGGCCACGCAAGTTTCTCTTGGTTTGAACCATGGAGTGCCTAATTGGTATCGTCGCCAACATGGCCTTTCTGTCTCTCCAGCAAGTGGAACTGGTCAAATTGAGGCATCTGGTACAACACCCACAAACGGAACATCTCGTACGTCTCAATCTTGGCGCCGTAAGGAAGCCACGTCTTTCTCTCTTCCGACCTCAGCTCAAGGTGGCGCAAATGGTCGTGGTATGTTTCTTTTAGCAGCGTCTATTCATGATTTAGCAGCAACTGACTTGATCACTGCAGATCGTCGTAGCTCATTTGGCCCAATTGAACCTCCCCACGCACGTCGTCTCACAAACTCTTCCTCCGGTGACTCGATCAACCGTACTCACCTTTCTGTTCCAGAGAACGACGAAGAGAACGATAACGACGTCAAGATGCAGTGGAATGGTCGAGCTCGTAGCTATACAAATGGGCAGGAACAAAATCGACATCAACAATAATTTGGTTTACCAGATCTTGCGCTCCAACGATATAGATATTTATCTCAGCATCTTCTGCTCAAAGCTTTTACCTCTATATCTCACTTCTCTCAGTTCTTCGGGCTATGCCTCTTTCTCACTAAGTACAATTTGGTTGATCATGGTTTTAAGTTAGGTCAATAGCTTCACCAACTAGATGAAGTGGCGATTGGGATGTATGGCACTCGGGATACAGGACAGATGGGATAAAAATTACTTGCTACTATATCTGGGGTTATAGTGTCTGTTTCTCTTTATTCTTCAGTTTTCTTTTTTCTTTGGCTAGACAGAGCTTCTTCCATCAACAAAAAAGCATGGCTTGCGTATTCGTTTCAACTTCGGATTTTGCCTTTGCATTTGCACAAACGACTACGAAAATTATATTGCCCAGGTGGTGTGTAATCGATTAAATGATGGAATGGATTAAGGGGATGATGGACAGGATGGATGATTGAGATGAATGAATGGGAGTTATGATGAATGATTGGGAGGAAAACTTTACGGGAGAACATCAAAAGTCATAAAAGCGTCTATAAATCAAGGGAATGATGGATGATATGGATGGATAATGACATTTTGGGCACGCAGCTTACTCTGCACGAGATGCCTACTGGATAGTAATCAAAATTTTCTTTGCAAATGACTTTAAGGCTGGTAATGGGTCTGAATGTTGCTTGGCTTGGCGTGGTGTGATATGCTATGATGTAATATGTTGTGGTCTGATGGACTTGCTGTTGCGAGGAAGGCTTCGTGGGGTGAGAGTAAGGATGAAGGGAAAAAGGGTTTGGTGTATTGAGTATTGAGTGATGAGTATACCCACAGTTTGGTTACTTCATGATATTTGAAGAAGTGGAATGGGTGATCTCGAACATTAATTTCTACTGGAAATCCTAGTATGTTCGATTTCTTGGACAGCGGAAACTGACAAAAAAGATTGGTTATAAAAAGAATGTGCTGATTCTCCAAAAACCAGCCACGAAAAATCTAGCTATCCTACTCTTTCAATCATATACAGTTAGCAATGATACATACAAATAAAAAAAAGTAGAAATACCAAAGCCATAACCTCAACCCGACCTCGAGATATACAGCCCGGGCCAAATACCATAGTTAGGCTGAGTTGCCCTCTTTGTTTCCCTCTCTCTTTTCTTCCTCGCTTGATATCTTCATCCCGGGTCTCTATGCATTCCTTTTTTTCCTTGTCTGGGCATAGATTACAAGAATTTAAAGGCTATTCATTCACTTAATATCTATACCAGTCTCGACTCTCAATATAAACGGGGTCTTATATTTAATATCGGTTTAAGGCTATGATATGATTTGACTTGACAGTTGAATAATATACTGGCACAGTAGATAGATAGTACGAACACTTTTCGGTTTTAGTTCATACGAATATTATTTATCCTATCAATTATATTACTGAAGATTGAGGTACAACGGCGGGCCAAGCAATAACTTTACGTTGGATGCTCTCCATTGTAAATCTGAAGTTGTGTAAAGGTTTCGCTGTTATTTCAATGTAATGGATTGAGGGCACTTAGTGTCTTTTGTGGAATTTCCTCGACTTTTAAATTAATATTCTAAGGGTGAGAGGAAGATCCGAAAGGGATGAGATGGGTGAGACGAGGATATACTTTTGGGGTAAGCGAGGTGGTTTTTATGCAGGGCGAAAATTGAAACATAGGGAATATATTGGTGTCAATGATGGGATGTAATCAAAATGGCTCTTTTGAGCATTACTTCGATGGCAATTGGCATTCTGCTATCATATAGTACCTTCACGACCATTCAGAGGTCGATTGAAAAGTCATATGGAATTTCTTTAGTGGTGGGGTCAAAACATAGGACGGACGAGTGAAGTGTAGAATGCAAGGATGTTTGTTATTCTGCATATAATTCATAATCTAAAGCGACAGTATTACTGACACCAAATCCACAAACAAACGCCAACATAAAATTTTCTATCCTCGCTTCCCACAATCCAGCAACAGTAACCACCAAACTACACCATAAAATCCACCACCCTTCCCTTTTACATCCTCCCCAATCTTTTAGCCCACGGTCCCCTGTTCGTCCACTCCTCCTCCTCCCCTACTTCCCCTACCATCCCGTGCCTACCGTTCCCCTCCTCATCCCTCTTAAAGATAACAATCGCAGTATTAGGATTCTGACATAAACCCAGTAATGAAAGACATTTATTTTCAGAACAGCAGGTTCTCATGCAGGCAGAACCGGATCCACAATCAGAATCGGCGGTGCAAGAGGAGAGGGCGGAGCAGGGTGTATCAGCCATGCAGTAGCCTGTGCCACTTAAGGATGGTTCTGCGAAGTTTGTTAGTGAATTTTGGTCATGGGGGTGGGGATAGGAGAAGAGTGGGTGTAGAAGAGAGAAGATGAAGGATGGAGGACATACGACATAAGCAGGTGTTGTCTGAAGAGCAATGTTGGTTTTGGCGGCAAGCGGCTGTGGCGTTACATGTGGCGATGAGAGGAGAGACGGGAGATCTGGGGTTGGGGGATGAGGAAGAGGTGGGAAGGGAAGTGGAGGTTGAAGAGAAGTTTGAGGGCGGCTGGGATGTGATGGTAAAGGATGTGTATGGAAGAGATGATGATGCGGGTGTTAGGAGGGTGGGTGTCGTTCTTGATGCTGAATTGGAAGAGGTTACCAATGATCCCGTTTTAGTTAATGATAAAAGTGTGGTAGAAGATACATTCAAGCTCGGAACGGAAGAGTTTGAGGGTGAAAGAGTCGAAGCTTCTGACTTCGAGATTGGAGAAGAAAAAAGTAAGCTTCCTGTGCTGGAAGCAAGAGAGTTTGAGGACGTCGCACTCGATACATTTAATGAAGTAGACGTTGATGAAAGAGTAGTTGAGCTGAATTTGGTCGAAAGAGTCGACGATAGACTGGTCGAGGTCTCGGACGATTGCACGAAAAGTCTTTCAGATGCTGAGCTGCTGGATGAAAGAGATGAAACAATAACTGAATCCATTAGCAAGAGAGGCTAGCAAGCGAGTGTAGCAGGAGACTAGAATATATACCATTCGTGGATGTTGGTTCTGCTACAACACTTGAGCTAGAGCTAGAGCTCGAATTTGGTTCTCCAACAGCAGTGTAAGTTACAGTGATAGTTTCCACTCTATTGGGGTTTGGGGCGGGGATTTGGTCTCCGGACGGGCCTCCAGGCGAAACTCCTGGTAAATTCACAGTTGCATACTCCGTCACATATGAAGTGGGGGCTGTGACAGTGATAGTAGTTACCACTACATTCAGGTGACTCCGGCATGCTTCAACATATGCACTGTGATCTGGACAAGCGCTCGTCGCATATGGCGGGATCGTTTCCGTGGCCGTGCTTGTGATAGCATTCAGCGTGGTTGTGAGTGTAATGGCGTCTCCCGTGACGGTAACTATAACAGCCTCCCTTGGTTTTACGGCTCTGGCTGTCACATACACTATATTTGTGCTTGCTTCTGTATAGGTGATTTCATTCAGTACCACGGTAGTAATTGTGACAATGCTGATTCATAAGTCATTAGTGCTTCGTATACTAGAGTGACTGAAGGAATGGAAGTACCCAGAAGCTATGTAGGACGGAGTGACAGTAGTTCTCATGTAACTAGAGCAATCCAACTCTCGTATGTTTCTTGCAACATGATTATGGGAGCCACCAACTACATACCCGCAGGCATCGGAGCCCTGCCACCAATGTGCATCTGATAAACCGAGGAGGAAAAACGTGATAAAAAGCTTCATAGTAGGAACTCTGGTGGAAGTAATTTTTGGCAATTTATGTAGAAGGTGCTTCTTTAGTGGTAGAACAATCTAGTTACGCTCAACAAAGATCAATATAGCAAAAAGGGTGAGAATTGATGGGCTACTTATTCACGAGCTCAAGTTTAGTCGCGTTGCTCCAGAATTCTCTACATGGCATGATATGCGTGTTGGGAATTAACTCGCTGTGACGTACATGAAGATCAATGCAAAATAATGTAAACGAGAATACGTGAAGAATGCTGTTGTGGGCGCAACGTTCACTAGAATATTGAATGTCTGAACAATATTGAATATTTTGGGCACTTATGCAACATCAAATAATCGCTAAAAAACGACGTTTGGAATCTCAAATTTGACACTACTGGACAGGGTTGGAATTTTTAATGATAATTTCTCAACACTAATTGAGATGCTGCCAATGTTTCTTCCGCCCAGTATCGCATCTCGAATACGGAGAAAGGTCCAAAAGTCCGGAAGTCCGGAAGTACAACTTAAAACTCAAAAATTAACGATGGGTATTTAACTTGATGACTATGGAATGATATGTAGTCTATACATAGAGACTACTGCCTTGCCCCCATGGACAGGTAAATTCGCTGTCTAATTGACGCCTTCCAATGCACGGTCTTCTGTTCCGCTACTCCATTATCCCATGTAAATGCTTCTTGAGGAACAAAATTCCCGAAATTGTGTGGGCATGTTATCGTCAAGGTCGTTACAAATCGTCCATAATCCACCAAATGTTGTAAAGATGTGGTTCAATACCTGCCGTAGGAGGTATAATACATCGATGTGTACAAATAATGCGCAGGAAAAGCGATGGCCGTTCAAACGAATCTTCCCCTTTTTCCACCGCCACCGAAAGAATCATCTCCATGCCCTAGATTTCCTAGATCAAAGAAATCCCCAAAGTTTATTTTCCGCTTTTGACCAGCGCCCCGGCTTATGGAAGCCGAAGATCTAGCATTTAATCGAGAAGAATGATTGTTGTGTCTTGCGTTGGTTCGTGAAGGTCGAGTGAGGGAAATACCCGCTGGCTGATTACTGAAACTATCGTGGGTTTGAGAACGGCTCTTATCCGATAAATCCAAGTCTGACAATAGAATATCAGGATCTTGTGGATATTGTTGCGAGGATCGAAAGGTAAATGTGCTCTGTGGAAGCGCCGTGATCGTTGGAGGTTCTGGTTCTGGGTCGGGTAATACAACGGTCGGAGGCGGAGGCGCTGACTCTGTTCTCATTGGTGAAGTAGCTCTTGTTGATTTAACAGTTGATGTCGGAATATGAGTTGAATTTTGAGATCTTTGAATTACTGGTGAGGATCCGCGATCTGTTTTCTCTGGAACTTCGTCGTCGCTATCGTTGTGTGACGTTGTGTCTCGACCATCTAATCTCTCGGTCGCCCACCTTCGAATCCTCCAACCCTCGCCATCGCTCAATCCAATATCTTCTTTGTCAAGGAAACTTAAGAGCTCATCCAGTGCATCTTGATAACCTTCAGTCCTAGCTCTTCCTTGATCTGCCGCGGCGGTCTTATAGAGATTGGTGACGGATAAAGCGGCCGCCTTGAATTGTGCGATGAGAAGCTGTTGTGGGGTGTCGCTGTTCTGTTGTTTTGAAGGAGATTTACCTCCAGGAAGAGAGGTATTCAAAGATCTCATAGAATCCATGACTTGTTGTTGAGAATGGGTTTGTGCTGAGTTGCTGCAACAAAGATGGGAATTAGTCAGATGATGGTCCGTCCGGGTAGACACAGGATTAAATATGTAATGACCCTTAATTCTAGCAACGTACCTTGTCTTAGTGATGAAGTCGCAGAAATTCAAGTGAACGAATTTCATACAACTCTCGGTCTAAGGCCTAATAAAGAGTGAGATCTTACAACTATGACTCCTGAAATAAGGATTCGAAAGATTTCTGTGCTGGTGGAGGTTTTGGTTGTTTTTTCGATTTGGATACCAAGAGCCATGACTTCTTTTAGGCCCGTGCCGTTGTACTACGGTATATAGTTATTCCGGCCGTAATCGTACCGCGTTCATTCACGCCTTGTGCTGGAGATTCTGTTCTATAAACGCGAAATTCCACATCAGATCAATTTCTTAATTTCTCGGTTTCAATCAACAGAACAGCGCAGACTTTTTGATATTAGGAACTTATTCATCACTGAAACGTCTATTGCCATCTCATATAGCACGACTACTCTTTCTCGGCGCATAAGAGATACCCTTCTTACCGTTGTTACCCTAGAAAGGGCGAAGTCATTTGAAGATGGCACCAACACGTTCTTCACGCAATAGTGGCGCCGATACAGATACATCTATGGTGGATGTATCTGAAATCAAACAACTACCTGTTGATCCTATGGTATGTTACGTTTTGGCATACTACATATCTTCTTCCAAAACCTGCAGGCTTTCGGTGTACATGCATTAGACATGAATAAACGATGTACTAACTTGCGCCATAGGATGTCGACGAAACCCCAGATTTTACAGAGGATTCTGATACCAATCCAAACACAACAGAAAGCAGTGTTCACGGAGACGCAATGACAGGAGATGGACGGAAACGAAGATCAGAAGCCACTCAGTTACGTCGGAGCGTTTTTGGCAAAAAGCATGATCGACTTGGTGAATCCAAGGTAATTTTACTGCTTTTCGATGATTTTTTGGGGTTCGCAGCTGATTGACCGTCTCCTCGTAGGAAGATGATTCCATTCGACGTTTTCGATATCTTCTTGGCTTAACAGATTTGTTTAGACATTTCATCGAAACAAACCCAAATCCACGCATTCAGGAGATTATGCACGAGATTGATCGCCAAAATGAAGAGGCTGAAAAGAAAAAGAAAGGTGCGGACAGAAAGGGTGGCGCAGCCAACGAAAGACGCCGCAGAACAGAAGCAGAAGAGGATGCAGAGCTCCTAAAAGACGAAAAGGCCGGAGGATCTGCAGAGACAGTATTTCGTGAATCGCCGGGTTTCATTCAGGGACAGATGAGAGATTATCAAGTTGCTGGATTGAATTGGCTGGTTTCTCTCCACGAGAATGGTATCTCAGGAATCCTTGCAGATGAGATGGGTCTTGGAAAGACTTTGCAAACGATCTCATTCTTAGGCTACCTCAGGCATATTATGGATATCACGGGTCCTCATCTCATTGTTGTCCCAAAATCTACGCTTGACAATTGGAAGAGGGAGTTTGCAAGATGGACACCGGAGGTCAATGTTTTGGTACTCCAAGGAGCCAAGGATGAGCGTAATACTTTGATCAACGAGCGACTTATTGATGAAAAGTTTGACGTCTGTATCACGAGTTACGAAATGATTCTTCGAGAGAAATCCCACTTGAAAAAATTTGCATGGGAATACATCATTATTGATGAGGTAGGCTTATTTTGTTTCCCGAAGCTAATCTCTTGCTAACTGAATTAGGCCCATCGTATCAAAAACGAAGAGTCTTCCCTTGCTCAAGTCATTCGTTTATTTAATTCACGAAATCGACTTTTGATCACTGGTACTCCATTGCAAAACAACCTACATGAGTTATGGGCACTTCTCAACTTTTTGCTTCCAGATGTATTTGGTGATGCGGATGCATTTGATCAATGGTTTTCTGGCCAACAAGAAGATCAAGATACCGTTGTCCAACAATTACATCGCGTATTGCGCCCCTTTTTACTTCGTCGTGTCAAGGCCGATGTCGAAAAGAGTTTATTGCCCAAGAAGGAGATTAACTTGTACATTGGTATGTCCGACATGCAAGTTAAATGGTACAAGAAGATTCTTGAGAAGGATATCGACGCAGTCAATGGAGCTGGTGGAAAACGTGAATCAAAAACACGACTTTTGAACATTGTCATGCAACTTCGAAAATGTTGCAATCATCCATATCTTTTCGAAGGTGCCGAACCTGGTCCACCTTACACTACCGATGAACATTTGATTTTCAATGCTGGAAAAATGGTCATGTTAGACAAACTTCTTACTCGCATGAAGAAGGCTGGAAGTCGAGTTCTGATCTTCTCTCAGATGAGCAGACTTTTAGACATCCTTGAAGATTACTGTGTTTTCCGTGAATTCAAGTATTGTCGAATTGATGGCGGTACAGCACATGAGGACCGTATCCAGGCTATCGACGATTATAACAAGCCAGGTAGTGAAAAATTTGTCTTCCTTTTGACTACCAGAGCTGGTGGTCTCGGTATCAATTTGACCAGTGCCGATATTGTTGTACTCTACGACAGTGATTGGAATCCGCAAGCAGATTTGCAGGCTATGGACCGAGCACATCGTATTGGACAAACAAAACAAGTTGTTGTATATCGATTCGTCACTGAGAACGCCATTGAGGAAAAAGTTCTGGAGCGTGCTGCTCAAAAATTACGTTTGGATCAGCTCGTTATCCAACAAGGTCGTGCCCAGATTGCTGCTAAGGCGGCTGCTAATAAGGATGATCTTTTGAATATGATTCAGCACGGAGCTGAAAAGGTGTTCGCAACCAATGGACCAACAGGTAATCTTGCAGATAAGGGTGCAGATCTCGATGATGACGACATTGATGAGATTTTGAAGCATGGCGAAAAGCGTACCGCAGAGCTTAATGCTCGCTACGAGAAACTCGGTATTGATGACCTCCAAAACTTCACGTCTGAATCTGCCTACCAGTGGGATGGTAAAGATTTTAGTCACCAAAAGAAAGATATTGGTATGACCTGGATTAATCCCGCTAAGCGTGAACGCAAGGAGCAATCTTATTCCATGGACAAATATTATAAACAAGCTTTGTCTACTGGCGGTCGTGTTGCAGATCCAAAACCTAAAGCACCCAAGGCGCCAAAACAAGTCACAGTCCATGACTATCAATTCTTTCCACCAGCCCTGCGGGATTTGCAAGACCGTGAAACTGCATATCATCGTAAAGAAATTGGTTACAAGGTTCCTTTGGCAGATGGTACAGAAGAAGATCTCTCGGATCGTGAGGCTGAACGTAACTTGGAGCAACTAGAGATTGATAATGCTACTCCTCTTACAGAAGAAGAGCAAGAAGAGAAGCAACGTCTATCTCAACAAGGTTTCGCTGACTGGAATCGTCGAGACTTTCAACAATTTATTAATGGTTCTGCAAAGTATGGCCGTAAGGATTTCAGCATGATCGCTGAAGAAGTAGACAGCAAGGGACCAGAAGATATTAAAACTTATGCTAAGATTTTCTGGCAACGATACACCGAAATCGCAGATTATGCCAAATACATCGGTTTGATCGAAGCTGGTGAAGAGAAAACCAGAAAGATGGATCATCAACGAAAGATGTTGCGAAAGAAAATGCAACAATATCGAGTACCATTGCAACAACTCAAGATCAACTATTCAGTATCAACTACCAACAAAAAGGTCTATACTGAGGAAGAAGATCGTTTCTTACTTGTTCTCCTAGATAAGTATGGTGTTGACAGTGATGGTATCTATGAACGAATTCGTGATGACATTCGTGAAAGTCCTCTTTTCAGATTTGATTGGTTCTTCTTGAGCAGAATCCCTATTGAAATTAGTAGAAGATGTACAACACTTTTGACAACGGTTGCTAGAGAATTTGATGAGCCAGCTGCAGCTAAAACTGTGAATGGTGTCGCAAATGGCAAAGTCAAGAGAGAACCAGAAGAGGATGAGAATGACGAGGATAGTGTATTAGGCATGGCCCCTGCTAAAAAGAAGTCGAAGAATGGTGTTAAGGCATGAATATCTATATCAACATATTTTATACATATATACTAACTGTTTGCTTCAGAACAAAGCACTTGATAATGTCAAGTCTACTGCTGGAAGCAAGGCAACTTCAGCAACTCCATCGTCAAGAGCCTCTAGTGTTGTTTCGAACGCATCAAGTCCAGCACCAGTTTCGGCTTCTAAGAGCAAGTCTAAGGGTAGAAAGAGATGAGCATGAGAAAGAGGGAACCAAAACTTAGGACGGTTCGTGTTATTATTATGAAAAGGATTTCTTGTCGAGTGTATTCAAATCAGATGGCATGGCTTTGGGTAGGGCGTTAAAAGGGATTAATTGATGTGGGCTTCATGATCATATGGGCAAAAGAATGCGTAGTTTTAGATGGAACGTTTACAATATGATATGTAAACAGGTTGTGAGATGATAAGTTGCTTCCAGATGAATGCCAAAAATATATTATTTTAAAATACTGCAAATGTTTCGTTGTGATTTTCCAGGGACTCTTCTGAGGCAAATCATTTTCTTCCATCATCTGGTTACTTTCCACCCCGGGATATATCTAATACATCCAGGTCTGAAGTCCTAGTGACAATCCCCTTTTACGTAGCTAGAAACTCCTCATACCAATGAAATTAGTTCATTTTAGAACACAATTACAGAGCCAAAAAGAGACTGCGAAAAATAGTACAAACTCTAATAACTAACCTATCACTAATTAACACGTGACGCAAAATTTTAAACCACCCCACCATCCATCCCACCAACGACGAACGATCTCTTTCTCGGGACTTTACTCAAATATTGAGGGATGTCTAAGTACAATCAATATACTCATACTCATTCGTCGATTATATCCTTGAGGTTGCTTGTTTAGGATTTCATACGTAAGTGTTTGACGTCTTCCTGTTGTGAATATATAACTAACCATAATATCCTCAGATTTTTGATACGTCCATCACAGCATAGCACAAATTAAAAATTGTAGAAACTTTTGAGCTTGGAAATTTGGGAAAGTTCCTATATTATCCATACATCTATCTATTCCTTCATAGATTTCCATCACAAAAATTTAAAGAAGTTAAAGAAAAGGAAAGAAAGAAAAGCAAAGAAAGATAGCCAAAAAATGTCACCCCTATCAAAATTCGACGGGTTAGAAATCCCTGCTGCGGCGGATTTTCATGTTCATCTTAGAGATGGGAAGATGATGGAGACGGTTGTTCCGACGATTAGGTTGGGAGGTGTTGATACTGTAGGTGGTGTTTTTTTTTTGTTTTTTTTTAATACTTTTTTTCCTTGGGAGGGGAGGGTGGTTTGTGGGGGGTGAGGAGGGGGATGAGGAGGGGGATGGAATTTGTGGTGTGGTGTGGTAGAGTGTTTGGGTGTTCGAGAGGAAATCCTTGAGATATTTGGATTGTTTCTGGAGGGTTTGGTCCTTTTCAGGGACTTGGTTCTCTCCAGAGACTCGTCCGCTAGTGCATCTGAAGAATTGAATTCATGTATCTCAAGAGATTTGTTGAAGGGAACCACACCCGGATAGACTGCCATGTAGAGGGTTTAGAAAGAAGGAATTATGAGTTAAAGATGAGGTGTTGAACCTGCTTGAATTGAGAATTCGTTTGCAGCCAAGAGTCTTCTCGTATCACTCAAATCCATTTAGACACTGCAAGCTCTCGTCTGGACCGCAGTCCTTATTATTTAAATCGTTCCAATACTTTCCATCTTGCTAATTCAACATAAACTAGGTCTACGTAATGCCCAACCTCGTCCCACCCATCACCACAGTATCCGCAGCTCTAGCCTACAAAGAGCGTCTCCTTGCCATCGAACCTAAAGTCAATTATCTCATGACTCTTTACCTACACGAAAGCATCACACCAGAAACCGTTCGAGAAGCTAAAAAAGCTGGAATTGTTGGAATTAAAAGTTACCCCGCCGGTATGTCTCCTTTTAACCATTCACGTGCAAATAACTCGAGAGAGAGAGAGAGCGAGAGCGAGAGAGCGAAGAGAAAAAACTAACCCAAAGCAGGCGTAACAACCAACTCCTCCTCCGGCGTCCTCTCCTACGAACCCTTTTACCCCGTCTTCGCCACCATGCAGGAAGAAGGATTAATCCTCAATTTGCACGGCGAATGTCCCTCCGACCACAAAAAAGACATCACGATCCTCAACGCCGAAGCCTCCTTCCTCCCCACCCTCAAATCACTACATTCCAAATTCCCCTCCCTAAAAATCGTCCTCGAACACTGCACCACCGCAGCCGCCATCCAAGCCGTCAAAGAATGCGGTCCCAACGTCGTCGGAACGATAACTGCCCATCATCTCTTCCTAACCATCGATCAATGGGCCGACGATGCATTTCATTTCTGTAAACCGGTTGCCAAATTACCGAGTGATCGATCTGCGCTTTTGCTCGCTGCGACTTCGCGTTCGGATAAATTCTTTCTGGGGACCGATAGTGCGCCGCATGATATAGGTGCGAAGAAGGGAGGGAGTGGGAAGACGGCTGCCGGTGTGTTTACTCAAGCGCATGCTGTGGGTCATGTGCTTACGGCGTGGGAGATGGGGGTTGAGATGGGGGTTTTGAGGAGTGAGGATATTACGGTTGAGGTTTTGGAGGGGTTTTTGGGGAAGAGGGGAAAGAGGTTTTATGGGATTGCGGAGCCGAAGGAGGGGGAGGGGGAGAGGATTGTTTTGAGGAAGGGAGAGGAGGTTGTGAGGGCCAGCTTTAAGGGGGAGGGAGTCGAAATTGTACCGTTTTGGAGGGGTCAGAAGATTTGGAGTGTGCAGTGGAAGTAGTTGTGGGTATGGAAAATTGGAGAAATCGAGTTTTTGAAAAAAGATCCCCGATCCTAAATATCAATAAACTTAGAGTTCAATATCCTCTTTTAACCTTACCTTAAGTGCTATTTATGAGATACAACCATATCTCCAAGTATCAATTTCAAGGGTCCAGAATATACACGGTATACCACATACACCCTCTCCTCCAAATTCAAATTTAAATTTGAATTTGAATCTCGATCCCTCTTCTCCCCTTCTTTAAATTAACAACTAGTAACCTCGCCTAACAAATTTACAAATTTCGGTATCTTTCTTCCCTTTTCCGCAAATATTCGCATCTGAGAATAAAATAGTATATCAGTATATCAGTATAGAATACAGGAAGACTCTTCCATTCACTCCATTTACTCCGTATACAAAACCTGAGATATTCAATATTCAGATATCCATCCTTATAATCTAACCATATCAGAACATCAAGATAAAGATAAAGATTTAGAAGACAAGGAAAGGAAAGGAAAGGAAAGGAAAGGAAAGGAAAAAAAGGGAAGAGGGCATGGTAGATGATTCTTTGAAGTTGTATTGATGGGTGAATGTAATTCTTGGTTGCAATGATATATTGTAGCTAGATATATAATTTTTGGTGGGGGAGGTTGTGAGGAAGGAGGTTGTGTCGACTTGTGTTGATTGATAAATATTGGGTTATATTTGGATTTGAAAGTTTGACAAGTTTGACATTAAAGGATTAATGGAATAGTATTTTATAAAGTGGTGGAGAAGCGTTCGGAGGGGAAGTGAGGAGGGTGGAGGATCGGATATGAAAATTAGAGATTTATATTATAGGTTAAAGGTTCTGATGTGAAGTTTTGAATCTGAGGATATGGAATGGATGAGTAGACGAAAGAATAAAACAGCAATAAACAACATTAAAGAGAGAAAAAATCTTCTGAATAAACAGATGTAATAGATATAATAGATATAATAGATATAATAGATATAATAGATATAAGGAAAAAAAAAGATGTATGAAGGAATTATGAGAGTGGAGAGGGAAGAGGGAAGAGAAGAAAAAGAAATCAGAAATAAGCAAGACGTGAAATGTAGGTATAAAATGAAGAAATAATTAGAAGTAACGAAATCCAGAAGTGAAGTGAAAAGAAGAGGAAAGATCGGGGCAAAGTAAAGAAATGATATAAAAAGACAAGTTGACGGCGAAATCCCGAGATGAAATAGAGTAAACGTGCATATCAACCAATCTAATCAATCTCTATCTATACCCTCATAAATATAATAATATTATATTGGTATATCTACTTATATCTACTTATAACTAATAGATTATAAGACTATAAGACTATATACAAAGAACTTCCTTCAGTTCCTGAAATGCATGAATAATGCTATGCTATGCTCTACTATGCTATGCTTACGCAATAATTTATCCTACCTATAATACTCCAATATGCCAATAAGATGTCCAACCGCCGAATTCTATTAACGCCTATCCATCCTAGTATCATAACTATATACCTATACCTCGAGTTATCTTTCAACTCTCTGAATCATCCATCCATCCATTTTTCTCTTTTCTCAATATATCCCACATACCAAACGAGAAAAGAAAAAGAATATCATCTTTTTAACCCTCAAAATCTAGACAACCTCACCCGCAGTCTTCGTCCTCTTAAAAGCAGGTAAATGTCTCTTTTTCGCCCCATTACTCTTCTCCTCCATAAGCGCACCACTAGAATAAGCCTTCTTACTACCCATCCTCCTCCCATTCTTCACATCTCTCCTCGACGCACCACAACAACACATACCCACATGAATCAGCCAGGCGATAATCGAACAAGCCGCTCCGATCCACATAAACACAAACATTTGATCACCGATACTAGCGCCGATATTCAGACCCGCCTGCGACGTGATGACATTTCGGAAAATGATAAACATGACCGTGGCGATGATTGCCGCGACCGTGGTGAGGAGCGCGGATATAAATGCCCAGGTGGCGTAGAGGCCGGATATCCAGCGTGAGTAGATGGTGAAGAAGCAGAGGAATATATTGCAGAAATTCATCCCGACTCCCGTGATGAAAAATCCAAACATGATGTGACTGGCAATGCGGATTAAACTTAGGATATTGTTAATCTGTGCGGGTAATGCGATGGTAGCCCCGGCAAGCAATTCGTTGAGAAGAATATCGACGGGGTTAAACCAATACAGTTTCATGGGTTCGGAACATGATGTGATGCCTTCGTCGTTATATCCTTCGCAGAAATTCCATAAGCCGACTTGGTAGAAATCGTGGAGACCGAGGGATCGGGCGAGGGAATTGGTGAGGGTTATGCTTCCACCGACGGATTCGGGGATGATATTTGTGAGATCGAGACGGAAGAACCAGGTGTTGCGAATAACTGAGCGGTCATTGATATTACCAATGATTGTCTAGAAGTACATTTATTAGATATTGAAAAGTTTGAAGTGGAAGGATGAAACATGAGGGGAACAGCGAGGGGTGAGATAAATCCCCGAAGCTCAGAAGGTGGGAGGGAACTTACGAGAATTAAAAATACAATGGATACTACGTATAAGAAACTGGATATGTAAATTGCCGTTTTACGTGCTTTCGTCGCTCTCTTGATATCAACGCCGGTTGCTGAGGTGTAATTTGGATTTTCGTGACCGGATGTTAATGTTCGGTCGGAACTTTTGTCTGTGGTTCTGCCTTGGGGGGATATTACTCCTGCTTGTTGAGCTGGTATTGCTTGTTGTCGGTTTCGATTGGGGAAGAGACCCATTTTGGAGGATGTGGAGGAGGGCTGGTGATGAGGTGACGTTGTTGATTATGTTGGAATTGAGGTGATGGAGTGAGAGTCGAGGATATGAAATTAGTTGGTTGTTTCCTTTACTTCACCAATCCTATCTATGGCGATGGATATAGGATGTGAGTGAGCGATGACTGGGTTCAATCGACGACAATAATTGAATATCGATATCTCAATCAACAACATCAATGGATCAATCCAATGATGCATCAACAATAAAAGTTGGAGAATACCAAATAATCAAATGTCCCTCAACCCTACCTCACTTCTAATCCTTTCACAAAGAGCTTGATTGCTATACACAAGGATAATTTAAACCTTTAACGAAATACCATCCGTATAGATACTCTCTGTACAATAGTAAAATCAAAGATTTGATTTAGAATTTGGACCTTTACCTAAAGACCCATTCTTATCGACATCATTGATAAAACCATGGAACAAACAGGGGCATTTTTTTTTCACTTGGACTTGGGCTCATGCATGGATCAACATGTACAATGAGGGTAATATTGCGCGTCCGAACTGAAGGTCGTGTCGTACCTGAGTATGCTATGATTCTGAATGGTTGGTTGAAACTTGCAAAGAGTGGTCTTGTACACCTGTCAGCACAACTTTTACTGGGTATTCAATCGTAACTACGGAGTAGGTAGGTACTCACTCTGCACTCATCATCACCTACTTCGTACTATCTTTTCCCTAAACGCCACTGATGTATTCGTACATAAAGTCTGTTTATCTATCTACTTTGTAAATTCTAGCAAACTCCATACAATAATTATGTTCAAAGCGCCAATCCAGACCTATCGTATAGTAATGAATCTGGAGCTCTATAGATTCACAAGTTCATTACATTTAGGATTGTCATCGGTGGACACGCCATATTTCTAGAACAGTATTGGAAATAACCCCCTGAACGTCATCCCACAGCACTTGAGTGATGTTCGCTCGCTAGGCTTGAAAACGTGTCGCTTACCGCTATTGGACTTGCATCGAGGCGCAGTGTGTTTTGTTTCTCTTCCATAATATATTTTATAGACTTGGAACTAATAGGAAAAGGTGGAATACGAGATTCCTGAATACGATTCCTTTTTTTTGCATCGAGTTGATCTGGTTGTTTACTTGGTGGTTAATTGGTGAGCATGTAGTGATAGAAGAAATTAACCTCAGAAAAGATTTTCTTTTTGAATGTAAGAATATTTTCTTCCATTCTAGTTGTATATCTAGACCCTTAATCAAATAGATTTTCTTTGAAAGGCTGCGTACTCATCACTACGAAAGAATAAAGTATCTACCATTAATCCTGGACTCGGATCTATGCAGTGGTGTGGTTCATAATATTTATAATCCCTGAATAGCCAACCGTCTTGGCCTAGGGGAGAGGGAAAGGAGGGGCGGAAGGAGGCTTGGACCCAAAGATGAAGTGTGGTTGGCATGTGGAACTTTTTTGAGAAACAGGTGAAAGAGTATCTATTTTGATACAGTTTTGAGACATTTAACAAATGTGTGGTGATGGGAAAATTGGGACTGGATGGTTGAATGTTTGGTTTTGGGCTCTTAATAGAAAGATTGGTGGTTATGGGTTCTCCTTCGTACTCTACTCTAGCTATACGGAGTAGGTAGTCTGACACTTCCCATAGGCGTATGGTAATGGATGGATGATCCGTACCCGTTCGCTTGGTACTATTTTCCCGCCCGCTTACGATTCAGGAACCAAACTTGATTACCTTATATTAGATCTACAAAACAAAATGAAAGACAAATATTTATTTACCAATAACTCACTCATCGTTTCCAAGGATTACTTGAGTTATCTAGATTTCTTAGGGCTAAGGATTTAGAATTAGACTCAGCACCATATTGGCATACACAAAATCTCACCATCTAGTCATCTAGTCATCTAGAATTCAAAAATTGACGTAGAATAACCTTGGAATGTAGAATATGATTTGTCAATTTTATATCTTCAAGGCTTCAAGCTGCTGCTTCTCCTTGGTATGTATCAGTATCAGGATACTTTACCGGCCGAGCCCCCGAAGCTAAAAATGATTTGCGTATGTATCCACTGTGTCAAAACTTTCTTTAAGTGTACGTCTTGCAAACAAGCCTTCTCAAAATCTGAGGTAGAAGTGAAGCAGAAGAAGAGAGGAAATAAAACGATCAATAACGTCATCGCCGTAACCTTGAAAGTGCTTCTTTCTCTTCTCCAACCGTGCCGGATACTTTATCTAGTAGTACTATTGTGCTACTCCTATTCTGGAAAGCTATTCAATTTTCTGGTAATCATTCCAAATTCGGTACTATTGGTCCTTTTATGCCTTCTCCGTACAGTAACACTGGCTCTTAATTCTTTTTCTGACGTCGATTCGTCAATCCAGGTTCCACCTCCACCATCCCAAATCCTAACCTAAGCCTTTCCCTCCAGACCTCGAATACGAAATATACCTACTTTGCCCAAAGAACCTTCACTCGTTTTGAATACTCATCTCCTTTCAATCTTGAGTATATGCACAATTCCATCTATTGATCTGCGAAAGTGATTAGGTGTAGAAAAAATCACTGCAGGATCATAGTAGGAAACAATGTTGTTCTCACGCCTATTCTCAGTTGGTATACTGGCTGTTGGAGTGCATACTCAAGCAACTTCAGATACCACTTCAGATACCACTTCAAGTTCGAGTTCAAGATCGACTTCAAGATCTAGCACGGATTCTACTTCATCCCGGACAGATGTAATTGTAATAACAGGATCTGAACAGAGAACCCCAACAGGATCTTATCTTTCATTATCCACCACGATTACAGTTTCTACGTCTTCATCGGCTGTATCAACCGAAGCTGTCGTTTCTACTTCAACTGGTAGAAGCACCACGCGTACAACCACTCTTGGATCAACTACAATTTATGCAATTGGCACCGAAACCTTGACAGGAAATGTAACGGAATCAACCAGTACCGCTACACAAATAATTTTAACAGGAGGTGGAGGACATTCCACAACAACCAGTGCTATTAATGGAACATCCAATTCGACAGCAACATCAACCTCCAGCTCCGCAAGAGCAACCAACACGACTCCCTGCAACAACTTTGTTGAATTCTGCGATCGTAGCTACGGAAACATCACCGAAGTATCCGCGCACAATTCTCCTTTTGTTCGAAAGGGCAGTGCGGCTGCAAATCAAGAATTAGACGTTACAATCCAACTTAACGATGGAATTAGATTATTACAGGCTCAGATTCAATGGAATGGAAGTATTCCACATTTCTGCCATACCTCCTGCGACCTATTAGACGCAGGACCTATCACGGATTTTCTAGGAAAAGTCTACAATTGGGTCGCCGAACATCCATTCGACGTCGTTACGCTTCTCCTCGGAAATGGAAATTATTCCCAAATCGACGCCTACATTCCCTTCCTCGAAGAAACCGGTCTACAAAATTACGCCTACGTCCCCCCCAAAATCCCCATGGCATTAGACGACTGGCCCACCCTGGCCAGTATGATATTAAGCGGAAAAAGAATCGTCATCTTCATGGACTACAACGCGAACCAAACCGCCTACCCATGGGTGCTCGACGAATTCACCAACATGTGGGAAACGCCCTTCGATCCCACAAACCGCTCCTTCCCATGCGTTCCGCAACGCCCACCGAATCTCCAAGACGCCGACGCAAAATCCCACATCTACATGACGAACCACAATCTCAACTACGATATCAATCTCCTTGGGATCTCGTTGCTGGTCCCCTATCAAAATCTCCTGAACGAAACGAATAATGCTACGGGATATGGATCCTTGGGTATGAATGCCGAGCAGTGTGTGCAAGATTGGGGATTCCCGCCTAAATTTCTCAATGTGGATTTCTATAATGTGGGACAGGGAAGCGTTTTTGAGGTGGCCGCTAAGTGGAATAATGTTACTTATGATCGAGAGTGTTGTGGCGCTGAGGCGGCTAGTGACGCGGCGAGATTGCTTGTTGTGGGGAGAAGTGCGCTTTTGGTGGCGGTGGGTGTGCTTGGGTTTATGTGGTTTGGATTGTGAGGATGGGAGTGTTTTTTGAATTATGATGTGTGGTTCATGTGCGTATCATGTGGAAGATGGGATTGTGATTGATATTTGATATTAGGGATGGACTAAGCGATTTAAGTGCTGTTTTGGCATGGATGGCGTTTTGGTGGTAGGTATGTATGTGTGTATGCATGTATGTATACACGCATTTAAGAATTATGAGATTGATAGATTGGTTGGTTGGTATATATGGCGTGTATGGTATATATACATAATAAAAGAATCAATATAGAGATATATATTTATAATGTATATATATGAATATATGAATATATCTTAATGGTCGATGTCTATCTTGGTATTAAATAACAATACAAGATGGCATGAGATGAGATGAAGATATTATTTCTTTCTACTATCATCCATCTATAAGCTCTGTCCAAAACTCCTTCCTATCCATTTCCTTTATATATCAATTCCTATCCCATCCCATCCCATCTCATCTTATCCCTATTCCCTACTACCCATTACCTATCCCTCCCCCCTTCTCTCTTCCGATTTGAGAGTGTGAGAGCTGGGATATCTAGTTTTACATTAGACACTAGACACCGAAATATTTGACACCGAGATATTAAATCCCTTCATATGGGACTATAGAAGATCGAGTTTCTGAGCTGTGGGTATATAGTGTGAAGGAAATCAGTTTGGATAGATGGGAGATTGATATGCAGGTGATTGACTCCATCTTGTATTGCGAATATTGTGAAGATATCATTTCAGATAATAGGAGCAGTATCCAGTTCGCATGATTGACCCCAGCTCCACTTGGAAGCAATGTTTAAAATGCCAACTTGGTAAATGGCGTATAAGAGATCTCACTCGTAGTGACCAATAACTAAAAACCTTAAATAATCATGATTGTTTCCGAAAATGAACTCCTGTATGGGTATCATCCTATCCTATGCAGCGCCAAATGTAAAGTATCCCAAATTCCAAATCCGAGACCACAAAAACTCGATCCCAACCTCAAATTCCCTACTTCACATCCCCATCACCTCCCACCCTTAACATTATTCATCGCATCAGCATCATCATCCTCCTCCCCCAAAGTTTCCACCTTCCCCCCACTCGACTTCGTCAACTTATCATCCGTCGCATCAAACGTCTTCTTCGCCTCATCAATAAAACTTTTCTTCTCAAAAACTTCCGTGATCTTTCCCAGAAAAGCCGGATTCTTCCGACATGCAAATTTGATATCGTCCAGTTTGACTTTTTGACGACCGGCTATTTGCGCAGCGCGGGATGCTTCGAAACAGAGCTCGATGATGAAATCAGTGACGATTTCGTCCAGGGTTTTGATTGTGCTTTCCAGTGCGTGTTGTACGTCGCCGTGGGCGTGGAGGAAGTGTTTTACTGGGTTGAAGAGTTAGTTTAGGGTTTGAGGGGAAATTGGATGGAGGTTTGAAGGGAACTGGATTAGGAACGTACGTTCTGCTTCGGTGAAGTTTTGTTGACCGCGATTTTTGGCGGCGCGAGCCCTTGGTTCGGACATATTTCTGGTTGGTTTAGATATAGATTTCTACTTGGGTCGAAGGATGGTGCGATTAAATGGCCGTCGTTGCCGCCAAATCTGATATCAATTGATATTCTTAAATTTAATCTTCGCGGCTCTGACGAATATGTAAGTTTACACAATGCTAGTTGTGCTTGCAGTCGATAATTGAGTACGTGAAATCGCGAAGAGAAATATCGAATGCTGTTGAAAAGACCTCGTATTAATCGTGATGGTACAACTAATATAAAGTCGAGAGCTTCCTCAAGCCATGCTTGGTTTATCCGAAAGCGGCCTCAAAGATAATCCGAACACCGATTATCCAACTCCAACACATGGGAATGGAAATCTGTTTGATAGATAGATGGTACTTGGGATTCATAAACTCTCAGCCAGAACAATTCGATCATTCAACATTTTCCCCATAGTTTCGTACATCATCATATACCAAAATGGTTCGTCACTTTTCTTAAATCAAACTCTAGGTTTTATGCATGTGAATTTCCTCAGTGCGAGAATACTAATAGTTATCTAGTCGGCTCTATTCAATTTCCAGTCAGCGCTACTGGTGCTACTCCTGCTCATATGTACGAGCGCATACGCACATCAATTGTTTCCCAATATTATGGATAGGAATAAGGAAGGGTAGGGTTTTATTTGTTTGGGCAAGCTACAAAGTAGGATACTGACGGGATGTAGGACTTTTACTGGCTTATTCTGGAAGTGCGCGAGGATAGGAGAACGATTGAGTCCTTACATAAGTGTTTGCTGTGTTGTTATGGCTGTGAGTTATGGCCTGGATGTTTTTGGCCCCGGATCACTAATGATAATAGGTTTCTCTTTTCATTGGTAACTAAGCGGTTGGGGAAAGGATTTATGGCGTTTGGGTGGATGAATTTATATCAGGCTGAGGTCTAGATCTTAAAGACATTTGGCATAGGAGATGGTGCTGGGAAAGTCATGAGAGTGGCATTCGAGCCGACATGATCAAACATTATACGAATAATCGAACAAGATACCGAGTTATTTTATCCCGTTGCGCATCCCTACGTTCCTTGCAGAAGCTCTTCCTTTGCGCCAGTCTCCACAAACCACAAACCAAAACGCCTTCGCTAATGCACTCGAATGCATACATACATATAGTATACAAGCCAATCCAAATGCTATGGACAGATGGACAAGTTCTTATCTCAATCCTTCAGAATCGAGAATGGAGCTCTTACGTCATGGTTCAGGGTACTGAACTTTGAAAACTCGCAGTATCCATAGTTTCATTATCACCCCAAATATCTCGACTCTCTTGTTCCACGGATCTCATTGCACTAGCAACTTCTTCCAACTTTGCTACCACATCAAGCACACCTTCATTCACCCTTTGAAAATACCTATCATTAGCCTCCCTTCTCTTTCTCGCCAATACAATATCTGCCTTTGTATCCTCCTCCAATTTACTACCCATCTTCTCCGCACCTCCACTATGAGCCCCACTAGTAGCTGTACTTCTCCCTCCATCCGTTCCAGATGTTACTGTCATTCCTGGTCCATCCAATGCACTTTTTCCCTCACTTCCCAATGTCCCACCCCCAATATCGCCTTTACGTCCCTCATCAACTACATCATCAGCCTCACTTCTAGCCCATGCTTGCGCCAAAGCTATTTGTGTTTTACGTAATTCCTCTAAGGCTCTGCTATGTTCGGGTCCAAATACATGTGTCGCATTTACAGCGCTGAGCTCAACTTCCTCTAATGTACTTTGCATTTCCGCCCATAGCGCATCGGTTCTCGCAGCTTGTTTTTGTCCCTCGGAAGGAGCTCTTCCTACGCGAGAAATTGAACTTAAGGGAGCCGTATCTGTGGGGCCATCGAAATTGGTTCGTAGAGGTAGTCTTTGGGAACGTTGATGGACGAGGGAATTCTTAGAGGTGGTGGGATATAAGGTAGATGATTGATTGGATGGTACAAGTGCTAGACCACCTTCTATTGATACATGAGATGCATTTTGAGAAGGAGTAGTAAAGAGTACAGGAGGTGGATCACGAATAGGTCGTTTTGATTTCGACTTTGGTGATTGTTCCATATTGAGTTGTGTATGAAAATGTGTATGTAATCTGGGAGGAGTATGTCTGGAGCTATACGGAGCACCATGAGAGAAGTTATGGAGTTCTTATCGGTAATTTTTATCGCCGACCATCTGCATCACTTTGTAGGTGCCTTAAATGAGATCCAATTTCTTGACCACTCTCAGGCCATAACTACTTTTGCCCAGAAATTCATTTGTTCGCTTAGTGCATTTTAGCTTCACGCACTCATTAGGAATTTTGAAATTCTTCTCTCCAGCTTCGCAACGACAATATCGACAACTAACCAAACCCATCAATTCCCGTTATCGCCATAATCCGGTACATACTCAATCTCTCTACGATTTACCCTCTGAATCAATTTCAATCAGCAGCTAATTCGAAATTCTTAAATAGCAATCATGGGTAAAGGAAAGCCAAGAGGTCTCAACGCCGCTCGCAAGCTTCAAAACCACCGTCGCGAGCAAAGATGGGCTGATTTGTCCTACAAGAAGCGTGCTTTGGGTACCGCTTTCAAATCCTCGCCATTCGGAGGTTCTTCCCACGCTAAGGGTATCGTTCTCGAGAAGGTCGGAGTCGAGGCCAAACAACCTAACTCCGCTATCCGAAAGTGTGTCAGAGTTCAGTTGATCAAGAACGGAAAGAAGGTCACTGCTTTCGGTATGTGGAATATTTTATGATTTGGGATTTCTGGGAGGTAGTGGAGGATGGATTGAAGATCTGCGGGAGGAGGGTAGATGATTTGAGGCATACTGCGGAAGGGGAAAAGTGATGAAGAAATGCTAACGAGAATTTCTACAGTTCCTAACGATGGTTGTCTTAACTTCGTTGATGAGAACGACGAGGTTCTCCTCGCTGGTTTCGGTCGTAAGGGAAAGGCCAAGGGAGATATTCCTGGTGTTCGTTTCAAGGTCGTCAAGGTCTCTGGTGTTGGATTGTCTGCTTTGTGGAAGGAGAAGAAGGAGAAGCCAAGATCATAAGCGAATATGTTAACGATTTTGCTTCTTGGGGGAAATGGGATATGGTGTTTTGCTGTCGCGACGATCGATGGCTAGGCTCAGAATCTACATATAGAGCATAGTACTTTCATACCTGCAGCATTTGGGAATGAGATACCTCCATTGATCATGATCACCATCAATTTGTCTTTCTGGAAAGGATTTTGTTTGTGCAAACGGTTGTGTGATGAATATTAGGGGATTGGCTGGGTTAGAAATTCTGGCTAGCTGTTCATCTCGAGCCGAACTCAACGATCTGGATGAGTGGCGAGGTTGCAGTTTGACTTCTGAGTCTCTACCTATGTTTTGTTCTCCAAATGCTCAAGCGCGCATCCTACCATTTCTCCCATGACAACACGTCATTTGATGTCTTGCAGCCATAATGTTGAGAATCATATTCACCCACAAAAACGCACTTATTCTCTTGTATCTTTTACCCCAGTTTATGATTACTCGAGCACAATATATCTACATTGCAAGAATTCTCTTGATCTCCATGCTAAATTCCAACGTCACCTAGCTAAAATCCTATCTAATAAGATGCCTGCGTTGACATGTCCGGCTCTTCGTGGCCTGGTGCGTACTTCAGATGCATATTCATGACCTCCTAGTCGTACTTCTCATCTCGTCATGGTATTGAAGATCGTCGAATGTTCATAAACACGAATATTCGTCATATTAGGCATTAAAACATAATATCTTTTCGGCAGTACACGATATCTATCACCTCCATGTCTACTCGCAACCATTCATAATCGCAACACAGAACCATTTTCAATTTATTAAACATTTAACATTAAAATATATACTCTTTCATGATACACAATATCCAACTTCCCTCTACTCCACACTACTTCTATTCCTCCTCCTTCCTCACACACACATCCAATCCACTCCACCCAAATCTCACTCACTGCCCCATTCTCCCTGACCCCAAACATTAACCCCCATAGCCAACGCCGCCACATCACAATTCCTAATATAATCCACCTCGATTAAATTCGGTTTCCCTCCTCCTCCTCTCCCTTCTCCCCCTTTCCTCCCCCCCGAAACCAACGCCTCAAAATTAGAAAATAATTCCCTCTGCGCCAATACCGCATATCCAAGTATAGAATTCCACCAAGTTCCCTTGTCGGCCTGCACGGACAGCGGTTGTGTGAGGATCCAGGAGAGTTTGTGGATTGGGCTTGGGTTAGGATTTGGGTTGGTGTTTGGACTGGTGTTGGTGGTTGGGGATGATAGTTTATGCTGGGATAGCTTTTCGAGTTGCGTGGTGCTTAGACGGGTGGGGGATGAGGTGTGGGAGAAAGTGCCGGTGAGGGGGAGCCGGTAGGCGGGGATGGGGGTGAAGTTTAGGGTTGCGGGGGAGCGGGGGGTTAGGAGCGTGTGGAGGGTTGATGGGGGCTGGGGCGAGCTAGTTTTGGAGTCTGCGTGGGGGTTTGGAGGGTTAGTTTATGTTGTTGTTTTGTTTGGGGGGTGGTTTGAGGGTACGGGGTGTTTGAAGGAAAGGGAAGGGAAGGGAAGGGAAGGGAAGGGAAGGGAAGGGAAGGGAAGGGAAGGGATGGGATGGGATGGGATGATAACGGAAGATTATATATGCTAGATGATGGAACGTGTGGATATTGCAACAGGGTATCAGGGAAAAAAGATGATTTGTAAAACGTTGCGCAGGGTAATACATTACGTAGATTTGGATACAAGGGATTGCGATATGGAAAGACAAATTATACTTACGAGTATTGTCAATAGGATTGGAGACGTCCCGTTTATAGAAGGAGCGAGATGACCTCTGTGAGTAGGATGGATCTGTAGTGTTTAGGGGAGCGAGATCGTTATCCGGGATAACAGGGTCGCAGACAGGTCGAGAAGTAGTGAAAGTGGTATTTACATCTCTCTTTTCCTGAGCAGAAAATAAAGCAGGCGCACCACAAGGAACCCTCACCAACACCGTACTTTTACCTCCCTCCTTCACGAACGTACCAAAAGGTACACTCGACAAATCCCACTGCGATCCCTGCGGTTCGACCCAAAGATCATAGATCCCATTCAGCACTCCATAAAACTTCATCCAATCATCCTCACTAAAACCACTCCATTTGCGCTTCGCATTCGCATCGTGCGAAATATCAAGCACGATTAATTCCCCCGGATATTTGCGCGTGAAATAATTTATATCCTCGATCATGCTCTCGATACTTTGGCCCGTGGCACCCCACATGCTACCCGCGGCAAAGGAACCGTGATATGTCATCCATTTTGTTCTGTATAGCGCAGGACGGATATCGAGCCAGCGGGCTCCGTGCACAAGTTGCCAGTATATGGAATGCGATTGCGTTTGCGTGTTGTGTAGTGTGCCTGGTCCGTTTAGTGGGTGGGTAACGATATTTGCGCCTGCGTCGTGGGACATGGGCATCGTGATTTCGCGGAGGGATTTGGGAGAGAGCGTGGAGAGGGTACTTTGCATCCAGGATACTGGGGGGTTGGTGCTAATGTAGGGGGTTTGGATGCCGCTTCCTGCGAGGATGAAGGGGTGGGGATGGCGATCCATAAAACCTAGATTGATGGTTGAATATTTGGGGTTGTTGAGAGAGGAGAGATTTTCATGGTAGTGAACCTGGAGTTGGGTTGGGTCTTGAATGGCACTGATGGTGAAGGATTCAGGGGATGAGGGGTTGTCAATACGATATGTTGCTTCAGCACTTGCGTCTGGTTGATTGAGAATCCATGAGATGCAGGATTCGGAGCTTGTGCCTGCGATGTTTATTAGAATTGGATGTGAGATATTGGGAGATATAGTGTCTGTGGGATACCAGATGGGATAATGGAATTAGGGGACCATTTCATGCGACGCGTTCCATTAGATATTAAGTGCCAATCATATGGTGTTCCGTTGATCAGTTCCACGTATGCTTTTGATTTTGCGAGTACCATAGGCAGAAGAAACAGTAGGGCAGCAAAGATACATTGAGTAGATTTAGACATTGTGGATAGGATCAATTAGAGACAATAATTAATTGTGTATGCAAATGCGCGCAGACTTGGTAATGTACAGAACTTAAATATACATCTCTTGGATATCGTGAATTATTTACAGGACAATAATATGAAGTGAACAGATTGCACAAGCTACAAATTGGTGGAAGTCGCCATTGAAAAAGCTATAAAATGGTAGAACTCGCCACTGACAAACTACAAATTGACAGAAAGTCGCTATTAATAAACTACAAATTGGTAGAACTCGCCATCAACAAGCCCGGTTGATGGTAGTGATAACTTGAGGGGTAGGTAAACTTTAGTCTGGCAAAGTTCACCTGATAAGTGAAAATAGTATACTGTACCAATTTCTTTTCCACGAAATCAATATTCATCGTCAATTGCATCGACATTGTTTGGTATAGCAATACCAAAATTAACTTTTGATTGACGAGGGTATGCTTAGGAGCAAACCAATATTGTACGGCATAGAAAATATCAAAACAGTCTGAGGATATTGATCGGCGTTATGAGATTTTCTCATAGATATACGTCATGGATCGTCACACACTAATGACTGTAGGTTTGCGAACATCGGGATAAGTAGAAGAGACTTCACCCAAACTTAGAAATGATTATACTTTGGATCATGAATGGAAGGCCAAAAATTCCCTATTAGCAATTTTTGTCTGCATCATCTTCGTCATCTCGTGTGTCGCTTTGGTTCTTAATGGCGTTTGGAAAGGGTCATATGAATAATAGAGTTTGTCTAGGCAGACACGAAGTATTGAATCGAGTACTTTTCATTCCTCCTTCGAGAATACGCTCCCAAATCATTAATGTGGGAGGTTGAATATGGAATCTCGAATTCACGTGCCTTGCATATGATCAGAGCGACTAGCTCGATCTGGAACCCTCTGCAGCTTCAGCAGAAGATCTCTAATAAAGCAAAACCATTTCTGAAACAATGTCATTTCACCGTCTTGTCATCCTTTCATGAGTAATGATTTTAGGTGATACGTCGCAACGACATGTAATATATCAATTGATGCGATCGCATCGTCTGTCAAAGACTCTCCCTCGGTATATAAAAAAGGTCAGAGGGTTACCACGACTCTTTTTCATACGATTCATGGGCACATATCAGGAGTGTAACTCCGTACGCTGCATATTTAGGGTCCTAGGGCAGCAGTAGGAAAGTTAAAAAGTGCCTAGCACCAACATTTTAGGGTGACACCATGCGTTCTGCTCAAGCCTGACCGGCTGAGCCTTTTGAGACTTGAGACTTGAGGTGCGTACCTAGTAAAGAAAAAAAGCCATTAGTGGAACTAAAGCAAAGCACTCGCATACATAGTCGGCCAGAAAGCATAAAACTCCGAAAGCCAAGTCAGTGTTAAAAAAAGAAAGGGAAACCTTGAAAATGGGGCAGTTGGATCAATAACAATTGTTCTCTAGCCGTTCGGGGCTTTATACTTTCTGGCCGCAACAAGTATGCTTTTACGCTTTTTCGAGGCCACTTCAGACTAGCGGCCATGGCCCGTTTTCCAAAGGGGAGTAGGCTGATCGGATAAGCCTTTTGACACTCTTGAAAGAGAGCGCCTGTGGCACACTTTTAACTTTTCGGTGGAGCTGGCTCAACTACATGTGTTAAGACCAGCTCTTTCAGCTGTATGACATCTGGCGATGTGACTAAGCATGGGGGAGAAACTACCTACGTACACATAAAACAACGAAATGGAGCCGCACATCTCGATCCTTCATGAACTACTGTCCTCGGAAGTGGAAGTCTTGTCTCCTTGTCTCATCCCAAAATCCATTTGCATTTCCCCGAAATGACACGAATTTTCATCTCCGCTATAACCGGCTAACCGATGTCGTCGAGCTCATTCATCGTCATAATACAAACATTATACTCTGGATCCAGAAATTTTGAGTTTTTTGTAAAGGTCCACTGCTCTCCCACCACGAAGATCAGTGATGACACAACGTTTGGCAAGCATATGCCTATAGCCGGGAAGTCAAGCATGCAATTGGTTAAATTACGTGACTCAGAGAATCAAAGCAAAGTTTAATAAATTGCCATCGACCAAAAAAAACAACACAGTTTTTCGGTAGAGGGTTTGAGTGGGAAAAAAAGATTAATTATCTCATTTGTAAATTATATCATTGATGCCGTGATTCTGAAAAGTCGGATTCCCCAGTAAAAGCTTTGATCATGTCGAATTTCAATTATCAATTCGGACTTTGTGGTTGCCCAATTAAGTTTAAAGATATCCATATCATTTATGAAGACCGGATTCCTAGTACTCGGTAGATTGCAATCAATTCCCAGTATATTATTGCAATCAATTGTAATACATTAGGAATTGCTAGATCAATCCGAAAGTGGTATAGATTGACCATGATCTATACCCCAAACCGATATAGCATAAGACGTGAAGCGAATATAACCGAATTGGGAACAAAAATATCAAAAAGAGATGCTCAAGACCTCTTTTTTCAAATGCTAAACTCACATATGGGACGAAGTGGATTCTCGAGCGCATAAATGCTGGGTATTTGTGAGTTGCCTAATCACTTATCATCTCTTTTTCCAAGCTGTCCGATGAAAATACGTTCCACTAAACCGAGGTTGAGCCTTCTCCCCCCTTCTACACCTTAAGATGGCATCGCAAGTTTGAAAAAATTGATCCGACAAAAGGTAGATTTTGGGAAAATAGGTGGGCGCCAAAAGCTAAATGGCCTACCATCGAGCTATTGCCGTGGACGCGTTGTTAATCTAGTGGGGATCCATCCTTGTTGTAGTTTTGGAAAAGTCTTCAATCGGTGCAAAGTAGTGCCGCCGCTCTCTGTCAAACTGAAATTATGAGGACAAGGACAACAGTAGTTACACATGCCAACGGCGAGCGAGTCAGGGGCACCAAGCTTTAAGTTTTTCCACTTGTTGCAGCGCTCGCTTATAGACATCCTCGCTCAGAATATTGACATTCTGACACTAGAAACTCGGAACTTAGTTCCGAGAAGCTTAAAATATTACCTTGGGATTCTATACCTGTAGCTCTGTAACGAAAATGATTTGCATTGCATGTTGAGTGTTATTGACTACTGGACGGAGTGAGCTCCGCGTATGTGGCGCAGCAAACAATAGGAGTGCGTGCATCAAACGGCTTGGTTCTTATCAGTTGACGGATATAACAAGTGCCGGGTATAAAAATTCACATATGGGTAGATTGCTCCTAGATTTATTAAGATAGATTGAAGCACACAAGCGACGGAGAAATGTCAAAAAGAAGTAAGAGGGGGGGGTCCGCAGCACATCTCCCAGAAAAGTGCGGGGCGCGGGAGGGGCCATCCTTTGAATGATGCTCCTGTACTGCGGAAGATCTCCACCAATCGCCCGATCGTTATAGCCAAAAAGTCTGGGCCTCCCTGTGGCTTTAATGCCGAGTTTCCTAGGAATCTCCGAGGCATTGTGGCTTTATGTGTGGCAATCGTACATCCCGTTACTGTTACCATTTCAATTTACAGATACATCACCCATGTGCCTGGAGAGTCGATGATCTTATCATGGGAATCCTTTGAGTATCTTATATAGGAAGGATGTCAAGGAGAGCCAAGATAGCCAAGATGATAAAGTATCTGGGCAGGGAGAAATTGTATGTCACTGAACACCTCTGAATGGGCGGGTATTACGGATTGAGCGGGATTACCCGGATTCTGGGTGGCAGGAAAACTGTATGTCATTGAATGTCTCTGAATGGGCGGATATTAGAGATCAAGCGGGAATAAATAACTCCTCGGAATGGGGAACGTCTAAATTCGGCATAGCCTTCCAAAACATCCACTCAACTTAAACTATTTCAGGTAGCAACTCGGCTTCCTCTTACCTGCATTATGCATATGTGCATATGTAGTAGGTAGATAATTAGAACTTTTCGACGAAAAGAGTTTCTCGATTACATAATCAACGTTACCGAGTAGCAGTTGGCTTACATAACGAAACAACTCTTTTTTGGAGGTAAAGAGTACTCGACGGGCACAAATGGTTTATTTTCCATCAATCATATTCAATATCGATTCCTCAAGCTTTGACTTGAGTACTATACTATCCAATGCTTTTGATAGGCCGATATACTATATCAATCAGTTATCGCAATTAGTGATTGATGCGATCGGAGCCCGAAGACCCTATAATTCAGTGGTTGAGAGTCCAAAACTACCTAGGTAGATAGATTATAAAAATGGAAAGGGAAGAAAAGTTTCCAAGTCCTCGATTTAGAGGGAGGGTATGATTGGATTCAGAATCGGGTTGTGAGAGAGAGGAGAAATGGCCCTGTGCTGTACTACAGTACCATTTTAGACGCTTCTCATCCCCCTTGACTCGGGAAGGGAGATTGTTGTTTGATTAGTGTTCTGGAATCTCGGAGGAAGACGACCTAATGCAGTTCGGAGCAAGAAGGATACGGAAAGGAATTGCGAATGTAAAAGCTGACAAAGACAAAGACGGAGATGGAGATCATCATGTGGATCAATCCTTGGTACATACAATACAATGCAAGCGATCGTTCAAAACTTCCCAAGATGTTTTGATCCGAGTCTTACTCCGGATCCGAGGTTGTGAGATTTCAAAGTTTTTTTATTTAAAGAGAATTAATTGAACTTGGGCCCAATGCTTTGTTGTACACTTGTCGGTCGCTTGAATGATACTTTCTCCAAATTGGATGCGAATGGATGCGAAGACCCAATAAGATTGTCCATCAAGTAAAGTTCAAGTATATATCGAAAAAAAAAAGTTAATAGAGCGAAGTTTAATCATTCAGCCGATGAAAAAAAGCTGAGTAAGCACGAGACATTAGGATTGGCATTGTTTTGTGCCCTTGTGGTGTTTGCTACTTGCATTGGCTGCATTGGCTGCATTTTGAAGCGGGATGGGATGCTTTTTTCATTCCCAAGCAGATGGAACCATATATCATGACCCCAGTTCGGTTCAGCCAGTATTGCCTATATGCAAGGGAAAACGGAATAACCCTTAACTATTAACTATTAACTGTCTGTGAGCACCCCTAATCTTAAAACAGCTTACGAATTTATTGTTATAGCTTTGAACAAATGTGTTCATTGATGGATGGGGGATGGGACATGGATCCCGTTGATTCATTGATTTCATTGATTCATTAATTCATGGATTCATGGATGGAAAAACTCTCTTTCCATTCTAAGGAAGTGAGAGGATTTAGAAAAGAGAGGCCGTGGGACGGGGCGTGGAGACTCGAAGAGGTTGATATGCGAGACGGGTTTGATGTGAAATGGCAGGCAGGGGGGAGGTGCGATTATACTTCATTTGTTTTCCCTTCGCTTAGCGGCAAACTATGGCTGAACTGGCAGCTGCTCCGTGCTTCTGAGGAAACTAAGAATTTATGCTAAAATTATACGGAGGTACTTTGTTTCCAAAATTCCAACATGTCGTTATTTCGGTAAATAGAGTTCTACGCTCCGTGGTCTAGGAAATCCCATGTTGTTGCTTTTTTGCCCACCACACTACTGTACGGAGTACTTCGTTTAGCACAAACGTCTTACCGGGCTGAACCCTCCGAAGTTGGTCAATATCATGTCAATATCATATCATATCAAAATTTATGTTGGGAACGCCTCAATCACCCCGTGAAATTCATCCAAGGGGAGGGATTTCAATCAAATCATACGTACATTGAGGATCGAGGTCTAGCTACGAGACCACAAGTATTTGATCGGATCCAGCTAGGCGTTGCGCTCCGGCTCTGGTCTAGACTGGTAAATTAGGGGTCTTTGCACGTCTTTTTTTCATCAAAGCCCTATTGTATCTAGCAAAACCTTACTTCACGGGAGAACCTAATGCTATAACGTTGGAAAGAGAGTCATAGGTTCATGGACATGACTGGTCACCAGGTCCCGAATCACGATAGCCGGATAAAAGTACCAGGAGTCCTAGAATTTCAAATGGTTTCCAAAAAAGCTGCGTGTTAGAGTTCACGGTACATTCAAAAAAGAGATAACTTCGATTCTACCAAGTTAGCAACATCGTTTAGCTTCAAGTTAAAACTCCATATTTACTGACTCGACCAATCGACCGTTCTGGTAAATTTTGGTCCGAAAAGATGATGATGTACTCCCCAGAAGCTTGGATATTCGGCTCCACAAGCATTTACAAGCATTTTTCTGTGACAAAGTGCGGAAATATTCCAATATAATTGGATCTTATACTTTTCTATAATGACAGGGTTAAATATCTGTAATAAGATTTCGAAGACCTATCAGGCGTGAGCCACGAACTTATACTTTTTGAGTATTACTATATAGGACACAACCTCTTCAAGCCAGTCCCTCTACTTTTTCCTTCACATCTTCTCGAATAGAATTTCCGTCTCCATTACACATCGAACTCATTATCAAATCCACTCATTCAGTATCATCAAGCCAAAATTCAAGCAAATATACAACAGCGTCGAATACTTCGAATTCATCTGCAATCACCTTCCCGGAAGAGTTATTTGGGTTAGACAAGCTGAGCTGCAGTGTTCCTCAATAAGGCAAAACTCCGGCTCGCATCGAGATCATTCAAGTATCTAAGTACTTAATCATATAACATTTGATGCAAGTCGATAAAACTCATACTATTTGTACATATTTCTCCGTCACCATGCCTTTCATTCAGGACTCGCACCTTCCTCTTTCGTCGTTTGTTAAGACGCATATCGATATCCCGGACTATCTCGACCCTTCCTTATCTCCTTACACAATAATGAATGGCGGGCCCCAAACCAACGGAGAGGTGTATAGACAAGCCTCCGTCGGCACTTTTTCAACTTCTGAAGCTTTAGAACTTGCTCGAGAAAGTGAGGAAGCTGCTGAAGATCCAATTATCGTCGGTATCTTGGAGGTCGCAATCAACAACATCTGGATTAAGATTCAACAACAACCTACATCATATGTCATGACAAGTGAAGAATTCGCTGTCTTTAATTATTTTCAAAATCGATTTCGTGGACAAGAACTCGCAACGGAAGCACGAAAGAGATATTGGGATTCCCAACATAGTTGAGAGGTGCCAGCCACAGTGGCTTAACTCATTATCACTTATCTTACCCCCACCCATCTGTGCAACCCTTGCTCCCCGGAGGATCAGTGCCAAGTTAAGAAAGTTGCAATGTCAGCAGGAACCGATGATCGGTTTGACTCGAAAAGAGATATTCATGTCGATGCTGATTTCCGACTGACTGGGACCAATTACGAGCCTGACAAAAATATTCGAACAGCAACTAAAAACTTCAAAATATATCTTCTCGTTTTTTTGAGCTGTGGTCTGTCATTGATATGGCTTTTACGATCATGTTTTTCGGAGGAGGTGGTCGATACATTACCAAAATCTCATCTGGTCAAATATTCCGCTGCACCTGCACCTGCACCATCTGCCACGCCTTCTTCCGCCGTACTTGAAGTATTTCAAGTGTATCAACCAGTTCTTATTCCTCCTGGTGTTACCGATGAGACGGCATCATATAATGGAGTGGAGGAGACTGCGATAATTGCGTCGACGAATGATGCTACTAGCTGCAAGGTTGTTTTGATGGAACATACCTTTGGCTACAGCTATGGCATCCCCTTTGTTGGTATGGAACCTACATTTTTTAATTGTGTAATACCAACCAACTAACCATCGCGCAGGCAATTATACACCACCTGGCTGCAAGTTCAACAAAGTGGTTATGAACTTCACGGTCACTTCAAGTGGTCGTCAATTCGACCGACTCGCAATAATGTACTTTGGCGACTCCGAAGTTTGGAGAACATCTACCGCAGAACCAACAACTGCTGGGATTAGATGGGAATATCTTAAGGATATGACCGAATATCTTTATTTTTGGAACTCTCCTCAAACACTCATTTTCGATCTTGGAAACTTGATCGATAGCACCTATACTGGATACTACTACACTACTCTCACAGCTACTTTCTTCACGAGTCAAGAGACTGTCGAACCGGCTGATCTGATTCTTCCAATCTCCGCAAGACATGGTGCAGAAGATGCTGTGAGCGTCTTCACGTTGCCAGGCGACAATGCTACCAACACGATTGCATTTCCACGAAATGCCAACCGTGCTGTCTTTTCTATCTCGGCATGTGGTCAGTCAGCCGAGGAATTTTGGTGGGGCAATGTGCTTCAGTCAGATATCGAAACATTTGAGGACTACGATGGAACACTTTATGGATATTCACCATTCCGTGAAGTCCAAGTTTTGATCGATGGTCAACTAGCTGGAGTGCAATGGCCATTTCCGGTAGTCTTCACTGGTGGTATTGTACCAGGGCTTTGGAGACCAATTGTGGGACTTGATGCTTTCGATCTTCGTGAACACGAGATTGATATTACTCCTTGGTTACCCATTCTCTGCGACGGTTCTGAACATACATTCGAAATTCGAGTCGCGGGTGTTATAGATGATGGTGAAGGAAGTGGTACACTCATTGATACAGTTGGTAGCTACTGGCTTGTCACGGGGAAAATCTTCATTTGGCTCGACTCCAATGACTCTGTCACCACCGGTACAGCACCCAAAATCTCTCTTCCAGCTCCTATCATCACCACCTCGCAAGTTCTTACTCAAAACGCATCTGGGGCAAATGAGACGCTCACTTACACAACTAACGTCCAACGTTCGCTCTCTATTTCATCCACTATTATTACGGAAAATGGCACTACCACCTCTACATGGACACAAGAACTAAGCGCTCTAAACTACGGTCAATACACCGCTTTCGGCGCCATCCAAATAAACAATGCAACAACGTATGGTATCGATACCTCGACACTAGGAAGCTCCACAAAATACAAATCCGAATACACATACCCTGTCTGGGTAAACACAACCTACCTCATCCTCTCCTCCACAAACTACACCCTCGACGCCACCATAACCCGTGGTCTCGACCTCCTTATCTCCGGTACCCCCGTCTTCCCATCTGGTCTCCAACCCTTTACCTACCTCCCCTCCTCCGCGCCTCTCGTCGCCGGTTTCTCAGGAACCCATCTGTCAACCACTCAAGACGGATCTGCCTACTATCTAGGTACATCTGCCGGCAGTTCCGGGTCCGGAAGTACCAATCAAGTTTTCCAATTTAGTGGATTGGATATTAATAACGATGCATCGGATACAGAATTATATTATCGCAATGTAGAAGCGGTTAATTCAACCATTGTATATGATATGGAAAGATTGGTCGGAGTAGAAATTGGAAAGTATACTAATACGAGACCTGGAGGTGCGTATTTGAGTCAGAGTGTTATGAGTCCTAAGGAAGCTATTGGGAGGGGAAAGGGAAATCCTAAGCAGATGCTTGTGGGTGGAGGTGCATAGTTGGGGATTTAAAGGAGAAGGGTAGATGAATGCAGAGAATGGTCGGTGATGTTGGATAGCCTGGAAGGGGAAACCAGGCAAAGCGATATTGATCATATAAATATCCGTTTAGGCGTTTACTTTCTTGTCGCTCGTTTAGTATCGCTTAGATACCCATTGATTTAATGTACTTGCTTCTAAGCATATTTTTGGAAGCGTTGTCTTTGGTTCGGGCATAGTTTTGTTGCTGTTGTTGTTGTTGTATATTTCTTGGATAGCTTAGCTAGTACATATTTTATCATTATTATTATCATTATCATCATCATCACTATCATTCACTTCCACTTCCACTTTCACTTTCACTTCATACAATCGTCTAAAAACTTTCCTGACTACCTAGGTATACCTAGATATGTATATATAATATCTTTCTCAGCCCAGAATTGGGTTTGAATATTGAGTTGAGTTGAATGTTGAGTTGAGTATGTATATTACTTTAATATATAACTTAATTATATACTTCGATACCTCACCTATGTAAGATTATTACTCGAGTATATATCCAGAATCCCTTTCGTTGTGGTGATTTACGGATTCAGAACTCAGAATTCATGGGCTACCAACTAAGTAACATCTTACTTTTAGTGTATATATATAAATATATAGTTTCAATCAATCAAGCTATCAATCCTATCTATCCTATTATCCACAAGTTATAATTGTGATTATGATTATGATATGGAATAAGGACCTGTGAATATGTGAATACGTCAATACGTGAAGAACAGATGTTAGATAATAGATATTAAATAATTAAAAGGCTGAATGAAGACTTCAAATATGCCTTGTATACGAGTTACACCATCTGGAAATATAAGACTTAACTATATCAACATGTTATATTTTATAGGATGATAAATGTATGTAATATATTACCGACGAGAGTATTCGCTCCTGCTTATCTTATTACTATTTATATTACTATTTAAATGAGTAGGTGGTATTTATTCACATTTTTCCTATATGGCAGCAGCAGCAGCAGTGAATTAGTAGTCGCGAGCTTTAATACGGTAAGGAAGGAAAGAAGGAAAGAAGGAAAGAAGGAAAGAAGGAAAGAAGGAAAGAAGGAAAGAAGGAAAGAAGGAAAGAAGGAAAGAAGGAAGGAAGGAAGGAAGGAGTATTTCACTTTCATCACCAGTCAACAAGTTATTTCTTGTAGTTTGCTCTCCGAACTTTTTCAGTATATTATACTACCGTGCAATTCTAGCCCTTCTATATCTCCTGGCTGATATTAATATTCCCGTATTACTTTTCCTCTCTATTCATACATCACCATCTATCTTCCCAAACTTACCACCTCAGTCATGGGTAACCCTCTTCGAGACCACCCATTCCCCTGTAGCTGCCGGCGCCCTGACTGCCAGCGTCGTCGTATAGTTCCATCAAATCCTCGTCCTTTTCCACGCCATATACGCCATACACTATCTAGGCTACACCCCCGTTCCACCTCAGCCATAGATAATCCTCTTCGAGCACACCCAGTCCCCCGTGGCTGCCAGCGCCCTGACTGCCAGTGTTGTCGTCCGGTCTCATCAATTCCTCGTCCCCCTCTACGCCAAATACCCAATACACTACCTAGGCAACCTCTCCCTTACAACCCAATCGGAGCATGGCTCAATAGCCAACCATCTTTCAGTATAAATCCAATGCTGCTTGATAGCCCATCAACGCAACAAAATCTAGCTGTTCAATCCGGTAATAACAATTCTAACACGGAGGGTCATTTGGAAGGGATGATGGGTACCCATGGGAATGGCAGCAGGCCCGCAGATCTCCGGGGGCTAGCTCGAATAGATATCATTAGGAGACACCTAAGAAGACTGCGAACCCTCCTAGTCCATAGGAATTTGCCAATCCGGCTGCTTCCGCCACAACTTCATGACAGACCGCTATCGAATCCCCTGATTCCTGTTGGAGAACGTACACAAGTGCGACCGCCATCGTCACGATCAACCAGATGGTTACTACTAGAAATGGAAGCTGATCGCAACCCGGCGCATCGGGGTTTGATCCAAACAATTCGAACGAGGCTGGAAGCTGAACCCCGGCCGCATTTGGATGAACACTGGTTAATTGCAAATCTACAAATGATAGGAGTTTTCATCAGCGAAGACACATCACTTTTTCACGTTCATAGGCATATCCAACATACGTACCTTATGCAACTAGCCTCTCATCTCGGGGAATCAGAGCAAGTCTTGATGAATCGCATATTGGAACTAGTTAGAGGACTGCGATCTCTCCTACTACATGATGGTAATCGTCTTAGGAGATCATTAGGGGGAGGCTTGATGGAAGAATTGAGACAAATGATGCAAGACGTAGAAGATATAGTACCTACCGACCCGCATACAAGGCAGCAAGAGCGACGAAGTCCATCGGTACGGCAAGAGCAGTCAGAATATTGTAGACCTAGGGATATTTTGAACGAATCTAACACTGCAATTCGAGCTTCTAATACTCCATCTCTATTTGAACATTCAAACATGCCTGTTTCTCCCACCCGCCGTCGACAAGTCGGTCAGCAGATAGGAGACCTCAATAACATTCCTGCCAATTTTGATGAGCCGCTCGATGAAGGAGGACTTCATGAGTCAATAGTGAGCCCGGAAAATTCCACGAATAACCATCCACGTACAAGGCAGCAGGAAGAACTGCAAAGACCATCGGTTGAGCAAGAGCAGCCAGATTCCTTCAATCTTCACCCTCCTCGCTTTAGTCTAGAATTGATGAGCAATCCTTACGCTGCAGATCAGGGTTCTGTTAGCCCACACGTACTTCCATCTGGCGCCCAATTTGAACAAGTTGCTGAAGAGATAAGGACGCAGCAATATACCGTGAATAACGGATTGCGTGCAATACAAACACGGATGCGTGAGCGAGAGCGAATGGAGGCCGCTCAAGCCCTCGCAAATAACAATACGGGTTTAGAAACCAACGCATCTGCAAATAACAGTACGGGTTTAGAAACCAACGCATCTGCAAATAACAATCCGGGTTTAGAAACCAACGCATCTGCAAATAACAATCCGGGTTTAGAAACCAACGCATCTGCAAATAACAATCCGGGTTTAGAAACTAACGCATCTGCATATGACTATCCGCCTAGTTTGACTTTTGAACTTGTAAGTTCAGATGAGGATCTTTCGGACACAAGCTTTGGTTCAATCGAAACTATAATAGGTCCGCGCCCGGCGAGACGACACAGAAGGTAGGAGTATCGCATACCTGGAAAAGCATGTTGAAAGTTTGGACTATGAATGGATGAGTTGTTTGAACATCTTGCCAGCGTTTGATGATTGGTTCTGATGCATGGGTATGATTTGATGGTGTTGGCCAAGCTCACGGCGAATAGAAGTATTGGAAGTGGGGGATTGGTAGGGTTGTTTTTAGAAATTTGGTGGAATTTCCATGGGATTAGGAAATCAGCGTAGGAATATTGTATGCAGTTGTTCGTGTACAGCCAATTGTATTCTACATCAGCGCTTTTTATTTTGGCCCAGCTTCAATCGAATTGCAAATCTCCAATCGAGAGTCGAACATTCAGTATGTGAACGAGCCATTGCCTCGATGTAGAGCCAAGAACTACTTTTCCTTGTATTCATCTTATGGTGTTTCTCATTCTTGGCCCTATTCATCGCGTATCATGTATTCGAAGTATGTAAAGGAAATAAAACCTCGCTATTATCCATGTGTTAATTCAAATGTGGTGAGTGAAAATAATTGCAACCCAGGCTTCAACCCAGAGAATCGAATATCTCGGCCGGATTAACTTCAAATCCGACCAGACTAGCCTGTGCACTTATCGGCAGCCAAACCAATCGTACTGTATTTATCATCAATTTTCCACGATGACATCTTATCGCAACACAGAACATTACCCCTCCATCCAAAAAATTTCCCCTCAATGAACAACATGCCATCCTCACTCCCAACAATGCGACTCCAACATCTGGCAGATTTCAAGCCTCAAGCAGCGACTCGAGCATGGGTTTCCATACCCAATCCCAATAATCTACCTCTGATTGCGACGGCGACATCGGATAAATCGGTACGAGTTTATTCTCTGAGTAATTTCACATTACATTCGACGTTGGAGGGTGGACATGAGAGGAGTGTGAGATCTGCGGCGTGGAAACCTGGTGTTAGGAAGGATGGGGCTTTGACTATTGCTACGGGGAGTTTTGATGCGACGATGGGGATTTGGAGAAGGAAGGAGGAGCAGAAAAATATAACGGAGGATGGACCTTTGGAGTTGGAGATTGGGGCTGATGGGAGGGCGAATAAAGGTCCGTCGTTGAGAAGAGGTGGTGATGATGGTAGCGATGAGGATGAGGGTGATGATTGGGAGTTTTCTATTGTGTTGGAAGGTCATGATTCGGAAATTAAGCATGTAGCTTATTCTCCTAGTGGACAATGGTTGGCTTCTTGTTCGAGAGATAAGACGATTTGGATTTGGGAAGAGATAGGTGATGAGGGTGAAGATGAATTTGAGACAGTAGCTGTCTTGCAGGATCATAAGGCGGATATTAAGTGTGTTTGTTGGAGAAAAGATTATGGTAATGGAGAAGTTCTTGCCAGTGGTAGTTATGATGATATGATTTTATTATCCAGAGAAGATGGTGAGGGGGACTGGGAGACTATTGCAAAGTTAGAGGGTCATGATGGTACTGTGTGGAGTTTGGATTGGGAGCCTGATGTTTCGATGAAGTCAGATTCAAGCGAAGAATCATCAGTACCACCTACTCCACGACTCCTCTCCTCTTCTGCAGATATGTCAGTTCGAGTCTGGTCAAGAATACCTACACCACCTCCACAAAATAAACCATCTTACTTCAACCCAGGAATTCCCAGTACAATGCGACCTGGACCTGAAAACGAGACGTGGGAATGTACCGCAACGCTTCCAAAGGTACACGACCTCCCAGTCTACAGCATTAATTGGAGTAAACATTCTGGTCGAATAGTATCTACAGGTGGTGATGGCAGGGTAGCAATCTACGAAGAACGTACCAAGGGACGAAATAGCGTTGGCGGCACCATCGAGAAGGAATGGGTAGTCCTCGCCGTTTTAGAGGGTGCTCATGGACCTTATGAAGTAAACCATGTTACTTGGTGTATGAGATACGATAATGGCAAGAAGAAGCCAGATGAAGAAATGATTATCACCACGGGTGATGATGGACTTACCAAGGCTTGGTTTATCGAGGAGAACGTTGAGAAGAATGACGTAGAAGCATAATGATACGAATTACGGGTTAGTTTCACGGAGAGATATTGGGTTTGTACAAAGTCGTCGGGTTATAAGTATAGTTATAAGAATAGCGTCGGCGTTGTGTAGGGTTAGGATTGCTGGGAATATACATACTTACGCAAAAGGTAGATAACAATTATACCAGCTGATTATTTGCATGGCGGGATCATTCTTACATTCTGACATCTTCAAGCTTATTATTTTTTCTCTAAACTTTGCACTAGCATTACCTAGGTATCTAATAACATTACAAATTGCGCGAAATAGAATGGAATGAAATCATCCAAATGAGTGAGTAAACCTTACATAATGGTATCTATCTAACATTAACAATTGAACCTTGAAAAACAATTATGTCTGACTGAACTAATCTGACCTGCACTGAACTGAACTGAACATATGTAAACTAAACTAAAACTAAAAGAGGTAAGTAACATAACAGACGAAATGAGACGATATTCTAACGTGGATTTTGAAGTAAAATAAGAACTTGAGTAAGTGACAGGAAGAAGGAAGGGAAGGAAAGGACAGAAACAAAAGTACAAGTAGCTTCAGAGGGTAAAACCAACAAAAATCAATGCGTAGTAGGAAAATAAAGGAAATAAACAAGCAGGTAAACAAACAAGCAAGCAGGTAAACAAACAAGCAAACAGGTAAACAAACAAGCAAACAGGTAAACAAACAAGCAAACAGGTATACAAACAAGCAAACAGGTATAATCCATCAATGAGCCCATCAATCATTATGCATTCATCCATCCATCCATCCATCATCTGATCTGATCCTTCATCAAATTCCCCCATCCCACCCCTCCCCCAGCTACCCCCCCATCAAATTCTCATGCGGTCTCCCCCCGCCCACCCTCCACCAAAAAAAATTCTCCACCACCTTCCTAACCAATATCCCCGCCTTCCTCAACGCCATACCCCTCTGCAACGCCTTAAAACTCTCTGGTAGCACTTTTCCATCCGGATCTTTTGCTTCCGGTCCTTCCCACCATCTAGGGGGCGCGGAACAATGTTTGAGGATTTGGGATACGGTGCTGGGGGTGAAGTGTGTGTGGGGTGGGAAGTGGATTGGGGGGTTTGATGGGGATGCGGATGTGGGTAGAGTGGAGGATGGGGAAGTGGAGGATGGGGGAATAGAAGGGTGAACGCTAGGAGGCCACCAGGAACTATTCGAATCGTATAGAAATCTTTCGTCGAGTGGTTGTAGCAAAAATGCTATATGATTCGTACTAAGTCCATGACCATGTAAATACAGAATAAGTGATTGAGCAGGCGGAACCGCATAAGCAGAACCCGAACGCGTGAGATCGACATAAGATGTATTGGAATCGCTCGAGGAGGTGGAGCTAGGTGGTGAGGGAATTCTGGATTTTTCGGCGGCTTTGGATATGCTTTTGAATTTTCCTTTGGTGGATCCTTTGGTTTTACTGCTGGTTTTACTTTTTGCTTGGCTCTGGGTAGAAGTCTTGAATGGATCTTTGGTTTTACTGTTGAGTTTGGCGATGTTGGCGGTTGAGAGTGATGCTTTGCGGATGGAGGTGGTGCTCTTATCAGTATTTGAAAAAGTATCAAAAGAACCTACCTCAGGTGTAGGTGGAAGAAATTTATTCTTATTAAAAGATCTAGGGATCGATCTGAGACTTGGAACAAACGACCTAGTAGTCCTTGTAGACTTAGTAGGAGAAGGAACCGGTGTTAATGAACCTGTCGAAGATCTCGATCTAGATTTCGTACCGGATGAAGACCTTGATTTTACAGACTTGGAAACAGGATTCAGGTAACTCATTAATACCATTTCGGCGGTAGGATCTCGAGGTTTGAGACCTTCGTGCACGGAGTACCCGAGTATATCTTCCATGTAATCCGCATCCCAGGATTTTGGACGTGCATTTTCTATGTCATCGGGGCTTGTACAATCGTTGGCTGCGTCGTATGGTGGATAGAGTTGGAATGCGTGGGGTGCGAAGGTTGATGTACCGATAGCATAGTCTTCTTGACATTCTGTACCATGGTATGAGGAGTTGCCGAAAGAGTAATCATGAGAGAGTCCATCGTCGCTTTCGTATTCTTCGTCATCGTCCGAATCGTAGGCTTCTTCGCTAATTAGACTACCTGGATTGGAGGGTGTAAACATGTTTTGATCGAATTTTCCGGAGAAAGTGTATCCACATGCCATGCGAGCTCGGAAACTATCATCGATTCGTCCATGGGTATTGGGATTAATGCGATGATCATCAGTAGTTCCATATCCCTCGACAATTGAACCTGCATAACCTCCTACTTCAGATCCCTCGTCAGAATTGTTGCTCTCAGATACTGGTCCTCCATCAGAAAGACATCTATAGAATCTTTTCACCTCAGAAGCTGTGAATGCTGTTGATCCGAAATTTCCTGTAATCTCTCCACGTTTATCAGCATCGTACAAGAAACCATCGCTGTCGTACTCAGCAGAACTTTCATTCTCAACACTCTCATCAGAATGTCTACGTTGACATCTCCCCTCATATCCATCTTCATCCTCATCATCAGATCCTTCTAATCTAAACTTCAATTCCAGCTCCTCTAAACCAGGAACATCCAATCCTCTCACCTCTCTCCTATTAACACCATTAAGACCCACGTCACTCGGCTCAAAGAATGGTATACCATAATGATCCGAATAATTACTCTCAACATCAAACACCGGTCCCATTCTCCAATCTCCCGCAGCAACAATATGAAAATGTCTCTGCATCTTCGTCATTTCTTCCCACTCATGAGCCCAACCCGGCATACCAAGAAGATGAATAAGATTTTTATGTTTGACCTCCTGTCCCTTCTCATCATCTAATTCCTCTCCCATAAGCGGAACATCATCATCCTCATCATCACCAACGACACTTCCATTTTTCGAATTGGGCGGATTGACATATCCCTCAGGAATAAAATCAAAAGGAACCGGAACCTCTTCTCCACATAATCTCTTCAGTTCTCTGGTAGTCAACGCAACGACATGATCGGGATCAGATTCCTCCGTGCTATCTGCCCACTCACTAACTTCTTGATATCGATCATATGCTAGATACGGATTATCAGTTTCAGGATTATAACCGGGAATCTCTTCACCGTAAGCAGAAGGATTTTCGTAGAAGCGACGAGCATGTTTGTGATATACAGTATCAGAAGAGATGTTATCCCAATTGAGAGAGAAAGAACCGCGAGAACTGTAATGGTTGGATCGGAGTGATGGTGATCTTGATCTTGATCTTGAGCGCGATCTATTCTCAAGCTCCGGTGTTGAGGCATTAGACTCTGATCCCGATCTCCTCTTAAGCCCATACAATGCCGCAGGAGTATTCGGAATAAATTGACCGGGATCAAACGTCGGAAAATCATGAATCTCAGGATTTCGACGTGGTCCAATAAACTTTCCCATCCCATCCCCATCTCCATGCTCCACAATATCCTCATCACCTTGAAAACTAGTGTGCAGACTTTCTTCCTCCTGAAAAGAGAAATTTTGGTCTCCCATCTCCCCATTTTCATCCATTTGTGCTTCAAGCATGGCGTGTTCTTCTTTTGCCGCTTGTCGCATCTGTGACGAATGGCCTGATTTATTACTCCGCCTGCTTAGACTTCGCGCAAAGTTCAATACCCTGCTTGTCCTAGAACTCCCACTATCTTCACTTCCTTTCTTTTCACCTCTACCTCTGCCAATTGATAAACTTCTCTTGGATAGACTTCTCTTCACTGCAACCAAACCCTTTTTTGTCATGTATTTCTTGTTCTTGATTTGTGGGTCCCAATTTGTGTGTAAGTCCCAAGTAGCATGTAAGTCTTTACTTGCACTTCGACCTCTTTCATGCGGCAGATCTTCTGCAGAATTGGGCGGTGGTGAAGGTGCAGGTGAATAAGCGATTGTAACTCCAGAGGTGTTTCCACTTGCTTCGAAACTATCCATCTCTCTTTCGTCTCTCTCAACTTCATATTGTTGCTCATGTTCAGGCGAAGCATTACGACTTTCCAATTCATCCCTATGGATCGTTGGGATGGTCGAGATGGTGGATGTGCTAGTTTCCACTTCCTTTCCTTTTTCCATCCTATGACACTGAGGAGTAAGAGGCTTCGAGATCCTAACTTGTGATATCTCACCCGTACCCAAGAAGATAATTTCACCATCATGATCATCATCTCGGAGATGATCAGCAAAGACTTGTTCTTCACCCTCCTCATCACTTTCATCCCTACAATTTTCATCCTCACTCTCATCCCTTTCTCCATCAAATTCATCAACACTTTCATCCCTCTCAAAAACCTCTCCATTCCCACCACTAATAACCGTCCTCCTTCCCATCTTTAACCTCTCCACATCCCTACAAACAACACAAATACAACCCTCCGAATGTCTCTCCTCAAACCCGGTTCCGAAATCCACATTTACCGTAATATGCTCTTCAAAAATAATGCGGCTGCCATCTTCTGTAATTGTTGCCTGAGCTTCTACGTAGTCATATTGCTCTTCTTCTGTCATTGAAAGTGGGCCTGGGTAGATGGGTACGGCGCGGGGCATCATATTTGCGGTTTGTGGGTAGGTGAGGTCGGATTTTGCAAGAGGTGATCGGTCTGTCCAGGAGATCAGTCTGCCCAGGAAGTCAATCCAAGATCCAAGATAGTTATTATAATATCTCCTCTTATCTCCTCCTAAACCCTCAAAGCACAGTACCAAATTTCCCCAACCTCGTATTTATATCCAATATCCAATACACCTATCTTTGAATTCAAAAATCCGAGAAAAAGCTCCAGAAACACTATTTCCTAGCCAACAATCAATGTATGCCCATCTCTCCACATGGAACACTTCACATAGGACAACAAACATACCTCTAAACCCACAAAAGCACACTTACACTCACACTCTCAGACTCACTATATTATTTCAATTGGTGACTTGTCACCATAAAAACCCTCTCTTTATCCTTTATCAATCGAAAAGGTAAAAGGTAAAACGTGGTGAAGAGATCAAAAGTAGGATTGATGCAGTAGCAAAATAATTCAAAGTAAATCTTAGCCTCAGCCTCATCCATCCAAAACAAAACAAAGTAAATTATCAAATAATGAATCGTGTGTATGAAGCCATCCCATAGATGAAACTGCAATACCTAGATATTCATCTTATCCCAAAGCCGAGATTGAGAAATTGAGAAATTAAGGAATTGAGATGTGTAATTACCAGCTATCCATCAAGGTGAAAGTCGAAAGGTAAAAGTTAAAAGGTGAAAATGAAGATTTGAAGATTTGAAGAAGAGAAAATCATATAATCTTTTAATTTTGTAATATTGTAAAAAGACAAGGTGAGTGGAAACTTGAATGGGGAGTTTGATTAGATGATCTCAATCCTCTCAATCCTCTCAATCATTCAATGAAATAATAGAATAATGAAATAATTGAATGATAGAATAGTAAAGTGGTAAAGTCCGAACCGAGGAACCTACTAGATAGGTATGATTGAGGGAAGCGAATGAGATGGGATTGATGAAATGAAAGAGCTTTGTATGTTAGTGCGTGTGAATATGAGATAATAAATAGTGAAAAGAGAGATAATTGCAAAGATATAAGAGATGGTGCAATTGAGTTAATCATTGTATTTGAGTTTAAACAATTTTCTTGTTCAAACCCATTTCACTGGCACTTGTCCATATCCATATCTATATAGTCTTTTATCCAATCTCATCCAGTTTGTCTCCCATGATCTTCTTCATTGAAGTTATATTGCATGCACTTGCATCCATTTCCAGTCTATAAACCAGAATAATCAACTTCCTTCTTCTCTCCCTCATCTTTTACAACAGTATTTAATTGTATAACCTCTTACCTCTCACCTCAAATATCCCCACCAAGATGCCCACCAATATTCCCACCAATCCTACCAATCCCACCATTCACTAAATCCGAGCTTCATCACCCAATCTACAGTCCAATTTTAAAAAAATAAACTCTACATCAACTCTTAATCCGATTCTTATTAATCCCTCAACATCATCAAGCTAGGTATCCAACTTCTCAGAGTCTCAGCAAATCATGCACCTCCACTTCCACCTCCACCTCCACACTTTGCCATCCTTGAGATTTACCTACTACCTACTACCTACTACCTACTACCTACTACCTACTACCTACTACCTACTACCTACTACCTACTACCTACTACCTACTACCTACTACCTACTACCTACTACCTATTATCTACCTACCTACCTCCCCCTCACTTCCCCTCATTTCCCCTCACTTCCCCTCACACTCTCTCCCCCTTACACCTCTTTCAAAATCTCAATTCATACACTCCAAACACTCCAAACATCCTCCTCACTCACATACTTCTACATCCCACACCTCTCCCTCTCTTCCCTCTTCCCTCTTCCCTCATTCCTCATTCCTCACCCCCCTCACCCTTCACCCCCTCAATCCTTCCCTTTAAACCACACTATACCACCACACCACACCCCTCATAAAAACAATTATCCCCATCCCCATCCCTATCCCTATCTCTAATCCTAATCCCATCCATAACCCCATCCCCATCATCAAATCCGTATGAAATTATAACTAATAATTTATAACACACCACTCCACTCTTCACCTCCACTTTCCTCCCCTCAACCCTCTACTCCAACCCCAAACACACATATCCTTCCTTCAGGCACTTGCCAGCACTCGGTCCTTCCCTATCTACCTATAACAATTCATCTAAACTGACATAACATAATAAGTATCACTTCACATTCACAATCTCACTCCAATTTCACACAATTCAATCAATCATATAATTTCAATATCTTCCATTTCATTTGCATGCTCACAAGTGTTACCAAATATACAACCTAACCAAGCAATCATCCAAGTCAATCCAATTCAATCCAAGCAATTCAATAACCTCAATCCCATCCATCAATATTCAATCAAAACTAGGTACCTATTCCTCCTCATTGCAGTAGTACTCGTCCCTTCCATTGTTCCCGCCACTGAAAGTCTAGACGAGATCTAACATTACGCTCCTATCGTCCCATCTTATCCCGTCCGATCTCCATATCCAATTCAAACCTGCAGAAAACACCCAATCAAAAGACGAATATTCGCGCACACATACTAACACGCACTAGCCAAATTGCAAGATGAAGCAAAAAAAGGCAGGCATACTCCAAATGTGCATCTAATGATGTGATCATCCAAAATGATCAAATAATTGTTGCACCTAACCGACCCAAAAATAATGCATGGATTTTTGTTGTTTCCAGAAAATAAAAACACCAGCCAACAATGCCGGTTCGACAACTATTGTACAGATATTTATGGTCGATTGATGCGAAAGGAAACGACAGACGTTGGGTATCAGAAATGTAAAAATGGAGAAAAGATGCAGGTATGCAAGACCGGAACCAGAACCGACCCGCCCAGCACCGAATGACTCCAAAAATGATGCGAATTTATAAAAGATGTGGTAAGTATAAGAAAATTATGAGGCGATTTCCGAGCTTTTTGATATATGTTGCGGTAGTAGTTCGTCTCTAGCAATCTTGGAGATATTGTTTCCTTCATATAATATTTGTCGCCATAACGTATCCGAAGTCTGGCGTACATGACTTCGGGTGGATTGGACTTCTTTGAGTTAAAAATCTCTTCACTGCTCGATTCTGCTGTTAGAAACACCGTCGGAAGATTATTGCTTGAAAATTATCCAGTTGTAATGCTTTCATGATTCATCAACCGCTATACCTGAATCTTGCATCATGTTGACATCACCTTCGTCCTCGACATCCGGGTTGACGAGATATGCTAAAGGCGCCCAAACTCTCCAATGTAAAATACCAATATGAGCAATTCTGGTTGCGACGTCCAAGATTTCTTCTTTTTGTCCACTTGTCGGGGAGTTTCCATTGAAAACCCCATTTGTGGGTCTTGGTGACGTGGCTGCATCAAATATTTGAAGACTGTTCAAAGGAGTATATGACTCGACGAGCTTTTGTAGTTCAGGGAAAAGTTTCGATAGTACTCGTGCCTCTGCTTCCTGATAGAGCTTGGATCGTGAATTTGAGAGGTGAAATGAGAGATGGGATTCGAAGACTGGAAGGCGTGCCATAGGGGTAGGTGTTGAACGAAGAATTTGCAAAGCAATATTCGAGGACAGTGCGGTCCATCTGTCTTGCGATGACGATGAAGCTAGGAGAGCTTGTAAAGACGTGCGTACTTGTGAAGTAGAGTCTGAATTTTGAAGAGACAAATAAAGTGGCGTTACAGGATATGTTTCTGGCGTAGATGCAGTAGTTGATGGAGATGATCGTGGGCTGGACGATAGAGAATCCGTAGCTTCATCCTCTAGATTTGGTACCCATACTTGTTTACCTGAAAGTTCTCTTGAGAAATGACCTCTCTCCTGAGCCAGATGATTGTACTTTCGTTTGGCTTTAAAATCATTCTCCGAAGGGACTGTCGGGGCCGAGAGCACGCCTTCATCCGCGGGAGAAGAAATATACGACGAAGCAACAGGTGTATCATCCTGTGGTACTGATCTAGCCTCGTTCATTTTGGATGCCGCGTCAAGTTTGTGATACAAAAACATGCAAATCTCGAGATTGATCAGATCCAGCATATCCGCTCGAAGTTTAACCAGGCGCTCCTCATCGAAAAGGAAGGTGTGAGGAACAGGTTCAATGGCTTTGGATGGTAGTGTCAGATTCACAAGTGCTTTCATGAAGTCCCATGTGTTTCCTTGAATTCGTGTTGGTGCGTCCAAGTGAAGATTATCTGGCAAGTTTGCCGCCTTTTTGAACCAATCATGTGCTGAAGCAATGTCTACTCTGCCCATTGCAATCTTTCTTACGAAGAATTTCTGCTCAAATTGGACAGTGTCCTCGATAAGCAGCGGGCGCAAACATCTGATTTGATGATTTGCAACATCCTGAATCTCATATTAGCAAACTTCCATCAGGCTCATATCATGCAGAACTCACGAGTTTCATAGCTTCCAAGACACCCAACAGATTTCGCATTCCGGAGACTAACATTGACACGTCCCAGTTTTTGTCACCCTCACTCAACTGGACGACCATATCATCCACCCAAGTGTCTCTCATCGGTGCGCAATGACATTTCAGGAGTTGCGATAGCCATTTTGCAAGTTTGCCAAGATTAGCAACGCCTTTGCGGAATTGCTGCATTAACAAATCGACGTTAAAGGTCTCTTCGACCGATGACCGATCCCGCTGTGGAACTAATGTTTCCAAGATCCCTCTGATAGCCTTGAGCGTTGCTGGCAAGCACCATTCCGCATCCCCCAAATCTTTCTCGAATTGCTCACGATCAGTCAAATAACCTTGAAGTTGCAAACGCATCGTGTCCCAAAAATCATTGGCTTTTTGAGTCTTCTTTCGTCCTTTTTCTCCATCGAGATTAGGTCTAAAGTGTAAATCCGGATCGAAATTAATGTCGTGTCGAAGTTTGGGATTGTGTACAATTTTATTCACATCGAGTTCACTCAAGGTTGATTTCGTGACCGGGGGTTCTAACGACGACTTGGCCACAGTTTGTACACTTCTCTTTGACGTACTGGAAGCTTCTTGACTAGATGAGGTTGTAGATCGTTCAAAAGGATATCTGGGGGCGGGATTTGTGGGCGGTGAGCTACTATTGGCCGTGAATGTATTGGACGATTGTAAATCATATCCCTGAGGGTCGTGGCTATTAATCTCCCCTGATTCTTGCGGTCTGTCTGTTACCTGAGCCTCGGGTATAGCTCTGCCATCGTTATTCGTAGGTCTTTCGGGAGTAGTCGTGATGCTATTCCCACGTTGTCTCTTCCCTGCATCATGCTCCATTTTGCTTTGATTCTCAAGCCAACTTTATGGTGTTTTACTGCAAAAGTTGTATTCAGATTATCAAGCTGTTATTATTAGAAAAGAATTGCTCCGTGTTCCAAAAAGTAAAATCTGTAAAAGTACAGTGTTAGTAATTGCTTCCTTCTTTTTTGTGGTGGCTTGGGCGTCAAGGTATAATGTTGTGTGGGCAAACAACGAGTATGCTCTGTACCTCGAAGAGTATGATCTCGTGGATGTGGTTACGGGTAGGAACATTTTCTTGTACCCCCATTTCGAGGGGTTCTCGAATCCGCAAGAAAGAGTTGTTTGTACTTATGCACAAGGCCGGGAACTTGCAAAAAACATACCTCTTTGTGGAACCTGACAGATCTTCTTGGCCCCAATAATTTGATAACCAGTTTCTATGATTTTTTAAAAACAAGATGATTTTTTAGAGGTGATGAAGAAAGTTGTACCGGAAAGGACAGGAATTGGCTAGAGCCTTGTTGATCGAATGAAGTTGGGAAAAGGTTGAAAGATTGAAAGATTGACAACAACAAAGGAAGTTCTTAGAAGTAGAACAATCTAAAGGAGCAAAGCGCAATAAGAGATGAAAGCAGGAAATTATTAATGAAGTAAGGAAGGACAAGAAATATGAGAGAGAAAATGACAACCGAAGTGTACAATTACAATTGTGATGGAGAGTAAAGTAGTATTGGTTGGGTGGTCGGTAGCTTTCTTCTTCTTTTTTTTTTGGTTCTGATGTGGTTTTGATGGTATGATGGTGAACTTGTCTTTGTGTGTGGTGGTGGTGGTGGTGTTGATGCAGTGATTGCAGTATGTAGTGAGTAGGTAGGTATCGTATGCAGTAGCAATAATGCTATGCAAGCTTTCGAAATGAAAAAAAAAGAGATGAGAGAAGGAGAGGGAGAGGAATTGAGAATTGGGAATTGAGAATTGAGATTGTGATTGTTCGTATATGGGGGTGTGTATGGGTCTTTGAATTGCAATTGAGACAAGAGACGTGCTCTCTTGGTTTGGAATAAAAGCCAGCCAGGGACGCCTTGACCTGTGGGAAATTTCAATAAGCCAGGGAATCGCTCCTTCCAAAATAGTCTTGTCTGTCTGTCTGTCTATACTATAGCAATAATAAGTAGGATGATATATAGAATAAATAAAATAAATAAAATATGTATATATATATATATATAGGTTATTTAGAGGTTTATGTCAAGCTGACTCTTGGAACGATGTTACTTTTTTGATTATTGATAGTATATTATGATATACTATATAGGAAGCAAGAAGCTACCAGATATTCTCTAGTATAACCCAACCAGCTATATATCCCACATGATACATCCAATAGAACAGACCCTCGCCTCCCCACACGAGTCAATCCCTAGGAGGCATTAGAATGGAACTAACAAAATCATAGATTCGATTCTTTACAGATCTATGATCTTGTATCTATTTATTGTTTAAGTAACAAGTAACTTTAGATGTGATTTGACAGCTTTCATTTTTCATAGAGTTATTTTTATCTAACCTAGTATCCCCGTAATTCTTCAAGATATATCATATTTTCTCCGAGAATGAGGATATCCCAACCTTCATTATTTTCATATCAACAAGTTGAGGCAAAGGTTCTTCTAAACGCCTCCTATCTCATACTATTTCACACCCATTCTCACCCCCAATTTATTCATTGCCTGCATTCGCTTACTTGTGCATATGCAAGTTGTACGGAGTATGCAGCAGCCTTGCTTTCCCATCGGCAGTGAAAAGCAGGCGCGCGGTCCATACTTGAATCTTGATTGGAGATAAATCTTCGGGCTCCCTTGGAATCATGCAGAGGAGGAAGCCGAAAATGGAGCCTGCACATTTATTTACCTTCCCAGTACCCACGATATCTAGTCCTTGCGGTCTGCAGATGGAGATTGAAAAGTCACACCCCCATTTTGGATTAGATTCAACGGTTTTCAGGTCTTTCTTGGTATTGCTAGGCAGGCTTGAAAGACACGGCAAGGGATAGGGTATAGTATGAAATGATGTGATATGGCATAGTATAGTATATCATAGCATAATATCCTAGGTGAATACCAAATGAATTGAAGATTTAGTCAAGTTTTTAGTAAGTTTTGAACATTACACCGGAGAACGTTACAGTGTAGAAGATTACTTTTCATACTGATGACACGACAAAAGACTTCTAACCTTTCATACTACAAAAACACTTAACTGCGCAATGAGTCCTGTACGGGCTAGAACTTTTTTCGAAAATATCATATGCAATTTTTCAAAATTCTTTCAATTTAATACAGATCATAAAATAATTGAATAAATTAAAAAATAATAATAGAAAAGTAATTATAAGAATTGGGATTTTCAAACGATATAATTATTCCTTTGGAGGACGAGCTGCATAGGTTTTGAGGTGCTTTAAAAAATCATTCGAAAAGTGACAGCGATGCGAATTATTTTTCAGGCGCCGAGGGGCCGGACTCAAAGCTCGTATATTATATTGCAGTGGTGCTGACTCGTGGATGCGCCGGAGAAACCGAATGCAGCTGTATTATAAAGCCTAGACAGCTAAACAGCCTTAACTACAGGGAATAATCCTAGGCACTTCTAGGCTCGTTACAGGCCCTTTATACTCCGTATACCGCTATAGGCACCCCTTGTTAGAAGTCATTTCTTTTATTTCTTTTTTTCTTCCTTCCTCCTTCTTTGTCACTGGAAAGTTTGAAACCCTTTTCCCGCCTTCTCCTTATCAATCAATCTCGTCTCGCCTGATGTCTTTCGCTACCAACCACATTTACGGTATACATACCACTTTACCCATTTTGTACTCAATCCCCTGTAGCCGGGTTCATGTTCATGTCATAATAGGTTAGGACTTTACCAAATGGCTGGATGCTGGATTACCTCCTCTTTCATTCTTCAGCCTCGTGTGCATCATTTTCTACTTAAGAAACCATGGATATCCTCGATTATCCATAATCCTCTTTCCCTTCTAGAAGTTATCTCTCGTTAATTCGGAAAGGATATTCCTTACGGTAGCATTCGAAGCATTGGCAAACCGAAGATATCAGCACAACAGGGCTATCAAAAGCCAAATCATATCGTGGCCGAAATGGACGGACGCTTGACCAAAGAAACGTTCCAGCTCGGATAGGGACACCATCAGTGCTGCACGCAGCCTCGTCATCTGAGGAAGAGTGTGCAGCTGAATTAGCAAAGGTCGCCGTTCAAGAGTATCAAATTTTCATCACTCACGTCTTTTTCCACTGAATCAGGGCGTGGCAGGAGCGTCAGATTCCAATCTTCAAACTTCCAAGATGACGGATGCGAAAAAATAATTCATAATCCTGCAAGCCCTTCTCTTCTTAACTCCGTACGTTTAGACGGACCCCAAGGAACACGGAGAACAGATTGTCGAACGTGATCTTAGACAATTTCCTTTCTTTGAACAACAGGGTATCTTAGAACCGACGGGCCCTTGTGACGGCAGAAGAATTGCAACATATCTACGTGTATAAAATTTTCTTCCGTCTTTTCAAAATCATCTGCGAGACTTGGTGTTCCTCGGAGGGCCCACACTGTTACTTCGTATATAAGAATCTATACACAACGTAGCCACAACATCGGCAAGCCCGTCGGTCGTCACCTATCCTACACGTAAGGAAGACTAGGTAAATGCATCAAACACAAATTCCTTTAGCTTTTCATTTCTGCAACTTCCACGCCTCTGTCGTACTCAGCACATATTACTATAAGAGATGGGTCCGATATATTAACTCGCTGCAAAGCTCACGAGAGACGGACATCAGCATACTTGAGTACCTCCTTACTAGGCCTACCCTTTGATCACAAATCTAATATGAAATCAATATGCAAACAAACGCAAGAAGCGGATCGATCGAAATTTTTGTTTGTTCGTTTATCGAATTCTTCTCCCCCTCCCTCACAATCGCGGCATCGCCTCCGCCTTACCCACTCACTGCGAACGGAAAAGAGGATCGAGGCTACCGAAGAATGCATTGGTAACAAGTGAGTGGTAGGTAAGGTAACATATTCTAGTAACATTCCGCGAGGCTTCTGCGGCTACCAAAATGAAACTTTAACTTTGGTGGATGACACGGAAGATTATGGATCAAACATCGATCTAGAGAAGAACCAAGAACCAAGAACCAAGAACCAAAAGCCAGAAACCAAAAATCAAAGACACTTCCCCGCCAAAAAGTGAGGCGTGCGAAATTTGCGCCACGGATGATTTTCGGATTTTTTCTCATTTCTTAGATATCCAGATTCCAGATTCCAGATTCTAGATTCTCATATCAGATCATATCATACATTGATTATCATGTCATGTATCACGTGTCGCAGTTTGGAACCATTTGTGGTCAGATTTCCGAAAGCAACTTAAACATGCTTATTATTATTATTATTATTATTATCGTACTTTACTCCTACCACACTACTACATCGTATATCTCGGCAACCTTTCGAAATACTAGGTATTTCAAAATCTTTTAATACATATCCCTTACCATGACTACAGATTACAAGACAATTCAAATCTATGGAAGTGAGATAAGATCCTACTCAATCCTACAAAACCCGAACGACTTGAACCAATGATCAAAGTTGCCAAAGAAGTTACAACTTTGGAGAATAACACCAAAGGACGATAAAGCTCTTGGTTCATTCATCCGTATTGTCTGCCATATATGAATCTCTTTCGGTATATTCACAGCCTCAACCCCCACGCTTTTCGTAGTGCATCAAAATACCAATATTTCAAGGTTCACTTTGCATATCAATCAAGATTTTTCCATTTATTCATCTCTTGCCAAAATCATGCGGTTCTTGATATTACCAAGCCATCCATAAGTTTGGGGGCAATTTTTCAATATTGAAAAACCGGGGTTACGGTTACGGCACGGCATGAAAAGTTATCCGCATGCTTTGATCATCCAGTTCCATTTCATTCTATTCCTCGTACCCGTGTCATTACTCTCTCACCATGAGATGAACAGCTGTTTATATACTCCATTTTTTAAGGTTCATTGGGTTCAAGGATAATCTCATCAATGCTTCCTAAAGCACTGTCGTTTCAAAATGGATGACTTTGCATTTTTTGCGCTACGTCCCAGTATTGAAAACACACGTCTCGGAATTAAATATTCTATGCGGTAAATTAATTGAATTCTCGCTCGCATACAATTAAGTATTAAAGCAATATATATTACTTTGCGCGCGGACTCGGAAGGATTTCAGCCAACCTCATACTTCACAACATATTTATCGATATTGATAAATGTGACGTACATATACAATATTTACGAATCAAAGTCTTCAGTCAGATGTTTGGATAGTTAAAGGTGTTACTTCAAACGCTTGGTCCTCGAATTCTTCCCACTTAAAGCGATGTGCAGAATCGAGATGCAGTTCATCTTTAAAGTGTGGTTTCACAACTTGTTATTTGATACTTGATACTCGACTCGAGAGGAAGTAAGGAAAACATTGAAATATGGGATGCAAAGGACTCGAGTCCACACATCGGAATAATATCAATGCAGAGGCGAACAAATTGAATTGCCACCAGTTTTTATCGAACGAATGATAGTTCCATACTTTGCTTTGACTGCACACATTGGTAATACTTGCGCGGACTTATCTAGCCTATTCATCATATGAAAGTATAGAGACCCAAGGGCGATAAATTATGAGTCACCAACATACTGCACTTTCCCGGATATTCCTTTCTTTTAGTCTAGATGCATCTCAATCTCTATGCTCTCCCAATCATTCACGCATTTCATCCCATCCAACCACCTTCGCCCAGCAAAACTTATGTGGCGACAACTCACATCCAGTGGCGACGACTTATCATCCTAGTATATGGTTACTTACAGACCCCCGTTGCATTGCCACAAATCTCGCGAAAAACTTCCGAAAGGCTCGCCAAATATCCTAATCCTCAAGCCCCCCGAAAGCCAAAAGCCACCATGTTACGCACGCGAGTGTCAAAATATTATTGTAGCGTGCTACGCACGCTTTAGGTGAGTACTGCATTTTGATGGCGTAGGGGGTAGGCTTGTTTACAGGTTGTTTGTAAGTAAGTGCTTGGTTTGATGCTGCGCTGGAGATATATATGCTTTGTACCGCGGGCAAGTAGATGTGTTTTTGGTGAGAGGCGATAGATGATTTGGTTTGAATTGGAGGTGGATGTTGAGGCTGTGGATGTACAGACTTGGCTTGATTGTATAATGTACTGTACTGTTGTATTGTATTGTGTCACAGCGCAAGATTTATAATGAGTCATTGATATAATATATTGATACATTGATCTTTTGGCCCATGACAAAAATACACTATGTACACGTAGCAAGATATCATGCTCTTTAACTCTTTGACTCTTGGGCAAAATCTTCATCCAGGGGAAGAGAGATAGGGGATGGAAGGATATGTAGATCTCATATACTTCTTGTATATTAATTACATGATATTAATTATATAAAATAAAATCTTATATACAAATTCCCTACCGGCAACCCTCAGTCATATAGTCATATAATCATAGAATCATAGAATAGTGATACGTGAATAGATTTTCAACATATTATGGATATAGATATTCACTCCTCACTCCTCGCCCCCCCTATCTCTTCTCCTCTCATCTCCTCCCCATCCCTATCCAATCATCTCATCTCCCTTTCTTCCCCATCCGATTTTCCAATCTTCCAATTTCCCAATTTACTATTTTTCTCCTCTCTTTCCCCTTTTTCTATGAGATTTCTTTCTTCCCCCTTTTTCTAACATCTCTTCCCCCCTCTTGAATCTCTCTTCCCCTCTTCCAACCTCTTTTTCCCTCTTTCTCTCATCCCCTACCCCATTCAATTTTTCAATTTCCAAACTACTACTCCAAACTACGAGTCCTCACTCCTCACCCCCTTACTCTACCTCCTTTTAATAACCCCTTAACCATCTTTTCACCCTCTTCTTTCCTCTCCCCTATCAGATTTTTCAATCTTCCAATCTTCCAATCTTCACTCCTTACTCCTTTTTATACTCCCTTTTCATTCCCCCTCTCCCATTAAATTTCCCCCCTCCCCTCTTCCCCCCTTTTCTCCCTTCTCCCACCCTCAATTTCCCATTCTGCTAACCCACCACTCTCCACTCCTCACTCCCCCCTTCCATATCCAACATCCATTTCCCCAACCCACCTAGCACACCCTCTGCTCATTCAAATACAGCAAACCCCCTCACTTTTCCTCTTTCATTCTCCCTTCCTCCTTTATCCAATATCATTAATCATCCTTTTAATCATCTCCTAATCATTTCCCAATTACTCTCTTCTCCTTTTCCCCCCTCCTCAATCTTTCTTCTTCATTCTATTTAACTATTACTTAATATTTTTAATTTATCACCCCTCTTTTCTTTTCTCTTTCTTTTTCATTTTTTTCTTCATTTCCTTTTAACTCAACATCATCCCCTCACCCACTAAATACCACCATACCACTCTCACTCCTTGCTTTTTTTCCTTTTCCCTCTCCCTCCCTTCTCCTCCCCCTTCACATAAATACAACACAACCCCTCAGCCCCCATCCTCTTTCATTCTCTTTCTGACTCTCATTATCCCCCTATCTAATCATCCCCTAACCACCCCTTAACCACCACCATAATCTCCCCTCAGAACCCCCAAAAAGCAAGATCAAAGCCCAGATTCCCAGACTTCACCATGAATCAATGAATTACTAAAAACCAAAAACGAAAATTTTATTATATTATATTAGAACTATAGGGATGGATAGAGTACAAAAGGGAGTGGTTATCATGTGTTTATTTACAATGGACTTATAATTGAACAATCAATTGTAAACCAAAAATTATAAGATAGGTAGACACATCAAATTCCATCACATCACTCCAACCCACTATCTTATACTCTCGAACTCATCACTATACCAATTGAATAATGCTCTCACTGTTTATTCTGATTCTGATTCCCACTCTAATTCTCATTGTAAATATTGCATGAATTAATCCTAGATATTCATCTCCATTCTTATCCTCATCTTCCTCTCCGTCTTCATCTTCACTTCATCTTATCTCCATCTCCTCTCCATCCATATCTTTTATCCTATTCCATTCCCTTGAATTGCTAGTACTAACCTACTAATCCTAGTCCTGGACTGGAGAATTACTTCCGTCTCTGTCTATGTCATCTCGACTTAACTCTTCCGATTGATTTTATCATAAAAATCAAATCGCCGCCTCTGTAGATACAAGGCACTCAATCCTTTCGTACCATATCTCCTTTCCCTTGGTTTCCATTTACTCCCTCTTTTCTTCCCTTGAATTTAGTTCGGTTCAATTCATTCCATTCCACCAAATCCCCTCGGTAGTTTACTCCCCATATACACCCAGAATTTCCATGCACACCCTCACCCCTCATTCACATTCCCTTATTCACTCCCCTTCTTCATCAACCTCCCCTTTGAACCTAACAACATACCAACATCACCCTATCAAAACATTAAACATACAACTCCTCACTTCCCTCTCCCCCAAAATTCCCACCGCCAAATCCCTCGCTAAAAATGAATCCCAAACTCCAAACCATGCACCGAAACCATACCCATATAACTCCCTCCAATATTCGTACATCCATACATCCATCCATCATATAAACCACGCCGCTAACTTTACAATCCTCAATAACATAACAAAAAAACCGGAAAACTCTAAAAAGATCAAAACGCTAATGACAGTGGTATATGCTATGGTTGGAAAATCACGTTCCTTGGATGAGTTCCCGTCCCATCCATTTGTATTCCCTTCCATCCCTTCCATCCCTTCCATCTTTTCCTTTTCATCCACGCTTAAATAACAAATCCATCCATCCCCCATTCATTCATTCATTTTCAAATTTCAACTGGTCAATAAAAAAGTGCCCCGCCGATATCAGATACCAACCATACTGGCAAGAGATAACCAGGAAGATAAACGAAGATAATGTATCTCATCCGATGTTGAGATATCCGAAGTTGTATGATTTGAAATAAGCCTCACTATCAAAAGCCCACTCTTCCATTACTATTAAACCGATTGTTCATATAGTGAGATGGGCTTAGCATGATTGTAGGTCCATCATTAACACCCAACTGAGAAGTCATGGTGCCAGCTCTCGATCCATTCGATAAATAAGTATCCGCACGTTCATAGACATTGCCATTAAACATTGCACCAAACGCTGCGCTTTGTGGAGTCGAGGGAACAGTGGCTTGAACCGCTGGTCCTAAAGCTGCGCTTTGTGGGGTCATAGGTAAAGGAACTTGCGAGGCAGGTGATTGTGTTGTATAAGAACCATTTGAACCACCATTTGCTTGTCGATTTGCTAGGAAACCCCAAGGTGATGCCGTAATCATTTGTCCTGTGTCCTTGATAGCTCTTTGAAGAGGTCTGAGAAGAACGATAACTTCGGTTGGAACAAAACTAATCACGCCTTTTACCTCCTTGACCTTGACAACTAAATCGAGATATGACTGGATACATTAATAAATAACAACGTGTGATAACAATTAGGTATACTTACATCTACCATCGCCCAACACATCTCCCAGAATCCCTTTTGCTCTCTGATATCAGGATCTTTGAGTTTGATTGTTGATAGGCGAGATTTCAGTGAATCGGCTATGTTCAACGCGTTCGCGCATTTATGAATTAATAATTGCCAATACTGTTTAGCAAGATCTGCATTACTTGAATTGGCACTTTTCTGCATGGATCCGAGGAAATGGGCATTGACATTGGGAAGGGTTCTGAGAGCCATTTCTGATGTTTGTTGTAGACGTAGAAATATTTTTTCGAAAATTTTATCTTCCTCGGTAAAGGCTCCTACCATACGTCCACTATTACCTGTTGAGACAAATGACTCTCCAGAGCGTGGTGTGGCGCTTATCATTGTAGCAGAACGTCCGTTTCCATTGACAAATGGTGGTGGGGCATCTATTGCAACTCGTAAATTATTCGAATGCTGGATGACAGTTGCGTTTCTTGTTCTGAAATTTGTGCCAGGTCTCTCTCGAGTTGGAGTGACTGATTTATCTCTAATTTGATACCCCGCCCCATAATTGCTTTCCGGCTGTCTACCAGCTCGGCTTTGTCCAGGAGGGAACAAGCTCGCACCAGCATTTCGCACTTCCGCTACGCTTCCGTATAATTGGAGTAGTAGCGTCCGAATATATCGAGGATCGCCGTTGATGAGAAGGATTTCCACATTTTGTGATAGTTGAGCACATACGTGGATGTATGCACCAACGCAAGTTAAACATGCACGTTTGACGTTTTCGTTTGATCGAGGAGAAGCTTCTTCGTCTTCTTCCGAGTAAGAATCATAGCGTTGAACATCTTGATCTAGCTCTTCTACGTGCGTTTTGGCATTGTAAAATACTCTCTCCAATGTCGATTTCTTCTCGCCAGGATTCCGAACCAGGCCAATCAGTGTTTCAATAAGAGGATGCACTTGAAACAAAGCATACAATACACCTTTAGCCCCTTCAATAATAGGATCTGGGGAAGTAGATTCCCGCTTGCGTTCGGGTAAACTTGACAAGCGACGGACATAGGCGGCTCGCTGGCCACCCGAATCTGCTGGGCTTGCCGGGCTAACCGTGTTGCCATTGGATCCAGTACTATTACCTTGCATTGCAGATCCATGACTGAGACCTCTGTTATGAAGACTGTAACGATTAGATTTGTTTGTCTCGTCAACGGTTCCTAATTCGGCTGCCTTTCTTGAAACAATACCCATTCGTCGTGAGCGATCTGATGAAGAACGGTCTGGGCGATCACGATTGGCCTGAAGGAGGCCCTCGCTGTTACTGCGAACCCTTTCATTTGTGCTTCCAATTGTGAGAGGCATCACTCCAGGTCGCCGGACTGCTGCGTTTTGTTGCGAGTAGCCTCTTTGATGCGACCTAGAAGGTATAGGAGGTGGCCGAGACTGAGCTGGTGAAGGGGGAACGCCGTCGACTTTTATAGGGAATCGACCACTCACAACACGCTTCATAGTAGGTCGTGGAGTCTCGGTACCTTCGCTTGATTCTTCTCCACCAGATTCGGTTTCGGGTCGACCCATAGCTTTCTGCTTCAAAAATCTTTTGATCTGTGTTGTAACAGTAATATCGTCTATCTCACCTTCTTGCGGAGCACCGCCGCTAGGAGAGTTCAAGGCTTGCGGTTGGAGAACCTCTTTAGGTGGAAATTTCAGGGGATTTCCATCCAATTTAAGAACCTGAAGGGACGTCATATCTGCCACACATAAAGGAAGCTCCTCAATTCTGTTCTTTTGAACGGATAAAACTTTCAATGATGTCAAGTTTACAATGTCTGGTGGTAAGATGCGAAGCTTATTTCGTCCGAGGTCGAGAATTTCAAGAGAGGTCAACTGGCATATCTAAAACAAAGTCAGCCACTTTGAGCTTGCTCTCAACTGTTTTGATCATGCATACTGCTAGTGGGAACTCTCGAATAATATTGTTTCGAACGTTCAGATATCGTAGTGAGGTACATTCTGCGAATTTGGCCGGGAAGGTTTGAATCTCGTTGTGGGATAACGCAAGTCTGTACCATGAATATTTATTAGCTTTGTCATTTCCTTTGGAAGATTGGAAAAACAACTAAATTCCGAGATACTGGAGAGAGCTCAACATGGCAGGTTGAAAAGTTTAGATAAGTCCCAGGCCTCCTGTAAGAAATGAAAGAGTATAAATACCGTTCAAGCTCGACTTTTATGATATCAACAACCTCCTCCGGAAATCTTTGTATGTGTTTGTGGCTCAAATCGATCGTAACTCCTGGCTTCAGCTCGTTGCTGACGGCGCTTGACTCTGTAGCTTTCACTATGTTTTCCTCCAAGGCTTTATTCATATATTCCCGCGCTAATGCGATGACTTGTCCTTGTGATAAAGGGAGCTTAGAAGATAGCGAAGAGTTCGACTGAGCATGTCGAACCATGGGACCACGTCGAGATGCGCTCAGATTTTGTTGCCTGGGATGTGAACCTGGACCTGGTATGCCATTTTCGAATTTTGCTCGACCTGATGACATTATTGCTGCTCCAAGGGGAGGACCGGTTGGCCGTTCCATCATGGAATCTCCTACTTCAACCCTTTCAATTATATGTTGTCGTTGTTTCTGGGGAGATGTGGCAGAGATGTTTCAACACTTTCTCGATTCGCGAAAAAGGGACCAGACCCTTATCAATTCGATGGCGAATACTTGAGAATTCGGATATCTGAATAGGAGGTAAAGTTAAAAATTCGTGGAGAAGAAAGGATCAGCAGCATAATGAGGGGTTTATGTCCTATGTAACACCATGTATCCGTAATATTTTGAGAGAGGAATATTCGAGGGTCTTCTGTTTCTTCTGTCGCAATTGAACTCAACTTCCTCGTTGTCACATTGACATTGGCATCATGATTTTCGGTTAAGCTTTCTCTAAACAGGTAAGCGCCGGCTTGAAATTGATGCAGGTACCGATAAGTTTAATAAAATATGCATTTCTCTTTTACTTTTGAGTACAAGTAGTAAGTGTAACGTCAAATTTATATCTTCATGTTTTGTCGTGCTTGAAATATGTTCTTCAGTCAAAAGACGAACAAGATCACAGTTTCTCTTCCCATAAATTCATCAACTTTCATTGTGGTCTGCAAGGTTAATGGTATCTTATCATAAGAGCTAGAGTCTTGACAAGAACTGCTTGTTAGATATATTTTGATATCTTCCTTCCTTCATTTGATCCTTACAATATCCCTTGCTTGATGCTTCAGATAGAATACATTCATTGATATATTTTCCGATCAGACTAAACTCTGACACCAATTTGATTTTCATACTCTTACTTCACTTCACTCATTTTGATTCACAAAATTCTGAATATTACCAGAGGGTAAAACTATCCAGAAAGGAGCAAATATCTCACAAGAAACACAGGGTAGGGTTTTCTACTAACAAGAAGATATTCCATTTATTTATTTTCAAGAATTTAGTTGACAAACTCTTCAACAAATTGCAATAACAACCAGCTCAACCACACAACTGTTCATCAACCACCTTTCTCCTAAGCTTCTATCTGAATACATCCAAAATGGCCTCGTCAAGATCCTTTTCAAGGTCGGATTCTTGTGTCGATATTGACTTTACACTACGCCGTACATTCAAAAAGTCTTCATTCAGGTTGTCTACCTCAGCAACTATTCTCAAAAAATGACCTGACCTTTTTCTTAGGCCTTTGCAACGAGAGGTTATAGTTGCCGCATTGGATGGACATGATGTTTTCATTCAAGCTGCCACTTCATTTGGAAAAAGTTTATGTTTCCAATTGCCTGCAGTGATCGATCAAGGAAGTAAGTCTTAACGATTACTTCGAACCGCTCACAGCGTCTATGCTTACATCTTAAGTCACCATTGTTATTTCGCCGTTACTTTCATTAATGGTGAGTTTGGACCAGATATGGAATATCTTATACTTACTTTGAGATAGACCGATCAAGTAAATGCCTTGCAATCTGCAGGAATCGCAGCAGGTACCATCAATGGCAATACAGCTTGGACCGAACGACAACGTCTCCTTGCAGACCTTGAATCTGGCCACCCGCTCACAAGACTTCTGTATGTGACGCCTGAACAATGTTCTGCGGAGGGCTTCCGCAAACATCTTCGAACTGTGCATGAACAACGAGAGCTTGCTCGGATTGCCGTTGATGAAGCACACTGTATCAGCGAATGGGGCCATGACTTTAGAAAATCCTTTAAGAATCTTTCTTGGTTTCGAGACTCTTTTCCAGACGTTCCAATCATATGTTTAACAGCAACAGCTACGGAGCAGGTGCGTCAAGATGTTTTAAGCACTATGGGTCTGTCGGAATCAAATCTGAAGGTATTCAAAATGACAACAAATCGCGAGAACCTCCATTATGAAGTGAGATTCAAATCAGATGAATTAGATCATTTCAATGATTTTCTACATTGGCTCAAAGGAGTTCATAGGAATCGAATGGAGAATCCAGAACGTCGGGCCGAACTGGAACAGAAGCACGAACGTCTGGATAATGTATCAGGCATTATTTACACTCTTTTTAGGCAAGATTGCGAGAGTCTCGCATCTAGATTGAGACACAGTGGAATAGGGGCCAGAGCTTACCATGCCGGACTTACTCACGAAGAAAAGACCGAAGCATTAAATCGATGGATCAATAATGATAAGGGCTATGATGTGATAGTTGCGACAACAGCCTTTGGCATGGGCATAGATAAGGAAAACGTACGTTTCGTCGTTCATTGGCAAATCCCAAAGTCTTTCGAAGGCTTTTATCAAGAAGCTGGGCGCGCTGGAAGGGATGGAAAAGCCAGCATACATATCATGTATTACAGTCGTGAGGATCGTGACCGAGCATACAACAGAGTATCTCGCGATGCCAAAGAAAGAGTGAATCTGGAAGCCAGGATAAAGAGCTTGAAGGCCTTAGTTTCCTACTGCGAGGAAACTGATATATGCCGACACGAGCTGATCTGCAAGTACTTTGGAGAGAATGGGGTGCCTGCCTGTGATTATGCTTGTGATTGGCATAAAGATGTGAAAGGTTTGAAAAGAGCAAAGCTCAACAATTTGATGAGTGAAGAGTATGTAAGCACACAAAGAGAGCAGGGCCTGTTTAACAATGGATACGATGAGTATGATTGATCTCAGTATCTCTATCTTACCATCTTGTTATAACCAGAGTCAATGAGTGCTTATATCTGTACATGCATGTTTGGAAAGTCATTCACTCATTTGGCTTTGGAAGCTTTCAGTATCAATAAAGCATTGCCACAAACAAGGTTCATATCCGCATATCATACCCGTGGAAAAATTGCAAATGAAGGACCCATATTCTTCCACTACGCTTTGAGGATATGCCAATCGATTGCTTTTGCAAGGGGAACAAACCATCATTGTCAACACTGGAAAGTTATATATACCAGCCTTTCCACCACAAGAATTGCCATTCAACTCAACAAGATCATCTGATTCTTACTTCAATACAAGTTATCTCGCCCACAAACACGTTCTCAACACTATCAATTCTCAAATTTCAAACACTCTAATCGCCTCTACCATGAGTAACGGTATTAAGTAGGTCCTGGTCAAAATGACTCGATGGGAAAACGGCCATGGAACCAGTTCGAAACCCATTCCTGTAGATATTGCAGATGGCGCAAATTCTTCTCATCTAGATGCTGTGTACAAAAGCATCTGGGATCGCTTTATTGCCCTCGAGCAGAGCGACCTTGATCGAGCAAATCTTCCTTTGGGATCTGGTCCTCGACAAAATGATGGTATCGAGGGGTTGAGCGTAAACTGGCAGGGAAATACTGGTGGTGAATGGGCCGCAAACGAGCAGACTCTCATTACGGAAAAAACTCGCGTTGGAATCGTAAGTCATTGCACTCTATCCATTCTCTCCTTCCCGCGTTAATATTATATTCTTACCCCTTGACCTTTCTTTTTGTAACCGCAATACAGTCACAGAGAGCGCTAATTTAATTCCATATAGTGGCAGATATTGTCGACCAATCCCCATGCAATCATCCATTGCAATGTCAAGGACAGCAAACTCGGCGGCATCGTGTGGTCTCCTCCAAAGTACTAGGACATTGCATTGCACTGCACTGAGAATCAGATGATTGAAACTCACCGAAAGTATTTGCGCTCGAGCTCTCAGCATCTGAACCTCATTTTTGCATGCTACTGGTTGGTTTTCCAAGGGAATTGAAGACAAAGAAGGATCGGAAAGAATTAATTTTGTTGCGGGTGAGAGGAATGGGCAAAGCAATGATTATTGAGGTTGTATCATCAATAATATTATGATCTCGTGAAATGCATGTATTGCCTTCTTATTTATCTAGTGACTGACTGATGAGTTCTTGTATCTATAATTTCAGGTACAGGAACGTATCGCTTCTCTATGCCTTGATTAATGTGAATGAATGGATATCATGTTTATAATCTTACATTAATATCATTGGCAAAAACATATCGATGTCTTGAACTACAGTCTTTCCAAACTTTACTTCCTTGTAATGTAGGTACTGCCAAAGACTGCATGATGTCTGAGAACTTCTTACTTTAACATAAACTTATCTACTAAGTCACACTCGTGTTGTATTGTGTATATGCAAGCACTGATGCAACGCACTTAACAAATAGGGTATCATAAACCATCCTTCCCAGAACCCAACCATTTGAAATGCCCCCGAAAATCCTCGGCCTGTACTCCCGACCGATTTTCACCCATCACCCGGCAGAAACTCCTTCTCCGCCGTTGACTTCCTCTCCCTCCCCACCACCGGCACAAGAACCACCAACTTTCTACCCCTGATCGCCAGTTCGACTGCGCCCAAATCATCGTCATCTGCAGTGAAAATTGAGCCACCATTCCTCTCCTGCTTAGGGACATATTCTTTGTTCTGATTCGGATGCCAACCCCTATCACTCCTCTCCTTTCTCACTTGCGCCGTGAGGAGTATCCCAAAGTTTGCCTTCTTCCCACCACGTGCATCAATCTCTTTGCGTTTAGCCTCGTACCAGCCTTCGGGTTGTTCTTTTGGCCAGACGATTCGGGGATCGATGTTACCCCAGATTTGTGTTTTGGCAGCGGTTTCTGGTTGGGGCATAAGATTCTGTTCTCTTGCGACCTCGGCACGGGCTTGGGACTTTATTTGTACGCTTAAAAAATGGTCGAGAACGCTGGGATCGTAGGTCTTGCAGCGCAATTGACGTTGATACTCGATAGTGTGGGGTTTGTAGTCACCATAGAGTGGTGCCGTATGCGTCGGCTCTTTCTGGTTTGGTTCCTTTTGCTGCAATTGTGGAGCTGAGGAATCCGAATTCGAGGACATTTCCCAAGATAGTTGGGTTGCAAGTTCATTCGTTGCGTTGATGATATTTTGTTGATTTTCCTGCTGAAACTCTGTCTCCTTTGTAAAATTTGGTTCAGCTTCTTGGTCCTCCTGAGTACTAGCTTTTCGTTTCCGAGCTAGATGTAATGCATCGTGGTTCATACCATCGCCTTGCAACAAAGACTCAGTTCTTACTGTTGGTCGATTTTCCGACCCACGTCCCAAAATTTCCTCTTCGTTTCCCGGATCTCCCCAACCACATGTGGACACTCCCTTATCGTTTTCCGAATTAGGATAGTGCGTGTTTCTTGCTTGTTTGCTGATGCCGGGTTTCGGTAATATAGGTCGTAATGTCTTCGTAGTCAGAGGAACAGCTGGAAATGTGGATGTGGAAGAAACTACCGAGGATGATTCTTTCACAACCTTTTTTAGACCAAACAGGGGAGTTTTACTACCAGGATTCTTATTATTCGTGAAGGCAAAGAATTTTTCAGGTGCCTGTTCAGTATTTGACAATGTACCGGACGGGGATGGGGATCCGAGTTCTTGGAGAAATACATCCTCAGACCCCGCCCCAACCTTTTTTGCACTTTCCTGCATAGCTCTGAGCTCGTCTTTTATCTGAGAGCCAGGACTGTCGTCTTGCTCAACGTCAGATTGCTCAATGTCAGATTGCCAAATATTAGCATTGTTGTCAACTTCGGCTGGCGACGGAGGTTCGTATTCTGGTGAAGTATTCGTTTCATCATCAACTATAGCTGGTGATGGAGGCTCATACTCTGGCGATGGTGAGAGTGTGGTTCGATTGTGGATTTTTGGTCTAAATAGGTTAGATTAATCATATTCACTCCGTATGTAATAATTAAAACTTACAACACCCAAGCACTATTCGTATTAGGGCTGTTGGCCCTCCCCCTTTGTGGTTGCACGTTATTTCTAGATTTGGGAATATGAATCGAGTTATCAGTTCGGGGATACAGCGGTCCTCGAGCGGCCATGTCAGTCTGAGGATGCAAATCACTTCGTGTAGCCAGCATGTTCTCCGATTTTGGAACTCCCTGAGCCCTCGCGATTGGTTTATTATTGGGAGCTGAGTGGGAAGGGGAATGGGTTGAAAGTACTGGCTTCTTTTTCAGATCTCCCGGCTTTCTGCCTGGTTTACGCTTCATTTCCTGCATATCTTCATCATACTTAACAGTGTAAAGTTTTGATTTTTTGATGGGTTTCGAGAGTGGCCTTGACAAGGCTTGTATTTGTGCTTTGCTAGCAAGCTTTGACCTCTTGCTTTTCTCCGTCATCTCGTGAAACGTACACAGGACTCGATCATTTTTGGCTTTACCCAACATGCTGTATATTGGCTTCTTGCACCCAGGTATTTCGCACTCCACGGCCAACGATTCGCGCTCTGGCGAATGCTCTCTTGACGGCAGGCCATATTTCCTAATACAATGACGGCAATACCAATCACTATTCACGTTTAGCGATTGCCGACCAGTACGAGGGGGAATTGCCATACGTGACTTCAGCTCCAACTGGTGGACGTGGATTATGACAACTAGCATGCCATCGGGCTGAGCATTTCGAACAACGATACAAAGGATCAAGAGTGAGTTCTTCTAGTTTACAGTTCAAGCATCTTGTGGCTTTGCTGATAGTTGACAATGAGGCAATTGAACTCGACTCGTCAAACTTGTCTTCGGATTGAGCTTGCAACTAAGAAGAAGTTAGCAAGTATTCGAACATGACAGCCAGCCAAGGTAAGGAAAAGGAGTTGAATGTGTCTCAGGTCTTTTCAGTTTTATATAAAGTCGTCATATGGCTTGCTTCAGCGGTTATGCATTGAGCTATACAACACTAATGTACGCCTCAACTGACTTTTACAGATGATCAAGTCCCTTTTGCAGCAGTTTCAGTCCCACTTTCTATCGCAGCCTTTGGTCATACATCCTAGAGCAAGGTGATGTCTAACTCCGTATAGCAATAGTGTCAAAAGACATCAATATGTCCTTCAATTTTCATTGTTGAAGCTGATTGTCTTGAACTAAAACAGTCTTGCCTGAAATGGAGAACGCCGCCAGGGTTTGATAAATGCCAAAGGTAGTATCATCGGCCATAGCAAGGAAATAGTATAACCAAAGCAAAACCAGAAGAAGCTTTTTTGAGCATTCAGACCTTTTACCAGATAGTCATCATTGACACGTTAATGAAGATTAAAAAGAAAGAGTTCCACATACACTGTCATTTCTTTTTATGGTTGAAAATGAATGTGACCTGATATTATTGTCGAAATTAGATGCTGGTCTAGATGGACCTGCTTGCTTGCCGTAAGAATCCATATTCTCTGGCAGAAACTATACAAAATATGACTAGAATAGCTCTAGCCATGCATTCTTAAGTAAATCTTCTTCATCAGTATTAAATTTCCACAAAGAATGAGATATCGAGTATGATGGATGGTGTTGAGATGTAGTTTATATGTATTTGTGTGGTTAACGTTAACATACTACCTAGTAGGTATAAAAATATTAACCAAGAAGACGCGGCTTGCAACGGACCCACCAAAACGGCAAAAGCCGATCATCGGCACGGACGTTATTTCTGCGAGAGACCCCGCAAAAATTATTTCTCGAGTCAAATGTCAATCAAAGCGTTCATTCCCTCTGATCGGCTTCTTTTTTTGTTCAGACATTTGAACTCAGCCCAACATCAATCCAAGTCAACGGGATATTATTTATATTTTCATGCGAATTTGATCAAGAAGCTTTGATCGCCTTATCTGTACACGACGAATCTACTCTGCGCATATTAGAAGGAGGAAATCAAAAGGTTGTGGGGGTTTGATCTGTTCGGAACAAACTCAGGAAAAATTGGTTGCGATTGCGTCAGATATACGAAGTATAGGAAAAAATTGTCACCGTACAACTTACACCTTACAAACGAACGAACAGCGAATAGGGCGTAGCGAAACAAAAACGTGGGCTAGGGATTTCTTTGCGACAGCGAATTTGAACTAGGAAGGAAATTGTGGAAAGCTGCGATTGCGAACGATCGAAAGGGAAGAAAATAAAAGGAAACCTTAAGTAAAACAAGAAATAGAAAAGGAGAAGACAAAATGGCGACAAATTCCATTAAGTTGCTTACGGGCAATAGCCATCCGCAATTGGCGAAGTTGGTTGCTGATAGGTCGGTTATTTTCCCTTTCTTGAGGTTGAGTGAGTAGGATGCGATGGATATGGTTATTATGGCGGGGTGTGGGCGGGACGGGGATGAGAACGCTTGGATTTGTATTTAGGGCTGTGGCGCTTTGGTTGGAGATGTGTTGTCAGAGTGCTGTGGATGCGGATGGAGATGGGAGGAATTATGCTAATGAGATTCGTTTCGCAGATTGGGTATTGAACTTGCAAAGACTATGAGCTTGAACTATTCAAATCAAGAAACCAGCGTCACAGTAGGAGAGAGTGTCAGAGATGAAGATGGTTAGTTCTTCTTATCTCTCATCCCATTCCCACACTACGAAAGATTCTAAATATCCCCCTCTAGTATTCATCCTCCAATCCACCGCACCCGGCGATATTAACGATGGACTCATGGAACTGCTCATCATGATCAATGCCTGCAAAACCGCATCCGCACGCCGCATTACAGCTGTCATCCCCAACTTCCCATACGCACGTCAAGACAAGAAAGATAAATCCCGCGCTCCTATCTCTGCGAAACTTATTGCGAACATGTTGCAAACTGCTGGTTGTAATCATGTTATTACTATGGATTTACATGCAAGTCAGATTCAAGGGTTCTTCAATGTTCCAGTCGATAATTTGTATGCGGAGCCAAGTACTTTGAGGTGGATCAGAGAAAACTTGGAGGTTAGCAAGTGTGTGGTTGTTAGTCCGGATGCCGGTGGTGCCAAGAGGTGAGCTATTTTTGCTTTCCTTTTGATTTTATCCGATGATGTACCAGTAGATCAGCGGGATGCAGGATGAATAAAGATGATATGGAGTGGGTTTTCCACAATGAATCACAGAAACTAACACTACCTCCAGAGCAACCTCCATAGCCGACCGTCTTGATCTCGGTTTCGCCCTCATCCACAAAGAGCGCGCCCGCCCTAACGAAGTATCCCGCATGGTCCTCGTCGGTGACGTCGTCGATAAAATTGCTATCCTCGTAGACGACATGGCCGATACCTGCGGAACCCTCGTCAAAGCCGCCGAAACAGTCATGGAACACGGCGCCAAAGAAGTCGTTGCCATCGTTACCCACGGTATCCTGAGCGGAGCTGCAATCGAAACCTTAAACAAGAGTAAATTGAGTAGAGTAGTCGTTACAAACACAGTACCACTCAGAGGAAAGGAGGAACAGTGTGGGAGATTGAGGGTTATGGATATTAGTGCTACGTTAGCTGAGGCAATTAGGAGGACGCATAATGGTGAGAGTGTGAGCTTTTTGTTCACGCATGCGCCTATGGACTAAGAGGGGCGCTCGAGTTATCGGGGAGGAGTGAGGTGGATAAAAAGTTTCTGGGTTAAGTTCAGAGTTCGATTGGTAGGTAGATCGGGTTGGGAATTGCAACAACGATGATTTTTGTACTTAGACATCCGTTTGCAGGGGGGAATGGAAAACCGACATAAGGAAAGCCCTTCCATATATACGTAGGTACGCAGGAATAAAAAAAGAATTGGATTAAAATCGCCTTCTTGTGTGTTATATGTGCTTTGTCGAATGAGAAAGGAGATGGATGATATGTAAGCTATCTGGGTTACCGCACTGTGCTTTTGCGTGCTTGGTAAACCTAACGTAAAAGATTTGATAAGGGCAGGGTGAGAGGATGGAGAATATTGGGTACATTGTAGAATATGCACTTTGGGGGGGGCCGCTTACGGCGTGTGTACAAGGGAAGTAAGGAGATATTAGGGTGGGGAGGGGGGAGGGGGGAGGTTGGAAGAGGACTATGGGAAGGAAAGAAACTCCAAGGGAGCCGAGAAGTAAGATTTTAGTAAAGAGAACCACCAACTGCATTTTCAATATTTAGGGCACATCAAAACATATTAATAGCACATCATTGCATTCCAGAAACGCCTTCCTAAGTAGTAATATGCAGTCCATTTTAAATTGGTATCTAGCATCCTGGTATAATGCTTTTTTGTGATACACCTCTTGAACCCGGCTGAGGATTCATTCCACACGCCAATCATCCATAAAGACTACTATTTTACCCAACACATACCCTCTACTTACGCATAGAAGAAGCTCTGCGCTTGCGGGCATCAACCTTGGCGTTCTTGACCTCAGAGACACGTTTGGCGAGGATAGCAGCGTACTCGTTCTGGAAAAAGTTATTAGTTGGTGCATCCTGGAGAAAGAGCAACAGAGAAACTTACGGCAGCTTCCTTGGTACGCTCAGAGTTACGACGCTTGAGTGCGAGTCTATGACGCTTGTGTTGGAGACGTTGTGGGGTGACCAAACGTTGGATCTTTGGTGCCTTGGTGTAGACCTTCTTGCCCTCACCCTTTGGTTGAACCTCACGACGGATAACGAATTTACGGACCTAACCCAAATTTATCAGCATTTCGCTTTGGATTTACTTCTCACACTCTATCCTCAAGCACCAGCACGAAGCGGTTGAGAGAGATAGGCGATAGAATGATGTAGGGAAAACGTACATCATCCTCCTTGGTGAGCCCAAAGAACTTTCTAATCTTGGTGGCACGCTTGGGACCCAATCTCTTTGGGTGGACAACGTCGGTGACACCTGGAATGTCACTCTCTCCTTGCTTGACAATGCTCAAAGCAAGAACGGACAAATCCATAGCGACGATGCATCCACGGACGGATTTACGCTTGCGCTCACCAGTTCGGCGTGGGCGGTAGCAAGAGTGACCCTCGGAAAGGAGAAGGCGGACACGGGTTGGGTGCATAACACCTTGCTTCATTGGGAAACCTTGCTTGTCGTTACCACCGGTAATCTTGAAGATGTATCCCTTGAACTCGTCTCCGACGGAGTCTCCTGGAACCTCAGCGCCCATTCTGTCGAGAAATTATTAGATTTTGTTGTTGTATTTGATTTCGCGAAATATATACCTCTTGTCCATGAAGACACGGAGCTTGCGCTCGTCTTCAATATCGATGAGCTTTTGACTGCCATTGGCAGGCTGTAGAGTACTTTTGTCAGTCCGATTTCTTTGGTCGTGTGTTTTTGGATGGATCGAAACGTACGAATGAAATGTTCTATCAAAATAAGTTAGCAGATAGTCAATTAATCAGTTCCAAAGCGATAAGATACATACCAACTTCATCTTGACGGTGGTAAATGGTCAAGTGGTCGAGGTTGTCGTCGATAATTTGTCGCTGAGAGGAATGAAGTCTTCTAGATTTTTGCAAAGTTGGAAATTCTCAGTGCGATACGCTAGTGTTCTTAGCGCGAAAAGTCCAATGTGGAGCAACAACCGAGATCATGTGAGAAATTTAAGAATCGGATCGGTCAAACATTCTGCCATATCTCTATCAATACACTGTAGAAACTCGCAGATTTTGTGTTTACTTAACTTTGTTGCATGTAATGAACCACTTTTGAGATTCAGAATATATAGATTATTACTTCAAAATCCCCAATCATGATACCACTTCACACTAGCGTCGAACGCCCAGTCACAACCATAAAAAATCCTCTACCGAAGCTTCTCCAAACGCCATCTGGATTGGCTCTGTTAGAGCTTCAAGGAACGATCAACCTTCCAGAGCCGGACATTGAGGATGATGAGCTGGCCAGAATTCCAGAGTTTTCAGCGGAAAGTCTTCAGACTCCAATTGGTCGCCTCATCTTTCCAGAATATGATTCGGCAAATCCAGATAATACCAAGTGGATGAAGCGCGTTTACCTCTACGTAGGAAAGCATCAAAGGCTGACGGGAGAAGTCAAGAAGCTTCCAAAGGCTTACGCAGTTATTAGAAAGAAGGAGACCGGGCTAACTTCTCAAACGAATGGCGATGTTCCAATGCAAGGTGTTGAGTCAGATGCTGGGGACGAATTGGAAATTGTGGAAATTGTGAAGTGGAAGATCTTATTCTCGACAAGACCCGAACCAGTAGGAGCTCTGGTTACTGGTGCCACTTGAAATTCGGAGCATTAATTGTTCATTGAGGAGAAGGAAGCAAGGGAAGCAACGTTTACTTCTCTAATAGCCATGACTACGTACAATGGTTGTTGAATAGGACATGTGCTCGAGTTCTCTCATGCCGTGGACTTCTCTCTCCCGCAATTATTGTTCAACGTTAGATTGATCTTGGTATTCTGTGGTACATTGTCACCGACATAGAATCCCGCGAGTTAATCATGTCTTCCGCCGAGCTCTTGCAATATTGTCTCATGAGGAAATATATGATGAAAGGACAGGCGCGTCCGTGAGCATTTCGACTTTGGTCTTACTGGATTTAGCAGCTGTTTGAAATTGCTGCATTCAGAGCTATGGATGGCCTGGAATGATATGGAATTGTTCTGGGGATAACAGCATTGTTCGATCCATTGTCAGGTTATACGTGAAACAGGGTCCAGTGAATAATGGAAGAGATACTTTTCGAGTCCGCTTCGCATCCTGAGGCCTTGATATGGACACTGAAGCTTCGGCCACGCTCACAAGGACTTTTTTGAAGAAAGTATTGAATGTGATTCAGAAACAAATTGCTGGAAGCAACATATCAGCTGGTACTGAGCAATAAGAATTTGGCAGAAATTATAGAATCTCGAATCACAATTATTCACATGAGCATCCATTGGATTCCATTTAGTTGAGCTATTTCAAGGCTTTCATTCTCCTTACTTTTCCTTACTTTCAACCTCCAACTCAACTTCCAACTTCCAACTCAGCCTCCAACTCAACCCAACCTCCAACCCGACCGCCAACTTCACCTTCAACTCAAACATCTCTTCAAACCCAAACCATCAAAAATACAAATCAATCAAATCGACAACGCAGCAGTACTTCAGAAACACCTCAATATGAAACCCATCTTCTTCATGCATCCTACACTTTTCCTATCCCTTCTTATGGGTGTCGGCCTATGTGTTGCACATAATTTCATGGAATCCAAAGCCGAAATTCTTACAACTCACCTCGAAAAATCCTCCATTACAACAATATCAACCCACCTCCTCCTCAGCATCCAGAACATCGCTCTTCTAGCTACTCTCTCAGCACTTGGTATCTACACACCAGCTCTTATCGGTATCGGCATCATGACTAGTAATGTACAGGCATCCGCTTTGTCTGACTCAGGTGGTTTGAACTCGTCACCATCATGGAAGTCAAGCCCGCTCGATACCAGACGGAGACGAAGAGTACACCCTAGAGATATCTCTGCTGCAGCCCCTTGTACCGAAAATGAAAACTCCTACCATGTGGCTGAAGTTCTGATCAGGAAGCTTGAAAAACTTGGCGGACAGGTAAATGGAAAGTATCCCAGATTCGAGAGCCCGGGACATCTGCCAAAATTTGCTGCTTTGGGTAGAGAAAACAAAAAGAAAGATGGATCAACAGACATTGAGTCACATGATTCATACACAAATTTGAATGATAAAATACCCTTTCAAAAGTCAGGTCTGCATACCAAACCTTCCGATTTTAATACCGCTAGTACTAATGTGCTATACTGCAGATCTCAAAATCAGGCAAAATGACAATACTATTCAAACTAAAGCGGTCCCCCTTATCTCTAGAGGTTCGTAAGAAAGTTTCATACATGGGTGTTTTCTCCTAGCGGAAAAGTGGGATAGAGATGTATACGATTGTGTATAGGTACAATGCTCAAAGATCCGGCGATTTGAACCACCTAATACTGATACGTGCCATACTATAGATATGAAAACCCGCCAAAATGATAATAAACTCCAGTCTAGATCACTTGTTCCTAGAAGCCGCTGGCAAGATTTCATCCATTTGTGCTGGGGCCTAGGGACACATTATGACCCTGTCGCAAATGATTGTGGCAGCGAATGATACTACTACCCATCCAGGATGGGTATAACGGTTTGGATATTTGTGGACGGCTTGCTTAGTGATCAGTTTGGGTATGGGAACAACTGGGGAGGTTTTACGGTATGGTGGTACTGCTGGACAGCGACAGGGGCATGAACTTGATAATATAGATACGATGTTTCTAGCATGGAGCTGAAGGCATATATATTTTACGCTCGGTGTTTGATCTGGTTGACTGGAACTTAGGCCGCAATATATCCTATATTTCAACATAATTACAAGCTCCATACGACTGACTTTTTAAATGCTCAACATGGCATTGGATATTGAAATGAATGGATCTATTATACTCTTGATTTGTGGTTGCTGATCATGACACAGTCCTACTTCTACCTTCACTAGGTTCTCGTCTAAAGACTTTTCCACATGATACGGTAATTTTCCACATGATACGGTACTTTCTCACCAGATTGCTATTTGTTGGATCAATTCACGACAAATGGTACGCCACATTTCGGGTTTGGATTTAAGTCGCATCATTACGTCCCACAAGATCCAGAAGTTTACACCACAAAATTATCTTCTTGACCAAACCATCACGACCTTCAAATGGGCGGAATACCCAGTCAAAATATGGCCACTACAAGCCTTTCTACTGGTACAACGGGAAATGCAATCAATATTCAAAGCACAGCGCAGCAACATCCTCCAGCTAAAAATTTCCATCGTTTTTGCGACTTCCCAGCAGAGGTTCGCTGTATGGTATGGAAGTATCACACAGAAAACGAAGAAGACTTTGGAAAACCTCGCACCCTCACCATCATAGCCAAATATACCGGGAAAAATCCCGCAAAAAATCATCGCTGCACTTACGTTTCGCAGCTATGCCATCGTATGGCTCTCACGGCAACTGCGAATACTCATGCCTTTGACAAGAAAGCAACTTTCCCATGGACTGCACAGCCTGCTCAATCTTGCAAAATGCCAGCTTCGTTGTATATCAACCGAGAATCTATATATGTTGGCGAGAGAACGTACTCGAAAAGCCATTTCCTCATGTCGATTTTCGGAGATGGAATGCCGGTTTATTTTCGTGAGGATGTTGATAAACTTCATTTTTCGGATTGGTTTACGTTCAATACTTTTTGTTTGCAATTCGCGTTTGTTCAAACCAAGAAGACATCGATCACAGCTGCCATCCACGCAAATCGTCGAATCGCAATTCCTATCGATGAGCCAGATCTTCCGTTACATCTTCGATGTCTTGTTTGCTCACACAACAATCGGGGTTGGAACCGTGCATCTCCATGTTTTGACTGTCAAGATCGGAACCCAAGAGAGCGTCTCGATGATTACATCAAACATCTTGCTATAGGAACAGAATCATCCGGTCTATGCGAACGCATCAATGACGAGCAATTCGTAATCAAACAAACAGAAAGAATGCAGAAACTTCGAAAGAAGGCCGTGGAGTATATGAGTTGAAGTTTTAACAGGCTTGATACTTTGGTGTTGGGAATGAATAGTCATATGTTTTCTGCTGTGATATATCGTGAAAGACGAAGATGTGGATGGGCTGAGGATCCGTGGCAATTCAGAGAGGATATTGAGAAGTGTTTGACAAAGAAAGGACTTGAGGAGGTAGAATTTCTGCCAAGGAAATTGTTTGTTGAGAGATTTGGGGAGTGGAATCCGAAGTCAAGGCTCCGGTAGGGGGTACTGGGAGCCATGGATGATGACGGGTTCACCAGGAAACCAATTCTGTAACGCTTTGATTCTCGTATGTAAAGCAAATCCTCACTCTAATATTTTCTAGCCTCAATCAACAAGCCAAAATTGACCTTGCTGGGTTTTGAAGAAATTTTTGCAGTCACCGATTGATGCTTCAAACACAAGAAGTTTGTCATCCTATGTATTGAGAATTCCAAACAAAAGCCCAATCTTTTGGACAGTCGTTCAATCTCATTATTCAACTCTAACTCACACCCTCCACCGACCATTTGTCCAGCTTTAACTTTGAATTTTTGCTCCATCCACATCTTTTAAAAAGAGGCCCCCTGAGGTAAGATTCATTTATATCGTGCATTTTATAAAGTTATGGAGCTGCTCGAGGGAATTTCGGGAGTATTCTCAACAAATTCCGACTTATAGAGCTCACTAAGTGAATGCATCCATCTTTACTGTTACACTTTACATTCCAACAAGTTAAGACATATTGATTTGAATTCTTATAATCAGTCTAATAGCACATAGCACCTAGCATCCAATACAACGTTTCATCACTGAAATCTACCTCGCATAACCGATTGCCAGACCACTAGTTGCGATATTTGCCCCTAACATCCTTTTTGTTTTCACTTACATTTATCACATCACCAAAAGTTTTTAGCCAAATCCACACTTCAACATCCAAGTTTCACATCTGCACTAACACTGGCGATATACCATCGCTGCTGTCAATCAGCGACTGACTAATCCACCATGTCTAACGTTGTTGCATATATTGTTTTCATGGTAATGATCTGGTTGGAATTTGACTCCTGAGTATGATCGCACTCATCCAGGTGATTTGACAGCCTGGCTTGTCTTCCAAGGTTTACAAAACCATGCTAGATATTTTGCCTAACTAGGCTTGAGGTAGAAGGTCGGAGAAGAGTAGTCAAATTCCTCGTAGTCTCCCTAATAGGTGAGCCGTAGTGATCGAGTCTAAGGTGGTGTCGGTAGGCACGTATATGGGGAGGGTGAAGCTTCAATAGTACTCGTAAGTTATTCGTATTGATTTTGCTTAAAGAACTAGAACTATGGAAACGTCGAATTATATAAAGCTCGATCGAAGTACTAACGTCAACGCTAGTGAATTCATATGATAAATATCCCGACAGGTGGCTTTTCTCCGGATCCGTAACCCCAAGGTCGTATATCATGGTATTATGGCTGACTGACATGTATATCCTGTCACAACTTGAACTGCAGCATCAAGGTTACTTTCCTTCATCATCGCCTCCATCAACAAATTAACGATCTCTAATTGCGAACGCCTAGTTCTCAACTCTCAAGTGAAATCCAAAACCGTCTTTCCTTCGAAAATTTTGCTTGGAGATCCACACCAGCATCGATGAGAACTTGTACACTATCCCCACAGCCAAGCTTCACGGCTTTATGCAATGCAATGCAGTTTCCCCATTCTTGTCTTTGGCTTGGATGTTAGCCCCAGCCTTTATCACAACTTTCATACCAGAAGGATGTAAGGTGGAATACATGAGAACTATTAACATCCGCACTATGACAAGTAAGTTACTCGGCAATGATGGCATTATCCTGTGGACTGAGCTGGTGACACGAATTAGTGCCATACCCGAGTAAGCATTCGTGCTAGCGTCGACTTTTGCTTCTGCTGCTAGCGATTTTTTTACATCATCAGTGTTTCCAGATGTCGCTGCCATGGACAGGGCAGCATTATCGCCAAACCCGTTTGCATCGACATCCACCTCCTTTTCTATTAATAAATCTATGATTTCTGGAAGGTTTACCACGATTGATTTCATCAATGGGGGCAACTTTAATCCGTCTGGTGCGTTTAAATCGGCTCCAGCGTCTATCAGAGCTCTGATAACTCCTTCATGGCGGCTACCGATGGCCAAATGGAGTGCCGTTTTATGGAAATTCTCTTCAAGCGGAATCTCAATCAAAGAGGGCTCAGCAGAAACAAGCTGTTTCACGATCTCAGTATAACCTCCCAATGAAGCCTTGTGAAGTGAATTTTCTCCGCGAAAATCTTTAGCAAAAAGGTTTGCCTTGGAGGCGACGAGCACTAAAACTACAGAGGAGTGGCCCATTTCTGCTGCCATCAATAGAGGTGTGAAACCCTTGGAGCAGGTTGCCTCAATGTCTGCCCCTGACTTGAGCATTATGCCGATGATGGTTGGTAGTCCAAAAATGGCAGCGGCTACGATTGGAGGAGGAAATTCAATCGTGTGCCGTATGCTGAAAGCCTCCATAGCCACAGACGCGCCATTTACTATTATTCTTTGGTTGAGAAAATGCAGAATATCGTCCGTAAGTTCTATTTCCGCCGTACCTTGAGCATGTGCACCTAAGTACTGGCTTGCATACGACAACAAAGCGTACTACCTAAGCCGAGTTCTCATGACTTTGCGATCCGGATTTTCAGGTTCCTTTAGATCATCCAAAGACAGATATCTGATGCAAGCCCGAGTGATCAAGACATCAGCATCGGCAAAGAACTTTGAGCGATGACGCTCAAAGTATTCTTGAAGAGTAGAGTGACATAGACGGATAATACCACTCTCTGGGTCAACTACCACGAGGCCGGCACAGACTGTTAGGAGCAAGTCTTGGTCGTAAAAGTCATCTTCATCTAATTCGTCCTCATCAGGATCGAGTTCCATGATGGCCATGGCATGCTGGAGCTCGCGCACAGTCAAGGGTCTCTTTGCACAAGAAAGCCACATTAAGATGTTCATAGCCAAGTTTTTACGATTTGCGTCTTGTCCTTCCATAATTCTCTTCATGGCATCATCATAGGAGCTGTCTAGGACATTTGGCAGGCCAGTCAATGCTTTTTTAACACGACTGATCCTAAGTTCTGAAGCAATAGCTTCCATGTGCAAATGGGCAAGAAGGAACCTAACCAAAAAATCAGTATACGACATGGAGATGGGGTGTCCTACTTAACGAACATTCCATGAGCCTTCTCCGCAATTTTCCTTACAATCGTCTTCCGTAGGGTCGGATCCTTCTTGCAAAATTTGAGGATGTTCTCCTCCGTATCTATGCGAGCTTCCAGGTACGCTCGCACATCATGATCGCTAGCTCGAATTTCGAGATGTGAACAATCAGACAACTTATCTTCAATATCCCCCAGACGACGCGACGTAAGGAGGAGGTTTATATTTGAAGGCAGATTCCGTAGTTCGCGAATCAGATTTGACCTTGTTTTCTTGGTTTCCTCACATTCGTCCAAGGCATCAACGACTATATACAAACGGGGGAACTCAGATGTCAATAAATGGAGTAGGTGGATAGCCTCAGCGCTAGTCAGTTTTGTTCCCATAGAACTATGTTTGTGATATAAGTCAAGAACATAGTCTGGAATTACGTATAGTTGTCGGACAAGCTGCTGTATAATGCTAGCGAGATATTCGGCGATAGTTGTTTTCTCTGCGTAGTTACAATAGATGAATGCCACGCCGACATTCGAGGCTGAAAACTTTGTTTCCAAATTGTCGACAATGGCGGAAGCAAGGACTGTTTTGCCCGCTCCGGGTGAGCCTGAGCACCACAGTAATCTATCTTTTCCATCTAGCCAATCTTGATATTTTTGGCTTTCAAAGAGCCATTCGCCGGTACCCTCGTGTCTTCGACTCAGTATTTCGCGTTGCTTAGAGTGGCAGTCAATTGTAGACAGCCATTTCAGGACTTGGATACTTTCTTTGTCCATTTGTTGAGTAATGATAGCATCTAACCCGCTACTAATCGTTGTAACTTTTTTCGAAATATCAGCAACTCTCCCCGCCGTGGTCGAGACCGTGGACCTAACTAATCATTAGCATTGCTTGAGTTCTTGTGGACTCGAGGCATACAAATTTAAAATATCCAATGTAAGGACCAGATTACTCCTCACGTGTTCGATGTTCTCTTGTAATCTCATTAATGTACTCTTCCTGAATGGATAAAGAATTCTTCTTCCCTGTTCCGTCATCCTGTCCCTAAATCCATTGTTATCATGGCTGTTCGTTGCCATCAAATTATTTTTGTCTACCACCGAAGGTTTGCAAATCATGACCTTATTTAATTCATCTCGCAATTCTGCGATACTGTCTTCGCAGTCCAAAACCTTAGACTCCACAGTTTTTACCATTGCCTTATCGAAAGCGGGACTCTGTAGAGCGGCTTTTAATAGCGCAAAGTTGGTCGAAAGACTTTCGATAGATTTGATCATGTCTGCATTTTCCTTTTTGCTACCTTTCCAAGCATTGTAATAATTAACAAGCCCTTCGCAAACTTGTATCCCAGCGGATAGGATACCAGCAATATTGCTGATTGCCCCTATCGCTTCCATAGCTTTTACGAGTCTAATACAAGCACGGAAGCACTAGATCTTTGACAATAAATGGCCGTACAGTGTACAAATCAAATATGAAATTGATTCGTGGAATAAGACCAGGGTCAAGAGAATACGAGTATTAAATTCGGTCCCAATCAGAAAATTGGTATAGTATCGAAGGATTTATGGACAAAACAACGAAAAGTTCAAAGTGCGCTCTTTACTTAAAGATATATCTTAAAAGCTGGAAGCGAATGTTCATGTGCGGCTGACTGAGGTTCCAATTCCAAAGAAGGAAATGGAAATCAATCGTAAGATTTCATAGAATAAGAACTTGAAAGAATGGAAGCTGTCATGTCACAGAACACCTACCTGTATACTCAAATGCAGTTCCCGTTGGCGTTAAATTGTGGCAGAGTGAGCATCTTGCAGGAGGCTGTGAAATGTGGATGGAGTTCAGCTAGAACTCTTCGAGTCCGGAAATGCATCATTCGTGGATGTGTGGCCATGTCAAGCCATAAGCTCAGCGATTTTATGCGCAACGATGTCTCTAGATTGTGTATTCCGTAGACTAGGTAATTCATAGTAAAAATCATATAGAGACTTCCTGGATATAGATTTGATCTCAGATGTAAAGACAGAAAATACATTGTAGCTGAGTCTAAAAAACGATCTAGAAAAGATATAACTCATAAACAAACAACTTTATCAATATGATCACGTGCTCGGTACATTTACCCCAGATTTCTCCATTCCGGGAAGCGGTTGGCATGTGAAGATGCGCCGAGGACAACCCAAGAAAGCATCAGCGCATGTAACGATGGCAACATTTGCAAATACACAACGACGAAATCACACTTGAGAGCCACCTAAGTTATTGATCAGTACTTCACTGCACCTACTCATGAAGCCTTTAAATCTGCAGACTCGTTGAGCTGCTCATAACAGTATCCCGGAGTCTGTTTTACAAAGCTCATCATAATGGCTGCGCAATCTAAAATCGGTTTCCTACCACCCGATAGAACGATCAAGAGTATAATATCGGATCTCACATCATTATATCTCAAACATCGAACAAAGATCTCGCGGACGGTTTATCTTACATTATTCTTCGCTCTTCTCAATCGCATACGATCTGCCATTTCCGAACAAAAGGCTGCAGCCATTCGTCATGCGGAATCGCGAAGAAGAGGTCCAGTTGCACTGGGTAATGGAGCGCAAGTACCTGAGAGAAAAAAGGTTGAGCTGAATAGGGAGTTTTTCAAGAATTTGATTCGGCTTTTGAGAATATGCATTCCTGGATGGAGGAGCAAGGAAATGCGACTGCTTGTCAGTCACAGTATCTTTCTCGTTATCAGAACTTTGATCAGTTTGAAAGTTGCTGCCATGGATGGTGCTTTGGTCTCGAGTCTAGTACGAGGCAAAGGGAAGGACTTTTTGATTGGCATTGTATGGTGGATGTTGATCGCGGTTCCTGCAACATTCACGAATTCTATGGTATGTACCATATGACCCCGTCTGCCGTGATCAAGCTAATACATGATATCTATAGCTCTCATATCATCAATGTAAACTTGCGCTTCAATACCGAACACGATTAACGAATTATATCCACGATGGATACTTGTCGAATATGACATTTTACTCCCTTTCTGCTCTCGATGATCGAATAAAGAACGCAGATCAATTAATAACTGTGGATGTATCAAAATTTGCGAATAGTTTGGCGGAATTATATGGAAATCTCGCAAAACCAGCATTAGATATGGCAATATACAACTATTCTCTTTCCAAAAGTGTTGGTGGCGAGGGGCTTCTTTTTATGTCGCTACTGGTACAACTTTCAGCAAATGTTATGAGAGCATTGACTCCTCCTTTTGGCAAATATGTGGCAGATGAGGCAAGATTAGAAGGAGAATTTCGATTTCAACATTCGAGATTGATAGATTACAGTGAGGAGGTCGCATTGTATAATGGGCATGAAGCGGAAAAGGATACTTTGGATAAAGGCTACTTTACACTCATAAAACATGTGAACTGTGAGTATCCCCTTGATTCGGTCTCTGACATTCAACTAATATCGCCATAGATATTTTAAGAAGAAGATTCACACATGGAATAATGGAGGTAATGAACGTGACAACTCTTTCCCGGGGCAAGAAGCTAATTCCTATAGGATTTCGTTATCAAATACGTATGGGGAGCTCTAGGACTTATTCTCTGTAGTGTCCCGGTATTTTTTAAGATACCAGGTGCAAGTTCAGCAAGTATGGGTGATCGAACAGAAAGCTTCGTAACCAATCGAAGATTATTGCTTTCTAGTTCCGATGCCTTCGGTCGAGTAATGTTCTCCTACAAGGAGGTTACTGAATTAGCCGGATATACCTCACGAGTTGCCACACTCTTGGAAGTTATGGATGAGATCAAAGCTGGACGATTCGTTAAAACTTTGGTATCCGAGGATGATTCTGGTGAACAATTAGAATTGATGAGAGGAAGAGGTACCATGATTGAAAGTGAAGACATTGAATTCGTTGATGTGTATGTTCTATTCAAGCCTAATTATTACAAGTGCTAACCATTCCTAGACCAATTATCACTCCCGGTGGAAGTATTCTCGTCCGAAAACTCTCTTTTTCCATGAAACGTGGGGATCACGTTCTAGTAGTCGGACCAAATGGATGTGGTAAATCCTCCTTATTCCGCATTCTGGGAGGTCTATGGCCCGTATATGGTGGTACCGTCCGCAAACCGCCTCTTTCCCAAATTTTCTACGTCCCCCAGCGACCTTACCTTAGCGCCGGATCTCTTCGTCAACAAATCATCTACCCTGATTCTCTTCGTACCATGCGCAGCAAAGGTATAACCGATTCTGACCTCCTTGCTATCCTTTCCATCCTCGACCTTGATCACCTCGTAACAGCTTTCCCCAATGGCTGGGATGCCGAAGCTGAATGGCGCGATGTGTTATCTGGAGGACTTCAACAACGTGTCGCTATGGCTCGCCTCTTCTATAATCGTCCCAAATATGCAATTCTAGATGAATGCACCAGTAGCGTCACTCTAGAAATGGAAAAAATCATGTACGAACATGCCAAAGCTTTAGATATTACGTTGATGACGGTCAGTCATCGTAGAAGTTTATGGAAATATCATAGTAAGATATTACAATTTGATGGGCAGGGAAAATATATTTTCACAGGATTGGATGCAGAGAAGAGATTGAAATTGGAGGATGAAAAGGAGGAATTGGAGGCTCATTTGAGAGCTATGCCGGAGGTTAGGAGGAGATTTGATGAATTGATGTTAGGGAGGGGTGAGTAAGGGGGGATGTGGAGACGAGAATACATATAAGTCTTACGTTACTCATATACCATTTTATTTACCCGTGGTTTTCCATTTTCCCAAACTCCGATTTTGGTAATGTGAAACTATACTTTATGCTTTCTTGAGCTCATATCTAGACCATTGGAAAATATGGTCTGGTGTAAGTGTGACGTTCAAATCAAGCTTCATCTTATTACCTATCCCATGTATTCCCCGTATTCCGTATTAGGCTATCATTCCAAGCTACATGGACCTTACATAAGACTCAAATATTAAACACGCTCAGCTCCTAATCAAATCCATGTACAAAGCACAAAATATCAAAATTCTGAACTTGATAATTTATTATCTATCTCATGAATCTAAGATTACATATAACAGAATAGCAGTATAAAAATATCGCCCGCCACCCATTCCGACGCCGAATTTCGGTATGATTTATCGGTATGATTTATACATACATACATATATCACATCTAATCTATGATAGATCTTGGGTATTTATCTTGCGATGCACATTTCTAATACATCAATTAGGTATCGCGATCGATATTCAACCAACTCCAAAATAACTCCCTCCCCTCTTTTCGCTTATGCACACATGTACAAACTCGAATGAGTATCTCTATAAATCAATCTTCCATCTATCACCCTCGTCTGCGTTTTCATCCTCATCCTCGCTTCCCTTTTTGTGATTCATTTCACTCTTTTTTTTCCCTTCATAATTACTTTTTCTATCTTCAATCTCCGCACTCAAAGGTATCTGTGAACATTCCCTCAATATCTCTTTTCCAGTTTCGTCTACGGTGATTCCGTAGTTTATCCATGTTGCTGTGTATGTAAATGAGATTTCTTTTCGCTTGTTTTGGTTTTGGTTTTGGGTTTGGGTTTGGGTTTCTTTTTCTTTTCCTTCTTCTGGGTACGAAGGAGTCCCGCCACTTTCGCTCGGATATGTCGTCGACTCGTGATCATACGATGTAGAAGAAGGAAAAATAATATCCGAAGGTCCCAATCTCCTCCTCTCCATCTCCGCCTTCCTCCTCCTTCCCAAAGAATTCACCCCCACTTCCACCCTAGGAACCCCACCCCCAATCTCCAACCTCCCCCATCCCATCCCCTTCATCTCCTCGCTAACCCCGGCATTAACCAAACCCAACATTCTCAAAAACATCCTCCATTCCTCTTTCGTAATACCCGAAACCCCTGCTTTGGTGGCCGGCGTTATGGATATATAGAGGGAAGTTTTGAAAGATGTTGATTTTTGTGTGATGGTTGTGGGGAGTGTGTACGTATCTTGATCTTGATCTTGATCTGGAGAGGAAGCAGAAGAAGATGAGGGTCCGCTAGCGCGGCCAGGCGAAAATGTATAATAGGGGGAGGAAGTGGGACCCGCGGGATAGAGGAGGTGGAGATTGGAGAAGAGGTTGTTGGTTAAGTTTGGCCAGGCTTGATAGAGTTGCGGACAGGTGGAGGTTAGAGTGAAGGGGATTGGGAGTGGTGAGGAAGAGGATGAAAAAGAAGGGTTGTGGGAGGTGGGGGGATGGACGTTAAGGATTCCGGAGTGAGAGGGGTGGAGAGATGTGGTTGTATAGAGATTGAGGGGAGTTTGTGGTTGATTGAGAATTGAGAGGGCTATGAGAGGAACGTGTTAGTTTTGTTTCTTGAAAGGGAGAAAAGAAGAAGTAGGAGGATTGAGAATTATGTAAACTTACTTTCTGATGAACTGGGTGCTGGATGTAATTGTGTAGGATACGCATTTATTGAAGCGATCAAACTGGCTAGCAGCGAGAAAGCAGATATTGACGTACGCGAATACATAGCTAATTTTCCGGATCCCTTCGTTTGAATTCTTCTACTTCCGCGAAATTGAATATCAGATGAAAAGATAAGACGACTAGAAATTCCAAATCCTTTCTAATTTGTTGTGAAGCAGAGAGAGAGAAAGAGGGGGAAAAAAAGAAAGAAATTAAGGGTATCAAATAAAAGAAAAAGAACAAGATAACAAAAGTTCTTCAAATCCAAAAACTCGAAATATAAAATGTAACCAACAAACCAAAAATAAACCAAAATCCCACAAATTTACTCAATCATTTCATTTTCCATCCTTCTCCCTCCTTATATATATACCCCTCCTACCTTCCGCATCTCTACTCTCATTCTCTAAACCCTGCGCTCATCAATCCCTCACTCACCTATAGTAACAATCTATCTCACCCGGCCCCAATGCAAACCTCACAAGCATGCATGTCACCAACAAACCACCAACAAGTGCATCCATGCCTCCATCCATCTATCTATCTATCCTGCATAAAAAAACAAAAACACCCAAAAGAAATAAGCAACCACACCCTACAAAACCGGGTTCAGAAACATAAGCTGGGCGCTTACTGCGCTCGTGCATTATGATATTTATAGTTCTATATACCTACCTACATATACATATAGGAAGCACCCTATAAGATCACGATCCGATTTGTTTCATAATAGCCGCTTGGGACCATACCAGAGTTCTACCATACCATAACATGCCAGCGCTTAAACTATCAACTATCCAATTACAAACAACAAACATGTACTATCCCATCCCCAAATCCCCAAATCAACCAAACCCAATTTTGAAAGGAAAAAAAAAATACAGAATAATCAATTTAGATATCAATTATTTCATACTAATACATCCCCAATTTACTAATTTCCACCCATTTCAAGAAAATTTAATCACCATAAAATCTTTCATTGATACCGATATCGATATCGTCTCTACTTCGGAGTTTGTACCCTCCCTTCCTTAGGCTTATTATATATACAGGTGCTAACTCCTGAGCATTTCTTTCCACTTCCTTCCGGCATCACCGGCAATTAACCTTCACAAATACGATTTACCCGTCTAACTAACCTTATTGATGAGTGCCGAGGTTATTTTATCTGAAATCACGTTATGAATCCCAAGCCTACACATGTGTACTCCGTTCTGTGTAACTTAATTCCATCTCGATCTTGTGTTATATATGGAGAACGCAATCATGAATTCCTCCACTACCTATCTAATGTATGTCGCTCTCAGCTTTACCGCTTCATATTGTAAGCCTTTTCGGTTTTTAATGTGTAAAAACCTCTTCTACCACGATTCTTCATCTTTCTTCCTCTGCTCTCAATCAAAACTCGCTGTCTGGTATCTCTTTCCTCTCAAAAGCTCAAGCCCTTTTCTCAATTCATATACACTCCATCCAAGCAAAAGCATAATACAAGAAAAAGTCTTTCAAGTCGAAGCCCAACCAAATTTTCACTACCAACGTTACAAAATCCCTCATCTCCAACGCTCCAGATATCACTCATCCGTCTGAGTTCATATCTAACATATGCACATGAACCAAAACCAAAGAAAGAGCGACAAAAAACAATGTGTAAACATTTCCGAATGTAACAAGGTCCAAAGAGAAATCAAATCAAGGTAACGCCAAATCGCTATGCATCCAAAAACTGGGCGAAAATCATAGTGTAGACGAAAGTTGCTAGCCCGTTTAGAAGATTGATTGTATGGCTGAAAGTAAACAATGGCATCGTTATTAAAGATTTATTTGCCGTCTACAACTATGGAGAATATTAGCGGAGTTATCAATGAAAGTATAGAAATGAGTTACTTACCAACAGTAGTTGTAGTATCCGGAACAGGGTCTTCATGCTTCGCAACACTACCCTTACCACGCCAAGTACTGACAGCAGGGATTTGTGCATCATAACGGACTTCTTGTGTACCATAAGCACGAGGGGTGAGCTTAATGAGTGTATGAAGAGGTACGGCCATCCATGGTGATTCATCTTGGGGCTTCTTCATGAAGTAAGCGTAGATACAACTAGATAGGGTTAGCAGCTTATGTGCATTTAAACGAATAAGCCTTACCGAAGAATAGCTTGATGGGTAACAATCAAAATATCCTCTGATCGCTCTAATTCCATGATGATGGGTTCTAGCCGAATAACAACATCACGATAAGATTCTCCACCGCGATATCTGTAATTGTATTTATCCTCATCACGAGCCTCGAAGTCATCTGGATATCGCTCCTTGATATCTTGATAAGTAAGTCCATCACAAACACCAGAGTTTAGTTCATCGAGAGCCTTCCATTGAAGCTGATTATACTCATTAGGAAGGTGACGAGCTGTGGCGATAGTGCGACGAAGGGTTGAAGTCCAGACAGTCAATGGACGATTGTCCTATTTAAATTAGTCATGGGACTCAACTAAATCTCGATGGAAAGGTACGTACTCCTACTGATTCTAGAACCAATGCAGGTAATTTCTTGGCATACATCTCCCCACGAGGGGATAACTCGGCATCACCACCAATCTTTCCTTCAAGGTTGTACATCGACTCTCCATGCTATATAAAATTAGCAAAATGAGATTCATGATATCCAATGGTTACTTACTCGTGACAACCAAATAGATCTCGGCTTAATATGCAAATTCATCAAGTAATAGACCACGCGACTTTGAAGATAGTCTTGAATCCGATTGATGATGACTTGTTTTCCGACGTTCATAATCTTCAGATAGGTAAGATCACTCTCATCGTCGTCAATTGTCTCATAGACCTTCTCGTAGTTCTTGATCCTATTTCTAAAGTCTTGTGCGGCTTTCTCCGGGTCTGAACCAGCGTAGTCTGGGGATGTAGTTTTTACTTCCAGAATGTTTGACATTATCAAGTCCTCATCGTCACATTTCGATTCGACAAAAAGGGTCTCGATCCCTTCGGCATCACAACGATCTTTGATCCATCTACGGCGCTCTTTTGTACTATTCGTAGCATCAAGAATGGCAACAATTCCTTGCTTATTCTTAAACCAATCAAGCATGTCATTGACGGCAGCTTCGGCGGCAGCTTTGCGCATACGTTCGCCCTCAGTATTGCTCGTATCGAAGAAATCGGCTGTAGGGTTGGGAGTTGCGTTTCGACGATAGTTGCCGACATTGAAGACTTGCGCATCGATCGAGAGCCATTTGAGGTAACGTTGAGCTGTAAAGAAGATATGTTTAGATTTGCATGTACCTGGATCGATTGATGTTTGTACGTACCCTTTTGTGCAATGAGAGATTTTCCTCTTGCAGGAAGACCGACCATTACCACGCAGATCTGAGTATCCTCAACCTGTACGCCGTAGCCATTAGACTTTGTCTTGAATCGCGTCATTTTTGTAGAGAACGGTCAGAGTTAAAGAGTAGGATTAGAAGGAGCTCGATTGAATAGAAAAGAGGTATAATGAAGGATTAAATGGTGAGTTGCAAAAGAGAGAAAAGAACGATCGCGTAAGGTTATCAACGGCGATTAAGAGGTAAGGAACGGGTGAGTTCGGAGGGATAGGCTATTTTCTGCACAAGAAGACAGAAAATAGATTTCCTCGAAGGGTATAAATTGGTCTCTAATAAACTCGAGAGAAACAAAGTGAATTAGAAAAATATGCAAAGTATATGAACATTGAATGCTTTTGAATGAAGGTTGTAAAGTTGTAAGGTTGTAAGGAATTGGGTGTAATGGAGATTTCGATGATGGGAGTTGTAGAAATGATTTTATGATTTTATGATTTTATGAATTTATGATTTCTTTCATTCTTTATTTCTTTCTAGAAGGAAAGAAAAGATTCAGGGAGGAAGGAGCCCTGTAAAATGTAAGGGTTTACGAGATTTTGCTAGCAGATACTGTCAGATAGGGTAATTTTTTGGTTTGGTTGAATGTGCAATGTGCTTGGGCCCTTTGAACATCGGGAATTCCCCTTAGAATCCCCTAAAACCCCTGTCTCCCGAAAAATTCCACTTTGTTACAATAGCTGAACCTGGTTTTGTGCGAGGAATTTCCCACCCTATGACGATTCCCAAGAGTTTCAGTTCACCGGTAAAATGTAAAATGTAAAATATAAAATGTAAAATGTAAAATGTAAAATGTAAAATGTAAAATGTAAAATGTAAAATGTAAAATGTAAAATGTAAAATGTAAAATGTAAAATGTGCCTAGTACCTAGTACCACCTAGTATCCCTTCCTGTGAGAGAAAAGTAAAGGTAACCTCAAAATCCAACCCCGCACGAGGCTGAGGATCTAGTGGCTTGTTTCTACCCCTCTATCTGTTTAACATGGAGAGAATGTGCTTGAACGATGATGATTGGTCATTAAGAGGCTAATGCCCATTATGGCCAGTATCAATCTTTTCACTCTTTCTCCCTTCTCCAAAGAAAATAAACTTCAAATGCCTCGAAGCAAAGGTGGCCAAAGCAAAAGGAGAAGAGATCATTTTCAGGGGGAAACACTTATTGTGGATTTACTTTCCACAGTTCCACCAAAGATCCTCTTTTTTTTTCTCCGCAAATTATGCACTATGTTCTCATTAGGACCAAAGAGATCAATAATCACATCAATCACATCAACCACGCCAGTAGTACTGGTCATCTATGGTGGAATGATTAATACAATAGCATCTAGATCCTCCAGTCATAATATTGATTTCATCCATAGAGAAGTCTTTCTAGCTGTTTCCCAATCACCTCAACCCAAAATCAGGATGAGGTTTGGAAATTTGCAAGTATAGTTTCAGTCTTGTGACTGACTGCCTGCCTTGTCTCATCGGCACAAAGCTGTGTCAAACTTTGGTTCTCAAATGCACTTATCTAAGAGGTGGAAGGATAACCAACCACACCGAGAAAACTCCTTTGCCGCAAGTTACTTCAAATGCAGCAAGTCTGGCTTGTTCATTTGTTCCTCACCGCTGATCTTGCCAATTCAATCCAAATATCAATCACGTGGATAAGATGTGGATGAGATCTGAGATTTCGTTGCATCAGATCCATCTCCCTTTGTGTTCACAATCTTATCATCGGCATGGGTAGTCAAACTTTGACATTTGATGAATTACTTCAATCCATCAAAAATTGGACAATTGCATGCAAGTTTTGAAATAGAAGCTGCTGAAAGGATTATTCAACATACATTCCCGATGGAGTCCCCCTCTCCTTTTCTTCTCAATGAACTTCCTGCTATAACTCCGTACATATTTGCTTGATCAGATAAGGACGCGTTTAGTGAGCTCAACAGTTGTAAGAGGATGAACAGAATCAATAAACCAAAATGGTAATGCGTAAGCTGAAAGTTGAGTAAGTAACAAATCTAAGAAGACAAGTTGTCATACAATTAGAGAAGAGACAAATAGATACTTTTATGAAGGAGTTGGAATTCTTATTGATGATGATGTATTATTATTTGCTTTGTTATTCCCTTGCTTATTCCTTATCATCGTATCGATAAAGATTTGCATGTTCGAAAGTTGTAATGGAACATAAAGCAGCGAACTATCTTAACAAATCTGGAGTTGTTGTGATGAGGCTTGTGGCAGTATTGTCTATTTTGATTGGTTATCCATGCCCTTCAACCTCCGATGTCACTGAATAAAGGAAGACAACCAGCCCTAATGATAATTATACAGATTATATCATAATAATCCTCTTTGTGGTACAGCAAAATGCTACCGGTACTCCGTACATCAACAAATACCGAGACAACATAATAGTCCGTGCTTTTGATAAAATATTACGCTAAGTTTAAGCATGTGTTTTGTTAGCCAATAAAATTCATGGAATTAATGTAAGTGGGGCCATTTTCACGTGAAGTGGACGCCTACTATGGGGCAGTTTGGTCTTGCCTCTATTTAAAATCCCATGCCAAAACAATGCAGCATTCCGAAATGCCATCTAATCAACTACACCATCTCATTTGTAGATTTCTACATACACGACTAGATTATCATGGGCATTCAAACCCACTCCCGCCAATACACCATGCCTCCTGGAAGTCTCACCAGTCCCCCTTTGACTCCTCCGTCAACAACTGAGAAGACGTCAAGCTTGGTCTCGCGCATCATAGAGGAGATTAGGAATCGCCAGGAGGGACGCAACGTGACGAGTGAACCCTGGATTGGCTACTCATTAGATCCAAAGGGGTACGAGGAGCTACAGCAAGAACTCCAAAGAGACGAGTCGCTCTGGGGGTTTACACAACATAAACTACGGTACAAAAAACCCTTGTCAACATCCTCTGTCTGATTCTGTAACCTATCTAATACCCCACGCAGGTACGATTATTTCCCCTCTATCAGTCGACTTATTCTTCGAATGCCTACCACCTTGCACGAAGCAGTCATTTTAAAGTTGTCGGGGCAATACAGGCTCAATTGGATTCTATGCAAAACGCGTCAGACTTGGCGAAGGATATTCTGTGTGAAGGATCGGGTTCGATCAAGTTTCCTGACAAAGGGTTTAGCAAGCATGATCCTGACGCGCAATTCAGGCATCCGAGGGCCCGATTTCCAGGAATTGTGATTGAGGTGTCGTACTCGCAGAAGAGAAAAAACCTTGATTTCCTGGCGGACGATTATATCATTGGGTCTAATGGCAATATTAAGGTGGTCGTGGGCATAGATGTCGAATACAAAAATACCAAGAAAGCAACCTTGTCTGTCTGGCGAACGAGCACTGTCAAAAAAGCTGGGAAGAACTTATTAGTCAGCAAATTGGTCGTGGCGAACCAGGTTTGCATACACCGTTCACACTTGCGCTTTATGCTAACTCAAATGCAGGTTTTCCGTGATAGCAATAGCAACCCAAGCGGATCTCACACAGGGGGGCTTCGACTACGTCTTGAAGATTTCGTCCCAACAGGCATCGCTGGGGCTGAACTACAATTAAGTGATCCGGTTATCATCCCTAGCAACAAACTATATTCGTGGCTCCAGCAAGCGGAGGGTGGAGCGCCGTTTGCCGGGGAGGAGATTGGCTTTGTACAAGTTGATCCGCCTTGGGAAGGGACGTACCGCAGGGATTCATCGCCAGTGGAGGAACTTAGCCAGAGTGACGAGGAACGCTTCCGCGCGGACGAGAGTTGAGTAGAAGATCAAGCAACAAGAGACGATTCTTCGTACAAGGCGGATTCATCATCTGAGGAAGAAGCCGGTTGATTTGTTCTAGAGAGAAATAATAGCACTTTATTGGTCGCACTTTGCGCCCTCTGTTATCTGCACGTGCCTTAGCCTGTCTCTATTCTTTTGAAAGAGAATGAAATTTATCTCTAGAGCTTGCATGAGAAAAGTAATAACAAAAGGAATATTATACTTGAAAATAGGCATTAAATTTTAGTATCATTTTAGAAGTTATTGTAATGATATCATTTGCTTGAATACATAGAAGAATCCACCAGCCAATTGAACATAACTGGCCGATTGAACGCCTAAACCTAATTGGGCGATATATTAGTAGAATTCTATCATTAAGATTTTCTCGAATTGGATACAGATTATTAGGTTGTAAATGTATGATTTCATTATTTTAGATTGTTCAGTTCGCTAAGGCGTTCAGTTGGCAGGTGAACTTCTTCTAGTCTGTGCACATCTCAGGAAAATCTATTTTTCCGATAGGTTCTTCTGACTTCTCTTCTTATTACCCATGTATACTCTCCTCTATAAGGTTATACGTGTTATTTACTTTGATTTGGTGTCTATTTGTCCACTAATGAGTTTGGGGAAATGGTTTCGATGATCTCAGGCTGCTCATATTTGTTTTATTGTCTCTTTTCAATGAGGCTACTGATCTATTATCTCGATCATTTTAGATGAGTGGTTTTATTTCATATATTGATTGGAACTAGAGTTGGTTCTTCTTAATATTCCGGACTTGCAGTTTAACGAAGAGAGATCCTCTGAGTTGTTGAATCGAAGTCTAACATTGAAAACTTAATCTAGTCTGCTAGTCTGGACCATTGGACACCCTACTTCACTCTGATTAGGATAGAACTTATTGACTGGGACGTAGATGGATTATCTTCTTCAAATTCCTCATATCCAAGGAAATGGTCTAAATATCTTCTCATTGTTTCTTGTTATTCGCTTGCTAATTATCTCTTTCGTGTACCTTTGAGGCTCTGATACAGATCACATATCCTAACCTCCTCCACAATTTATGCTCACAAGTATCCATCCTTCCCCTAAAGTTTCCGCTAAAAGGAGGAGAAATTGAAAGGTTTACCCTTAGCCATATCTTTCCGTGAGAGATACACAATGCCTGAACTGACTTCCTGTCACTTTCCTGAGAAGAAACGCAAAGAAATCGCAAAAAAGAAAGACCTAAAAGTAAGAAACACGTCCGCTATGCCTACGCCGCTCGCTATGCCATTTCAAATCTCGCTATATCGCTACGCTGTTCGCTATCATCAAAACCTATTCGCAGTGCCTACGCCATGCTGAAACCCAATGCAATTATCCTCGTCTAGTGAGATATGTTCAAACAAACATATCACCACATATGGCTCAGAGTCTGTTCATCCGTCGATCACTTCGAAAAGACTCTCCATTTGACCCATGTTTTTGATATCTTGCTCGTCAAACATGACTTTCTCTTCCGCTCTTCTTCTACCCAATCCGACTCTATCACCTGCGAATGGTTTAACCTCTTCACCTGCCATTCCATCCTCACCCTTATATCTTGGAACTGGCAACCCCATCTTTCTGATTCCAGCTTGTTTTAACTCCGGCAAAGTCGGCCATTCTGCTCTCCCGGACAACTCCTCATCCAAACTAGGGTGTCTCCAGATAGTCTTCTGAGCAGATAACCCAGATAACCCATCTTTAAAAATCTTTCCCGAAAACGCAGGCTTAACTTTAACATAAGCTCCTTCGCTCTTCAATCGCATAACCTCCTCTTTATCTTTAATTCGCTGGTTCATAGCATCCCTAGCATCATTCTTTCTCTCCTCTCTATGCTTCACCAAATCTTCCTTGCACTTTGGGAAATAAGGAGAAGCGGCAAGGCCTAGGTGTGCACCCTGAACACGAAGGCGATCAAAGTTCTTGCCAATCTCATATGGGGCGCTTCGATGCGTAAGTGAGGTTCCTGCAGCGGCAGTCATAGAAAAGGGATTAGGAGCCGAATTGGTGTTGGAAACGGCATTGCTGTTGCGTGTAGATGTACCAGTAGCACTGGCGTTTGAACGAGGTGGAAGGAGATTGCCTCTGCGAGAAAATTGCGGTTGTCCCATATATGATGAGACTTCGGGTCCATCTTGTGTCATCTCACCACGCTTTCCACCCATGAATTCGCCGACTGGAGTTGCGTAATTTGCGGAGATTGATTTCGGTCTCATACTTCGTCTTGAGGGGTTCTGTCCCATGCCCACATCCATTCCTACATTTCCATCTCTTGTTCCTGCAGTACCGGCATTTGTACTGACGCCAGAAGGTCTGGCCAAGGTTCCTGTTATAGTCGATCCTGCCATTCCTCCATCTCCACTCGTACTTCCAAACACGTTTCCATCCTGCAATACGTTGAAACCCAATGGAGGGAAATCATTTGCAGAAGGTGGATGTTGTCTTGCGGGTCCAGTAGGAGTAATGTCATGCTGGCTAGCATGTCGAGCTCTGCTTCCAGGTCGATTGCGTCCACTGGATCCACTACCACGGAGGCGCTTCAAAGCGATGGTGTTGCTTGTTTGTTGAGTGGGAGTTGGTTGCATTGTATCTTTCTTCGTTCCTTCTTTTCAGTTTGTCTTTATGTTATGGAGGGAGACAAGGTCGTGGTAAAGGGAGTGGAGTAGGTATAGTATTGTTCTTTGACGAATGGGAAAGTACTTGCAAGTAAGATAAGATATTCTTTTAATTTCCAGAATCAGAACAATCCTTAAGCGCTGGGAAATTAATTGAATGGCAATGGTCAAGTAAAGAAGATGTAGCAAACAGCAGATTTAAATGGGAAAATAACAATTCTATACTCAGCCCGCATTCGGGTTTTGGATCTTCCCTCCTTCACTTGTCTGAATTATCAAAGCCGATGTCGGTGGATTGAAGACTTCAAAATCTCTGTGGCTTTGTGAGTAAAAAGTGTGGATTTATAAGGGGTGGTGTGATTAGTGAAAGTTTGGGGGAAATTTGTATTTGATTGGTGCTTGGATTCTTTAAATTCTTCAAGAGGCTGATGGATGAGAGGAGGAGATGGGCTGAAGGAAGTTTAGAGTGAATGTTGTGGATGATATATGCTTTGTGAATGAGGTGATTGACTGTGTGGTTTGTATGATTTGTATGGTTTGTATGATTTGTATGGTTTGTATGATTTGTATGGTTTGTATGATTTGTATGGTTCATATGAGCACGTAATAGGTTTTTTTAGATTGACTTCTTGTAACTACACTACTGCATTTGCTCCAATGCGCAGTATTTCATATAAAGCAAGGTTTGACTTGGATTCAAGTGAATGCATTTGAAGGATTCGAAGCAGCTAGGTACATTCCCCTTTGATCTGGTATGACAATAAGATGATATTCATTGAGTGGATTTGCGGGAAGTCTTTCATCACCTACTATACCTACATCTCATAAGTATACTTTTGATCTGGAGTCTCCTCTTCACTTTTAACATCCATTGTGAAAATTCGAGGCGCCTCCTCGACCGATCTCGGACTCTGATATACTAGGTTGGTATGCACAATCAATGGCTGACATGTATTCACTTCACCTGGCTCGAAAAATATGTTTTGTATTATTGGCTGTGTATATATATACGTATGAAGTTGAAGCTGATGTTGATTTCCCCTTGGTATTGTGGTGCAGGATGTTCGGATTATGGTATGGATATACAAGGTTATCTTGTCCCAAGACTCTCCTCAATAAAGAAGAGATGAACAGAGAAAAAAAAATTCATGATTCCGGAAATAGGGAGAGAAGAGAAGAGAAGAGGGAAGAGAAGACTAGAAATAAAGAGAGGGCTGCTTGTGAAGTGAGGTGAAGTGAAGTGGAGTAAATACTGATTCTGTGGATTAGGTAGATATGGAAGATGTGATATTTACTAGATAAACAGATGGTTTAAGTAGTATAGAGTTAAGTTGTATCGAGCTTACCTGTGCAGAAATGGGCTGAGATGAAGTTTGAAGACGAGATGAGGTATTGGGATGGGAGTTGATATGCATTTCCAATGTGAATTTGTTCAATAGTTCGGACTGCCTGTCCAGTAATATTATTAGAGGGTTTCGAGGATTGGAAGTATTTAGGATATCCAGATGCCTTTAGAACATTGTTTGTTCAGACAATTTGGAATATTTAAACAATTTAAAATCATAATTTCACCTCGAATATTGACAGAAGGAAGAGAGGAAGAGAAGTAAGTGATAGTTGATCACGTAACGGAGAGAGAGACAGAGAGAGAAAGAGGGTAATTTGAGCTCGAATTCGTAAGCTCTTTATGTATTAGGTATGTAGTTACTTTCTGCATGAGCATTGCATAGGTAGGTACAATTTACTCCAAGTCAAATTTCTCACGTTTTCCAGAACACGTACTGTACTTACCACGCAAATTTACATCCAACTCCAATCACCCTATCTTCATCTATTTCTTCCCATTATACATACATACATACCTACCCACCTAAATATCCCCCCTTCCCAATTCCAAGTTCTTCGCCCTCTCCTCCCCTCTCCTCCCTTCCTCTCCTCTCTTTCCCCTTTCCTCTCCCCTATAAACCCCAGGCTAAAACTCGGCACCACCATCCATCTACTAGGTACACTAAACTAAACTAACCTAATCTCCCACGATACTTCGGCCCGAAAAATCTAGTTTCCGTCATAGAATTTAAAAGTACCAACTATCTGGATACATGCTAATGGGATGTAGTGGAATCTAGACCATTTACGGGGTACCTAGCAGATAGTAGATAGTACTAAGTGGGATTTTTGATGTACCTCATTATTTGATCTTACTGCAGGTTTCTTGGTGGGTGTTTGGAAGTTGGGAATTATCTCAAGTTCTATTCCCAATTCTAATTCTTCATTCTTCATTCTTCATTCTTCATTCTTCATTCTTCATTCTTCATTCTTCATTCTTCATTCTTCATTCTTCATTCTTCATTCTTCATATTTGATACTTTATGTAAGCTTAATATTGTATATATTTCAATAATCAAAGTTCTTCTCCTCATAAATACATATCTTTCAAATACAAAAGTTCGAGATTTAATCATTAGAAGCTTGTACTTAAAGAGAATTCAAGAGGAAGAGAGGAAGAATCCAAAAAAAAAAAAAAAAAAACAATGTCAACGAATCAAGAAGAAAAAAGTGTGCAAGCCGGAGAGGTAGAAAAAGCCCATCATATTTCTACTTTGACGAATACTAAATGTAAGATATATCTCTCCCTCCCTCTCTTTCTCCTTTTTTCCCCACTCCCTATCCTATCATTTACTCCAACATCACAATTCCTCTCTCCTACTTCGAACCTCCATCTTCATTTAATCAACAGCTAAAAACTTCCTATAATCCAATCTGTAATTCAAGCTAACACATACTCACAGGGGCCAAACCATCCTATACTCTCCCAACTCCTTCCCTCCAATTCCTCTTCCATCTCGAATGCGACATGGAGGAATTCCACCCAATTGGTGATGGAGGACATGGTAATCGTGCTACTGTTATTTTTAAAGGTATGCCCTCTTCTCCATCCCTTCTCCCATCCTCTCTTATCCCATCCCTTTCCATCCTCTTGCGCCACCAGAAACGTACCTTCCCTCCTTCTCCGCGCCTCCAAGACCCTCAAAATCCAAGAAATAAACCCAAACTAACTCCTCCTCCCAGGCGGACGATTCGAAGGTCCTCGTCTCCGCGGCACCATCCTCCCTGGCGGCGGCGACTGGGAAACCATTCAAAACACCACTTCTCCCTCTTCCACCTCCACATCTTCCTCCCCCGAACTCCAAACAGCCCACCTCGACACCCGCTACAACCTCCTAACCCACGATAACCACTGCATCTACCTCCGCACCACGGGTGTACGCACCGGTCCTCGAGAAATCCTAGAGGGATTAGGGGAAGAAGATAAACACGCAGCAAATGAATATAAAATGCGCTTGAATATGACGTTTGAGTGTGATGATGGCGGGAAATATGGGTGGTTGAATCGCGTGGTGGGGGTGGCCAGTAGTGGGAGGAATGGGGGAAGGGTTATTTATGATGCTTTTGAGGTTTTGTAGTGGGGAATAAACATGGATGGGATGAGGAAGTAATTGAATGAGATTTTGGATAATTATAGATTATGAGATAGGTAATTCTTGAAGAAAATCGCATGAATGCTGTTTTGATACCGGAGAATGAGGATGAAGGTAGATTCGGAGGCTTGTCGACCTTCATTTCAAAGCACATCCAAACAAAAGACCACTTGTGTGCAATGCACTTCCCAAAATCCGCAGGGTATAAAACAAACCCATAATCCCCCAAAACGCCTCTTTACTCCATTACACTCCAAACATCCAATTACTCCCATAATAAACTCGACCCCTCTCAAACAACCCTTCCCAACCCTAAATTCAACTTGTCCCAGAAACCGAAGTACGAATAGAACTAGACGACGGTTCAGACCTCGACATATTCGTCGACATAGAAGATTCCTCCGTATCCATAACATCCATATGTTCAGCACTTTCCCTTTCCCTTTCTCCTTCTTTTTCTTTTTCTTTTCCTTTTCCACTACCGTTGGTATGTATACCATTCGTGTCGTGTATGGAGGTATCTTTATTCGCGCTCGCATCCGACATATGCGTATCGGTATCAACATGAACGCCTCCATCACTCCCACTTAGCCTTACACCTCCATCTTGATCACCATCCCCTTCATCCCCCTCATCCCCACTCCACTCATACTCCCCTCCACTCCTATCATCACTCCACCCCTCACTCTCATCCCCACTCCCCTGAACCAATCTCAAAACCTCCCCTACAACCAAAAAATCCCTCTCCAACACCTCCGCCCAATTCTGGACATTCCCCAATTCCTTAACCCTCTTCTGTCCCTCCCTAACAACTTTTTCCAATTTATCTCCTTCTTTCCCTAGCTTCCCAATCTCTTTCTTCAATTCATTTTCCTGTTTTGTTAAAGCACTACTATTCTGATGTAGATTTTGAGCACGCAATTTAAGCGCATGTTCGTGGGGCGTGAAAATGTTTTGGATGGATGCGTTGAGGGCGGTGCGCGCTTCGGCTATTTGGCGTGCGGTTTCTGGTGATGAGGGGAGGGGTGGATGGGAAGAGGTAGAGGGGTTGCTTGGGGCGTGCGAGTGGGTTGATGTGGAGGCTGAAGCAGAGTGAGAGCGGGAATGGGAATGGGAGGAAGTAGAAGAAGGGCCGGGAATATCGGGTGGTGGTGCTGCGAGAGAGGAGGTAGGCATTGTGATGTGAACAAGTTGGTGGTTATGAGGGTTTTTGCGAATGTGATGCCGCGGGATGATAGGCGGTGTATTGTACAGTATTAAGTTGTAGAGTTTTGGGATAATTTATTAGATATTTTAAACGAGAGAGACGGGAGAATAATAAAACGTAATTTCCACGTGCGAAGAAGAGAAATTAAATGTGTTTATTAAAGCTGGGTAGGAGGAGATTGAAAGTAGTTATCGAAGAACATCACGAGGTTGATAAGAAATTGCGGGGTGAGAAACATGGGTTGTTAGATACCCAAGGGTTTTACAACCAAGCCAGGTCCAGGCCGATCATTCAAATTTTCCCCAGCTTTTAATCCCGATCAGGTTGCCTTTAATATCGTTATTGTTGGAATTGAGGTCATAAGAGTTGAGATCACGTGAGAAAATTCCTTGTTGGCTTTGGCCTGTCTGCAAATGGTACGCACGGTACGAAAAAAGAGATGGTATCGGTCTTGCCCGCCTTCTTATTTGACTCTGGGGAAATTTGGTTAAAAGTTAGAACATTATTAACCTTAAGGTAAGGCTCGGGAAAGGCCCGAATCATAAGATCAAACCACGTTGGTGACAGTCTACTAGGAATTATTAGTCAAGTGATGCTTGTTTTACTAGTTCTTGACTTTCCGAATCATTTTCTTCTTTGGCTGCTAACATTAATATTTGTACCCCGCAAGTGGTTGTGTCGTAGTTGTGGCATTGAGGCTTGTAGTGGGTTGGTTCTGCCACCAATCAATGAAGATTTCCTTGTATTATCCTTGTAGAGAAATCGTGCAGACATCACAACACACAGCCCTCAAATGAAATCTCTATCCGTATAAACCGACATACTGATTTTTTATAATTATCGACTGTCGCGATGTTTCCGAACTTGCAAGAGACTGTAGTATGTCGAGTTTTGTAAAGAGGAAGCTCATCAGACGAAGGAATAGGAACCTTATACCGAAGTTGTATGTTTTAGCTTTTCCTCCTAAGACTCTTTGAATGTTGCAACCGCTCCCTGGCCATCGATCTTTGGAATGATATGGCGATGACCCTTTTGAAGAGACGTACCTCTAGAAGTTTGCTGGGTATATTCCGTGTCCAAACTAGATTGAAACGTAGCTATTAGAAGGTTGATGAATGATGTACTGCGTACCGGTTCGTCGTTAGAGAGAGGATCTATGTGAGGTTGTTTGAAGGAAGGGACCACGCGATGTACTTCTATTCATGACCGCGGAGATGTCATGGACAGGGAGTTGAAAGCATTCAATCCGCTTGAACTAGTCTCTACCCTGCAAAAAACATGTAGCCATTTCCATGGTCGAACAGTGATGTCCCTTTCCTGAGTCCGGCACAAGCTTTGCATCTTGGAAGGAACTCACAATTAGCCTGGAATCAAAACCAAAAAAGTTCGATAGGGGGGTCAAAATCAAAAATGAAAGTCCTATCGTTTGTTCGTTCTTCTAGGACTGGAAGAGGTCGTAACATACCAAGATCTAGTAGATCTCTGGTCTCGCAGGCAGATGAGGTCATGCGACGATAGCTAGCGCGTCAAGATGTAGCAGAAACCGCATTGCTACAATCAGCACATCATTTAAGTCTCACTTATATTAGTATCATCAAGAAGCGGAGTCAAAAACAATCTTCCACCCCCAAGATTCCAACAATCAAACACCACTCTCGTCCAATATCCTCATATTCACGTGCTAGCCACGTGCCCTCCTCAATATCAAAAAGTTTTGTTGCATGTCTAAGGGCCTTTGTAACTTTTGCAATTGAGGAAATTTTCAATTTTGAAAATGGAATTGAAATCCTGTTTGTTTGGAGATTTCAAATATAAAGTTTCGGGGAGTTCGAAAGAGAGATAGGGGTAGTCGTTTTGGTAATTTTGATGGTTTTTGTCTTTGTTTACTTTGATTTTTTTGAAAGATGCTCAGGTTATTTTGGAGCGAAAAGTACCCTGGTGGATGGGGAAGAATTCACTATTGAAAGTTGCCATCGCGTGTGGGAAGTCGGACCGCATGAGGTACAGGTGGATAGTGAATAAGTGAGACTCAAAAGGGCTTTGTTGCATATCTGATTTTGTCATTTGTATGCGCTCATTCATCTATTGGTTAATTTTCGCGTGAGGGGTGGGTGATGGTGAGTGATGATGGAAGTTTGGTTTGCGTATCTGAGGTTTTTAATATATTGCGATCATTCGTCTATTGATCGGTTTTTTGGTTTTGGTGATGAGTGTTTTATGTAAGGTGACGTATGGGAATGCTTTAAATCTATCTAGTACCTTATATTGTAGTCATCCCATGTGCTGACGGGAGATGAATGAATAGTGGATTGTACTATAGGTATTCCGCTTTTGTTGCTATATTTGTTCTTGCTGTTATATTGTTTCATTGATCCCAGATTTTTCATTTCATCTTGCTCTATCTAATTCATTCAATTATCCATCTTTTTTCTTTTATTACACATCTAAACTTCCTATTATAATACAATCACCTATCTATTAATCAAAATTTCAATTTCAATCTCTACGTTTAATACACTAGCTTCCCATAGAACTCCCATAATAGTAACTAACTCACAATCCATTAGCCTTATCAGATTTCCCTAGATTCCTTCAAAATTAAAGTAACCAATAAACTCCCGATTGTAAAGCTCAGGCTCCTTTACACTCGATCGCAATCGCTGAAAGACTATAATAACCAACTATTCCAAAGCGCCACCATCCTATTTGAAACCTGAAACTTTGAAGATTTTTGAGATATACAACAAAAGATTTCAAGATCTTTTGGATAGCTGAGATTGGTCGGTCGATCACTTGGACCAAGCGTAGGGCTGCGATAGCCGGTAGCTGCTGTATATTCACTGGGTTTCACTCTGCCGCAAGGCGGACGAGAAGATGAGGAACTTCACTTCTCATCTATCTCGTGTTCGTCTGGTCTTATCTCAACGTCCATACTTTTTGTTTTGTTGCATGTCTGCAAATCTGGATAGCTTCAAATTTGTTTCTGAAAGAGAGAATCAAGCTTTGGAATCTCATGATGAAGATGCGAATGGCAATCTCAGTCTGATCATGTCTTCAAGTAAAGCAGACTTTATTTTTATGCCGTCGCTGGCGTCTATCTAGTCTCATCTTCTCGTCCCTTCTGCGTCTTAATACCTCACCCAACCACCTGTCACTTTCTTTCTTGTTACATGTCTACAAATTGGATATGTCTCAATAATCTCAATCCCGATTTCAAAGGGGAAACATCAGTTTCTTGATCTCATAACAGCGATATGATGAGCAGTCTCTATTTTGGCCCAAATCAAAATTGAATTCAAGTAATACTTCACTGATAAATGATACTGTCGCATATTCCTATCCCGTCTGCTCATTCTTGCTTGAGTCTCTTTTCGTTTCTTCGCTATTGGCTACAAAATTTAACGAAAGTTTTGTTGCATATCGCACTTTTCCAAAGGTTCACCTTACACCTCTCTTTCAATCCTATATCAAAACAACTTTCAGCACTCCAGACTTTTGCAGTCTTTTGAGTATTTACAAAAGAAACCAAATTTCAAGATTCTTCAACAGTTAGAGAGAATCAGCAAGTAGTTGTTTTGATATTCCATTTCAAATTCGGGATTGTGGTTTTCATAGTTGGATAATATTATATTAAAGTTTGAGGAGGTTTTGTTGTATATCTGAGTTTTTGAAGATATCTTTTGCGATAATGTGAATTGTGGTTTGGGCAAGGTCCAAAGTTCTTGATATCTTGGGGAGGGGTTTAGAAGATATTGAAGTATGGTTTTGTTTGGATTCTGGATGAAAATATTGTGGTGTTGATTATAGGTTTGATTTCGAATGTGAATTTGTGGTTTTGATGGGTTTGATGGGTTTAGATGGAGTTTTTAAGCTTGGGATAAGGTTTGGGAGATGATTGGCTTCATGAACATTTCAATGCCTTGAGTAAACACACAGAGACGACGCAACCATTCACAGATGTTCATTCCACGTAGAGATTCATTTGGGCTTGACGTAATAAGTATCACTGCGATCATTAACTACTTCTCCCCCTTCAAACTTGTCGCCTGCGACCTATACTGACCAGTCCCTCAAGTCATCAACAAATTCAATCTCTTCCCAATCATATATAAAATCCACAACCCCTGAACCAACTTCGGCTCATCTGTTGGATATCCGCTTAAATTTTCTGCCGCAATCGCCAACACCCAATCCGAATACAATGCTCCAAAGACCAAACAAACCGGTATAGATACCGTATAGAAACCCAACGATAGCAATACTCCTGTATTAAAGCGATCTCCTCTCTTATACCCGAGAAGGAACCACGATGTTATCATAATAACAATACAACATGCAAGACTCACGCCTCCGAATACAGCAGTGATGGCAAGTATTTTATTTGTGAAATTCGATGATGCGAGAGAGATGGTACCGGCGGTACCGGCGATGACGCCGGGGAGATAGAGGAGTAGCCACCAGGGGGAGGGGAAGATGGTTATGAAGCCCGAGGTGAGGGAGAGGGCTAGTTTCATCGCTGCTATAGTTTCGAATTCCCTGTGAGGAAGGAATGTTAGAAAGGAATGGGTCTGGGGAAGCAAAGACGTACCATGCATGGTTACATGATACCATTGTTCTGATTGCTGAGGGCAGGGTCAAGAGCAGCTTTGCGATAGCGATTACCTTATTCCGTACACTATCTTCTTCGAGCTCTTCCCATGGCATACTAGGTCTCCTGCCGTAAAATATTGCGATAACGGTGTAATATGTGAGGATGTGAGAGAAGAAACCCCAGCCTCCATATGGAAGAGAATAGCATGAGGCTTCGGCACTAAAGGTATTATTTTGCGTATCGTCTGCAAGGACTGCTGGTAAGGAGAGGAGATAAAGCAGATATATGTGTGGAAATTGTGTAATGGGATTCATACTATGCAAAAGAAAAATGTGTTTACTTTAAGGCGCGAGACGAAATACGCATTTTTTTATTTGTGCAGGTGTTGAACTATATATTTTCAACAATATCGGACTCTAACCAAACCACACCTTCACATACATTCAAAAGTACTCAAAAGCAAATCAACCAAAAGCATGAATACGATGTATGACTCAAGTTTAATCCGTTTTTCATGAGGAGGTTACATCGTTCGAATACAGTTGGCGAAATTGGGGGCTATAAGCGCTCCAGCGCTTTGAAATCCATGTGCGTTGGGTGCTTACTGCGTACTACAGGGTAGATAAGCGTCTTATGCCCAATCAATATTCTCAGCTAGCTTTGTGGAGGCCGTGAGATCAGTATCTGTTATTGAGGACCTATGGATTCGTGATAGCGAGTCTCCTTAATCGTTTTGAGAGATTTGAAGTATACAATATATGATGAATACTTCACATCCGTATCGCATTGTTCTCGGTTCATAGAGATCTTGCATGCGTGAAAAGGTGGTATTTGGCCCTCATGATTTGATAATCACGAGGGATTCTTAAAAGGTTTTGCGGCTCAAGTAAATCAACCTGCTTATTGGATAGACGGTACGAGAGTAAGGCATTCTCGAATCTGCTTAAAGCTTAACCGATGACCTGTAAGCTTACAATATCCTTAACACTATCACTTTGATAGTGACAGTGATGGCTTTGATTTGATAGCAAACTCAAACTATTGAGTTCGATCAAGTATTTAAATATCTGGTTGGGCGTATTCCATACATCATTTTGTCTCTATAGCGATAATTTGACTTCTTATGGAGTACCTTACTGAGGTTTAGAGCTTCGTACTTGGAGCTGAGAGGTGGAATTTTGAATTTTAGTCTGTGAAAGAGAGGTAGTACAATAAAGTAATCATAAAACAAAGGTGAGATCCTTAATATCCCTAGCAAACCTAAACACCATCATAACCACATATCAAACCTCAAAATATCCAAATCTCCCCATGATCTCCAGTATCCCATTCCCTTCACTCAACCCACTTTCCCTTTTCCTTATATCACTCCTCAATACTAAACTCCCTATACCCTTTATAAACCGTCTTCTCCCCTTTCGATTATCTAATATATTCTAGTTTATTATCCTTTATTATATAAACCATTTCCTTTGCAATTGGTAATTCTGTATTAATTGTATTAGTAAATGAATGAATTAATTTTGATTATATTTTATTTCATAATCAAAGTATTGATATATATTGCTATAGAAATTGTATTCGGATATATATTTTTTTGGCGTTGGGTTTGCTGCGATCGGAGGTTGCAATGTATTTTCTGGGGAATTGGTTAAATTATAAGAAAGGGGAAAGGGGAGGGGAGATACTTGATGTATTCTTTGCCTTTGGTGATTTGGAAAATAGAGGCTATATTATCTAGATTGACGGATTCGTTATATCCATTGTATTTACGACAAATGGAACATGCACAGAATTGGTAGAGAACGGGTTTGGGATTGGAGAGAGAATTTTACAAGGCTGCATTAGCAACTTCCTTCTAGTTTCCTGGGGTAGATGTTAGCTAGGTAGCTTTGAGGGAGGCGTTAATTTTCGATGGGGAAAGCTTACATTGGCATTTTCAATAGATAGTGTGGATATAATATATTGATAGATAAGTTGATTAGAAGTAGGAAAATAGATTGCTTTAATGCTAATGTTTCATAACAAATGCTTCATATTTACTCAAGTAGTTGACATGGACCCCTCTTTAGAGCTCCAAAGGCTTACGTCATAAATCCGGGGCGGTACGATAGAAAATCCTCTCCGGCCAAAGCCCATCCAGATTACCGATAACATCAGATCATTTCGAAAGTAAACATAAATCAACAATCATAAGTACTTTTGAAAATCATATACAAAAATTGTTTTCCAAAGATTTAAGAAAATATTGAATCTAATAATATAAGAATAGAAATCAAATAAAGTAATCTCAATAAAGAAATATTGGAATTGAGATTATATAAATTGAGATTATATAAATTAAGATTATATAAAAAAGCTCAGACTATATTATAAAATATATAACCTCCATCTATATTATTCATAGATAATCAGTTCAATCTATATAATCAATAATGCTACTACTTCCACCCACCAAATAGACACCACTTTCTAATAGTTATCTTAGTTAAAAGAATGTTCACAATCAAGGATGTGGAAAAAGAACATAACCAGACAAGATCAACAAATATCGGGTTCACACAATTCAGAACTAATACTCATATGCTTGAGTATAGAATCAACTGGCAAAGGGAGTATTCTTATTGCTTTTGAATTCATAGACTATTGAAGAGAACCACTTTCACATGATTCCATATCAGGAACTCCATGCCATGATTCCAAATGAAATACAACCCATCCCAAATCCCATAGAAGATGATTTACTTTCTCAATTGGCGTTGGTAGAAAGCCAACTCCTCACCCTCCAAAATATAGCCATCAACACGTCCAGATTGTCCAGGTCTGGATGAGACTGCGGCGTAAAGACGACCAGCCTCGAATTGCTTCTCCAAAGCAGCATCGACCTTTCCTGCAGCAGCGAATCTCTCGTGGTGCTTCTTCTCAATGGACTTGCTCTTCTTGGTATCTGGCTCCTCAACAGCTTGACCTGCCTTTTGTTGACGTCTTCGGCCCAAGTTTTGACCGTAGTGTGCCTCATACCATTGTCTGAATGGAGCAGCATCGACTTGAACAATGGCGGATTTGGTGAGGGTGTTGGTTCGGACCAACTCGTTGTTGGAAGGATGGAAAGCGACAACAATCACACGGACCTTGCGGGCAATACCCTCAGAGGCCCATGAGAAGTTACCGGCTTCGAGACGGAGGGCACGGAACTTGCGGTTACCACCACGGGTACGGACGAGATGGATTCTCTTGGTTCCAATACGGGTACCTGCTTCTTGTCTTCCGGCTTCGAAAGCGCGCTTCTTCCCTGTAAAAGTCTTAGTTTTCAGGTCGGAACATATATCAATAAAGATATATGGGCTATCTACTACGCACGGTAATGGGATCGCTTGGCGCCAGAGGCGGAGCGTTTATGTCTGCTGTCACGGCTGATACCCATGATTGCTAATTCTGTGGTATGAAAAATAATTAGCCAATTTGGAACCAAGATAAGGAAGAAATTGATTTTAGTGCAGGCATTTGAAATGTCGTATCAAAGAATTAGAATTGGATGCGCGACCAGTTATGCGAAGACAGGCATTGCCCGAAGAGATGTGCGAAAACAAGTATTGATATGTAATATGGTGTGCAGTCGATCGAAGATGGTTCTGAACTCCATCTCAATTATCCACTGCGCAACTATTCCCAATCCTTTTTTGCTTGACAACATTTCCCTTCGCATATTCTGGTTTCGATTTCGTTCTTGATGCTCGATCGTAATGCCGATAGGAATCAAGATATTGATGAATTACTGACCTGATGATTCGAATTACAATCGTTGTCGTCGAAGAATTTGTCGTGAGAGTTTGAAGATTTTTGAATCGAAACTTTTGCAAAAATCAAAAACGGTGCGAGAAGCTAGTGCGGAGGCTAATAATAAGCGAGAGTTTCGCTGTTCGAAATGGTAGTCACGTGTACTTATAATTTATCACAGCTTTCACTCCTTCCCTGACATTTCTCATTTCCATATTATCCTTTCCTCAAAGTTATAATTCACGAGATTGAATAATGAATTCTGATATAAGATTCCATGCCCTAAGAACCGTCATACATCCAAATTAGTCTCAAAAAGACGGCAAATGGATGCACTATTCCTTCCCGTGAACGTTAGCTATGTCTGGCTCAACCTGCCTGCCAATTGCAGCACAACTCGCTACAAAAAATCATGAGAATGCACACAGATAACCCGCACATTGGCTAGAAAGACTTTACAGTATCCGAACTCAGGTATTCTCCAAGAAGCCTTACACTAACCGGAGCATTAAAAGGAGGAGATGTTATTCAATCCATCTTAAATAATCCCTTCGCTCCAATTCCCTTTCTTCTAGCTCGATAAAAAATGTATCATTTGTGCTTGGTTCCGCTCTGTAACTTATGATTCGGAAGAGCTTTACAGTTCTGGAGATTTCTATCAAAGGCGAAACAACACACAACACAGCATTTCAACATTCCTTCGGGAGCCGAGTACAATGAGATAACGGAGTTTCTCTGATCACAGGCTCGGAAATCACTGGATTATTGTCTTTCATCAATCAAAGTGCTTTTCATAGTGGTTGGAGAGTACATAATTATATCGGGTAGTCCATAGATATCCAATATAGAGGATGAAAAAGAATATGCTTCTAAGGATTAAGCAGTTGTTGGAGTAGGGTGGAGGCGTAATGGTCGAAATAGTGACGGATAATGGTTTGATCGAGCTATTGAACAGTGAGTCTTTTGCTGAATTGAGGAGAGGAACGATGATTGTGTAAAGAGGCTGGATGAATCGGCCATAGCACCTAAAAATTAACAGCCCCCAAGCTTCAATTGATCTTTTGGTTCTTCCAGTGTACCAAAATGGATCGGACTATATAGGCGTACTCCAATTTGCTACAAATTTTATCAGTAATTCTTTGAAAAACAGGATATTAGATTGTCCAGTTTGAATTCAATCATCGGGCCTTGCAAGGAGAACTTTCGTAGCCGCCAGCTTCAAATATACGACTTTGGTACTAGAAAGCCAACGGAAAGAGCAAACAAAACATTCGAGTTATCAATTTCTTTTCAATTGGTCTTCTCAAGACCAAGTTTTCTTTTTCCATCAAGTCGAAAGTTTAACTCCATTCCAAAATGGCTGAAGTCTTTACCTAGACATCAAGCTGGTGTCAAGCTTAAAGACTTTAGCCGTGAGACTCATTGTCATTCATTGATATTGAAACTTGAACAGTGTTGTTGGTTCAGTTTACTTCAGAAATTCCTCGACTTGGCAGATAAATCTCCCGCTCCCGCGAATGCGACCTTCAAATCCGAATCTGTCACCATTCAAGATGGCCCTGACGATGTGCCAAGTCTCGAAGTTGTATTCAAGGTTCGTTCATCCCAATCAATTCGAATTATCTTATTTGCAGAACATACGTCAAACTCATAATATTTCGCTGGCTCAAATCAAGCTCACGGTTAATTAAATCACTGTAAGGTTAAAGCCAGAAATGGTGAGCCTACCGAGGCTGGGCTTGACCATTGGTACCTTGCTATGAAATATATGATCAACTCAATTTACGGCAAGTCATCCATGCTCACCGATTTCCTCCATCCCGACCCTTTGGCCTACCAACCATCTCAAGAACATTGGACGCAGTACTACTTAAAAGTCCAGTGTTGAACGAACAAATTTCTGATCATGATGGTTCCCCTCTGAAGATTGCTTGCCAACTCAGAAGTAGAACTCTTTAAGAGAATGCACGTTACTGGTTGATGGAAGAGCGATCCTTGCATATCAGAAAATGATATGCATCTTTGCATCCGAGCTCTCGCTGCCTATACAAGCCTTTACGACAAACTCGATACAGCAAATTAAGCTACTCTAAAGTGCATTGCGAAAAAAAGCCGTGACAAAGTGGGATTTTAAACACTTACCTGCTATTATCGGGAAATTTATGGAAATTCAAATGTGGTTTTTGAGACGATTCTTAAGCCCTATCTGGTCAGTGATCTTAAGACATTTGGAGTAGGTCAAGGTAAGTTCAAGGATTATTTTCTCTGCGCAGAAGTCAAAGATGCAGAGCTCCCATGGGACATGCAGCAAGAAGATTGGTAGGACCGCACAGTCAAGATGCGCAGCCATAATCGACTTTCGAATGTATCGCCTTGGTACGGGATTGAGAATTATGTATTGGGCAAGGAATTCCTACCACGACTTGAGAATCTCCTCTGGCAACCCAAGAGGCGACTTCCGGCGGCTTCTGAATTTCAATATCAGATGAGGATATTCGAAAGCTCATACGATTACACCAACCAAAATATTTCATCGGTAAATCAATTGCATCCGTTTCTCCAGCACCTAACTTGCGCAAACTTAAGGTCCGCCATGTACCGGACTGCAGTTCTATACTGAGGAGCTCTTAATTCTTTGAATTGGCTCGCTTCCTTGGCTCGATATCATATAATGAAGTCATTCGAATGTACCCTCAAAAATTCATGGACTCCCGAGCACCGAGAACCTGCAAATTCAGATTGCAGTCCGGGCTATCAGGTATTCTCATAACGCCTTCGCAAATATCTCGGAAACTGAACTGGCATATTCTAGTTTTCTTTTCCACTCTTTCTATATAGGATTTTACGAACAGTGGCTACTCACCCGAACGTTGCAACTATAGAACAAATACAGTTTCTGAGCTGGGAATTGATGATATGGAAGTTTATGGTTGTATTGAAAGCGCTGGAGAGACAACACGCACAATTTCAAAATACTTCCTATACATGATACACCGTTTCAAAATTGCTTCTACTGTGATTAAGAGGTGAACGGATTGAGAGAATTTAGGTTTCCCGGTTTAAGTATCAAACACATTCCATTCCTCTGATTCTAGGCGCTTTTATCATAGTACGTTCAAATATCTATATGCATAAAACGCATTCCGCTGTAAATGAAAAATCGATTCCGAATCTCAGAATACCATTTTGAAACCTGCTTCACGTCCCCCACAAACCCAGGTCTCGCTCGTCTAATCCGCAGCCCGTTTCACCTCCCCCATTAACAGGCATCTCCAACCACTACACCAACTCCGCAAACACACTAACCTACCCCTCTCTCCATATCCATCCCCATCTCCTCCCAAAACCTCAAACTCTTTTCCCAAGCACCCCCAATCGCCCTCCAAGCCTCTTCCATCCTGTTACCTCCCCTCCGCCCCTAATCTGCAGTCTCGCACGCACGCACAATCCACAATTCCATCCCCCTCAACCCCTCATCCAAATCCGTACTCGCTATTTGTCCCCATGAATGATTAATTCCATACATACCCATCATTCCTGGTTTGTCTATCCACTCATTATAAGATCACAAAGAATCAAATGCATTTTTTATGTTTATACCAGCTGGAAGTCCATAGTTATATTCTGCGGAAATGAATACATATGTATCGTATGAGATGGCGGTGGACCAAGCTATGGAGTGGGCGTGCGTGAATGAGACTTGCGCAGGGACCGTGGCCGGCATTTTTAGTCTTGGTATTGAGGAGCGATCATGAAATAAATGACGACTTGAAGATTTTCTATATTTGAATTTGATGTCCGAACGAATTCCCAAGGAGTATTTCTTGTAATTATAAATCTTGTTCAACACTATCCACATAACCCATTACTTTATCTCTAGACGACAAATTATCTACCATTTACGCAAATCATCATGGCGAAATCTGGAGGTTGATGGGCTTCACGTACGAGTTTAGCAATACAAAACTTATTTCTTGCTGAGATGCTATTGCTTTCAATCTTTTCAATCTTTTCACTTGCGATATATTGTTTACTAACCATAAATTCTTAGTCAAGTCACGATTAAAGAATATTTACACCTGATCAAGGGGGAAATCAGAAGCACAAAAGGCCGAAATCTGGGCTAATGATCTGCATTTCAAAGAAGTCGACATCCCAAACCACGAACCGCAGAGATGGCCAATCATAAATCTACTCCGCGCCGCGTAGAGAAGTGACATCGATGTGTGATTAGTTGGTCCTGCGGACGCGGTTTTGATTAGTGGAGGGACAGGGATATTTGATATTGAGACTGAGTGTTTAATATGGCACTTCCTTTTGCTTCCTATGACTAAAAGGAGCTTTGATCGTATGTTCTATGTAGTGTCTAATAGAATACATAGTATGCTGTATGGGCATCAACTTGTAATTTTCATTGCCTCAAAGCATTATCAACAGTTGCCCAGGTCCATACATGTTGTGCACTGTGTGGAAACTCGCATTCGAGCATGACCAGGTCAAATAATTGAAAAGATCTAAAAAATTAAAAGCTGGACTAACAGTGAGATATTCGCAACAACGATATCAGATTTTCTATTTCTGTAACGGGACAAACACGACGTAGTTCAGAAGTGCATCCGTACTATAGCTTACCTTCGCAGTTATGTTAGTGAGGTTAGCCGAGGGGTAGCATCTATTTTCGTCACGACGCACCCATTAGCTTCATCTCACGTCACACGCAAAAGTACAGGGCTGAGTATCAATACGAGAAGAATACCGATAGCCCGGATATATCTAAAGTAGTGAGATATTGATCCGAATATAGCTCGGTCCCGAACGTATTCTGAGCATTGTTGATACTATTTGGTTACGGATAGGACATGGCTTTCAGATACTTGATAAGACATTGTGAGGGATTGCAATTGTTGGTTCATAACTATGTATCACTTTGGGCCGCTGATGGTGTTCTGACTGCTGACATGTTGTTTGGAAAGAACTGTTGGAACTACAAGGTGGAAGGTGGTTGTCAGGCCGCCGTTGCCATATCATTTCCCCTGGAAAGTAAATCAATGAAGTATACGAGAATTTCAAATAGACTGAATCAACTGGGCAGTCTTGTATTAGGCTCATGGTCATACGAACGTTTAATCAATTGTTGGTCTGGAACTATTATTATCACATTCGACGCAAAAATGGAGGTCGGGTGCTACCTCGATAGGTAGTATTCCTTGTTAATGAAATGAAGATGTAAGGAAAGCAGCCAAGTTCCAAACCATTGGGAAGTCTTGGTATGGGCATCCAAAGTGTCGGGACGTTTAGAAAGAAGATATGCGCATGATATGCCTGCCTGGTCGCGGGCAAGACCGAGATTCCAACTGCATACGTAGGCCTTGCTTACTGCGCTACTGGTTCTACCAGATTACTTCAGCTCAAGCAACACTTCGAATCTAAGCGATATTCACGAGAACTTTGGCACAGCATTGGTCCTTCTCGAGACCTGCTATTGTTGGAATCAGACGATGAGACATATGCGTGTAATCTTCGGATCTAATTCAGTGGGGGTCACAGACTTCACACCTACTCGATTTTACTTTTAATGTAAAAAAGTATTGCGGATGATAAAAGGAAACGTGATTACATCAAATATTGATCATGAACACCACCTTGAGTAAGACAATTGGAGCGATCTCTGTTGATACTGTACTCCTGTATACAATGTAGAAAGAACGACAAACATGCTAAGGAACACAAATACCATCACATCAAACTATACATCCTGTTGGCGGGTGAAGTCCGGTTGTTGGTAGCTGAGTGCAGAGAACTTGCTGTTAGATCTACATGCTTGACAGGTCAATATCAATGTCCGCAATGGTGTCCTCATGCGTGTTCAACCAAACTGTCGGTATGAACGCGATTCAGGCAACCTAACCATGCAATTTCGGATGACTTTAGTAATAAAATCTGTGTGCAACCATCATGAGATAAATTATATTAGATGCAACTGCATCCTGCTGTCAGACGCACATGACCTATTTTGAGGACATGCGCGGCGAAGGAAATGATATGCAATGGAATACATACTGGGGGCCCAATACTACCCTGTAGGTAACTCAAAAATATGGAGCAAAATGAGGGAATACTAGGATCATGGAGAGGTGAGTAAAATAGCACGAAACTGCTCGCGCCCACATTTTCCTTCGTTACAAGAAGAGTAAATAACACAAGAAGTGATGTCTAGATACAGTAGTGACAGGAGAAACACTTGCTTGAAGAAACCCGTCATTTTGCTAGGAAACACCTTGAAGCAATAATTTCATCCTAGCATGTATCTTCAACGGGCTTCCCATTCCGACTTATCCGGAAGCGCTGACGAAGCGGGGTTCTCTTCAAAGACGCGGCCAGGGCGGGCAGACGAACATGAAAATCTAGATTGTGGAATCTCTCAACTTAGATGCACCTTGGTACTCAAGCGGTTAAACCATAATACCGGGTCCGTGTTGATTGGTGGGTCCGAATTTGGAGATGGATACCGAGGATCCACTATCCATTCCTAATCTATTTAGCAGCGAAAAAGCTACCACATGAAACGATGTTGTTGGAATGAGTGCCTCCATTTAAATCGATTGCAGCTTGAGGCTGATAAGTCCCTTCATGTATGCTCCACTTTCAATGGAACATGCCTGTCGAGTCATCCCACTTGGAAGGATCAGCTGCGGCGTGGACACCAGGCAATTCTTGCATTTCCCTGTCGCGATACAGGTATCGGCATGCTGATAAGTTCGATATCAGGGGTAAGGAACCTTCCTGACATTCCTAGTGGCAGAGAATAGATAGTCTTATCATTTCCCCTCAGATTCTGTACGATTCGTCTTACGTTGCTAGTTGAGCGATTGACTCACCATGATTGATAATTGGCTGCAGCGCAATACCATGAGTATCCATTGAACTGTGGCTTGGGTTCACATTGTGCCCATTTAACCGCCGCATCGATAAGATAGGGAGCCATTATCATATGGGGCGGATGTGAACTAGCATGCCAATGAGGAATCATTCCGCACTGAAATTGGTTGCATCGTGACTCCAATGAATAGATAGTTTAAATTGGTGATCTAGACACTTGGAAGACAGGAACATTCCTCGGTCCCGAAATAACTTTTTCTTTCCCACAATTGATGCCACCAAGGAGTTAGTTCACATGGCGTATACATAGTATGTCATAGAATTATGTATCTTTTCTACAGCAAAAAATTGTGGCGCGTCTGACGGCAGTGTAAGTTAGTGCTAAGCCATGAATTCTGCACAATATGATACCCATGCATTGACGAAACATTGCTCGTAAGCTGGCGTGTTAAGATTGCTGTAGAAGGCGTTCATAACGCTGGATTGCGATTTTCAATCTTATGTGGAAAATTTAGCGTCTGACTGTATGAAGCATAGGTAAGCTTCTCCACCCCAGAGCCCCATGCAGAAGCGATCTTGGTCCATGTTTAGTGCCTATACCAAGCCAGGCTTTAGCGACCGCTGCCGACATATTTGTGGACAAGGCTATGTATGTCCTGAGACACAGCCCGATGCAACAGCAAGAATAAACTGCATTGATAATCTTGGACATGCAAGTTATATTATTTCTTTATCTCCCCCACTCAAATGAGAACTTATACCAATACTGAAATAGGCCCTTGATAGCTTTTAGGTGGCTGATGAGATGAATGAATGCAGCGATGAACTGTGCATGTCGATGGAGCTGACGCCTATCGCGGAAAGGCGCCGAGTTCATCACTCCATGAGAAGTAAAGCGAATTGGCAACGCAATTTTGAAGTTCTCGAGAGATGATTATTGTAGTTGTTGACATTAACATTAGTGATAGATATGTACTGGATACAGCATCATACACTTGGGAAGAGAGAGTAAGGAGAGATTATGATGAGAAAATTCCAGGTGTAATCTAGTCTATACTCGAGCGAAAGAGCTCATTTGCCACTTCTCCATATTGAAGGATGTCCGTAACGATTCGATAACCTTCAGGCATATTCTCGTCATTCTGCCTGCAGGTAATTCGAACTTCTTTATGCCATCGATCGACTTCAAAAGACTCCCCATAACATCTTGCATTCTCAAGTATAGCTCCGGATTCATCCATTCCTGGTTGTTCGAGTGCCATCTTCCAAATCGCGATCCTGGCAATCACACGACTATCCCATGCACCCTCTCGTCGGTGAGAGAAAAGCAGTAGTTTTAGTGCTTCACCACGTAGTGATGGTGAATTGCGACAGTACAATGCAACTTCAAATAGCGGTATTGTAGTGCGAATATCAAAATTAAACGATGCTTTGCCTTTTAATCTGGTTAGTGTATAATCAATTGCTAGAAGTGATAGCAAATACCTCTGGACAAACATGTTTCATATTCTATTATATCTCGCGTGTAAGAGACAATATACTGGAATGGCTCGAGGAGCTCGTCCGTGATCGATTGCGGTTCGTTGAGACTTGTGGCAAGCTTGATAATACTGACCAACACTCGCATCCTCAATGAATATGGTCTTAGCACTGGATGGCCAGGAATTTCAGTTTTGCAATTGGACATCCACGTAGATCGACAAAGGGCAGCATCCCATTGTCTTAATTGTGCTACATAACAATCTCTCAGCTTGATTGCTGAACGAGGGATTTTTGTTCTTGGCGTGAATCTGTATTTGAATATCTCTAAATAGAGGTTGTTGGCCCTTGTGACGAGTATCTCTCGAGTATTGACTGCTTCCTCTATGCCAGAGTAAAATTCTGGGATGTAGATCTGCTCTTTTCGAAATATGGCTTGGCGATAAGAGTATTCTGATTCGAAGCCCATAGTGGAATAACTGACACTATGGAGGCTCATTAGGACACGAACGAATCGGTCATCAAGAAGCTTTGAGGTCTCTTTCGTAAGCAATGATCGAGCGCATTGCATGTGAGAAGTTGCTAGATCTCGATTGCCGTAAAAACAATCAAAGTGGGCTAATATCATAGACGAAATAAATAGCGCTCTTGAATGCTCCGCCGTACATTTGGTGGTTCCTATGAAGTCTCTCGTTGACAGCAACGCTTTGCCGTATTGTTTCAAGGCGAATTGTTCATGATATTGAGCTTGTTGTGAGTTGTTAGTGTCCAACTGAAAGCTCCGCACAAGAGCAGAAATCGCTACGATTCCATGACGAACACATGGTGTAGTAAAGCTTTCCTGGAGAACGGCTTCGGTCCAAAAGAATGACTCGATCGACCTAGCTGTACGGTGTGCTGTATTCATAATCATCCCATATGGGTCTGCGGAAGCTGCATATGCAAAATCTTGAAAATATAGCAATTCTTGCTCGCTAAGGTTTAGGTAAGAAGTCTCATGATTTGCTAGAGTTGGTGGTGCCGGGCGTATAGGGACCAAGCCTTGTCGAGCAACATCTTTCATTTTCGTTGCTGGCACTTGGGTGGTATAACCACGACATCGAATCCCGGACTTAGTACATCGAAAACAAACTGGTTTCCCTTCATCGCATTTTAATCTTCGAAATCTGTGGTGTATCAAGTCAACATTATGCTCGGAATGGGATATCAACAAACCATACTTGCACGTTACGCAACCTGACTTGACTTTAGGCTTGGAAGCTCTTTTTCCAACATAGTCTGACATTTCGCTCATTATTAATTGGAGAGACGTCAAAACAAACACTTATGATAAAACTATAAATCTTGCCAAAGACGCGAGGAGTGATATGTAATATTTAAATTCTGCCCATGCACCGAAGACTTTCCCTTCTGAGAATGGCTACGACTTGCGGCTAAGCCAGCAAGGGTTGGGCGTGGATAGGGCTGGACAGGGGAGCAGGCCAACTTCTAGGATCCTAACGACAGGGAAGGAGCGCAGAAAATAATGCTCTACTCATTCCAGGGTTGGAAGCAGTGTAGTGAGAAATTGGTGAGAACCTGTATCAGGGGGAGTGCATGATCGTTCATTTGACGAATGAAAAACCAAGCTCCATTTCGTGCATTTTAGAGAGCCCACATCTCATGCATCTGCAGACGCTTTAATCCCTCACTAGGTAGCGCTTGCACTTGCCTGAATTTTTGAATCCAATTGTAGTCAGACTTGTACATCTGACAAACTTCAAATACGCATCAAATGCAAAGTTTTGACGTCAAACTCTTCATCAGGCATAGAAATGATGATTTGGCAGCAGGTATGGTGTAGCAAGGCAAGTAAGCCCAGGTATGTTTATTAAAAGGATGTCCAATGAAATGAAGAGGGGTCCATGATTGAAAAGCATTGTGACATTGTGACATCAAACCTTGCTTAAGGGCACAGCCGTTCAAGGCATTTTAGATCTTTTCCAGTATTTCAGCATCAATAGGATGGGGGCTTTCGATTCAAAAAACAAAAACCAACAGTTGGAAGTCTAAGCAATTACGGCTGACCAGGTTTGATATTGGATTCTAAAGTCCGATGCACTAGCGGAGCGGAATAACACATCATCCGGAACAATTTTCTTTGTGAATTCTGTAATCCACACTTATCACGACCCCTCAGACAAAATAAGTCTTACACATCAGCAGAGGGCCCCCAAACTTTTAACAAGGACAACTTTGTGTTTCGGAACATTACTAAATAAAGAAACCATGGCCGAAAATATTTACGACGAGATCGAAATCGAGGACATGACTTATGACCCAGTTCTACAAATTTATCATTACCCATGTCCATGTGGCGATCGATTTGAAATTGGCATTGCAGATTTGAGAGACGGAGAAGATATTGGAGTTTGTCCAAGTTGTAGTTTGATGATTAAAGTTATTTTTGAGGTGGTGAGTTTTATTCTTTCTCATGAGAGAATGTGGTTCGATGCCAGTACGAAGTCATACCATTCATGGCTCCTCGATGCAGAAAAGGCAAGAAGATTCTTGAATTATGGGACTAATACTTGCGACGTAGGATGATTTACCAAAGCCAGAAGGAGATCAAGGTGGTTCTCAAGTGGCGGTTGCGACTTGAGTAGAGTGATGATCCGAGGCTGCTTCATGATATTTGATTCGAGTCGAGAATATTTTACATCGAGTCACTAAGTGATGAGGGTTTAGTGGAAAAGAGACTGACCAGTCTCAGAGGGATATGCAGCGATGATGGCGGGCATACTTTTCCAAACACGACTCGCGCCCGATGACTATCCAGTCTATGGTGTTATTCTGCGAAGGAACATTACCGCAAGAATAGAACCGAATTGGGTCAAGTCAAGGTCATGGTGACTAGGAAGCAAATGGGATCAGATCACTAGGAGAAATTACCATTGTGTCTATAATGAGCACACATTTAGAGAGCCATACTGTGTCCATTATCGTTGGATGAAGTCCAAAAATACAAAACTGCCATAATATCTCAAATGATTTTCTATTTGAAATATCTCGTGTCGTGAAAATACCACTGCCATAGAACGCCATATGATGTCCGATTTAGAGACCCGCAAGCTGCAAGAAGAGCTCGCTTAATCCATCTGTGCATCTTACTTGAATATTTCAACCTATCAATCTTCTCCTTGCATCTCAGCGGTATATGAATTTGATAAGTCGACACCCACTTCACTCAACAACAATTCGCTCAAAGAAGAGCCATCTCTCAAGTATATCCACTCCCCTGATCCTGTGCCTTCTTTTGAATCTTGGCCTTCGCTTGTAATCACAAAATCGTAGCGCTTTGGACCAGAGGTTGGAGAAGAAAGCCAAATTTGCTTGTTGGGTGGTTGCTTGTTGATGACATACGTGCCGATGGGTGGAAATGAGAGAGTAAGAACTCCAGCCTATGCAAATATCTCAGTCAATTTTGAAAAGTACCTCATGGAAAGATGCATGAGCAAGGGGAAAGAACGCACGCTGTATTCAACATCAATATCTTCTCTCTCCTCTTGTAATGCCTCTAACTTTTCAACCATCGCATCCATATACTCATCCGACAATTCGTTGTATTGTTCTTGAGTGAGCTCGGCGGCTTGCTTTGGCTCTTCATTGCTATCCAGTATCTTAGGCTGAGGATTCTCGGATTCTGGAGAAAGGCCTTTGCCAACTCTATTTGACGTTGCGATGGAGCGGAAGGGTTGATAAATAACGCTTGATCGGATGGTTGGAAATGCTCGGCCACGCGCAAGGAAATTTCGAGGGGTACCATATTGGCGGGGCGCACTGCGGAGAATCTTTGTCAGGAATGTGCGAGTCATTGTTGCGATTTTACGGAAGGATATGTAGCACAAAATAGGAGGATTGATTAAATGGTGAACTGGGTCGATAATTTGATTGTTACAATTCTAGGAGTTAATAAACAGGTTGGTCGCACAAAGCTCAATAGGAATTAAGCTTTCAGCTAGCTAAAGCTGCTAAGGTTACCCCACGTTTTCCCGCTTCATCATCGGGACTCGGAAGTCCCGTACCATGATCAATTCACCTGCATTTTAGTTCAGCCTTCTTGTGCCAGCCTTCTATAAACAGCCTCCCAGCCTTCTATACGCCATTACAGAAACACTAAGTTCAATTCAAAATCCTACATGCTTGAAGGAAAAGATGATCAACGCGGTTCTTGTCTTCAATAATGCTGGGCAACCACGTCTCACAAAGTTTTATACACAATTAGTGAATACCGACCGCCCCATCATCCTCCGAAGAATCCCTATGCTAACAGCCCGACCAGGAAACATCAGTTCAACAGCGACTCATTTCAGAAATATTTACACTGGTCTCTAATCGCCCTGCTGGCTCATGTAACTTTCTTCCGCTTCCACCTCTTCTCGCCTCCTCCTCCACATCCAAAACAGATTCGTCTCCCCACAATGATATTCCTTCCCTCGTCACCTACCGCCATTATGCGACACTCTACTTCATCATCATCTCAACATCTACCGAGTCACCACTTGCTCTTATTGATTTGATTCAAGTATATGTGGAGGCACTTGATCGTTTATTTGAGAATGTATGCGAACTAGATTTGATCTTCAATTTCGAGACGCTACATGCAACTTTGAGTGAGATGATCGTAGGGGGTGTTGTTATTGAAACACAGCTGGACAGAGTAGTGGAAGGGGTGAGGGCGCAGGGGAAGGTAGCAAAGAGGCCGTTGAATGAAGGGAGGGGAGGGGCATTAGGAGGGATGGGAATGGGTGGGAATTTCGCTTGGGCTACCCGGTGAAAGTCGGCGACTATTTTAACTACAAACGCCTGAGACAAACTGCAATAAGCAAACTTGAATCATTAGCAGGGTCATGATGTTGCAGAAATTTGTGATCCGAGGCTGGCACTGAGGAACGCAATGGAAGGCAGTTGGAGAGGGCAGCTCAACACTCTCAATACTAGGGTTGTTTCATATGGTTGAAATCCATAATTCTTACCCAACTAGATATGAGCACAAAAGAGCCCAAAATGCTGTGTCAGCACAGAGGTCTTCTTGATTAGATACACACCATCATCAGTGGCTGTGCCCCCGAGTGTCTTGCGATTACTCAAATTACAAAAGAATAGCTACAAGCAATGGTATTCATGAATGGATAACGACAAACGAGGGGGATATCTTGAGGAAAGACTGTGATTCATGCATGATTTACACTTCCAGCCCAGAGTGGTATTTAACGCCTCCACGCCGAGAAGAATATACTACAGATTATACAATATCATGGCTTTGGACAAAGCTTTAAAAACATGACCTGTGCTTCAATCACTCGCCTTTGCTACAGGAGATGCGTCTTCGGCTTGATCTGCACGTTTGCGAACTTGATCTTTTGTCCACATTGATCCCCTAAGTCCAAAAACCCATTCCCGAACCTATATATTGTCAATATCCTAGTTTGTTGGTAAAGGCAGAGATATTCGTACTCCCTGAAATGGTGCCCTTTCGTGAACCAAATTGTCCTTGTTCCAATCTGCGAATAGTACTCCGTACACTATCACAACTATTGTCCAAACATCAGTATTCCGTGATTCGATGTATTCTCCCAGTCTACTCACATAGAATAGAGCTCAATTGTGCAATTTTGACGGCCTTTGTCCACCTCGGTCTCGCCCACTTTAACTTCGCTCTTCTTTTGTATCTTCGTTCAAGCCGAAATTGATGCTTTTGCGATAATTTGGAGAAGTCGGGTGGCCATAAGCGTTTTGCCTTATAAGGATTTGCGTTCGGATCATACGGTAGCTCCAACCGCGTCTGCTGAGCAGCACGTCTAACAATTGTGCGAAACATTCCTATTGACGAGCATGGTTGTAAATGATTCGAGGTGAAACTTGAAGCTGGTGGGGAACCAAATCCTGTCTTAGCCTCAGGCAATAATGCATGACCCCACTACCCGCAATTTCTCAAGTCGACTCGAATTTCTGTGCGATTTCCGGTGACTCAGTGAAACCTTGAAACAACAGCAGAAACTCCACAGAGGATATTGAAAGTTCTGTCTGTTTAATATCGCAAGCATGGCAGCAGTTGAAGCCACTGCAAAGGCTTTGGAGAATGCCACAATCTCCAAAACTAAAGAGTTGAAAGGCGCAAGTACCCCTCCATTAACATTACCCAAATACTTGCTAACCATAATATCTTTTTAGACTGAGAAGAGAGACAAACTTATTGCGATCGAGAGGAAATACCAGGCACAATGGGAAAAAGATGGTGTATTCCAGCCAGATGCCCCTTCAACGTCCGAGATACCCCTCCACTCTGTCTCCGCCGCAGAATTGCGCGAGCAGCACCCTAAATTCTTCGGCACCATGGCATATCCATACATGAACGGTACTCTTCATGCTGGTCACAGTTTTACCGTCAGTAAGGTCGAATTCGCAGCAGGTTTTGCACGTATGCAAGGAAAGAGAACTTTATTCCCTATGGGTTTTCATTTGACGGGTTTACCTATCAAAGCATGCGCGGACAAGCTCGTGAATGAAATTAAGCTTTTTGGAAAGAACTTCGAGAACTACAATGAGGAAGAGGTCTTGGAGGAGAAGATAAATACCCCTACGCCAAGTACACATCACGAAGATGTCACTAAGTTCACGGCAAAGAAAGGAAAGGCTGCCGCAAAGGTTGTCAAGATGAAGTACCAATTCCAGATTATGAGAGCATTAGGTATTCCAATGGAAGACATTCATCAATTCGCAGACCCTCAATATTGGGGTGCCTACTTTTCTCCTCTTTGCAAACGAGATCTCACGAATTTCGGAGCACGTGTTGACTGGAGAAGATCGTTTGTTACAACCGATGCCAACCCATATTACGATGCTTTCGTTCGATGGCAGATGAATCGTCTCAGGGAGCTCAAGAAGATTAAGTTCGGGAAGCGATACACAATTTACTCGCCAAAGGACGGACAGCCATGTATGGATCACGATCGAAGTGATGGGGAGGGAGTTGGTCCACAAGACTACATAGCCATGAAGTTGAAGGTCATGGAATGGTCATCAGAGGCCGCAGCTGCAATTAAGGATAAGGTTCCTGCGGATGCAAATATTTTCTTCGTACCCGCTACGCTTCGACCAGAGACCATGTATGGCCAGAACTGTTGTTTTGTTGGACCTAAGATTACCTATGGTGTTTTCAAAGTTTCAGAAAAGGAATACTTCGTAATTACCGATCGTGCGGCAAGAAACATGTCATATCAAGATATTTTCCCTGAAAATGGTAAAGTTGACAAGGTAGCAGAGATTATTGGTTCAGCATGTGTTGGAACTTTAGTTCAAGCTCCTCTTTCGGTACATAAAGATGGTGTTAGAATTCTTCCTATGGAGTCAGTTCTTCCTACCAAAGGTACTGGTGTTGTTACCTGCGTACCATCTGATAGTCCAGATGATTATGCGACAATCATGGATCTTGCTAAGAAGGCGGATTATTATGGTATCAAGAAAGAATGGGCCGAATTAGAGATAATCTCTATCATCAATACACCTTCGTATGGAGATATGTGCGCTCCGTTCTTGGTGAAGAAGCTCAAGATTGCCTCACCAAAGGACAAGACAAAATTGGAAGAGGCGAAAGAGCTTTCATATAAGGAGGGTTACTACCAAGGTACCATGACATTTGGAGAGTTCAAGGGAGAGAAGGTCGAAGTTGCTAAGCCTAAGGTCAGAAAGCAAATCATCGACGCTGGTCAAGGCTTTGCATACTCGGAACCCGAGCGAAAGGTTACTAGTCGATCTGGAGATGATTGCTGTGTCGCATTAATGGATCAATGGTACCTTGACTACGGAGAGGAGTCCTGGAGAAAGGAAGCCCTCGGCCATCTTGACTCTGGTTTGAATACTTACTCGCAAGAGACCAAAAATGGTTTTGAAGGTGTCCTCAACTGGCTCAACCAATGGGCATGTGCCAGAACTTATGGTCTTGGATCGAAACTTCCCTGGGATCCTCAATTCTTGGTTGAAAGTTTGAGTGACAGTACCATTTACATGGCATACTATACCATTGCTCACTATCTGCATAAGGATATTTTCGGTAAGACTCCAGGTCTTGCTGGAATCAAGCCAGAGCAAATGACCGACGAGATTTGGGATTATGTCTTCGCTCGCCGAAATATCAGTGATGATATCTTAAGTGAAAGCAAGATTCCAAAGGAGACCCTCGAGTCAATGAGAAGAGAATTCGAATACTGGTATCCACTTGACCTTAGAGTATCAGGAAAGGATCTCATCCCTAACCATCTTACTTTCTTCCTTTATATCCATATCGCCATTTTCCCACCAGAGTACTGGCCAAAGGGTGTCCGTGCCAATGGTCACTTGCTCTTGAACGGAGAGAAGATGAGTAAATCCACTGGAAACTTCATGACTTTGTACGACATGATCAGCAAATATGGTGCAGATGCCAGTCGAATTGCATTGGCTGATGCAGGAGATGGAGTTGCGGATGCCAATTTTGAAGAAGATGTTGCTGATAACAACGTTCTCCGTCTTTACACCCTCCGAGAATGGTGTGAGGATATGGTAAAGGAACAAGATAACCTTCGTGCAGGAGAAAAGAACGATTTCCTTGACGCACTCTTCGAGAACGAAATGAATGCTATTGTTCAGGAATGTCGTCAACATTACGAAGCAACAGATTACAAGCTCGCCCTCAAATTGGCTCTTTATGACTTCACAGGTGCGCGTGACTTCTATCGTGAAGCCAGCATTGCTGCCGGAATCAAGATGCACAAAGATCTTATTCTCCAATATATCGAGCTCCAAGCTCTTCTTCTCACTGTCATTGCGCCTCATTGGTCTGAATACATCTGGCTTGAGGTTCTTCATAAACCCACTACCATTCAGAACGCCCTTTATCCTACCGTTGCAGCTCCAAATCTAGCTCTCAGTGCTGCTCGGGATTACGTCCGCTCTACATCCTCGAATATCACATCCGCTGAAGCTGCTCAACAAAAGAAGAAAGCCAAAGGAAAAGATATTGGATATGATCTCAAGAAGCCCAAGAAGCTTACCATTTTCTCTGCTGCCAAATTCCCTGCTTGGCAAGAAAAGTATATCGACCTTGTTCGCGAATCTTGGAACCCAGAGACCAAGAGTGCTGATGATAAGGAATTAAATGGCAAGATTGCTAAGATGGGAGAAATGAAGAAAGCTATGCCTTTTGTACAAGCTTTGAAGAGAAGATTACAGAATGGTGAAGCTGCGGATCAAGTGTTTGAGAGGAAATTGGCTTTTGATGAGAAGAAAACACTCAAGAATATGGTACCCGGTCTTAAGAAGGCGGCTGGATTATCGGTGATAGAGTTAGTTATTGTGGATGGTGAGGAGGGTGGAAAGAAGGGTGTTGTTGTCCCTATTGAGGGTGGTGAGGAGAAGGAATACGGAGCTTTGCCAACTATGGCTGACCAGGCTGTTCCTGGTGTTCCAACTTTCTTGTTTGAAAACGTCGAGGTTTGAGGATATAGCTAAATTTAGATTTGTATGGAATGTGGATGAAAAATGGGTGGAATGTGGGTCAATGAACTCGAAAACGATGTTCTATGGATCTAAAGTCATGATGATGAATGATAGATGACCAAGAAGAAAAGATAAGGGCTATGAAATAGATGATTGTTATGAAATTGAAGATATTGCGTTTATGCATTCAAGGTTTCGACATGATGTGCATGTTGAAAAACGCCACATTCCAGCTGCGTGGATGAAGCGACGAGAACGGTGAAACGGATGAGAGCGGGATATCTGTAGATATTATGCAACAAATATTGTATTTGGTGAGATCTGGACCTTCTACTATACACACGAGTGTGTGTTGCACCGATATTGTTCACGGTCAAATATCATTTGGTTAGTTGCTTGATTGGTAAATGCTTTTTCGCATCAACTGCCCGCCATATTATTCACTTCATCAATAGTCAATCACAAATAAATATCTAAACAAGAGAATATTTAATAATCCATTTGACGCTAGTGAATCAATCTCTTCAATTACTATCTTTTAGGATTGGGATATTAGCTACAGACTGCTACAAATCATGCCCCTGGGAGGGTGACACCGGTTATCCTTTTGCTGTTTTGTTGCTTTTATTTTTTCTTTGGTGAATAGAAGAAATTTTAACTGGTTAGATATCTATATAGTGTTAAAAATGCCAATAGTAGAATAGCTGGAGAAATTATACTCGAGAAATTCCCCAAGTGCTTTCCCGAGAGTGTGGGCTGAACTAGAAAATCGTTCTAGTTTTCAACGGAAAAAGATCATAGCTCATAAGAACACAAAAATAATATCCCAGACTTAGCACGACTGGAAATGAAAAAATACACAGAGCAATACCTCAGGAAATCCGAGAATCGCATGCAGCAATACCCTATCTCGGAATACTGAGGAATGCGGCCGGCTTAAACGAGACCGGAAGCATCTCCGTCTTCTCTCATCGTCCGAGATCTAGGGTGTCTGCGAACAGCAATTCCATCATCGAATATCGAGTATTAAAAATCAAGATCATGATGTAAGTAAACTCGAGAAAGGGTGACGCAAGTACATAGAAGAAACTCTAGTTATTCTAGGTAACGCATTCTGAAAGCAGATATTCAGGGGAACAAACAAAGCACGATTATCGAACAATCCTGCTGTCAAGCTTAAGCAGGTATGTAAGCTCGGGGCGTGTTTCCATAAATATCCTCTTACTCCTATTTCCATAGCTGTTTCCGCAACCGACTCAGAGAAGCTGGATTCATTGATTGCTTTGTTCCTACTTCTCATTTCCCATCATCCTCTACGTTTTCATGGAGAAGTCTTCCCCAAGCCATTCCTAAACCGAGTGCACTTCCGCAACCATGGACGTCATAGATGCGCAAATGAAGCGAATCTCTATAGATAGTTCAATTCGCCTTCTGATGCTCCGCTTGCGGTAATAATCGGATAAAGAAATTCTTGTACGTGGTAATTGTATATAACCATGTCAATCATGTCCGAGCCAGGTTTTGATCTCGTGAACCTTTTCTTCTCAAATACTTTCGTTCTAAAGTTTAGAATTCGATACTTCTCTCGTTCGAACTTTCATACTATCAAGCGTTTAGAACTCTACAGTCAAGATGCGTTTCCACTATGCTATTATAGCGGGTCTCGCTACTCTTTCGCTCGCAGCTCCACAGGGTCAAATTCAAGATGAAGTTGATAATGCGCTTGCTAATATCAATGGGAATGGTAACGGCAACGACAATGGAAATTCCAATGGCAATGGCAATGCCAATGAGAATGGAAATAGCAATGAGAACAACAACAGCAACAGCAATACAAATGTGAATGAAAACACCAATGTCAATGAGAACACCAATATCAACGATAATGACAATAACAATAAGCCCCCACCAAAATCCTCTCCAGTCAAGCCAACTTCCCAGACACCTCCACGAACAACCGTCAGAAGTACCGTCGTTATCACTTCTACAATTACGGTCCGTCCAACAAGTACCGTTCAGCCAACTACTCAAAGGACTTCAACCCGAAGGACTTCAACTCCAAGTAGCTCAGGAACTCGCACTCAATCGGGCGTTACAACAAGCCGAACTTCAAGTGCAAGTAGCACAGGAACTCGTACCCAATCAGGTGTTACAACCAGCCGAAGTTCAACTACCAGAGAGAGTAGAACTTCAACTACCAGCGAGAGTAGAACCACATCCTCTAGCATCAGTACGAGCTCGACTTCGCGCGCTACAACAAGTCCATCATCTTCTACTTCTTCCACCTCCACCGGCACGGGAACTCGCACACAATCCGGTGTCACAACAAGTCGTGAAACCACCACGATTGTTACTACAAGGTCTACCACTTCAGAAACCGGCACAGGAACACGTACTCAATCTGGTCTTACAACAAGCCGAGAAACCACCACTGTGGTCACTACAACTGCTCCTCCTGAAACTGTTACCACCGGTATAACTACTGGAACTGGTACTGGGACGAGAACTGGTGGAGGCGGTGTTACTACACCTACGACTCAGGTTGTTCCTCCCCCTGAGACAACAACTCAAGTTGTACCACCTCCTCTTATCCCTACAACCCAAGTTGTTCCTCCTCCTCTCATCCCAACAACTCAAGTAATACCACCCCCTCTCATCCCCACCACGGAAATTGTTCCTCCACCAGCCGTTACAAACACGGCCCAAGGAACCGTCATCCCTATAATCCCCATCATCCCTATAACCGAAACCGGCAACGTCGTCCCCCCACCCAACACCCTCTTCCCCTCCATCACGATCCTCCCCGTCCTGACAACCATCACCACCGTCAACCCACCCATCACAACCATCACCTCTATCCCCATCGTCCCCATCGCGCCCATCGTGCCCCTCACCATCACCACCAACAACGCCGTGCAAACCGTCCAAGGAATCCAAACTACCATCTCGGGTCAAGAAACTATTGTTCCTGCGACACAGGGTCCAGCCAGTATCGTTAGCACGACGGTCGTTTCCGGTGTCACGCTTACGACTACTATTCCTGCGGGCGCAATCACCACGTTTACTAGTGCGGGACAAACATTCACGACTTTTGTTCCGGGTGGTGCACCCGCGGAAACTAGTGCCGGGGCTGTTCTTGGTCAATTTACGGGTGGTGCGGAGAGGGTTAAGGCGCTTGAGGGGGGAGCTATTGTTGGACTTGTTGGGTTTGCCGTTGGGGGTTTGTTATTGCTTTAATTTTTGATATTTTTGACTTCGTTCATTTGATTTAATATGTTGGTGCTGGATGTTTGGAATTGATTCTTGAGACTTTGCTTGGATTTGGATTTTATTGGAATTTATATGGCTTTGCGTTTATATCTATATTGATTTGATGCTGATACTGCGATGGAAGTTTAAGTTTTGTTTGTGAGAAATTGCTCGGGGTGGTAATGGATGGATGAGTGGAAGGGGGAAAAGTCTACTTAATGGATACCTACCTAATGTGATGGGGAAGATTGCTATGATATAAATATAGGGCAAAGAGATGATGCATTAATTTTTAATCTAGATACATATGAATTTTATATGTTTTGACTATTTGGTTGAGATGGTGAGATGATGATATTCTTGTGATGTATTCTTCAAGAGTTTATTCAATGATGCAAGATGTGCAATGAAAATGAAGTAGAGGAGTCTTCCTCAGATTTGCCACATGCAGGCACACTATGTACCGCATGCAGCATCTTCATGATGAAAACATATATTAAAACAAAGAAAAACATAAATTTTTATGCATCCATCTCTTCTGTACCATGCCATCCCTTCAACTTATACCTACTAGGTATACCAACACCATCAAGAACCACCATCATCCATCACCATCAATCCCTCAGCCCATCTTCCATCTATTTCTCTTATCACCCATCCCCCATCCCCTATCTTCCACCTCTTCCCCTTAACCAACCACAAAACACAAAACTCGGGCCAAAATCCAGACATGCAACAAATCTTCCTTCCCCCCTTTCCCTATCCCTATCCTTCCCCTTAACCACAAACCACAAAACTCGGGCCCAAATCCAGACATGCAACAAATCTTCCTTCCCCTCACACCTTCCACTCCTTTCCCTTTCCCTTCCCCTTTCCCTTCCCCTTCCCCTTCATCATAAAACTCGGGCCCAAAATCCAGACATGCAACAAATATTTCCTTCGCCCCTAAATTCCCCTTGTACTTTCGTCTCCATTCGCTGACCAGAGTTGAAAAGGAATTTGATCGTACGATATCGTACTATTCTCGCTTAAATATCGTACGACTGTTGTTGGTGGTGTAAGACGCTTATTTTGCCTATTTTGCTGCTTGAACAGGGGGTGATAAAGCGATAGACGAGAAAAGTCAGATAAAGGTACAGTACATTAATTTGGCAGGATAGCTATGGGGGAAAAGAAACAGGTATTATGTGTGCATTAGGACGCACTCACGGTGCGAAAGTTCTCACGTTTTCACAAAAATTGTAGCAGCAAAAGGTAACATATAGTTGGCAAATGTGTAATATTGATGAGAAACTAAGCTATGTAGCTACCGGGACACGTAGACCTCAAGATAAAACGAAATCAACATACGGTGTAGAAGGCAAACGGCCAGTTGGAGTACAAAATCTATTAAATTTGTTAGTAAAATGCTCCATTATCATCTCCAAACCAAAATTATAGAAACAAGAGTAATCAGACAGCAGTTGGTACTTTTTTTGTCCACATAGAAGATTACAGAACAGGTCTGTGAATAAGGTATATCATCATATTACTCTTCGTCCCCCTGATTGAAGAAAAAATGTATGTGCTTACCAAAGTTGTATCATCCAAGCTTCCTCTTCTTGAAGAACGAATCCATAGTTCTTTGGGTAGAATCATGTTTCAAACTTCCCAATCCACCCCGGGTTTTCTTGAGCCCTTTGAGATGATCCTGATTATTAACAGACTTCACCACGAGTGACATGATAACCTCAACATTGTCAAGATCATGGTTTGATAGCTTCACTGAAGTTTGATCATTTGATTGTTCATCCAATACCGGAGGGACTAAACCAACTTTGGCAGGTGACACATCTGGAATAGACTTGATAACCAATTCTAGGTAGCCAGTATTGGACCAACCACCAAGATATTCCAGTCCCTGTTCAGGATTTGGAACATCTGGACCAATCGAGACATTCTTTGGATTGAATTGCCTTAAGATAACTCGCCATAGATGACCTAGAATAATACCATGAGCCACGATGGCGATGGTATAATCATCAAGATTGCTGTCATTGATGCCGAGAAGGTGCATCAAATGTTCTTTGACGAATGTCTCCATCCGCCTCTTCATCGATTCCTTCGACTCTACATCTTTGAATCCAGGATCGCCTCGATATGCCTCAGAATGTATTTCTTTGCCAGTTTTGTTTGAATCTTTCGAACGTTCATGAAATGGTTTCTTTTCGTAGTGACCAAAGTCCTGTTCTCGAAGAAGTTCAAGCTTTGTCACCTCGAGAGAAGTGCCATTGTCCTGAGCAGTACGAATGGCTTCTGCGGTCTTGACAGCTCGTTGAAGATCGGAAGAGAATATTTTGGAGACTTTTGAAGCTGCGAGATGAGTACCGAGTCGATTGGCTTGCAACACGCCATGGTTTGTTAGTGCAGAGTCTGTGATGCCAGCACTTAAAGAGGTTAGCTAAAAGAAGATTGAAAATGTTGCAGACCGGACAGCCTCACTATACGTTGGCAACATTGTCGACGGTCTCGCCGTGTCGAATTAAGAGAAGCCTCATCCCGCCATGTGGGAGAGGAAAGAAATGATCATCAAAGAAATATTACCATAATTGATACGATAATTGAATTGTACAAAGTTGGACTTATTGATGATTATTTTGGAGGGGAATCAAGAAAGATCTACTTTATGCAGAAAAAATTTGTAAAATTTAATTTGCGAGCTTGCTTAGTAAGTGCGCTAGCATCTTCTTCGATCCGAATTTGAGCCGATGACATTCTAGGCGGATTTGATTACCTCATCTCTCTTATCAAATATATAACGTGGTTTATCAGTGGGTCGGCCATATCAGTGGGTCGGCCACTTTTACCTCGAATTATTGATTTAAAGCTATATTATTCAACAAAAACTAAATCAATTGATTGAAACTATTAAGAATCTAATAATCTAGGATCAATTATACTATTTTGACAAGTTCTTGAATTGTGACCAGTCTTTCCACATTTACTACAGCATCGATTAGAAGATGCTTCCCCATTAGAATTCCCCCCATTTTGACATTCGTCGCGTTGAATCTGAATATCAACCTCTTGCTGAGATAATATATCTTCAGTTTCTTGTCTAGTAAGTACTCCTTCATTGCGTAATTGAATCTTTTTAACGCGTCGACGTTTGCTTAATGCTACATTTGCCTTCCGAAGCATACGATTCTCTACACTTAAAAGAGTATTCTCATGGGCTAATCTTTCTATGCCTTTAGCTAGAGCTAATACAGTCTCGAATATAGGTGTAGGGGAGCTTGATTGATGACGAGCCATTCGAGATTTTACTAAAATCGATTGTGAAAGAGCTTCAGTTGGATTGTGAGGTGTTTGAGAGATTCAAGAGTCTAGATCGACGAGTGGAGGGGTAGGTGTACGAATCCGAATATCTAATTTTGAGAGTATAGCTTGAGGATCAAATGGTATTAGACCTGCTCCTCGGAAACCAGCTTTTATATTCTGAGTTGTGATTGATTGTTGATATGCAGCTTTAAAAGCTATAAAGAATTCAACCTTAGTGATATGATTGATATGAGCTTTAATAAATCCATCAATTTGACAACTATATGCCCGTTTCAATACGTCAAAACAGTCAACGTCAAATGGTTGAGTTAAATGATTTGAATGCGGTGGTAATCTTATGCATATAATATTATTTGCCTTGCAATATGATTGAAAAGGTATCGATTCGTGACTTTCGTGTTTATCTAGTACTAGCATTCGATATTTGCCCTTCGTTCGATGAATTGTATGCTTATCGAAATGCTTTATCCATTCCAATCCCGTCTCATTATTCGTCCATCCATTGGAAGTAGATTTAATAACCCAATCTGCAGGAAAACCGCTTTCCGTATACCAATTAGAAAGGTGATATTGCCCTTGAACCACCAGAAATGGAGGTATAGTTTCCCCCTCACTATTACCACATATAATCGCTGTAGCCTACTCTCTATTGCCTAATTGTATTGCCTTACTTCTGCCATTCCGTTCAGCACTAGTTACAACCATTCCGGGACATATTATACCCATTATAAAGCCAGTTTCGTCGAAGTTGTAGAAATCGCAATCCAAGATACCATATTTCGCCCACATATTCAATACCAATTGAAACCACTCTCCAATAAGCTTGGGATCCTCGCAGAGAGCTCTTTGGAAGTCATAAACACAACTAAAACGCGTCTTTAATTCTGTACGTCGTTGTATAAAACGATGAGCCCAAAGCTTTCCAATCTTCTTCGCACCCCGCGTTTCGAGTATATAATTCACTATATCTTCAACACCACTTAATTTAGGTGAAAATCCTCTATAATCCATATCAAGTATGTATTGAATAAGTACCTCCTCTTCTAATTCAGTCAAATTATGACTTTTTGGTCGAATTTCAGCCATACTAGGTTTACCTCGAATTCTATCACCCAATGTAGATCGAGGTACACAATAGGATTGAGCTGCCTTTCGAATTGTTAATTTTTTATTTGATTCAATAGCCTGAATAGCTAAGATTATACATGCTTCTTTAGAATGAATTTCCATGGTTGATAATGAAGAAAACGCGTATTAAGTGTAGACTAATAATTCGAGGTAAAAGTGGCCGACCCACTGATATGGCCGACCCACTGATAAACCACGTTATACATTCGATATTTCAGTGTAGATGTTCAAAACTATTAGTTGGAAATTGCAGTATGTATCCTGTTAACATAGTCTTAAAGCACCTCGATATATAAGGTGCCACTGTTTTAAGATTCCAAATACACAAATGGTCTCAAAGGAAGGCACCTTTGAACTTTACGATGTAAAATGGCTCAATCCAGCTTGGTCATCTGTGAACCTTCCCTTCATGGCGAAAAACATTCAATGTAAGTAAACAATATGAAGTAGAAAATTTGTCTTCTTTCTCAAGCCACATCATTACAACACCACCAGAACATCACACAACCTTTGGTTATCTCACACGTTATTACTTCAATCGCAACAATTAATCTTCTATCTGCCGCGGCACAGCTACAATACAATGGACTGTCAAAACCTAAATAAATTCTTTTGGGGTACTGGGCGTCTATTTGGATTGTGTATAACTTTCTGTCTAGAGTATGCAAGATACATACTTCGCGAAATCTTGGAAAAAACGCCAGAAGGTCCTACACACGAACCCATTCGACGTTTGGGATTTATGCTCGCACTGCTCTCCTTTGTTTTGCAAGTATTGGGCGTGCTTGATGGTTTCACGCCAACGGTGATCAAAGTCACATGTTTTCTGGCCGAGAGATCTTCCAAGATAAATCGCCTCCTGTTATGGACTCTTCAGCCATTGTTCGTGAATTTCATCATGTGCTCTTCCATGGTAATCCAACTTTTCCACTTCAACTTTCTCTTCTTCTATGTCCAGCCTGAAACTACGGGAATGATTCTGGAAGTTCTTCGCTGGTATACACCATCAGAAAGTTGCCAGGAAGTTCACTTCTTCAAGGAGGCAAATGGTTCCTTTCGTGCCGTTGAGATGTAGCAAGGAACGGGCTCGCTACATGCGGCATTTCTTACAAGAGCCATTGAGATTTGATAGCAGCATCTGTGGATCCATTGGCTTCTCTATTGGAGGTCAGAAAGGGGACGGAACTTGGGCGATTTCACATTCAGATATTAGTTCAAGAATGTAAGTCAGCGGGCAAGCATAGGTTGAGAATCTTTGGGTATCTACTAACCTTCTCAGAATTTAATTCCAGCATGTTTCGTTCCATGCCCATAGCAGTCACAACTGGATACACCAAACACTCTCTGGAACAGAACAACCTCCCAAGCATCTTTAGAAGTCTCTGTGGGAAGACTTATGCATTTATTGGCCCATTATTGTTAGACTATTCTCATGCTCTTTAGAACACTTGTTAAGAGAAGGAAAAATACCATGCTACTGGGGATATCAGCGAGTTATTTTTCTATCTTGAAGTCTGGTTTAGCGGTTCCCCTCAGCAAGCACATAGCATTGGCTTTTGTCATTGGCTGATACAACGGTGTATCGAGGGCGCTTACGGACTATTCGGAAGGGATATGATGACCTCGGACCTGATAGTATCTGTACATAACTTTCTTTGATCATGGAATTTGATGGATACATTAATATCTTCACCACAAAGTATCTGTGGACTGACCTTCATACTTCTGGACGTATTCTAAATTTCTTTGCCCAAGCTCAAAGAGTTACTCAAGTCTTTTTCTGGAATACATATATATCTATATACATACCAATAGGCAAGAGGTAGTACACACGGACCATGCCAAGTGGGATGGTAACTTAGGCACTTCGGCCACCTTAGCCCACTTTCCCACTTTACAACAACTTACAATATTCAACGGAAGTTACATAACTCCCTCACCACAACTCCAAATCACTTATTATTAACGGCAAATCAATCCTTAGTATCTGAGATATATTTCAGCAAATTTTCGGGGGAAACTTCCAAGGTAAGTTGACCTTTTTGTTGTGGTAGTTTTTCACCTTTTCGGTTCCTCATATGAGCGGTTCTGGATTTTAGGGGGGCGAAGTTCGCTTCATCAGCACTCACCAATTTTTCTTCATCAACCGAATGTTAAGAATTTCATCGGGGTATCACATACCTCTTGAGGATGAAGATGAAACTGTTCACTTTAGTTTTTTCATTTATATTATCATGGATCCTCCATTACACATTGGTCGCACCTACCTTATATAACATGGCATCTAGTGCATGATATATCGGTAATGATTCATACTATACGACAGCAACTAACGCCAACGATAGCAACCTTGTTGTATTTTACCTCTAGCACATAAATTCAGTTCTGAGTTACCGTTGTACTCAAGGAGTCTTAGTAACACGCATTGTTATCATTGGGTTTATTCATCATCGTTGTTTGAGGCCAGTGACTAATGATTCTGAATCCATTTAGGATTCAAAGGTTACAAATATGGACAACAATTCCAAGCTCAAATCAGATGATGGCAACCCGGATATCATGACAAACAACAATCCAAGTAATCACAATGAAAGCATCTTCGGCATTCCCAATATGTTCAATAGCGCAAACTTCGCTCAAGCAAGCATACTCTCCAATGATGCCGAAAGTACCATTGCCAGCCCGAATACTGCCTACGCAAGCATCTTCTCTGATGTCCCCAGCAGCACCAACAATAGTCCAGTCTCTGCTCAGACTAGCATTTTCTCAGGTGGTCAAAATAGCAATGTGACTAGCCCAGTCACTGCTCAGACTAGCATCTTCGGAAATGTTTCAAACAGCAATTTGATCAGCCCAACCTCAGCACAGATCAATAATTTTTCCAATCCACCAACATGTACCATCACAACTACGAACACTATCCAGCCCATTACCCAAATCCCGGAAGTTGATTTGTTTGCGCATGATTCCGAACCAGGACCAGAACCAGAACCAGACTCAGACCCAGACATCGACCCAGACATCGAACCCGATTATAACCATGATTTGGAAATTACCAGTGATGTCGGTTCACGCTCAATTAGTTCGTCTCCTGAGGCGCCCGACTTTGATGCTCCAGCAGCTCCAGCACCAGAAACTCTCTCTCTTTCCTCAGACCATTGCTCCCCTCCAATCTTCAAATGTAACATGCCAAGAACTTTTGCGGGATTTGGCGTCATGTTCAACAGCACCAAACGTAGCGCTGCTATCAAAGGACAAGCGCAACGAATTGGAGCCGTAGGTGCAGACAAGGATGATAGTGGTACTTATGATCCCAGTTTAGAAGGCAAGCGGAACAGTAGAAATACTAGAGCCAAGAAAAATAAGGAGAATGGTGGAGGAGAAGAAACCTCAAAGATAGGTGTGGGTACAAGAAATGGGAGGAAAACCAAGGAGCAAGGTTCTTTTGAGTTGGTGATTACGATTAAATTGACCAGTGAAGAAGGGTTGAAGTATTTAAAAGAAATTACACCGGGTCCGGAAGGTGATGAGAGGAATTTTCCACCAATTTATGAAGCGGATGATGATGCCTCAGGAAGTGAGGATGAGGATGATGAAATTGATTATTCAATTCATTCAACACGGAGAAAAAAGATCAAAACTTCACATAACCGAAGGTACATAGTGATTCGCTTCACATGATGATTTTGACGAAAACAGCTAACGGTTCTAGATCCGACGGTCTAACTCTTGAAGAATTAGACGACGGACATCCTCAGCGTCGTGGCTGTAAAGCTTGTTTCGAAACCGGAGATGATGAATGCTCACTCATTGAATATAGTCATGAATGGCCTTGTGAGAGTTGTGAAGATGCAGGAGTTGATTGCGAACTCATCATCCCACCTGAACTAAAACTTTCATGCATTCGATGCAAAGAGAAGTTGCGAAAAAGATGTTCATATGCGGATGATGGTGGAAAAGGAGTTGAATCTTGCAAAGCATGCGAGGGAGTTAACGTCAAATGTATTGCTGGTCTTAGAGCTGGTTCTGGCCCTTCAGTGAAAATAACTGACGTGCCTGCGAGCGCTGGAACTAAGAGAAGAGGAAGCATGAGTACCAAAGCAGAGGGTATCAAGAAAGGACCAAACACAGCTACAGTTACTAGTGTGGTAAAACCGCAAGCTATGCCTCGAAAATATGTCTCTTGTAATCGATGCAGAGTCGAATTCAAAGGCAGATGTTCACTCAAGCGCGAGGATGAAGGACCATGCAATCGCTGCGTTAAGGCAAATGTAGCTTGCACTTTCATAATGCTACCTACTATCGCTACAACTCTAAGTAAAGAAAAAGGCAAAGGAACAGGAAAAGATATGGCACCAGTCTCCAGAACCCCTCAAGACCTTACCCAAACCATCATTCTCGAATCAACCAAACTCAATGATCGAGTATGGCGCACCACCCACCCTCATGCACGTCGTATCAAAGCTCAACAAAAAGCTTTCGAACGAGCGCAATCTTCTTGTTCCCCTGATGTCCAATTCTTAAACACCAACCCTATCAACCATCCAAATAATCAAATGACCCAAACCAACACTCCATCATACATCCACAACTACCCCACTCAACAAACCATTCCACCAAATTTTTCACTCCGCCACAAAGGTATCCGCACCATAACCATCACAACCTCTTTCTCCCACCCTCTAATCTTCAACTACAAACGCGATCCCATGTCTCTCTATCCCCCCTGCGACTTCGACACGAACCCCTTCTTCGGACTCTTCGGCTATGGTCTCCGCCTCGTTACCGTCGTCCCCTGGCCCAGCATTACCGGAGCCGGCTACGAAGAACTCGAAAACGGATGGGGAGATTCCGACGTGGGACACGAGGCGACGAGAATGTGTATTAAGTGTACATATGCAAGGGTTAAGATATTAGGCTGTGCAGAACATGAGTTGAGACCGATAGAGGGACTCGATGAGCGCATGAGAGATGAGGAGATTGTGAGGGATAGTGTGGATGCTTGTGAAGAGGGGTTGAAGGAGGGGAGGTGGGGGCGAGGCACGGGTGGAGAACCCGAGGTGGGGAGTAGGGCGGATCTTGTTTGGAGGGCGAAATGGTGTGCGGTTTGTCCGAGGCCTGGGGATTGGGTTTGTAAATTTGGGGGTGCACGGGAATGGGGACGGGGAGAGAAAGGGTGGAGTCAGTCGGGTTCTTCGCAGCAATGTCAATCGCTGGTCAACAAGGGATGTGGTTTGATTCTTTGTGATACGTGTTATGAACTTCATGGGAAGGTTCAGAAGGGGGGGAAGAAGGGTGGAAGAGTGGTTTTGGGGAGAGTCATTCATTTGGCGGGTGAGGCGAATAGAAGGGAGGATTATCCTGATGGGGTGAGGGCTGATGCGGGGTTTTTGAGAGAGGATGGGGAATTGTTTGTGAGGATGCAGAAGGGGGGTTGTGCGGGGTATACGGGGAAGATTGGGGAGGTGGGTGGGAGTGGTGGATCTTTGAGGGAAGGAATTGAAGGGAGAGGAATGGGAATGAGAGGAGGGTTCGATGATGTGGATTCGAATGAAATGAGTTGGGCTAGTTCGAATCATTTGGGCGAGGGAAGGGGAATCAATCGAGCGGCTACCCCCTTTACTTTTCCCACTTCATCGCGTAAAAACACTACGACGATCAAGAAGATGAAAGGAAAAGATATTAATCCGTCTCGACCCCGGCAAATCCTACACTCTGTTACAGTAAGTAGAGGAGAAGTAGTGCGTAGTGAGGTTGCTGGGAAAGGGAATAGTGTTACTAACACTAAATCCGGAACTATGATTAACAAACATGGGGATATCAAGGGAGAAGTAGCGATGGATGGAGCATTGGGGATGGTGGGAAAGCAAACGGTCAGGCGAAACGAGACATATACTCAAGCATTTACAAATGATTTCGAATTCACAGGTGATGGCGTAAGCAGCGGACGATGGAAGGGAAAAGGCGTGGATAGGAAAATTCACGATGAATTTGAATTTGAATTTGAATTGGGAGAAGATGAAGATGAAGTGATGCGGAGTATTGAGAGGGAGGTTATTGAATTGAGTGATTGATTAAACATGAAGCATTAGAACTATCAAGCTTTATTTATCACTCCACAATTTTCAACCTCGTGTTTCCAGATCTATATATCACGAGGGATCTTGCGTAACATTTTTACATTTCTGCATTTGGCAATTGGATTGGTAGGTTAATTGGTTGGTAGTTTTTCAATGTAAAATACACATACATCGATACAATTTCTTTTTCAAACAGAAGATTGATATTAGTAATATAACTAACCAATTCTCCAATTTGTGAATTAAGAGATATAGAAAAGAATAACATCAGATGATAGGGAATTTGTATATATACTAGATAGTTTTCTTTCTTTAATATTAATTAATTATCTCTAGCTTTTTTTTTTCTTTAGAAGAGTTTAGAAAGTTTACCCAGTGAGTCTCTTCTCTATTAAGAAATTATCTAGTATATTTATTTTCTCACTTTGAGTATATAGTGTAATTTAATATAAGCATAGCATATATACACATCCCTAATCCTCCATTCCCCCACCTTCCAATCCCTCAATCCCCCCATTCCCCCACCCTCCAATCCCCCAATCCTCCAACCCGCCAATCCCCCAATTCTTAGCACATATACAAAAACTATCCAACCTTCCTGAACACCTTCCTGAACACCTTCTATATAATCTTGCACATCATCTTGAATACCAGCCAGCACTAACACTAACACTGATACGAACACCATACCATCCATGTATCTGCATCAAAAAACAAACCAAGCAGATGAAGTGGATCAAATCCAATCAAATTGTTCAAGAAGTTTTTTGTTTGGATATCTCGGATAAATTGCTTTATTGAGTTTCTATGAAATGTTACACCCTTCCTTTATCTCCTATTTTTAAACGATAATAGATATTAGGTAGGCACGAGGAGTTTTCGCCCTTCAGTCTAGTCTCAAGCACATCCACAAGACAACAAGACACGAGACAAAAAACCAAGAGTGTATAAAAATATACATCATATAGTATATACCATCTCGCATTTCTCATTTAAAATCTATCGTACCACCCATCTAACCCCTCTATTCCCATTCATCTCGCATCTAACCCTTTAATCCCAATGTACCTACTCTATTTCATAGTAACCAATTCCTCAGCACTAGTAGGATGAATAGCCACACAACTATCGAAATCCTTCTTCGTAGCCCCCATCTTAACTGCCACTCCAAACCCTTGCAACATCTCACCACTACCCAATCCCAAAATATGAAGACCAACGACCTTTTCCTCAGGTCCTTGACACACCAACTTATACTTCGTGGGACCCTTATCTTCTGGTTCCATCATCGTATAATACAGTGCTGTAAAACTAGTATTGTAACATTTAATATTTTCCTTTCCGTAACGTTCGATAGCTTCAGGTTCGGTGAGACCGATGGAACCAACTTCTGGATGGGAAAAGACAACTGAAGGAACATTGTCGTAATCGAGTTTTGAGTCTTTGAATTCAGGACCGCCGAATAAACGATCGGCGAGTTTGCGACCAGCGGCAATGGCTACGGGGGTTAATTCGATTTTGCCGATTACATCACCTAATGAGAAGATGCTATCGACATTGGTGTTTTGATATTCGTCGGCGATGATTTGACCTCTTTCATTTTGTTTGACGCCTGCTTTGTCCAATCCTAAACCATCTACTTCGGGGGATCGTCCAATAGCCCAGATCAAATCATCTACATCCTCAAGAGTACCCTTTCCATTCGAGTCCTCATAGTGAATAGTAAGTTTACCGGTCTTTTCATCTTTTTCTATTTTAGTCTGAATAGAGTTCTTGTGCAACTTAACACCCAAACGTTCATATTCATTCGTGACCGTTTCTTGAACCATAGGATCAAAGCTTCGAAGGAACTTATCATGACGGATGAATAAATGAGTTTCCGTTCCGAGAGCATTGAACATGCCTGCGAATTCAACGGCAATATATCCAGCACCGATCAAAGCAACTTTCTTAGGTTGTCGCTCAATATCAAAAAATCCATCACTGTCTACTCCGTACTCTGCACCTGGGATACCCTGAGGAACAGTAGGGCGACCACCAACTGCCAGAAGAATCTTCTTAGCTCTGATTGTTTGTTTGGTACCATCGTCTAATGTAACTTCTGCTTCATTCTTTCCAGTCAAAGATGCCCATCCGTGAATATATTCGACTTTATCGTTACCGAGATTTCTCTCGTAGATGCCGTTTAATCTCTTGATGAATGCATCTCTCTTGTTCTTGAAATATGACCAGTTGAATGGTGCGGTGGTTTCGACTGAGAATCCGTAGGCTTTGGCATCGTGGATAGCTTCTGCGATTGCTGCTGCGTTGAATGTAACTTTCTTTGGTACACAGCTATTGTTATGTTAGTAAATGTCTTTTGGAGAAGAAGGAGAAGGAGAAGGAGAAGGAGAAGGAGAAGGAGAAGGAGAAGGAGAAGGAGAAGGAGAAGGAGAAGGAGAAGGAGAAGGAGAAGGAGAAGGAGAAGGAGAAGGAGAAGGAGAAGGAGAAGGAGAAGGAGAAGGAGAAGGAGAAGGAGAAGGAGAAGGAGAAGGAGAAGGAGAAGGAGAAGAAGAAGAAGAATGAAGAACTCACCCAACATTAACACAAGTACCACCAAGTCTCTTAGCTTCCACAGCAATAGTCTTAACACCATAAACACCACTTGCTTTTCTAGCCGTAGCCAAACCGCCACTCCCACCACCAATGACCAAAAAATCACACTCTTTAGTTATAGGCGCCATATTGAAAGGTGTAACAGAGAATTGACGAGAAAGAGAAGAAAGTCTATGATTTGCCGTCTTGGAAGATACTCGGGCAAGAAAAGTAAATCTTTGCATGAGAGCAATAGTACTTTCTTTTGAAGGAAAGAGGAAGGAGGGGTGGATTTCTATAGCTTTTGGCGGGGGCCTTGTTTACCAGGGTTCAGGTGGGATTTGTGTGACGTCTTGTGGATGCCGGAGTGAAGGAGTTGAAGGAGTGAGGGAAGGATTACCAATTGTGTACAGGTCTAGACTTTGTTGTACTCGGATTTTTTTTAATGAAGGGGTTTGGTTTGTTTGTTGGAAGTTGTTAATTTTTGGAGTTGATGTTGTGATTTGTTGATTTCTCAGCAAAAATCTCGGCTCTTCTATTTTATGATGATTACAGAGTAGACCTCTCTAGCCAAATACTGTGATGTGATGTGATGTGATGCTTTTGAACATGCATCGTAAAGTATTTGGAATTTTAGGTATTGATAAGGTTGTGTACTTAGTATGTCCTGAGCTGCCTCAATAAGTGTTGTAGGCTTTGTTTTTTCTCTATATTATATATTATGGATATGCTAGATAGCTTAGCTCAATCAAGATTTGAACATCACAGGTCAAGTTACAGATATACAGATATCATTCTTCTCGTATTTTGGAGGGATCTACTAGAATAGAAGCATCTATTGATAATGTTTGAGTCTATTCATCACTAGACCTAATTTGAAGCTGCATATCCTACCTGTAATCTCCAACAGTTGCTCCTAACACCATTATCAGTGTCTGTTGACATTAAAGACCCGAGTATCCATACCCGTCCTACATATGCATTCATTGAACTCCTTCTGGACATCAACTCAACCCACTTATTAAGAATTTAATAATCCTTATCGCATCGCAGCTCTTATCACAATCAATCAAGCTGCTACCTCAAGGCTGCAATATCAAAATCAACAAAAAGCAACCTAGCACAAGCACAGCCTTATAAAGCACATGACCAAAAGCACCAAAAAAGCGTCTTCTTCAACATCACTTCGTGAAAAATCTCTGCAAAGCGTAAGGGATCCTACATATCCCCCATTTGCCCTCCAACCAAGCACACAACAATAAAATTATTATTATCACTGTATTCGTGAGACTCAGCGCTTTCTAAACCTGTCGAAAAATTTGAGTTAAGGAGAAAAGTTTTTTTGGTTGCATACTGCATAGATATGCAACAAAAGATTTTGCATTATTTTGAGCATAAGGCTAGTATTCTTCCGAGGCTATCCCGACAGCCTCGTTCTAAAAAATAATAAGTAAACAAATTCTACAAAAATATCTAAAATGCCCTTTGCTCAGGATGAAAGATTTCTCTTTCAAATTCTTCGGGATAGCTTTTTCTGGGATTCTAAAGGCTTCTTGATTCCAGATTTGCGAAGAAATTATACTTTTCACAGTAATTGCAAAAGTTAATTGAGCCTCCAGTCAATCGTTCAACCAAAATTTTGGATAGTTTGGCTTACTATCCAAATTCCTCTCGCATCAATCAACAAAACACTGACTTACACAGAACGATCATGAATGGCAATCGCCGTCCCCAGTACACTCAAAGCCACGGCACTCAAACAAATCGCCTTCAAATGCGGCATCTCAACCTCTGGCACCAAACCCGTCCTCACCCAACGAATACAAGATGAGCTCCCAAAAATTACCTTCCCAGGCTCGGGCCCTTCATCTGCCAACTCCAAACCTTTGCGCATCTTAAGCATTGACATGGGAATCCGCAATTTCTCCTACTGTCTCCTCGAAATACCTCTTCCCTCCAAATCTCCCAAGAATAAACGAAAAACAAACCATTCAATTCCCATCCTTCAATCCTGGCAAAAACTATCTCTTCTCCCTCAATCCCCTCCAATTACAAATCCTGCAACCAAAGGAAAAACCCGCAATGAATTTACACCCGCTATTCTCAGCGCGGCAGCATATAAATTGCTTCGTCATACACTTCTTCCTCTCTCTCCAACACATATCTTAATTGAGCGCCAGCGCTTCCGCTCCATGGGTTCGAAACATATTCTCGAGTGGACAATCAGAGTTAATATGTTAGAAAGTATGTTATGGGCTACACTCAAAACGTTATCCGAGGAAAAAGTATGGGGAGGAGAAGTAGTTGAGATTGCGCCGAGGAAAGTGGGTAGTTTTTGGGTGGAGGAAAGTGGATTATTTGATGGAGAGGAAGGCGAGGAGTTCAAAAAAGTTAGGAATACGAAAAAAGTGAACGCGAGGAGTAAAGGGGCGAAAATAGACTTAGTAAGGAGATGGTTAGAAGGTGGGGAAACGCGGAAGGCTAGGAAGCATAATGAGGTGGTACACATTGGAAGTCAGCAGGTTAAACAGATAAAGGAGAGATATACGGAGAAATGGGATAGGAAAGTTGGGAGAGCGAAAGGGTACAAAGTTAAAAGCAAATCTTCAAGTACAATTTTGGACACAGCGAAGAATAAAGAAGAGAAAGAGACAAAAGAGAAAGAAGAAGAAGAGATGGGTAAATTAGACGATTTAGCAGATTGTCTACTACAAGGTATGGCATGGCTTAAATGGCAGGAAAATAGAAAGCTGGCGTTGGAGGAAGGTGTGGAGATTCTACTTGATTAGTAAAGTAAACAAATGAGTATTCTCTTTATACTCTTATTATATACCCCGGGTTTATTGTCAGATATCAGATACCAGATACCAGATGCCATTCGTATTCGCATTCGCATTCGCATTCTCAATTAACTCATACACGCCAGATATCTAAAATCCATCTATCTATCCTAACTTCTCAACCGCAATGCGCTTAGGAAGCACACTTAAACACCATGTATGAATACACACATACGATATAATAAAGTAAAGACATGCTCCTAGACCCCATCTCGCCTGCTAATGCTTAATTTTCCCTCACATCCTGCCTAACCTAGCCCAAACGCCATGCCAATTTTCACGCAAGCCAGTGAAATACAAATCTGATTCTTCAATCATAAAATAAGAATTCTGCTACCTACCAACCATCACCCCAATCAGCATCCTCATCTGTAGCTTTAGGCGCTGTATCAATTTTCTTAGCCACAGGTTTTGCCGCTGTAGCTGGTGCCTTTTTCGTTCCTAAAGAACTAGTCGTATTGGTTCTTCCTGAAGAAATAGGACTCCCATTACTTTTCGGTGCTGGTTTCGCCAAGCCCTTAGGTAATGATTTTTGAGCTGGTTTCTTTTGTTGAGCTGCTAGCCAGCCTGCGAAATCTGGTTCACCGTTATCGTCAAAGGGGTTTGCGACAGTAGATTGCTTTGCAGTAGTCTTGGGAGCAGATTCACTGGGTGCGTCAAAGAAGGATTCTTCTTCCATGTCTCCCCATGCTTCCATATCATCTTCTCCTGCGTTCGCATCTTCGAAATAAGATTGACCAGCAGATGAGGTATTCGTTGAAGCGACAGCTGGTGAAGTCACTGCTTGGCGATGTAATGCTGATGCAGATTGAGTTGAAGGGCGAGGTTCATTTTCTTGTCGTGCTGAGCTAGGATGTGCATCTGGAGTCACAACAGCACTTGATGGTTGAATTTCGCCAGTAGCTGCAGCTATTTTATTGGTAAATGAAGAAATAGCCCAGCCTGTCCATGATGAACCTGCATCACTAGGTTGTGGCGTACTCATTCGAGGCGTAGATGAGGAGGCAGCTTCGCCTGTGGTAGGCGGTGGTAAAGCAGTATCAGGCATTGAGGCAGCGGACTTGCGAATGCGTTGCAGATAAACATCCATTGTTTTGTTTGTCTGATCTCGAATGAGCTTTTCCTTGTCGATTAGACAAGGACATAACGCCGGTAATATTCGATTAGCGCAGTCATCATCGTTGAATGAGTCGGCTGTAACAGATAATGCTAGCAAAGCGGCATTTCTAGCATGAACGAACGGATCACGAAGTGAACGTGTGAAAGCAGCTATCAACACCTTCGACCTCGTGCTAACCCCTAGATTCTTGGCTATCTTTCCTAGACAGATCGTCGTGTTCGTTCGAATACCAGGTTGCTCATCATTAGAAGTTTTGGCTAAATATTTCAATAGTTCCCCATTGATAGTTCGGTCTGACAGTTTTCCAATAATTGTCAAGACTGCTTTAACTGTTTGTTCTCGTACTACTGGAGCAAGATCCGTAAAACCAGTGACCTACTACAATCAGCATATGTCTAAAATTAAAGCTCAACCATGCTTACCATCTGGGGAAATATTTTATCATTCACCACTTTTTGTGGTAGTCGATCAATCATAAGAGGAAGGTTGTCCAAAAGACACACTCGAATAGCTCTGTCAGGGCTACTAAACAGTCGCACCACAACAGGTGTAACCTTTGCTTCAAAATCATCATCCGTGAGCTTCGTGCTAATTTTCATAACAACAGTAAAGACTTTTGGTCCACCACCTCCAAATTCAACAGATTTTAGTAACTCGGGTAAAATCTTCATCTTGAAGTAATCTTCTGGAAAGTCATTTGATAACTCATCAAGATCACTCCATAGGTTAGCTTATATATTGTAGGTTGTGATAGGGAAATTACCTCAGGAACTCTTCCCGTTCAGTCTCCGTTTTCATCCCAAGATTATCTACCCCTTCAGTAAGCTTGATTAGAGGAGTCTCGAAGAACCCTCCACTTCGACGACCTTGCTCAAGGAAATGGCCAACACTAAGCCGAGCTTTAGGATTACTATTAACCAAACGTCGATAACTTGATTGCATGGTAGGAGGTATATTCTTCGTTTGTCCGGCTTGCTCGCCTCCCGTGAAGTCTCCATTGAAGACTTCAAAAATCAACGTTCCGTAATTATAAGAATCAGTCGCGTAGATAGGGTGTTTCTTGATGGAATCCCAGCCAGAATTTGCCAATTCTGGAGGAGTATATCGTCCGGAATCTGGTACAAGACTGCCAAAGTTCTGGAAGATTTAGCTTTGGTTTTTGCATACTGGGAACAATTATTGCTCACGTAAATGATCGCTTCAGTATCATTCATATTGCTTAATACTTCAAAGCCTCCAACTCTCCATTCTCCGCTTTCACTTGTATAAATCGATCCCACTCGTAGCATCCCATGGACGGATGAGGCTTCATCATTAATAAATTTGATTGTTTGCTATGCAATTCATTAGACTTGGTATCTCGAAAATAATGTTCGCCAACTTACTGCTATGCTAAATAATCCCCATTTCAGAGTCTCCGGGCTCATGCTCTTTCTCTTGATATGCCATCTTAAAGGAACCACTCTCTCAGTAGCAATATAAATATATGTATCCGTCTAACCCAATACCACAGGTCAGAAATTTCACACATAATTCGGGCTTTAGTAATTCATACCTCAACTGTATCTAGCACTTTGATTACCCTAGGATGTCGTAATGTTCGAAGCTTCTTAACAGCATTTTTGGCTAAAGGTAATCGAGATTTATTCGCGGGAACATCGAAGGAGAATATACTACAGTTAGACCCGTCTTCCTATAATATCATTAGTTACCTATTCTTTACCAAAATCATCTCTTCGCCTACTCTTTTGGTGCCATTGTATAACTTCCATATGGACTGTTCTATATCAATTTGATCCCCGAATGTATAGGGAAATGGAGGACCCTTCGATATCGCAGAAGCGACTGCAGACTTTAAAAAATCCATGAATACCCAGCAATGAAATGAATGGTAAGAATACAATACTTTCGTAGTGTTTACTTATATTTGTGACGGAAGTAGACAGCTTTGCCTACCAATTCAATGATTGACCCTCACCATACCTAGTCTAGCTATGCTAAGGCGGTGTGAATTGGCATAATCAGCGGCCGCAAAAGCCTTTTGCCGTGCTTTAACTCCCTTAGTGGGGTTGCGAGTTTCTTTCCTTGATATTAATCTTATTATGTAAAGTTTCTATTTAGAGATGTACGAAATATATGGCAAGAGGACAATTCGCTGCATTGTCATGCTATATCCTCCAAAGGCTGCCATGTTTGAATTGTTAAGCCTACTGCACAAATGTTATATGCTCGAGAACATTTCTACCTGGCCTAAGTGCTTGGTGTTTTGAATAAGGGGGAGGAGCAATAGAGAGGCACGGGAGATGCAATCAGATGTTTTCCCTTTCATCCCCCTTATTACTTTATTACTCGCACTCTTCTGCACCAATATCTCAATCTTACCCTCGATCTCCTCATCCACTGTCTAACAGTGTGTCTTAATCCTTGCTGTTTACTTTTCTCCTCATTGTCCTCTTCGATTTCTTGCTGGCTCATCTCTTCGCTTTCCTCCTGATTCACCTGTTCACTTTCTTCTGTACCTGCATTGGTCGATTCCCATTCGTCTCCACTATCATCTGTATTATATTCTGAGCTTATGTAATAAGCCATTTCGGTCCTATATATGATACCATAAGCCTTGAAGCAAGATGTACAAGAGATAAAACAAGACACAAACTCACCAGTCATCTGCGGTCAAAGGATAAAAGCTCCCGATCATTTGTCGCCCAGGGTTTTCCTTGATGAATTTGATAGTTTTGCTCAGTTCTCTGTCGTTCCATTGTGGTTTCTTTGACCTTTTTCTGTGGAGTACTTCGTCCAAGGTACCAAACATAAATGGCTCGGTGGCATGTCTTTTCACATACTCGCAAACGCTAAATACGCGCATCATGTTAGGACCCCATAATACAAGACGGAAATCAATGAATGAGGCAAAAACATATGTTATACACACCGGTCAGCCGTGAATAGTGCGGAATATGGGGTCTCGATGTTAGTGTAGCCACTCAGATCGTAACTCCCTCCCGTCATTATTGCTGGATCCCGCACCTCATCAACTTTCTTTAGAGTTCTTTGTATATAATATGGACGAGAGTGGCCCCGCTTGAGAAGCATTTCGAACATCACAAGTCGAGCAAGGCCCGTTATTCTCTTTGGATTAAGCTCATAAGAATTGGCCATTTCTCCGAAACGCCGCTCCGCAATATCAAATTTTCGCCGGTCTAGTGAGTCCCAAAACACCTCGAAGTTGTGCTTGCGATATTTGAACAGGCGGTTTTCGTATGCTTCAAAATAATGCCCCTGAGTCAGTATCAAAAAAAAAACCCCCTGATTGCATGTTCGGGAAATCAGGAATCATGATGAATCACTGACGTACAAGGACTTCTACGCGTGAGATCAATGGTGTTGGTGCGTGTTGAAATAGCCGCGATACCTCGTGGGCTAGAGTATACCTGTTGACCATCGAACGCAACACATGCGCAGTCGATATCAAAGCCAGTTATAAGCTCAGTGATCGATTGGTATAATCGTAAGATAACCTGTTCAGTCGCGCAACGACGATTCTTATCAGCTCTAAATGCGCCCAAGCATTTAGAAATCTTTATTCAAGAGCTTACCTGGACGTGCCGGTACGGCCATTTTGGAGAAACAAAGGTAATAGCGTTCTTGGTACGTAGCGATATCCCCATGCCCGGTAATAGGCGCTGGTTCTTGCGTAATGTGGCTTCTATCTCACGAATCCGTCTAATTGCCGTTTGTTCGTCTAGTCCATACATGAAGATATCAATGTCGCTAGCGTTTGCAATTGTCCTGAAGTGTTTCGAGATTGAGCAGAGACATAGCCATTGAGGATCGTAGTCACCTACTGAAAATAGTGTTCAAGTGACTTTTCGACTGCAGCACTAAGCGTTGATGGTACGTTCCTGCGTGGGGAGAGCAAAGGCAGCAGTGCTGCTGATCCAGCCACCACAATGTTGGACCAATCTTTCGTGTTTTCTTTTAGTATAAACTTACTTTTATGATGTGAAAAATGGGAATGTCATAGATGTCAAACTCACCTATGTCTTTGAGCACTCCTATGATTATATAAATCTATATTAGTGGGAGAAAATAAAAACCAGATCAGAAAACTGACCATGCGTGAAGGCTTCGAAGTTTTCATGAAACCTTGCGATGGATCCCGCAATAGCTAGATCACCCTCTAGTTCTTGCTCGCACTTTCCCAAGGGCATAATATACTTATCATTAATTGCCGCCTGGTGATCGATGGTCCGGATTTTAAACGAGCTCTCATGGCCATCGTAGATTGAGACTAGACCCACAAGACTATCTAGTCCGGTGTGCTGCTTGGCAAAGACTTTTCGAAGCCAGGTCTCGTACGATAGATATGGGTGTAACAACTCTCGGGTTGGCGTGTCTGGATGCTTCGATAGATGGACGAGAAACTGAGACGGAGCTGTTGGCGTAGTGAGCGTCTCGTTCAAGAGGTTGGTATCCCTGTTCACGAGAGGTGGTTCACGTGACCTTGACACTTCCATGAAGACGACGCTTGCTTATGTTATTATCCAGGTTCAGTGACCAAGTAAGCCAGCAGATCAATGAAATTTGATATGATTTCTTCCATGTTATATTTCTGTGCCTGTCCCGTGCTGGGCGGGCTGATTCTCAATGATGCTGAAGTGCCCCACTCCCGACTACGTAGACAATTTGTTGTCAGCCTAGGAACCAGTCACGGTTGGTGACGCTGATTTTCAGCCTCAAATAGCATTATGAAAGTTCTATCGTGTATCCATTCAGCCATTGCCAGCTACTAGATACATCAATTGCAATGCCGTATTATCTGGATAGATTCGGCCAGAACTTGCCCAAGTCAGATTTTCGATCCTGCCTAAAATTCCAATTCTATGATTTTTATTGGTAGTTTCAAATGAATGAGCAGCGGAATCCCCCAATCACCTTTGGCTGAATTTGTTAAGATAATGCAGCAGCAGTCAAAGCAATAATTATGTTGTATCGGTACCGTACAAACAACAACTTCGCTCTACATTAAGCCCTTTTAAGAAAATGATCGCCCGTAGATTAGGATTCGGAGTTTTAAATTTCCGATATAATTGATGAATAATCTATGATCGATTGATATCGGAATTTCAGATAATTCGATATGAGATTGAAAAAGCATCGGAATTTGAAGATTCCGAACCCTAATCTACGAGCGATCATCTTCTTAAAAGGACTTAGTGTAAAGCGAAGTTGTTGAGTTTATACAACAATTTGGTTACAGCTTTATTAAGTATCTTCTGGAAGAAGATCGGCCTGTCAAATCGACATCGCCCTCGCTATTATGTATGTGTTGTAAGCTTTGTTGATGCGGGCCAAATTTCATGAAACCCCAAGCCTTAGCCATCTTGATATTCAGGATCCCTCTATTTTGACAAGGCTCTAAAAACTTTTGCCGGATAACAATGAAAGGGCCTATTTTTGACAAGTTAAAGATTTTGCTTGATGATGCGCTTAAATCCCCCGAGTCTCTATGCAATGTATGCGAAAAGCTTGAGCTAGGCAGATTTATCGTGAATGAGGTTAATGAGATTGCAATAGGTTCTATCGGCGATTACAATAGAATTCAAGATTGTTCATTCTGCGCCCTCATTTCGAAGGCCATTTCGCTGGCTTGGGGCATTAATGGATCTAGTGGTGGTGTCCACCATTCACCGCTCAACACAGCTCATCGATTATTCATGCAGAGTCGAAGCCCTCTCGTGCTTAAAGTGAATGGTCAAATGAAGTACCCTGCGCCACGGATTCTGCTGGCAATTGACCAACAGCCCCCGAGCCATCAAGATAATCGGCCTACTCTAAGAGAAATTGATCGTTCCGAAAACCGGTTCATATTTGCCGAGATTGAACAATTGCTCGATGACAGTGATGATTTTATCCGACGACGTGCTGTTCCGAAGTCGTTGAATACTCCCCTCTTGCAGAAATGGCTTTTCAATTGCGAAAATCACCAGCACTCAAAGGCCTTAATACAACGTCGGACCAAATCCCTACTGTTCAATAGGGAAACGCCATTTCGGCTAGTTGATGTGGTCCAGGAATGCCTGACCCTCCAAGTTGAATGGTGTAAATACATAGCACTGTCCTACACTTAGGGAAAATCTGCTACCATTTTGAACTCCAATAAGAAAAGCAAAGAAGCCCCGATTCTTGTCACAACTCAACGCAACGTGGCTGGCCTCCACCGCCCGCATGCTCTATCTTCAACTCAACGAGGAAAACCTCGGCATGGAATAGTTCCCCGCACAATTTGCGACGCAATGGAGCTAGCGCGAAGGCTCGGTATCCGATATCTTTGGGTGGATACGCTGTGCATAGTTCAGGATGACCAGCAAGAGAGATCACGTCAGATCAGCTTGATGGGTAACATTTACAATAACTCTACGCTCACTATAGCTGCTGCTGCGGGGAAAAATCCGCATGCGGGACTATACGGGATAAGTCCCCGTGCTGGCCGCCCTATAGAAAAATACCGCATCAAGGACCCAGATGAAAGCATGTTCTTGACGCTTTCTCTTTGTCTGCCATCTCTATGCCAGGAAGTGCGAAAGAGCAAATGGTACACTCGCGGCTGGACATATCAAGAACAGTGTTTGTCACAGCGTTGTATATACTTCACAACCGACGAAATTTTTTTCCAATGCCCCGAAGTGCAGTGGAGGGAAGGGTACGACTATGGCGAACAACTAGTGCCATTCCAAGATCTTCGGATCCGGACCGGACCTCCCTGGTGGAGTAAGAGGCTCAGAAAAGACCCAGATCCTACCCCCTACCATTATCTATGGGATGTGACAATGAGGCAACAAGCCGAAAGCTACCAAAGGGCAGTTCGGGAATATACTCGCAGAAGTTTGACCTCTCCACACGACGTACTTCACGCCTTTGAAGGTATTTTTAATAGATTCAATAGACAAGAGAATGCCTCCGACCTGGACATTCGTCGTACTCAGGGTATCCCAGTTCATCTTCTGCTTCAGGCCATACTGTGGTTTCCATCGAATTCATGTCAGAGGCGTTTGTGCAATGACAAACAAATTACAGGAGTTGTGGAGCAGTTCTCAACTTGGTCATGGTATGTGATTCTCAGCTAAACACATTCTACTCAGAGCTGACGATCAATTCATGACAGGGCGTCCTGGGACGGTCCCATCGAATTTATTTTTGCAGAGAGCCTTTGGCTGTCAAGAAGTATCTCTCACGCCCCGCGTAGAAATGTTCCTTTGCACATTTGTATTCCTTGGTGGCAGTTCGGCGACTCTATGCGTAAAGTCTGGACGAATTCTTCATGGAAAGCCGTAGGCGAGAACCATCACAAAAGCCCAGGGCATTTTCCTGATGACTTCCTGCATAGTCAACAGTATCTCAGCGATCACATTGGAGTCGATATAGTCCAGTTAGTCAACCATTCAATCACGCTGCACCAATCCATGCCTAGATGCGGCCAGCTTAGATTCGTCGCGCCATATTTTGGGAGTGGGAAATTTGTTCTCTCCGGCGCAGTAGATAAGTCGATCAGGGTCGTGACTCTATGTGGGGTCTACTGCGGCGAGTTTCAGTTTGATGGTCAGACTATCAAGCCTGTGGATGAATTAGTCTTGGTGTTGTGTACTAATACCTTGAACAAAATTCCCAAGAAAGTCGGTGTTTTTTTAGGTCTTGCCACGCACAATGGACTGTCAGTTCGAGCTGGGATTGGATTCGTCTACTTTGCACAAGACGCAAAAGTTACCAAGCCGCCAATTGAATACAAGTTGTTTACTATACAGTGATATCGTCACCTCAAGGAATAGGGAATAGAATAGATGATGTATTCACTGCAATATGTAATAGGAAACCGAATTCTCCGAAATCAAAATCATTTTTGTTACATTTTAGGGGAAATCCGAACCACAGTCAAATTTGTAGCATTCTTCAAGCTTCACAAATATATCGCTAGTCTATTATTCTGGTATTCCTGCAAAACAGGGTCATTTCATTGTTGCATGATGAGAATCTGGGGCTTGTTATTCTTCTTTGGCGAACATTGACGATTTTCCATCTCACGTTATCAGGTTATAGTCCTTATTGCTCCAGTTATATAATATTTATTTTGCAAAACTTTAAAACATTGATATCTTTCCGTTTCATTATCCCATATTCACTCGGTTAGACCAAAATAGTCAAATCCGGGAAATTCGTAAACTTGAAGGAATCTGATAATGTCAGATGAGTATAATGTGGAATGAGAGAATTAAGACTGATGTTAGGCATAAGAGTGATATTGGATGAGAACGACTTTGAATGAGAGCTCTCAGATGAACTGAGTTGCAGGCAGGGCTGATATCAGATTGATAAAAGTAATATTAGATGAAAGATATATTAGACGAGAATCGTGTTAGACAAAAATGAGATTAGACGAAAATGAGATTAGATAATAGATATATTACTCTAGGTTGATTATTTGAGTCTGTGTTATCACGGATAGGCCAGGAAAAGGGATGTTCCTCATCCAATTGAAGTTGTCACAGCTGAGTCAGAGCGTTCTATAACTACTAATATTACGCTGTTGCTAGTTGGGGTATATAGTGTAATTGTAATTATATTACTACCTCTCCGAGCTGGCCTGGTACTACCCCGCGATCCTCCCTAGTTAAAGCCCAAATTGTTCTTTCTAAATTGATATTGTAACTGGCTATTCCTGTAAGCACCGGATATGGTTCGCTCGGTAAGGACATGCTCGTAGTTGTGCCAAACAAGCTGGGGTCGATGCAACGGGTTACTGCAGCTGCCCTTATCCCTTACGAACCTTTAATCACATCATTCTACAAATTCATTCTTCCCCTCTCGAAATAGCTTCAAAAGTCTCCTTATAATATGCATGTCCATATTGACTTTGATATTATATTACATATTCATATTGGATTAACGAATATGTCATATTTCAATGATGTAGATCGTTCAAACCTATCTAATCGCAGGCCAACAAGTCCCGCACTTAACCTCACACTTCACTCACTTTCTACCTCCCACCTTCAAAAAGATAGTAAAATCAATCGTACTCTTTAATTAGTCGTTATAGTTTTATAAAAATTATTTATAATTTAATAAAAACATTAAAGAGTACGATTAATTAAAAAACCCCACTATTTATTAAAGATAGGAGGGTAGTGGTGGGAGGTGGGTCAAGTGCGAGGGGCTAGTCTTAGTTTGCGATTATAAGGTCTAAAAGAACCTTATTCTAGTGTAATAGTATATGTCGGCTTTCATACGTGAGAATTTTCATATCCTGGTTTTGGGCTTGTATTATATATTGTAAAAAAAGAAGTATCAGGAGTTCGGTGAAGTTGCATATAGCTGAGGAGAGATCGAAGATAGAATTGATTGGCTATGATGTCACGAGCTGTTTATTTGTTGTTGTTTATTGTTATTATTATTGTTTGCGATGCTCCGTATTCGAACCGATACCACAGCAACCAACTACTTTTCGGGACGAAAAGTCTAGGAAGGGAGGCCCAAAAAAAAGTATGCACAAAAAATTAAAAGATATCATAAATTAGAAAAGGATTATATTTATTTCTATTTGTTGTTTTGAATATGATAACTAGTCACGTAACCATGGAGATGAGTGTGGCTAATGCATGTGGCTGCAAAGATATGATTCCATATAAATGCACGGTTCATCCCTTCTATGTAAACAAACAACACAAGAGTCAGAAGAAAGCATCTCCAGTCTTTAGAGCACCAGCATGGCACATGACGCATCTTTACAACAGCAGCTCGCGGAGGCAAGGGCTGAGGTAGCAAAAGAACGACAACTCCGTGAGGCAGCTGAGGCAAATGCAAAACAATATGAATTGAAAAACCTTATCGAGTATCTCAGAGCTTGTCATGATCTCTCATCTTCTATTCAAATCATCAAGGACAAGACTCAAACAACACAGGGCGATACCACGAAGCCCTCCGGTCGGCCATTTCCGCAGCGTATTGTTCCATGGGACGACTTTCCAAAGCTACAAGAGGACATCTGGGAGAAACTTTCATCTAGTGCCCACTTCCATTCGAAGCGCATTTTTCCATCTTCTCATCAACTAGATCTTGTTCGGAGCTTCCTCGATCCAATCAGTTCGGAGACTGGTCTTCGGCACTTTGCTCGCGATACGGTTGAAAATCCAGTTCGCACCTTGATCCAAGAGGTATACAAAGATGTGCAGTTGCGGGAGCAGCTTCAGCTCCGTGGGACAATGATGTTTGAAAGCCATACAAATCTAGGGGAGGACAGCAAAGGATCGATAGAGGAGTCAATGGAAAGCCTTTCCATAACTCAAGCGGCTATACCAAAGAACGGGAGGAGGAAAGCAAAAAAAGCCGCACCAGAAAAAAGGCGAGCTGCGAAAAAAAGAGCAGGCATCGCAGATCAATTCTGCATATACGAACAGGCAGATACCAAAAAAACTCCAATTGTATCGATTGAATACAAAGCACCGCACAAGTTTCCTTTGGAAGCTATCACAGCCGGACTTAAAGGGGAGATCCGACCAGCAGAGGAAGTGATTAACAAGGAAAGCGATGGTTTCGGCTTCGCAAGTAAATACTTAGTCGTTGCTGTGATTACTCAATTGTTCTCGTACATGATTGATAAGTGTATTCGGTATGGATATGTCTTTGTTGGAGATGCCACAATTTTTCTCTACATTTCAGATGACCCTTCTACAGTCTATTACCATCTTTCTGTTCCCGCACAGGATTTCCAAGAAGATGATGAGAATAGGCTGCATCGGACAACTGTTGCTCAGATTTTTGCCTTTACCCTAGGCTCACTGGCTGCTGAGGCGCCTGGGCAGGCATGGAATGATGCAGCTGCAGCTTTGGAGACGTGGGATATCGAACACATTAATATTCTAGACAAAATTCCTATGACGGAACGGAAAAAACAGCGCGATTCTCCGGCATTTCGCGCCGTCAGATGGAAAAACTTTGGCCGTTCGCCAATTCGAACACGATCTGGACGCCAGACGTGCAGACTTCCCGAGATTGATCGTATGCGCGATGAAGGTGACCAAAGTGATGAAGGTGATGATGGTACTCCGCCTACTCCAACTCCTAGCCAGACTCTTCAGACCAAAGGCCAGCACCAACCAGCCTCTACAGCGATGAGCAGCTCAAGCAAAACGGGTGCAAGTAATGAGAATGCAGAAGGGGTGGAATCAAAACCACGAATCGAGGATAGGCCGTATTGCACGCATCAATGTTTGCTCGGTTTGGCATATGGCGGCAGTATGGACCAGCAATGTCCTAACTTCAGAGATCATAAGAAGAAGCATATAAGCCGAGCCAGATTCCTCCGGCTTATCCGGGACCAGCTTGCTACTGATCGGGGAAGCGATGCAGACTGCAAAGCACTTTACATCAAAGGGTCAAGAGGGGCAATGTTCAAGGTTAGGCTATCCTCTCATGGGTATACCCTGGTTGCGAAAGGGATGCAAGAATACGATCGAGACCACCTTCTCCAGGAGAGCAAAGTATATGAACGACTCCGTCCTATGCAAGGTTGTCAGGTTCCTGTCTGCTTAGGCATAGTCGAGCCTAAGCTCCCGTATTACTACGACTGTGGTATCTATGTTACTCTGCTCTTCCTCAGCTGGGCAGGTCAGCCGATTTTTGATTATCTCACCCCCAACAACGAGGTACAAATCGTCGAACAGGCGACTTCGGCTCTCAAAGCGATGCATCGACTAGAGGTGCTTCATACGGACGCCGAGCTGCGAAACATGGTATGGGACGAGCAGCGTAAAACCCTTATGCTTATTGATTTTGAGCGAGCGAAGATTCGAACAAGATTGCCCTTGGGCACTCTCACACTGAACCGGAAAAGGGACCAGCAAGGAAAGATGAAGAACACAGCAAACGATGATTTCGCCAGGGAGATAAGGATCGCGACAGGATTTATTCGATACAACATACAAGATACCCTCCTCCGTCGAACATTGGCCGTTGGACGGGGTTAACCATAATGAAACAAGGCTCAGCTTCAATAACAACCAAATCGATTCTGCTACTAGGGGTCTTGGATTGATATCTTCTTGGGAGCAAGTTCACTAGTAGCGTATAACATAGTTGCTACAAGTTCTTTTAATGTAATTCCTATTTAAGGCAATTGAAGACTTACCACTTGTTCTTTATAAGGTGGCTATAATTCAGTAATGGAACCATAAGTGACATAAAACCCTGTCTTGCGGATTCGTAGAATTAATGCCCCATCGATCTCACCAAATTCCGATATTTTGTTTGCTTCGTAGAGCAAGGTATTTTCCCATCGGTTCAACCACCTTTCGCTTTCTTCGTTTAGTTTTCTCGATCATATATAATGCCGGAGGAATACAAGTGTGCTGGATTTATAAGAAGGCTGTTATATATGTTAAAGAGATAACCTTAAAAGCCTCCAGTTATCGAATAAAAGAAGATTGAATTCCACAATCTGGATATATGAAAGTGAAGCATTGAAAACCGAAAACCGAAAACCGAGAACTGAAAGTCGGATTGTATAGGTTTCAAGCAAAAGTTAAGATCTTATAAGATGTTCTGCTAATGGATTTCTAATAATAAAATTCTGGGCAGACTCTTACGTATTACGGGAGAGGCTCTCATTCCACTCTTGTCTTGAGGAGACGGGCAGTTTTATTGATCGCTCTAACTGTAAGATGAAGATATCTTAGTAGAGATCGTTGATATTAAACAACAGTGTCTTTGTTATATGAATAAAAAAATATATTAATCTATTATATAATTGAAACTAGAACTAATACCAGGGGCGGGTCTATGGTGATTTTTGCTCAAATGACCCTCGAGAGTTTGAAGGGGCTCGCCCGTTGCCGTGTTCCAGAGCCGGATCGTATTATTGTCAGAGGCTGAAGCTAGCATCTTGTCATCGGGCGAAAAGGCTACTGACTTAACCAAGTTCGAATGACCCTCAAACGTTTGAAGGGCAGCACTCCAATTTAATTGTGTTTTTGATATTTTACAAATCTACTTTGGAATATATTCTTGAAACATTTTTCAAATAATACCCCCCTCTGAAGTAAAGAAAAGGCCTGAACAATAGATTTGAAAAGGAGCTTATTCAATTCCTATTCGATTATAAAGAATAAATCGTTTGGCGTTATAAGTAAAGGCGAAAAGTTTAGGAGCTTTCTCAACCTTGGTATTTATTAGTAGAAGTTTTTTAAAGCTATTATCACTTACCGAGATATAAGATTCTAAAAGGTTTATTGTAGTAATACATTCTGAAATATTTCCTATCCAACTCATAGCTTCAACCCAATGTAGAAAGTGTTTTTGAAGAAATTTGTAAACTTGATAATTATCAAGAAGCACATCATTACTCTTTTGAATATGAAAACCCCAGTAACGACAAGCATATTGAACATATAGTAGCAGAGTTTAATTTATAATTGTTGGAAGGGCCATCAAGCATATATTATTGTATGTGTAACTAATATTCTATGGTATAGCTTGAAGAGATATATGTGCTAGTGCGGAAGTTAATACTAGTGAGCATCACATATTCTAACATCCCCTTTATAATCAGAAACCATAATTATTAAAGAACTATGTGAAATGTATGATAAAGTCTCGTTAACTCCCGTAGCAACATCCTAGTCTTTAGCTATAATCGCATTGCCTAGTCTCCCTATAGAAGTTCAACAATCTATAATTCTAAGTTTATATTACGGTACAAGAGTACTCCCAACTATTCTATATCAATATCAAACCCTAAACCAATGCAATGTATACAAAAGCTGAGGTATATGAATTGTTTGGTAAGAATATCTGTTGTTTGATTAATTTCTGCAATTTATAAAACTCTAAGTTTATTTGTATCAATTATATCATCTTTAATATAATACCATCTAATATTAATATACTTTGCCTTACTATGAAACTTATTTTCCTTAATTCAATCTATATTACTTTTATTATTGTAATATAATATTGGAATAAATAATTCGATCGAGGATTTTTCCCTTAGATCCTGAACTAGCTTTTCTATCTATGCTAATTCTTTAGATTCTTCATTTGCGGTGATAATCTTTATCTTCATTGTACTTTGAGAAATAGATTTCTGTTTTGTAAACGATTAGACTATTACTTCTCTGTATTTTATAATTACAATACCTTGAATTGATTTATTTCGTTGTTCAGAACTCTATGTAGAATCTATGAAAGCATTGTATTTGGAAGGTAGTTATCGTAATCGTCCTGAGTATACTAAGCCAATATCGATCGTATTTACAAGATATTGAAATAGATGCTTTGTATAAACAAAATGTTGTTCTCTAGGTGATTGTATAACTCTAACTAATTATTTTATAGCAAAAGAGATATCGGATCGATTGCAATTTGTTAGGTATATCATTGAATCTACGATTTGCAGATATAAATTCTTATTGTCTTTTTTGAATAATTCTTTTATTTTTGTTGTATAAATAATTATTCCTAAAGGAAATGGTAGATTTTTCTTTATAGAGTTATCGATTTGAAATTGTTGGAGGATTTTTTTTGTGTAATTTGAATTATGAATTTTGAGGGTTCGTTTTGCTTTATTTCGTTCGATCTAAAGTTCTAGAAACACTTGAATAAGCCTTAAATCCTTGCATTTTTATTGTTTACCAATCCTTTTCTTGATTTTGTCGATATCTATTCGTTTCCCGACAATTAGTATATCGTCGATGTACAGGAGAATAGAAACGCTTTTGCTAATGAATAGATTTGGATCTGCGGAGGAAGTTGATAAACCTAATTCTTTAAAGAACTTCTTAATTGTTAATCACCAAATTCTCGGGGTTTGTTTAAGACTATAAAGTGACTTTTTGAACTTGAGGAAAACTTTAGCTCCTTGAAGATTTTTCTGAAGCATTTCTTTGATTTCAGGGAACACTTCTTCAAAGAATTGTGGAATTTCTATTAGTATTTTTGCATTTGTTAATTTCTTATTAAAAAAAGCAATATCTATATTTATATTATTTATTTCTAGATCTTCAAATACAGCTTTAACGAATAGAATTCTTAATATAGAATATCTTCCGATTTCTGTAAATGTCTTTTTGAAATCAATACCTTCCTTCTGTAGATATCCTTTTACAACAAATCTAACCTTTCGTTTAGTTATCTTGTTGAATTAATTCATTTTGTTCTACAGAACTTATTTGAAAATCATCAATTTCTTGCTTCCCGGTATTTTCTTTTGTATAATCTCGAATATACCGTTCTCCCAAAAACTAATCAATTCAGATCTAATAGCTTTTAATCATTGTTTACTGTCTTTTCGCATAGCCTCCTCAAGTTCTATTACCTTAAGAAGTACTACTGGACTACCGATTTGAACAAAATTTTCAGTATCAATAATAACAACTTTCAAAGTTTTTATTTGTTATACAATTTGATCACTAAAAATCTTTCTCAAACAGCATTTATAGATAATATTCAATAAACTTCTAACTGTATTGGTATCTACTTGTAGAATCTCCTTTTGTATTGAAAATCTTCCTTTTTTCTTTTGTTGAAGCCCTTCCACTGTAGATGATGGATCTCTCTTTTTAGCTTTTGAAGCTCTCTTATTTGTACCAAATTTTGAAATTGCCTTATCTATATCAGATCTTAGGGTTGCTTTATTTATACTAAACTTTGAAATTGCTTTATCTGTATCAGACTTTAAGATTGCTTTGTTTATATCAGATTTTGATTCAATTAAAGTTTCTTTAAATAGAAAACTATATTCATTGAAGTTAACATTTACAATTCTTATTATCTTTTTGAAAAGAAGATTAAATAAAAGATAAATATGATATTTATTTATTTCAATGAATACAAAGTCTTTTTTTAATATTTGTAATTCAAACTTTTTTGTTAGTTTTCCTGGATGTTGAAAATTGAGAGCGAATGCTTTATAATTAAACATTTATAGATTCGAAAAATCCGGTAATTTGTTATAGTATACTTCGAAAGGAGTTATTGTTGTAGATAAAAGTCCTGATTTCCTGAATAGTAGAGTTTTCGTTGGAGTTTTGTTGTATAATCAAATAGTATAATGATATTACGATCACGGATCTTATAGTAATTGATCGTATGAATACACATTATGATTTGATCGAATTAGTATGAGATTAAGGTGATTGTAGTATGTGTATATGTAATATTTTTCGTTCGAGGCTTGGTGCGAAGCATTAGCCTCAAATTCCCATGTGGAACAAAGGACGCCAGGGGAGGAAGGCCCCTGGGTTTTTGAATTAGCTATATAAAAACCCTTTTCAGAGAAAAATACTAACTTGGTGGGTGTATTATATACTTCAATAGGGTTTACATGATTACTGTTGCGTATTGAATTAATCTCTCAAGCGAATATATTAGTTGCTCTCTTTAATACAATAGATTGTTTCTAATCTATATGATCTCTTTCTTCTAATCTATATCCTCTATAATATAATCAAGTATTCTAATCGTTTTCCCTTTTATCCCTTATAACAATCCATCTCTATACAAAACTTTGTAATCAATTGTAATCCAGAAATATCCTTAAGTTTACTTCTACAAATTAAAGTTTACTTAAGTATCGTTGTCCTTTTATTCCTTTTGCTCTTTTGTAGTTTCCTACTATTTACCTCTATTACAAATCGAGATTGTAATAAACTTCAGATTCGAGTCGTTCAGGACGCCGAAGAAGATCAGTTCCCAAGTTGGGGTTATTATTTTCTTTCGATATGAAAATCTTGTAAGGTATTTCAGAGGAGTTAATCGTCTATATCGATAGTCATACGGAGTATCAAGTCGTATGTCTAGTTAGAATAAATGATGGCTTTGTTGTTAATTGTCATTATCGCAGTATGGTCCTCTGTTCTGATCGTTATTGGTCAGTGAAGTGAAATGAAAAATTTTCGTCCTTATGAAAAACCCCAATTCTCAATCCAATCCAACCCTTCCAGCTCTGCTATGCGTTCTCTTGTCAGCTTAGATGAATACCAAAAGCATTACCAGTTCGTAGCCAGCACTGCGTATAGGTAAGAGATCCGTCTTCGCTAGCCTAGGTAATTGTAGGAACAAACAAGTACAGACTATATTAGTATTAGATCATGTAATAGAGTATTGGAACTTCGAAGGCTTTCAATGCTCCTAGAGCATTGGAGCTTCGAAGGCTCCTAACGCTTCTGGAGCATTGGAGCTTTGAAGGCTCCCGACGCTTCTAGAGCATTGGAGCTTCGAGGGCTTTTAGGGCTCCCAAATACGAAGATCTATATAAGCAGGATGGATTCCTTTATTTGTAGAGCTTTGTGTTCAAGAATAATCATTAGTTTAAATATTATAATTATTATATAATACAATTGTTATATCTTTATTTTTATCAAGTCCCTATTTGATCTTTAGTAGAAATCATTATAATCTTTTTATAAATCCCTTGATCATTTCTTAATGATAAAGGATTGTAGTGGTATAATACTTTGAGTATTCTTATTAACTCAAATACCGATTTGATATGTTTCATTTCGTTATATCTTTGCAAGATTTTATTATTAATACTTTCTCGAACAATAACAACAATAATGGCGATATCGAGTTACTAGATACCGATTCTGTTTCAGTATAGATTACGGAAACTTTACGAGTAGCAATGCTCGATAAGTATTATGGCAATCGAAGGGAATTCGAAACCTTTTTATTCCAAAACGAAATATACTTCAAATTCAATATTGTTAAATTTGTGATTCCCGATAATTATAGTTTATATGCTTCTTTTTACCTTTGTAGAGAAATAGCCAAATGGATTCAATTTTATCTCAAAGATTACTTTATTAAGTCTAGAGATCATTATATGACAGTCACACAAATCATTTTCGAAAGCTTTGCAGGATTCAAGAAAGAAATCGGACGAGTATTTGAGGATATCGACGAGGTTAAGACAACCGAACGAAACCTATTCGCTTTGAAACAAACTGAGGCAGCGATCAATTATGCTATGGAATTCAGACGATATGTTAATCAAACTGGATGAGATCAGTAGGCTTTGCTAAGCTATTTTTATTGCAGTTTTAAGGATTATGTAAAATTGGAATTTGTAAGGGGTATTGAGTCTACGAATATTAACGAAATGATAGAACTTGTAATTAAAATCGATAATCGGTTTTACGAATATTAGTAAGATAAGAGGTTCCAAAATTATTCGGATCAGAATTACAAGCGAAACGAAAGAAAACGATGACAAGTTAAGAATAAAAGCTATAAAGATCCGATAAAGCTGGATACTATTATTCAAGGAAAGTTATTCAAGGAAGAAATAAATAGGTATAGAAATGAGAAGTTATGTTTCGAATATGGACAATCAGGATATAGAGCTGCAATTCATCGTTAAAAGAAACAAGGAAACTTTAATCGGAATAAGAAATCTTGAAAGGGCAAGAAGCAATTCAATGTGATATTCGTATTTCAGTTATGTATTCTAAGTTGTATAGATTTAGGTTTTAAAGAATAATTGGAGGATAATCAATTCGAAGAATCAGAAGATTCAAAAGAAGAATCAATTTTATAGATCAATCGAAAGCTAAGTTCAAGGGAACTTTGGACTATATAGTATATCGACGAATGGAATCGTCGAATTTGGAGATTTGGAGAAACAAATAAAGGAACTTATAACGACGATCTAAATGTAAAAGATATTGTAAAAGGAGAAACTTATAAGACAAGAATCATCGATAAATATAGAATCTTATAATATAGAGTTATAATCAATTTCTTCTTTATTGAAAGAACTTTATATCATTATATGAAAATACCTGAACTAGAAGAAATATAGAAAGTTATTTATTCCTATCACAATATTAATCATCCTATATACAAGATATATTTAGTACGATAAATAAGGGATGAGTATTTGGTGCAAATCCAAATCATACAATCTCTACAAGCAATAGAACATTTTCTCTGAGTTATATAAAAATTACCTCTAACCATCAAATGGAAAAACATATTCGACGACAAGATTTCCGTTGATCAAGTAATTACAAACGATGAAGAAGAAGATAGTTGAAATGTTTCTTTATCTGGTTAATTAAATTGCTTAATTGATCAAATTGACCAAATTGATCGAATTGATCAAATTGATCAAGTTGACCAAAACAATCGAATGGATCAAAATAGGCAATTAAACGCTACAGGACATAGCGGACAGATCAATTTGATGGTTATGATCAATGGGCACCGGCTCAAAGCTATGATAGACTCTGGAACAACTGGAAATTTTATCGCACAAGAAGTTGCGCAAGAAGCTGGTATAAGGTTCCAAACGAAGAAATATTTATATGTATTGCAATTAGTAGATGGACAACTAATTGATGCTGAAAATAGGATGATACGAATGGAGATCAAGCCAATCGAAATGCAGATAGGTGAACATCACGAGTTTATATAGTTTAATGTGATTCCACTAAGGAATCACCAGGTCATATTGAGTATGCTATGGTTGATACAGTATAATCCCAATATTAATTGGAATCGAAGAACTTTGACACTCGATTAATACGATTGCGATCATTGAGATACACACAAATCTACAAAACTGAACACACGCTTTAGAGAGTTGAAAACGAACAATCCTATCGATATAAAATACCAAGCCCAGAATCCTTCATTAACAGATATACTAATGGAATATAGAAAATATATAAAACTTTTCGAAGAACAAAAGGACTACGAAGCTTTATCAAAACACAAACCGTGGGATCACGAAATAATACTAACGAAAGAAAAGATGCCTCCATTTGAGTTTATTTATCAAATATCGAAAGAAGATTTGAAAACACTCAAAGAATACATTAACAACAATTTAAAAAAAGAATAGATTAGAAAATCCACCTCACAAACAGCTAGCCCTGTATTATACATATCTAAAAAAGATAAAACCAAGAAACTATATATAGATTACCACAAACTCAACGATATGATAATCAAGGATCGATATCCATTTTCATTAATTACAGAATTGAAAAATCGATTAGGAAAAGCCAAAATCTTCTCCAAGTTTGATTTACGAAACAGCTTCCATCTAATCAGAATAAAGAAAGGTGAAGAATGAAAAACAGTATTCAGAATTCGATATAGACTATATAAGTATCAGATTATATCATTTGGGTTAATCAATGTATCAGCAATGTATATACATTTGGTAAACAATGTATTGAGAAAGTATCTCGATATTTGTTGTATTTATTATTTGGACGATATATTGGTTTATTCGAAGACTCTAGGATAATATATTCAAGATATCAGCAATATTTTAGTATACTTGGAAGAAGCAGATCTTCAGTGCAAATCCAGCAAATATGTATTCTATATTACAAAGACAGAGTTTTTAAACTATACAATCTTTCCAGAAAGATTCAAGATAAGTTCAAACAAATTATAAATTATTCAAAAATGGAATCAATCTACAAGTGTTAAAGAAGTACAATCCTTCTTAGGATTTACTAACTTCTATTACAGATTCATTAAAGATTATTCGAAAATAGCAACTCCGATATTCGAAATAACTAAGAAGAATCAGAGAGAATTCCAATAAACGAAAAAGGCATAAAAAGCTTTTGAACTATTCAAACAAATTTTCATGAAAGAATCGATACTTTTATTGTTCGATCCGGAACTACCAATTGAAGTCGAGATCGATTCTTCGGATTACGTTTTGGGGGTAGTATTAAACTAGCCAGAAGCGAATAAGAAATAACAATCAATAATCTACTATTCCCGAAAATTATTGCTAACAGAATTGAATTATGAGATTTACGATAAGAAGCTGTTAATTATAATCGAAACATTTAAAGAATGAAGAGTCTATTTGAAAGAATCGAAATATACAGTGTAGGTATATACCAATCATAAAAACCTAGTTTACTTCATTACAACGAAGGAATTAAACAGACAGTAGATCAGATAATCCGAAACCATGGTTGCCTACAATTTTCGCATTTCATATATCAAAGAAACAGAAAACATTAGAATCGATACTCTTAATAGAAAATCGGAATATTTATAAAATAAAATATACGAAATATATACGATCTTAAAAGAAGAAGATAATATATTAATATATAACAAACCACAATTTACTATTTCCTTTAAAATTGATTACAGTACAATCAAAAAGTAATTGAAAGCAGAATATGAACAAGATACTATTACAAAACGAATCCTTAAGAATACAGACAATTTGGAAAAGGAATTCAATATCGATGAAAGGTTCATATACTTCCACAACAAATTATATATACCTTCTAGATTAGCTGAAAGATATATTCGAGAACAATACGAGTTTCCAGCTCATAGACATCAAGAAGTAATTAAAACCTTTGCTAGAATCAGAAAGGAAGTTTATTTTCCAAAAATAAGGATTACAATTGAGAAAGTAATTGGGAACTGCAATACTTATATACAAAACAAAGCTGTTAGGCATACTTCATATAATCAATTCAAGACCCTTGAATTATCTATTCAATCTTGAAAATCTATTGTATAAGATTTTGTAATAAAACTATTTATATTCAAAGAACCAATTATATTAAAAAAATACGATTCCATTCTAATAATAATAGATAGATTAACGAAATTCACTTATATAATATTATTCTGTGAGAAATGGATGGCAGATAATCTAACTTATGTATTCCTACAAAACATAATCAGTATATATAGTATACCAAAGGAAATAATTTCAGATAAAGATAAACTTTTTATATCAAAATTCTGGATTACTCTTATAATATTGCTTGGAATCAAATACAAACTATCTATTATATTTCATCTTTAAATAGATAACCAAATAGAACGTCTAAATCAGATAATGAAAGCTTATCTATACTACTACATCAATTATAAACAAAACAACTAAATTGAACTACTACCCTTAATTCAATTCGTATACAATACATCAGAAACAAAAATAACAAAAATAACACCAATATACATTAACTATAAATATACTTTATTAATCTATTATTCACTACTTCTATAAACAACGAATATCGACAAAGCTATAAAAGATATATCGGAAATCAAGGAACTATACGAACAACTCTTATTAGATCTACAATTCATAACCTTGAAAACAACTATATATTACAACAAATCACAGAGTATAAGATTTACTCTTAAAAAAGAGAATAAAGTTTATTTGATTCAAAGAAATTGTTAAGATCACATAGGCAAAGAATCAATTAGTCGTAAAACCGTAGCCAAAACTTTTCATTACCCTTTCTAATTATGAATAAACTATTACTTTTAAGTTCAATCAATAAAGAGATATCAGAACGCCTATAGTTCGCCATCATTCCTGTCCTTTCATAAACAATACAAAGAAGCTTGTTTACTAAACATTCCAAACTGATCGATGATGTTCCTACGCTGATGATTCGAAATGAGAACGCCTCCGTTTAGGTTTCTTGTTTTGACGAAACTGTTGCGTGATCGTAACAACAGGAATTCAAAGAATTATCGGACGATATCCTCGAAGAATATGTTCAAATCGTGATGGATTTCCCTATCGAATTTAATGTGTTAACTGGAACTACAATACATTGTACGAATATAATCAAACCAGAAGTTGTATTATCATCGATCGAAACACAATACAGAACTGTGCCTCCAAACGTACGACCTTCAATCAGAGTTTCAGAAGAACCATAATCATTTCCTCGATTCAATGCTTCATATCCATCAAACACCGAACCATTTGCAGCGAATCTACAAGAACAACTGCCTCGTACGAATACATCGAAACTTCTCGCAGATCTAATGAAGATATACAGATCCAGCAATCAGAAATACAATAGTGAAGAGTACGATTTTTTGAATCTCAAATTATAAGTGTTTTATGATTGTTGTAGGAAGGTTAGTATCATACGAGAAAATTATCATCTTGTGTTTTCAACAATATTGTGAGATAAAGCTCTCGATTTCTATTATAATAAAATCTCTAAACGATATCAAGATTTCGATTCAATAATCAAAATTATACAAATACATTTCGAAATCGAAAAAAGAAGGTAGAAATATCTTACGGAATAGCGTATAACAACTTTACCAATAATCGTACAAAGAAATCCAAAGAAAACCTTGTTAAAGAATCTCGAAATACTTTTTACAATTTTTTGTATATTACAAAATGATCTTATTAACGATTATCAAACCGAATTGAATTTAAAAGATCAAATATTGAACACTTGCCATAATATACAAGAATGTACAAGTGTATTATTGAAACCAACAATATTATATGAAAGATTGTGTATAGAGTTTAGAAATTCAATTGGATTTGCTATATACACAAAGAAATTATCTTCGATTATATATTTTTAGAACGAAGATGATGACGATAAAGATAACGAGTTGCATCAATTCTGAACGGATCGTATATATACCCGAAAACAAAGGAACTATTCTTTTCGGGGCTGTCCATTGTACAGATTTCGAAGCAGAGGTTTTATATATGGAAGAAATTCGTATCGACGATCTTTTGAAGAATATACGAAACAAAAAAAGGAAGGTTGTTTTATTTGCGGAAAGATAGATTATTAAACAAAAGATTATCCATTGAACAAAAGACGAAAGGTATACAATCACTTTCTTATTGAAAATAAAATTTCTCAGGAGCAATTTAATCAACTTCAGATTGATTCTGAGGAGGACGATTCAATCAATAAATCAAAGGATAAGAAAGTAAAATTCGCCTTAATATATAATATAAATGATAATCATAACAATAAAAAATCAAAATAATCATTTTTTGTAAAAGTAGAAAAGATCAATGGATATAAGATTATAAAAATATTAAGCAATCAAGTATTTGTATATGCTTTTATAGGAAAAGACGAATTAGTTGATTTGTATGAAGAGTCTAATGAAGTTTTTACTCTAGACGGAAAGTACGCAATTGGTATGTTTCAAGGAATAATACCTGATATTGAAGTTGCAGGAGTCTTTACTACAAAATACAACCAAATGGAAGTTCTTCTTTGTACGAATATCATTTCTAGAATCGATCGTTCGAAGAAAAACGGATACAAGATTCGTTTCGGAAAAGGATCAACGGATACAGTGTTACGATCACGCAACAGTTTCGTCAAAACAAGAAACCTAAACGGAGGCGTTCTCATTTCGAATCATCAGCGTAGGAACGTCATCGATCAGTTTGGAATGTTTAGTAAACAAGCTTCTTTGTATTGCTTATGAAAGGACAGGAATGGTGGCGAACTATAGGCGTTCTGATATCTCTTTATTGATTGAACTTAAAAGTAATAGTTTATTCATAATTAGAAAGGGTAATGAAAAGTTTTGGCTACGGTTTTACGACTAATTGATTCTTTGCCTATGTGATCTTAACACATCGAACCTTTTTGAATATACGAATAGCTGTTTTTTTGTTGAAATGCTTTTTCATTCGTTTTGAAAGGTATAATCTGTAAGCTTTTCTTTTTTTTTGTTTTGGATCTTTTAGCAAATTTCAATTTTTCAGATTTTTTCTTCAATCTGTCCATTTGATTGTAGTTGAGATGCCCTAAACATCGATGTGCTAGTTCTACATTTGTCTTTTCGAGATTTCTTTCTTTGTTGTTTTGAAAAATAAGATTTGTTATATTTATTTGAAATGATTGTTTGATTATATATGATCTGGATGTAAGTTTTGTAATGAGTTGAAGTTGTCCAAATTTTCAACAAAAGATTGAATCTCTTTCAAAGATAACTTTACATTTTGTTGATATAAAGAGTTTGACAGATATTAGTTGTGTATTTCTGAATTCTGGTATAAACCAAATATCTGTGAATTCGAAATTGTCGATCCTGGTTTTCCCAAACGCAGTACTTTTAATATAGGTATTATTTGCAATCTTTATATTCCTTAGAGTCGATCAATATTGAATATATTCAAGATTGTCGATTTGATCAGTGAAATGTTGAGTAGTTTCTAAATCAAGTATCCAATCTGTATTTGAATCAGTTATATATATAGCAGACTTTGAATAGACAGTACTATTGTATTGATCTCCTTTAGCTATTTGAGTTTCAGCTTTTTCATTATTATTATTATCATCCTTCCCTTTCTTGCCTTTTCTAGTAAATACTTTGGCTTTTACTAGAGTATAACAATCCTTTTGATAATAACTATATTTATAACAGAATCGATATTGATCTTTTGCAATTCCTCTATTTGATATATAATCTCCACGATCACCGCCTCGATCTCGTTTGCTGTAATCGTTTTCATTATATTCTCAGTTGCCATTTTTACCTCTACCATTTCGAAAAGCATTTCGTCCTTTTCGACCTCGACTGTTTTCCTTCGTATTAAAATGATTATTGTCAATGTAAACTGCTGTAACAATAATTGGTTTTTCACAAGCACTGAAAATTATCATTGCTTATTGAAGATTCTGATCAACATTAAGAACAAACATCTTTACTGTTTGCTAATCTTTTGTTTCAGAAATCTTATTTATGAATTGAGTATAAATCTTTTTATAATTGATTAATTGTGTACTATTGGAAATTTGTCATTGATAATGAAGAAGACATTCAAAGAGTTTGAGTTTTGGGATTGAAGGTTTCGAGTAGAAATTGATGACGAACTTTAGTAACAAAATAAGGATGAACACTATTGTTGTATAATTTGAAAGTTTCTTACATAAAAGCAATATCGAGATTATCAATATATTCAATAAGACTTGAATAATAAAGTACATTTACTTTAGAATTGAGTATAGTAATTGTATAACCTCTTCTTTTCTTGTAATTATAAAATAAAGCATCGGAATAATCTAGATCGGAAAGATCTAATTGATTTTCGGTATTGTTTATAATATCGATAGCTTCAGTTGCACCAAATACAAGCAAACAAGATTCCTTGAATTCGTTCCAATTATCTTCGTTGAAAACAACGATACTGCTCCATTTCGTAGAGACCGTAATAAATTCAGAGATTGGATTAAAAGACGCCATTATTGATTTTTATATAAATAATGCATTCTGAAAAAGAATATAATATAATATCGTATTGTAATAAGCAAGTCTCTATGTATACGTCTATACAGAGTTCATAATCTATTGGAAGGGCCATCAAGTATATATTATTGTGTATATAACTAATATTCTATGGTACAGTTTGAAGAGATATGTGTGCTAGTGCGGAAGCTAGTACTAGCGAGCATCACGTGTTCTAACAATAATATACTTATCAATCTTAGTTTGTAATATTCCAGGTTCATTTAAGTTGCATAAATTTTTTTCCAAGCACACAAATCTAGAAAGAAGTTGAAGACAATTTCTAATTATCTTTTTGTGTGTTTTTCTTTCATCTACTCTAAATAGGCTCCTTTCCTCGAGACTAAGGAGGAAATCATGAAAGGAAAGATGGTAGAGCCTCACTGAAGCATCTTCATTTATAAGAATATCGAGAACTGAGTGTAGGAAATCCAATCGACTCTTTATATCTTCTTTTGGAACATCAAGAAGCTTGCGAGCGAAACAATAGAGAGTGGATCAGCAAGGATGATAATCACTTCAACTATCTGTCGAAATTCTCTAGCAAGCATCTTCTTTTCCTCTTCATCTTGATTGATAAATAGCTGATTCAGAATTGGTAGATATATTTTATCAAACTTCGATGTATTTTTGGCCATTCAATATTCGAGGATACTATCCAGTCGCTTCTTTGGGTTCCAGTTTTGATCTGCGATGAAACGGCATGCTGTAGCCGCAAAGATGAATAAGGGGTTAGCCATTCGAACTAGATCTTGAATGCTTTCTGGCCAATCTTGGGCCCACATTCAACCAGACAAAATCCCATTTCCTTCAAAATCTCACCATTAACTTGTGTATGTATTGATTTTCCCTAAAGTTAAACTTGTAGAATTGATATCAAGTGAATAATTCTATTGCTAGTTACGAACGAATTGTAGCATTTCGCGAATCCAAAAAGATGCGTACTGGACACTGTCACTCTCTTTCTTGATATCGGTTTGGGGTCTGGTTGGGTAGTCAAAACACCAAGAACTAGTCTCCTGGGGGTTAAGGTGAGTATATTCTATTCCTTGATACCTTATTAGAAATTTGTTGCCTGGGTTTGATCCAATAGTCAATTTATCAGGGACTACTCCCCTGGGGTTTGAGATGAGTGCGTATCGAGCGGGACATGAACGTTGCTTTAATCATTACTAGGTACCACCCTTCTGTATGTGAAAACGAGAGTATGCCATTATCCCCAGTCCTCTGTCGAGTTTACATGGTTACGTTAAGGTTAACGTCCTAGCTAGATATTGGTGCACGAGTTACTACCCTCCCGTACACAAGGAAGATAGTATACCGTTCAGTCCTTTCATGCAGCCGATTTAACTATTCCTGAAGATGACCTGATGGAGGGCCACGACCAATACTCAGAGAATACGAAGCGATTTCTACTAATCATTCGGATTGATTTGGATCTTGCTATGATAGAAAATATTCATGTTGTGAAATAATACACACAGTACGTTGGGTTGAGCCAACTTTTAAGGCAAAAAAGTCGAAACTATTTGCTTGATTCCCAAGGAGAAATAGAATGAGCAGCTGTTAGATGCCGCTTCTACGATGTAGATTGTGATGGCAAGTAGTGTGCTGTTATTCTGTGTGTGAGGATGAGAGGTTTTCGCAAATGTCTTACGGCTGGGTTAGTCGGGTGTCGATATAGATTTGGGAATGAGCTGACGGCCTGATAGATAGATTCTTTTTGGATGTTTGAGATTGATGGAGAAGGATAGCGATTTGAATAGTGAGCTTGAAGATGTAGGGTATTTGGGGGAGGAGGAGTTTTGGGAGGATTGATAAGATGGGCTATGCACAGAGGGTTTGGATTTGGATTTTTGTGCTGGTTTGAAATATTGAGAGGTGTAGGCGGGGTTTGATATGGGGCTATGGGTTATTGTTCACTCTTGTTTCCTATGTTTCTTTTTGCCTTTGTGGTAGATGTAGTAGAGGTAGGTGAGGCGGCGATAATAGGGGATATAATAAGGCAGGGGGACGGGGAATATGAGAGTGAGTTGGCATTGGCATCTATAGTTGCTGGTCGAGGTTTCTGTGAAATGCAATACGATTGGGTGTTGTTCATGTTTGTAGGGGTTTTGCTTGGGTTTGTTGTAATTGGTAATTTTGGACTCGTCTATAAGTGTCGACATATTTTGGGTGTTCAAGGCCACAATAGTGAATAGGTGTTTTGAACTTGTTGCTTCGTTATTTGGATATAATAGTTTGTGTGAATGGAATTATTAATTTACGTTTGCATATCTTCGTTTCTTAGAGATGTAAATCCGCTTTAAAACGTTCCTTCTTACTTGACCAACTTTGATATCTCGAACATTCAAACTCAATTACATAAAATCTTCAGACGAAACTTTGTTAGTGTCTTCAGACACTTAGAAACATCAAATAGTAATTTTGACAAACCTCCAATCCGTTTTGAACGTTCAAGAGCAATCACACGAAGTCTTTAGACGAGACTTCGTGAGGGCTTGGAAACCTGTGGTTGTAGTGAGTAGGGCGAAGTTATTTTATGTTTGGGGTGTTGGTGGTGATTGGGTTTGGCGTTCGGGTTTTGTTGGAGGGGCAAACGCAGGTGCTTTATGGAGGGAGGAAGTTGGGGGTTTCATTCCTTGGAGGGTTGTGCTGGGAAGGGGAGGGTAAGAGAAGTGGGAGAGAAAGAGAGGATGGATGGGAGGTGTGGAGGTGTGGAGATGTCGGTGCTGGAGTAGGTGGTTATATGATGGGATGTCATGAGCAGACTGACTAGTCACGTATGGCAGTCAATACGCTTAATTTAGACGGCCGTAATATTGGGAGGAAGTTGAGACAGAGATATTCAAGTCTGATATTTCGATCCACAAGTTTAAGTTTTTCATTGAAGCAAATAGGAATGTTAAAGATGTACCTTTTTAGATCTCACATTAGCTAATAATAGATGGAGCAACGTTCAATAGTGCTATGACTCAAAGATACCGGTAGACTGAACATCCCATCCTCACTTCCTTAATCCCCACCTCCACTTAACAACCAGCAAACAATATTTCCCATTCATTACCCTCGCCTACGAAGCTAACAATCGCGTTTAATCGTCATCATAATCATCCACATCGTGGGACCGTTGGTTCGAATCATCGCCTCCCCCTCCATTATCCTAATCCTGAGAATTTTCTGCTTGGATCACTATTCATAACAAAAAGTTAGAATTAGATCAATTAATGATACAGTGAAGTCAAACATACCAATACCACCCAGCTCCTGCCACCTCTCAAGAATTTGGGCATTGTCCAGTTTCGCGATAATTTGAACCGTGGCTGCCTCTTCATTGGTAATGTATGATAAAATCGATGTTAGATCTTGGGTGATGTTATCCCATCGGCCTGAGGGTGCGTTAGTATTGTTTTGTACAGAATAACGTGTACATGTGCCAACTTACCGAGTTCCTCTTGCATTTCAGTGGTTGCGGGACCAATCTCATCGACCACTGCTTGGACATCCTCAGTTACTAGATTTGCTATGGGCTTGTATTTTGAAAGATAAATATTAGCATGTTGGATATTAGGTAGTAAGTGAACCATCAATCATTCATCAGCCCTCCAGTAGCACCGAAGAACACGTACCTTATACCCCAATTGCACCAACGCATATTTCTCCGCAAACCCTGAAATATTAATAGTATCCGGATTCTCGATCCTCTTTTTCTCATCAGCTGTAAACACACAGAACACATCCAGGTCAGCAACACTCTGGTTGATATTCTTTATGCACGCAGAAAGACTGCTGTTGATCTTCTGGAGCGAGTCCACGATACTGTTTGCATTGTCTTTCATGCGGCTGCTGAGATCGACGCGTGCGTCTACAAGGGTGCGCAGGGTTTCGAGGTCAGCGGCGCTGTGCGTGTTGGTTGCGACGATTGAGGCGCGGAGGATGCCGAGGATATTGAGGACTTGGTCTGTGGGGGAAGGTGAGAGGGGTTATTAGAGCTTGGGACTGGAGATATAGTGGTACAAGTAGCTGCTAGTGAATGAAAGACGCGTACCATAGTGATCGTGTGCCTCAGTCGCGTAAGTGTGGAAGATTTCTCGTAGTCTTGCGTAGGTTGGGAATACATCTTGCTTTACAGAGATGGATATGGTTAGTTCGTGGGAAATAAGTTGCAAGACGGGTGGATGGGTAGATGGGCAGGAATCACCTCAAACTTCACGCGCAGGTCCGTGATCTACTTTGATAATTAGCCACAAGTCCCTCACATCGCACAGTTCTTAAAGATTAATAATCTATAGATGAGGTGATCTTACAGTGCCGTAATTGGCAAAAAGAGTCGTAGCAGCAGCAGGCGGGTGGTACGTCATTGTTCCGCGAGGAAAATACTGACTCCCTCCGTCGAACTCGATGTAGGATGTGAAGTCGGGTGGAAGCGCGTAAGTGATGTTTTTGAAGCGTAGCATAGCTGTAGTGTCAATTCTCTGGGCCCAGTAACGCTTGGAAGCGTCGACGAGGCCTATAGGCTGCAAAGTGATGTTACTCATGACGAGTTCGCAGTGGTAAGGAACAGAACTGGTGAAGAATGTCGTATGCTGGTTGATATAATCAAGATAGGTCATGCAAATGCCTCGTTTTTAACGTAATGTCAAAGGTACGATATACAATCGTCGGAGAGTTGTCACCGGACTCATGCCCCCCACGGTTCTACAGCATGTGTTACTTCAACTATGCTGTGTTCTTCGCTGTCTCTCCTATTAAAATTAGCCGATCTCAGAATCAGCCGATCTCAACGGCCATTCGAATCGTCGGCAACATCGAGTGGCGTTTTCTAAGTTTCCCCTCTCAATTTCCGAATATACGGATTTAGACGTAGAGTATTCTTCCCTTGTAAAGAAGGGGCTGTGACTACAGAAATTTCGTGTATTCGATATGGTGTGACAAGAGGTATTGTCTTGGCTACAGTAGAAGAGGCACATTGGGTTGAATGGATGATCGTTTGAGCTATCAACACGACATGCAGCCACGGCCGCTACCTTAAAATTGCACCTGCTACCACCGCACCTGATACAAGCACAGTAGCTGTAAAGTGCGGAGAGTGTTGTTGCAAAACTCCAAAAACTGTAACTCGTTTGACTAAAAACATAGCGAAATGGGTAATTTGCATTACTTGCTGTTGGATTGAGGACTTAGCCAAAATGCAGAGGTCTTAACCCAGATTTTGTTCGATGCATGCCATCTCTTCATTTTGCGCGGATGGAACCTCTCCGAGGTAATACAACCTGTTTGCATTGGCAGAAACCGGCACATTTAGCCTAAATTGAAGCATGCAGCGTATATCAATATACTGCAATGTAGAGACTTACGACTTCGTTCGTGGTGTGGTTAGATATTAGCAAGCTCCGTTATCACAAGGCGTTTTTCGAGTTTAGGATAAGTACTAAATCGAGAATCCGGTTGTTGAAATAGAATAGATAATGCTGTGCAGCTTTTCAGCTGCGGTGCGGTGGATGCAGAGGGTAGGCAAAGTAGATTTGTATGGAAGGGGTCAAAAGTGCAGTGCATTATGCACAACGAAATCAAAGTAAGTTGCATGTGAATGTTGGACAGAGTTGAGCAAGATAACGGCCACGAAGAAGGAGGAACGCGGGGTTTTATAGATTATGCAGGTGGTTGAAAGCTTGCTCAATAGTATGGCCGATAGAGAAGCCGTACATATAACTATCGGATAAACCACGCCACCCATGCAATAGCACTCTACCTTCACATGAAATGTATCCTGCTCAATCGCAGATTCGGATTGATCCGAGCTGTACCACTTTATGTATTACGTACAAAGATCATTAATTATTGAAGGTGTTCAGATTTCATCATGGGATCTTCGACAGGGTAACATCGGCATATTGGAGTCATGGCATCACAGCGTACAGGAGCTTCAATGCCCAACCCCACTGAGAGGTTGGGTATTCTTGCATTAAGTGGAAAAGGAATGGTATTAGAAAGTATCACGGGATAGTATGATCACAGAGCACTTTGAAGGGATCGGGGAATAGATGGTATTCTTGATTGGTAGAGTAAAGATTGATTGAATGACTTGCCCTCGATCATGGATCGAGGGCGGTATATATAGGCTAAATGGTAGCTATCTAGCCGACGAGATACCTCAATTGGGCTATGTTTAGATCGGTAGCATATCAGGATCGGCTTGACGATCGTAAGGATCGACAATGTCTAGAAGAGCCTGAAAGCTAGTGAGAAAGAGAAGGGTATGATGATCGTAGATCAGCAGTCATGTGATTAGATATCATGTGATTATCCGTGACAGAAAGCTACCTATGAAATGAACTTATTTTCGTGCTTGTGCTAGACGGAAACGGGAGAATGCGGGGTAGCGAGAATATGGGCTGCTGGGTGACTGCTAGAGAACATTACTTCTATCTAATTGGTGTGTTGCTAGAGTCTTGCTCAGTGAAAAGCTCAGGTTGATTCGTATTCACATGTCTCATTCACATCACGTTAGGAAAAGTAAACCCTTTGAAGACTATTCTTTCGTTTCTCGTTGAATAGTACATCAAAAGCCATGGCTATCCAGTGCCGACAGTACTGAAAAGGCTACTAGTAGTACACAAGGCGATTTTGTTTCTAAGAGCTGGTGATTATACATAGAAATCAACATGTTAAACTAGACAAGGTAAATAATATCAGAACAAATTAATCAATCAAGGCCTTGAGAAATCAACAGAATAGTTAACTAAGTTAATGCATACATAACAATTCCTTTTCCAATGTTTTTGAATATTTTCGTCGACTGAATTCAATAGGTGAAATGAGCGTGTAACTAAGCGCCGCATAGTGAACCAAAAAAATCTCTGATCGATCAAATAATTAAAGTAAACGTTGCAAATCCAATTTTTCCTGGCCTAAATACCCATGCTATGTTTGGTCGCTCCGGCGCTCAAGCTTTAGCCGCATTGGCATTGATGACGGCCGCAAGACCGTCCGCGTACGAGTCAAGTGTCATTTGCTCGGGTTGGGTAACATACGCTATGTTAATATAGTTGTCAACTATATAGAGGGTATTCATCGTCAGCCATATGGATATGGATATGGACAGAATAACAATTTATCCAATACATACCCTTTGTGTAGAGGTTGTTCCACTTAGTGAGGATACTATTCTGATTGATCTTCTGTACCACTGGAAGTCCAACTCCCGACTTGTCTTGGGTGGCGTCTTTGACACTCTGGAGATCCAGAGCGATGTTGTCCCATACTCCCATCATTCCCTCGATGGCTTGGATTGCGGGGCCAATCTTACCGATCAAGGTTTCTAGATCTGTCTAGACGGCACGAATAGGGAGTCAGTAATGCAAATAGACATGAGGGATAGACGGTGGATGGTGAGAAATAGATTGCTGAAGGGAACTGAGGACTACCTACCTTCATAAGAGTCAAATCAGCGACCAAAGTTTTGTCGGCTTTGATTTGGTCGTTTTCGTCACTGAGAAGTCCCTTGAGACCACTGATTGTTGCTTGCATTTTGACGGCTCTAGAACCGTAAACACCCATGATAGTAGCAGCTACAATGGTTCCAATTGGCCAGCTGTGTTGTCGAATCAGATAGTGGTTCACGAAATGCCTAAAGAAGATGTATTATGGAAACGACAGAGCTCACCACCAAGCATAAGAAATCGCCGTTGCAGCAATAGTAACGTCTAATCTCATTAGTAAATTCTAGACTCTTGGGTTTTAACGCTTAAGGGAGACTGGGAAAATTGAATGAACATGTAAATACCTTCGTCGTATTCATCTTCGTCATTGCTCAGTTCGATTTTATTAGCGTCGATTGTTGCCTTGAGCTTCACAATGTCTCCACTATCTCCTGTAAGCGCATCAACGATAATCTTATCCTGGGCTTCGAGAGCGAGTTTGTCCGCCTGGCATTGCTCTTCAAATGTACGCAAATTGTTCACAGCCGTCTGAGCATTTTGCTTCAATGTGCCTATGGCTGTGACCTGCGTATCCACGAGCTCCGTGACTGTTTCACGGGCAGTATCGATGGTCGAACTGGATTGCTGAGCGGACGGTTTGTTCAACTCGTCATAAAGCGTTTTTCCGGCAGCAATAATGTTGGCGTAGTACGACCCATCTTCTGTGCCGCCTGCTGTCTCTGCATAGTCTTTTACAGAATGGCTCAAGGCTACAATGCTTGGGTAGGTTGTGTTTTTGAAGGTCATGCAGTGGGTTTTGCACTGCGGGAAGTCAGCGGTTGGTCATGGTTCTTGTTAACTTCGAGGAATAGTTGTATACTTACCGGAGCATAGACCAAGAGAAGGGGGTCGATGTATTGCTTGACATGGTCGTAGTGACTTGAAGTGACACCCGTGCGAGCAAGATATTCATCTTTGGTGGTGGAAAGAAGTACCCCAGACCACTACACATGAGACCGGAAAGAGTGTCAGCATTGATTTTTTTTCATAGGCATGCCCCTTGGAAGAAGGAATGTGAGAAGTTGCGTGTGGACTTACAACAAATCTAAGGAGGGCGGAGATACCCGCATGATCCAAGGCATACTTGCCATTCGCAGCGGTTAATCCTTTTGGTTCAAGTAAACCATTATCACCGCCAGCTGAAGTAGCCATGATGAAAGGTTGCAGCGCGTAATGTGATATTTGATCTGATAAACTATGTTATGTTTTGAAGAAGGCAGAGTTGTCCAAGTTGAACAGTAAAATAACAAAGATAAAATTGAATGTGAGGATGCGTGGTCAAATATAATGCAATTTATCCTGTAGAGTCACATATCAATCAATGTTTTAGAGCCTGCGAATAAAATCCTTCTGCAGGGTTTTTTCCGATTTCATGTAACGTTAAGGAGTCATATGTCCCTTTTTTTTTATTAGTATCATATAATCGTATGATCAAGAATAAAGGGCTCTAAAATATTGTGAGCGCCAGCTCACCCCAAATGTTACAAGCAGTATCTACAATCCACCATATCTTTGATTTAGTGTGGTGTCAAAAAATGCGTGTTGTCGTGTAGAAGTGGTGAAAACGTGGCACAGATGAGGGGAAGTTCGAATCTATCTGGGGCACAAGCATTCCGATGAAACAGTGGCTTAGCTGAAGGAGAGTTCGTATCTGTACCTGGGTAGATGGGGATTGGGTGGGGGTAGGCGCAAATTATTGGCAAACAAGAAAGTGGTATAGCTGAGGGATAGCAAGACATGTATGTACCTTGGTAAAGGAGGTGGCCAAAAGCATCGGTTGAACATGAAGTGGTACAACTGAGGCGAGGTTAAACCTATATCTTGGCAAAGAAAAGGCTAAAAGTGTTGGTAGAAAACAGAGTGGTATAGCTGAAGGGAAATGAGATTTATATTTTGGTAAAGGGAATATCACAAAACACTTTGATACAATTCTTATTGATTTTTTCCAGTAAAACCACCCAATGTAGTATAACTGAGGGGAGGTTAAACTCATATCTTGGCAAAGAAAAGGCTAAAAGTGTTGGCAGAAAACAGAGTGGCATAGCTGAAGGGAAATGAGATCTATACTTTGGTAAAGGGGGTATCACAAAGCACCTTGATACAATTCTTGTTGACTTTTTCCAGTAAAACCATCCAATGTGGTACAATTGAGGGGAGGTTAAACCTATATCTTGGCAAAGAAAAGGCTAAAAGTATTGGCAGAAAATAAAGTGATATAATTGAGGGGAAATGAGATCTATACTTTGGTAAAGAGGGTATCATAAAACACTTTGATATAATTCTTCTTGATTTTTTCCAGTAAAACCACCCAATGTGGTATAGATGAGGGAAGTTAGACCTGTAATATGATAAAGATGGTGGTGCAAATACGCTGGCAATCTCCCGTATGATACTCAACATCTCACCTGCTAAGAGATAACGTAACACTTGTAGAAAGTTAGACTGTTCACATGGAAGTGGGGCGTAGTATTGACGGCAAGTTTCTAAATGCTTGAGGTTTTTTTCCGGTTAAAGACAAATTGATGTCACTAGGAAAGAATTTGTAACTATATGCATATCGAAATTTGTGGTCGGTAAGCTATTGTATGATATGTGTACTGAAAGCCTGCAGGAATGGAAATAGTTTATCGACAAAGATCGTGAACTCTTGTAATAAAGAGAATTCAATCCTATGTTTTGAAGTTCGACGATTAGCTTTACTTCATCCTCAGGTCTTCATCATGAGTTCCAACGACGTCATCCCCAATACCCCTAGCGGGTGGAAACATTATTCGGAATCCCACTCCCTACCAACTCTACCTCAAAGATCAAGCCTAGTAGCCAAAGATAGCAAAGTGAGTTTTTGGTTTTCGTTAGATAGTTTGTAGGTAGGTGGATGCTATAGTTACTGATGAGTTACAGTATGTACTCCGAGACATATATGTCGATGCACCAACTGCTATTGCTGCATCCACATCTAACTTCACCAATATCTATGCAGATGTAATAGCATTTCCTACGCCAAACACAGCTATCGCAATTCCAAAAGATGGAATAATCAATCTTATCTGCCGAACCGTGACGGCAAGCGGACCTCTTACTCTAACTCTCAATCCCGCCACCGCCGACGAATCAGCATTTATAATCTATGGATCCACATTCGACCAACCGATATCCTACAAACTCAATTCAAGTACCACTCCTGCAATCACACTTGATCTCTCTCCATCTTCCGGCAATCTTGGCGCACAAATTGATATAATTGACGGCAAAGCAACTCTCACTTACCTGAGCCGTTATGTCGACTTATCCATGTCCGATATCGAGTTCGGCAATTGTCTCATTACTCAACTCCGAATCGCATCTATTCTCTTCTGGATCCAACCTAGTCTTGCACTAGCGTTAACATCCCACGTAGCTAGGGCGACTGATTCTTCAGAGACAGGCGCACTCCTTAATCTACAAGCCCATGCTCTGGGTCAGCAGATTACCGCCTCAGTCCTAACAGGGCCAAACATGAATTATGCGCCGGTTTTGACACTAAGCTTGTACAAACAAGTTCTAGATGGTGCCATTACAACGACGTCTGCATTCGAAACCCAATACAATCGATTTGCAGACAAGGCAACTGCTGTTGCAGATCAAAAAATCGCATGGAAGGCTATGCTAGATCAAACGGTTGATGCTGTTGCTCTTCAACAAACCCTTGTTAGTAACGCATTAGCAAGATGGAATAGTGCAACAGAGATATTGAATAGTGCAGAAGCTACATTGAGAACTCACCAGATAGTGCTTCAGGAGAGACAGTCGGAATTTAATGTCGGGATCGAAATATGGAAGATAGATCAAATTATTCAAACGATTGTCAACGTCCTTCAAGCTGTGGTTGGTATGTATATTTTGGCGTTTTGATGTTTTCATATGTTGTTTCTCGGTCTCAAACAATTGATTCTTCGGAGCTTACACTAAAAGATACCTCCTCTTAACTAGGATTCGCAATGGCGATCGGTGAGATAGCAATCGGAGATCCTGCCGGAGCAGCCGCCGCACCAGCAGCTGCAGCATCAGCCGTGAAAGTTGCCACTGAAGCAGCCAATGTAGCAAACTCATTTCTCAAACCCGAGACCATCAAAGCTATCAAAGGTGGTGCAGAAGCCGTCTTAAAGCTATACGAAAGTACTAGCACGGCGGTGAATGATATCCAGAGTAAAATTGATGATGTAACAGACGCATCAAAAGTTATTTTGAAACCCGCAGGAGGTGATGTCTCTGGTGATGATCAGAGTAACGCGGATCTTGCTGCAATTTTCAGCCTGGCTGCTTGGGATGACTGGATGCTACAGAGTGATGCGCAGATGGTTTATGCGGTTGAGCAAAGTATTGGAGGGGCGGGGGCGTACCAATTGGAGTTGAGGCGACATGCTATCGATGGAAAACTTCTTGTTCAGGCAAGAGCGCAGGCTGTTAAGCTTGGTGAGTATTCTGTCCAGTCAACCGATTGATATTCAGTATGACGAGGATGTTTGCTGACTCTATCGTGTGCAGGCCAGGAATATATCCAACTCCGGCTCCAATTGCACGCAACACAAGCGAATAAATCGCGTCTCCAGCAGCTATACGATACTTACCAAGGAGAACAAGAAGCGGCTCTCGAGGCTCAAGGCTACTTCTACGATCAAGTATTTATGCTTCGTAATAGCATCATGATTTACATGAGAGATGCTGTATGGGCATACAAATACTACACGTTGAGTGATAGTTCGATTGTTTTGGATCCCTTGAAAACTACGCTTCAGTATCAGCAGGACTCGCAGATGATTTTGCAGCAAGTTACTTTGTGTAAGGAGAATTATTCGAGTGATTTTACACGTGAGTATACTCCAGCTGAAACTTGGACATCCAAAACTTACTTTTGCCATTTTTGTTACGTCTAGCTTTCAGTCTTACTATTCAAACTCTCGAGGTAAGTTAATTTCACAGTAGTCAGACAATCCATAACCGAACAATCTATAAACCGACACCCACTGACTCTTTCATGCGTTATTCCCCTATAGCTCCCACTCGACTATCCCACCAGCGTCGTAACCGCTCTTCAGTCTGATTCCCATTCCGTCACCATAACCTTCTCGCCTTCCATCACTTCCACTTCCACCTTTTCATCTATCACTCCAGCCATCTCAAGTTCTAGTCTACCTCCTGTAGCCAGGCCCTTCACCGGCGGATCGCGCTTCCGTGTTTTCGGCATGCGGGCTTTTCTCCTCGGCGCCAAACCCCTCCCTACATCCTTCTCCCCGGTTACCTCAAAAGCCCCCATCCTCCTTACAATCTCCACCTCGGGGATTTACAACGATGTACAAGACAACGTGGTATACGGATATACGATGAAACCGCTAGAACGAACATTTAAGTACATGGTGACGAAAGATGGGACAGTGCAATTACCGTACACTTTTGATAGTATTATTCATAGTGCGGATTATGTGGATCCGACTGCGTTTGCACAGTGGACTGTGAAGATTGAGAATGCAAATAGTTTGGATCTGAGTGGTTTGACGGGGTTGGAGTTGTATTGGGAAGGAAATGCGAGATTGAATCATGGGGGTGGGAATGCTTGATGGATGATGCATATTTGTGTGTATTAATGGATGTGATTCATTTGTTCGTAAGGTAGTTGCTCAATTTGATAAGTCTTATTTCATCCAAATGCGCCGTATATTCGTGGTATGCTTTTCGATATGGTATCAGAGAAGGTAGGTGTTGCTCTGCACAAGCCGATTCATACTTTTGGCCGGTAGAAGGTGTGTTGTCACGGGCTAACTGAACGCCTAAGCCTAATTAGTCTATCAATCAGCAGAATTCTAATATTAGGGTATACCGAATTGAATATAGGCTTTTGAGCCCTGAATGCATAAAGGCGGTGACTTAAATAGGTTAGGCCGTGCAGTTGGCCCCTGAGTGCTTCTAAGGCTACACAAGCCTCTGAAAGGCAGTATAGTTTCTAAAAACACGTTTATTATTGCGTTTTATTGATTAATCGATCGTTTTTATTATCTATAGGATTTAAAAACGAAACTTTTCAGCTCCGGTAGGTGCTGTACGGATACGTTTCCGCTATTATGCCTTCTGTTTCTCCAAAGCTCTTTCAGATCCTTTTGGATAGAGCCAATGCTTTGATAGCTAAGGCAAACGATGGTCAAACGATCTTTGGTCCAATTATTTCTTTTTTGGATAGATATCTAGATTTCAAAGAGGTTCTTATTTTTTTAACGAGGTCTTGTAAACTCTTTATTGTTTTTTGTTTGGATTTCAAGGTAATTATAGAAAAGCACTTTGATGCATTTGTCAATGGCTTCCATCCCCTTTGGGTCGATAGTGGTATTGTTATTTCTTTATTATTTATTCCAAACGAGAGGATATCTGCTATAACAGTTCCCAAGGTTTCATATGTTCAAAAAACTGCTAGTACAATCAAGCCCCTTCATATTGCTACCCTTAAAAAACTGACGAATATTATATTATCTACTTTTCTTACTGATTCCTGTCTGTTCGTGAGAATCGGACAAAACTATTCAGCCTGCAAAGCTGGAGCTTTCGCTGTTTTGACAGCCTTCAAAAAAGCTTTTAGAGCTTCCGTTTTTCTTTTGAAAGAAGTACAGGAAGTAAATACAGGATTCGCTTTCTGTACGAACTCTTTCTCCAATTTATTAGCTTTAGAAAAACAGAAATCTGTTATCTTTATTGCTATCGGAGATTACAAAATCGAAATTCAAGAAAAATGGATAACTTATTGCCTGAATTATATCTTCTGGAATGTAACGGTTCTGAATGATTCCTTCGAAATGGTTACTGAATCTGTTATCAAGGATACTCTTTTCGAAGTTATAAAGGATTATTCTAGTTAGGAATTGGTACAAGTTATTCAAATACAATCAAGTATCAAATCAGGCCTTTTTTATATTATATGGATCGTAAGCTTCAAGGTTAATACAAAGGATTTACTCAAAAGATCCTTGAAGATATTCGGAGCTATTATTATAACTATTTTATTGATCCAAAAATCGAAAACGATCTAATGCTTTCGTTGCTATTTATGGTATAACTTTAGGGTCTGTTCCAAACTCTAAATATGCTGCATTTGTGGCTCCTTTAAACATTCCGAGGCCAATTATATTTTCAAATGTAATACAGTTCATATTTGTTTGGCTAAGTGTTTTCATTGTTGCGGATCATATATAGTAGACTATCCCAAATACCCTCTACGATCAATTGCCAATAAGATCAAGTCGAAATCAGAGCGATAAACAATTAGGAAAATCTATTATTCAGTTAGAATCAAAGCCTGTTTGGATGTTAAGTGTACAACTACTATACTCTCCGATTTCCAAATGGAAGATATCCCAATCTCTGTTACTTCAACATTTCAAATTCTTTACGAAACCCGCCCAAGGATTCCAACCCGTATATTCGGTTCTAATCAGATGGCTGTCTTCCCCAGCTTTCGTTTTTTCAATCGATTCGCAATTATCGAAGATCTTTTCGCAATCCTTTTTAATGAATCATCATAAACCATTATCCATTATACAGATAAATGTAGGCAAAGGAGTAATCTCTTATGAGATTGCTCTAGCTTTAGCAAATTCGGACTACATCGATATCATACTAGTACAAGAACTATATATTTTTTCAGATCTATTACGGAAAATCACCAAAACTCATCCTTCATACGAAACTTTCACCCCATTGGACAATTGGGAGACCCAACCCTGCGTTCTAATTTATATTAGAAAGGGAATCGGACTTCAGATTAGTCAACTCAGACCCATAATCTTCCAAGATCTAATTTTTCTTGAATTAAATTAATCAAATAATTCCTCTTTCCTTATTATTAATATATATAATGTTTCATTATAATGTTTTGATAAAAATCGAATAATTAAATCTCTTTTTATTTTACAAAATCTTATACAACATCCAATACTTCTTTTCGGGGATTTCAATCTTCATCATTTTAATTGGAATTTTCTTTATTTAGGTTCTTTTTCATTTTCAGAATCTTTTATAGAATGGGCAAACTTATAGAATATGCGTTTCATTTTATCGATCGGTATTCCTATCCATAATAGAGGCAATGTATTGGATTTAATCTTTCTTTCAGGCCTTTATTTAGTTATCATTATCCTCGTCGAACATCTAGATTGCACCTCAGATCATAAACCCTTGAAAACTATACTATACTGGAATTGCTGTGGTTTCAATCCAATACAATGGTTTAAATTAAGTATTCTAAATGAAGAACTTTTTAAAAAACTTTTGAATATCAATTTATTCAACTTTTTCGATATTTCAATCTAGCTCGATCTTCTTTTCGATCTAGATCTACTAACACTCAAACTGATTCAAACCCTTCAAAATGCTTATATAGGCTTTGCTAATCGAATCTCGAAAAACCCTCTACGATAACCTTAATAGAATGAAGTCTGTAGATTAGCTGCTACCGAAAATCGATATATTAATATAATGGATTCTAAATATTTTCTTCGAAAAGTAATCTGTAAAGCAAAATAAATTTTCTTTATTTCGAAAATCGATAAAATTGAGAATATAAATGATATCTTTAAAATAACGAAATGGTATCAAACCACAGGGACTTACCGCATTCCCTTTTTGATCGATCCAACAAATCTTATAATAACCAATAATACCAAAGAAAAGAGAATGTTATTCGTTAATAATCTGTTTACAAACATTACAAAAATAGATGATATCGTTTTCGATATCCCTACAAATCCTATCCGAATTATCCTATTCCCAGATATTATTATGCAAGATTTGGAAAAGGTTATATTACAAGCTGACAATATAGCCTCTAATGCGAATGAGATTCTTACTAAAATTCTACAAATCGTATGGATATCAATCAAAGAAATAGTTCTCCAATTATTCCAGAAATACTTCGATATTGGATATTATCCAGAATGCTTCCGATTAGCTACTGTAATGATCATTCCAAAACCCAACAAAGCAGATAACACCAGTTCGAAATTATATTGGTCGATAGTTCTATTATCTGTTTTGAGTAAAAATTTGGAAAGGTTTATAGCGAGAAAAATGTTTTGGTTGGTTATAACCTGCAAAATTCTAGCAAGTCAACAATTCGGGGTTTTATCATTGCGATCCTTTGTTGATCTTATTACATACGTAACTCACAATATCGAATCAGTTTTAAAATCAAAATTGAAAGTTATCTTATTTACTATAAATATAAAAGGAACCTTCGATACAATACTACCAGACAGACTTACCAATCGCTTTAGAGAACAAAGATGGCCGGATAATCTCGTAAAATAGGTACAATCCTTTGCCACCAATCGTTCCATTAAGATCTATCTGGACAGAGAAACTGGTCCAAGAATAGCTTTGAGGTATGGTCTTCCACAAAGATTATTTATTTTCTTGATTCTATTTATACTCTATATAGCCCCTCTCTTTTGGATGGGAAATCCTGGAAGCAGATTCGGATATACAAATAATATCGCTTTATTAACCTTCTCAAATAATCTGCAAGAGAATTGTACATTATTAATTTCCAGTATACAAGAAGTTTTGAATTGAAGAAAAACTGAAAGTATCATTTTCGATCCCAAAAAATCAGAGCTTATACATTTTTATAAAGAAATCCGAATATATACAAACGATCCAGATATACAAACCGATAACTTCAAGATCGTAGCGAAATCAAACCCACTCCGATAACTAGAAATGTATTTCGATAGGAGATTTAATTTCAAAGTTTATATATAGATTCTATTTGTAAAAGTCTTTAAAGTTGTAAATGTATTACAATCTTTCAATAATACAAATCGAAGGATCCCTTTATATCTAATTCGACATATAGCTATAATTTGTGTTCTAAAGAAATACTATTTTGCATTAGAAATATAATGGTCAGGCCGGTCTAAACCGAAATACCTTGTTTCGAACTTTAGAATCTTCAATTTTGTAGAAGACCATCTAGATTTTATAAACAAGGTAGTATTAATTTATACTCACACCATTCTCCCAGTGTACAAGACCATCAATCTAACGATCCTGTATGAAAAATCCAAACTCAAGTTTTCAGAAATTGAACTGAATCTAGTAACTCAAGTTTATACAATATATATTACAAGATTAGATCTATATCATTTTTTATTCATTAGAATCAAGATTATAAGATCATTACAAAATCGGATCCCCAATTTTCGTTTTGCTAGATCTATCTCAATATTATTACCTACCGAACAAATCAATCCATTAGCCTTTCTTTTTTGGGAATACATGTCACGGGGTCCCCGTATATGGTATACGGAGACCGCTCGGGTTCCGACCCATAGGAGTCGGACCTCGGATAAGTGTAGGCTAGCCCCGGTCGGGGCTAGCGCTACACATAAATGTATTTAAGGAACCGTTCCTTCTATAGAAACGTAGCTCTTCGAGCTACGTCTTATTAATAAAAGTGATTCCTGTTGTCCTGTCTGTTGCCTCTGTGATAATACATTAAGATCTGTTTTCAAACAGAAGCACATATTTTCGGATCTTTAGAAAGATCAAAAACTCAAGTAGCGGTTAATTTCAAAGCCTTTTATACTACTATTCTGAGAAATGATATACAAATCTTTTCGGATAACTCAAAAAGCAAAACCAAAGATGGGGTTACAGAAAACGGATATATTATAACTCAATTCGAAATATAGATAATTTGGTATTCCTTTTTATTAAACTCGAATACAAAAGTCTTTAATACAAAAGCAATTGCAGCATTATATAAAACCAAAACTGCTATGGTTTCTTTTTACACAGAACTAGTTTTAGATCTTTGGATTTTCCTGGATAATTACAAAATGACACTACAATTAGGATTCTATTTTAATGGGTTTTTTCAATCTATCTTTAAGGAATTTACAGATCTTATACAAATATAAATCTCCAAACCCCGATCACCACATTTTCCGCCTAAAGCGATCCATATCCAATAAATCCCAGAATATCTTAATATTCCTAAAAATGAAACCGTTGATAAAGTTATAAAGGAAGGAGTAGTTCTTTTACCTCCTTCTAATTCAATTTGCATTTTAGTTTCCCTAAAACGATTAGCAAAGACAAATACCAAATTAGTAAGTATACAATTATGGAATATTACAAGTTTTTAATACTATAAGGATCTATTCATTATCCATATAAAAGAGTCAGTATTATTCTTTATAAAAAGAACTATATTAGACTATATATTAACAATTAGGTCCCAATATAAAAACTTCGCAGCCTATCATGAACGATTTTATCACCCCAAAACATATACTTTTTGTATTTGTAGAAAAAGGAAGATCTTTTTATATTTCTTCTTTTATAAAATTAGCAAAGCTTACAAAACATTCTCAAAAAATCCCTTTTTCGAAGCTATCCCATGGTTTCTGAGTACACCCACTAGTATAACCAGACTTATAGAATGGTTGGAAACTACTAATTTCCAATACAACATATACCCGCATTATCACGGAGGCAGCAGATAGGATAACAGAAATCACTTTTATTGATAAGACGTAGCTCGAAGAGCTACGTTTCTATAGAAGGAACGGTTCCTTAAATACATTTATGTGTAGCGCTAGCCCCGACCGGGGCTAGCCTACACTTATCCGAGGTCCGACTCCTATGGGTCGGAACCCGAGCAGTCTCCGTATACCATATACGGGGACCCCGTGACACGCATCATCCTTTCAACGACCAGAATAATTAGGATAACGATTAAGGATCTTAGTTTTCTGTTTATATAATCAATTAGATCAATTCGATCAATTTAATCAATTCAATTAATCAATTCTTTTTTGGTTAATGTATTAAAAATTGATCAATTTTCTTTTCATTATTTTATTATTATTTTATTATTTATTTTTCAAAAAAAAAAAAATTTAATGTATGAAAAGATCGGGAAAGGGATCAAGAGGTAGTGATCCAGTAGACGAAGCGGATTACGAATGTATCTCAAGCTTTAAAAGCTTTGCTTAATTATACGACGGCAATCATATAAACCCTGCCCTAGTACCCCTGAAAATGTATATAATCTAGCTAGCTAGTATACCACCTGAGGGCCTCCCCCGGGCGTCATTTGTCCAAAAACTGGAATAGATGGCAAAGGTTTACACGTGCAAGCATGTGTGGCCTACGGCCTATAACGATAAATATATCAAATCAAATCAAATCAAAAGCCTCTGAAAGGCCTATAAATCCACTAATGTGAGAGGCCAGACCTCGAATAGCTCAAAGGTATGGTTCAAGATTTACTATTAAAAAATGCATGAGGAATCATCTATGTACAAAGGACATAACGAGAAGGATATATTCTAGAAGTCTCTAAAATAGAACAGTAAAGAATAGAATGGAGCATCACGTGACTTGACAAAGGCACAGCCTGAGTCCCACAAGGGTTCTAACCCTCACATTATCCCCCTCCTCCTCTCCGGCGAGTTCGTTTACGTTTGGTAGAGTTTCCACAGTCTTTCGCCTTAGTCTTAAGACGCTTCTTCCAATCGATCAGATCAATGGTATTCTCTAGAGATGACTCCGGCTCCCAGGTTGGTCGTCCGTAACCTTCCCACTTTACTAAATATTTTTGTCTATTTCCTCTGCTGGGAGCTCTCTTCTGGTCTAGTATGCGTTTAATATCGTACATTTCTGTTCTGTCAACTAATATTGCAGGTGGTTGACTTTCTTCAATAACTTGTCCAGGCAATGGTGATGGGTTTGCAGGTCGTAAGAGTCTTGAGTGGAATACATTATGGATTCCAGGAGGTGTATCCAGTCGATAGCTGTGAGATCCAATCACTTCTGTGACTGTAAACTTAGCGTGTCTGGCATCCAGCTTTTTGCTCGGTCTATCCGTCCTGATGTTTTCTAGGCTTGGCCATACTTTATCACTAATTTTACAACTAGGCGCTTGATCTCGCTTCTGATTTGTTGCTTGGTCTTGAGCTTCCTGAGCTGCCATCGATGTTTGTGCCCATTCCCGTACTTCTTTGAACTTTTGTACAATACGATCCGCTTTGGCAATTGGAGGATCTCTGTTATCATTCTCTGATAGTTCTTCTACAAGGCTCTCAAACAAACTCTGGTTCCACCCATGAGATAAGAAGAATACGTTTGTTCCTATGGAGACTGAATCTCGTCCGCAAATACCGGATACGGCTAACGGTAGCCAATCAAGCCAATCATGCTGAGCCCAATCCACAAACTGACGTAGTACAGTTTCAATGACTTCATTTGCTCGTTCAGTGGATCCGTCTGTTTCTGGTGAAAATGCAGTCGGTAACCTTCGTTTGATCCTCATTAGCTCACAAATCCTTTTCCGAAGAGCGCTTGTGAACTGCGTGCCTCGATCAGATACTATAGCTGCTGGTAGAAAGTGATGTGGTAGGTATCTTCGTAAGAACCATTTAGCTACAGTTCCCGCTTCAATATTCTCAAGACCATCCGCGATTATCCCTTTACTTAATCGATCCGTAATAACAATCATATTGGAGCAACCACCAGAGTCTGGTAAATCAGTAATGAAGTCCACATAGATTTCTGACCATATTCGATCTGGTACAGGAAGTGGTTTTAAGAAACCTTGCCTTCGGGATCGCCATGCTTTATTCCTTCCGCAACCATCACAATTTTCGACGAATGTACGAATATCCTTTGCCATTCCTGGCCAAAAGAACGAACGTGCTATCAGGGCGTAGGTGACTTCTCTTCCTGGGTGGCCATGCAATACAGAATCATGAGTAGTTTGAATTAAGCGAGTCCGTAAATTCGAGCTGTTAGGAACCCATTTGCGTTCACGGAATAATAGATCACCTTTCTCTGATTCTATACACTCAGGTATCGATACTTTCAAGCGCAGTTCAGGTGGGAACTTTCTGGCCTTCTCCTTGACGGCTTTTAAAGCTTCCAAATACTCAGGATCGTTCGCAGCGGCTTGTTCCCAATCTGCTAACTCGTCGGGTAGTTCTCCTAATATTTGACCTTGAGAGTAAGGCTCAGAGTTGGTTCGTACAGGTGAAACGCGTACAATATGGTTTGCTGCTAGCATTTCTGGTTTCAAAAGTCGTATATTTCGGTCCGCCAATCGTTCGTCAGATCCATCTTGCGGCATATCTTGATCTCTTCTAGACAGAGCATCGGCTCGTTCATTATGCTTTCCTGGTACATGAATAATGCGGAAATTGTAACGTGAAAGAATTAATGACCACCTCATTTGCCGTTCTGTAAGTTTGCGTACAGTCATGAAATATTCTAGGTTCTTGTGGTCTGTACAAATATCGAACTCCTTTACTCCTCGTAACTCAGCGTCCCATTCTTCGAGGCATCGTATTATAGCAAGCATTTCCTTATTGTATATCTTGTAATTGCATTCCGCGGGGCTGTTTTTCTTCGAGAAAAAGGCACATGGAACCCAAAGTCCTTTCTCATTAAGTTGCTGAAGTGTACCACCAATGCACCAACTGGAAGAGTCCGTTTCAATTCGAGTGAGTTTATCGTAGTCGAACTGAGCCAGTACTGGAGCTGAAGTGAAAATATCCTTGAGCGTTTGAAAGGCTTTCTCCGCTTGAGAGTTCCATACGAACTTGCGGTCCTTGTGAGTAAGCTCTGTAAGAGGTCGTACGAGGTCTGAAAACTTCTTGATAAAACGTCGATAGAAATTTGTAAACCCTAGGAATCTGCGTACACCTTTTACAGATGCAGGAGCCTCCCAGTCGGTAATTGCTTTAACCTTATCCGGATCCATTCGTAAGCCTTTGCCAGGTTCAATGATAAAGCGAAGACATTTTGTTTCATGAACCTCAAATTCGCATTTGTCGATATCTATCTGCAGTCCTGCTTCCCGGAGACGTTGAAGCACCCTACGAACGTGCTCTTGATGTTGCTTTCAGTTGCCAGACGAGTAAATTAATATGTCATCAACATAGGCAGAACAGAATTCATCCAAAAAGTCCCGTAGAGCCCAGTTGATATACTTTTGGAATGTACTAGGGGCATTTGCAAGTCCAAATGGGGTCACCACCCACTCGTATAAGCCATACCGAGTTCGAAAAGCGGTCTTCCACTCATCTCCTTCCGCAATCCGTATTTTGTGAAAAGCAGCAATAACATCAAGCTTGGTAAACCATTTTGCCTTGCCAATGTTTTGTAAAGTTTCGTATATAAGAGGGAGAGGATAGCGATCTTTCCTAGTGATACGGTTTAATCCTCGGTAGTCAACACAGAATCGTAGACCTCCTCCTGGCTTCTTAACAAATAGCACTGGTGCTGCAGCAGGCGAATTGCTTACTCATATAAATCCTTTATCAAGTAGATCTGTAAGCGTTTTCCGAAGTACGAGAGGCTCGTCTCGTGACATGCTATGCAATGGTCCCCATGGCACTTCAGCTTGCTTTCCGTCTTTAGTTTCTAGTTCAATAGCATGGTCTGTCCCTGGTCCTCGAAGTGGCGGTAGTTTTTCTGCTTCTTTATGATCGAAAACATCTAGAAACCCGGAATATTGTAAAGGCAACTTGACCTTCGGATCTGTCCGCTGCTTACTTCTCAATGCCTTGTTAATATCTGCCATGCTTGCTGCAAAGACATCGATAGACTTTGTTTTGCCCCAATCACTACAATGAAACCTCAACAAAACCTTAACACACAACAAGATCTGCAATATCCACTGTATACTGTACCCTCCTGAACAAAGAACGTAACACCTTTCGAATTCCACCCTAATAGTGCTTATTAATAGTATTCTCCTCAAAGATTGTTGGGGGTGGATAGGAGCGGATGTGGTGATTGTGAAAGAGGTTATATTAGAGGGTTGGAAGGGATCTATAGTGCGTGGTGATTTGTTTGCAAGGAAATGAAAGGAAGTTCTCGCCCTAGTCTATGGCGGCGTAGTGGGGATTTACAAATCATGTTATACGTTCTTTAACCCTGAAAGTCTGGCCATCCAATGTGTCAATCATCATCACAACTCGAAGGTTGGGACACACGACATGAGACATAATATCTTGTAAATCCTCAATTTATGATGATTCAGAATGCTAAATATAAGCTATCTAATTTTACATCCCTTTTTGCCAGCTATGAAAGTTTTGTTCTGATGGGTCATCTATCTAATCCTTCTTTCTTGGGAGTTCATCCTATAAACGACCTGCACTTCATTTAAAGGCATCTTTCCCAGGAAATCCCAGACCAAATATTGCCATCCATCGCCCTAGTTATCTACCTAATATTGCTTAATTTCATATCCTCCAAACCACAAAAAAGCAAACCCATCCTCGAAAATACCAATCACTTTGGTTAATAGAAGATCACCTTGTCCCCGTACATATCATCGAAAAAGCAAGCTTGACGCCGTCAAATGCTGATCAAAAGCCTGCCATGCATGATATCATAATGAAAAAGAAAAAAGTTTCATATTGCAATTGATCTTTATGCAAAACCGAAATATTCACTACCTGCTGTAATGGCCGTAAGAACTTGAGCACGAAGGGTTTCATAGCTTTCGTATTCTGGAAGGTCGAGTTCTGTGTACTTTGTTAGCATAGGAGCACATATTTGGATTAGACAGTGTAACTTACGGTTGAAGCACGTGTGAGAAGATGGTAGTCGCTCTTTGTTACCATAATCGCGGTGAATATTGAATCGACTAAAGCCATTCATACCCTCAAGCTCTTTGAAGCCATTGAGAGGTACCTTACTGGTGCCCGTGACGAATTGCAACAACTTGGCTCGCTCTTCTTTGTCGTACGAGCGAACAGCACGCCAGAACCATTGGATTTGTGGAGAAGATGCTGAGTAATTGTGGTATTCGGTGTTGCTCTTCCAGTCATCAACGTCGATTTCAGGTAGTCCAGAAATTAGCAATTCCAGTTCCTGCTCATTGAAAATCGAGACCAGTTCAGCAGGGATAATATCATGGAAGCCCTTCAAAAACTCATCAAGCTGTGCCTTGACAGATCCTGTAAGTTTCCATTCGACCATCAATCTCACGTACTCGTGCTTGTTCTCCTCCGTAACAGCAACGTTGCGTCCATTTTCAATGAAGTCAATGGTCTCAACAACGCCAAACTTGTCATTATCAACGGAGAAGGTTTCGGTGATGATATCCGTGATATCGTTCTCAAGCATCCATATGAGAGATTTATAATAGTCTGGATCCAAAGATTCCATGTCTTTCACTGAAACAGCTTTGCCTAAGATGCGCTTGTAAACTGCTCTGCTGAAATGACAGTCGAGAACACGACCTTCATAAAGTGCCTTTCCGATGATGCGACCGATAAATTTGAAGAACATGAGATGCTCTTCATTGATACTACTCAATTGATTGGGATGGAAAGTAGTACGGTCAGAAGATACGGGAATGAAAAGAGCATAGCCAGGGTCGAACATTTGCCTAGAGAGAACTTGGAACCATTCACGAGTAACTCCGCCTGCATCAACTCCCTCTTCCCCGTGGAAACGAATGCTCAGCTTGCCATACTTCATCTGATCCGGAGTTTGGAAGTAGAGAGATTTGAAAGAGTCATGGAATACTTGCTCTCGACGAACAGATAGCTGTAGTGGAGGAACTGCACGAGAACCTTGGCTTCGGCTGTGGATGCTGCGGCTGAAGTAGTTACGCTTGTTATCGAACTCAAGAACCTTGGGATTCTTTACTAAGAGGGAGAATGTACCAGACATGAGCTTAGGTGTATGTCGGACGAGGTCGTTGAGAATCTTTCGATGCTCCTCGGTAAATGAGAAGAACAAGTTCTCCATACGTGACTCTGGAACAGGACTAGCAAGAACCATTTCCTTATTCTTCGCAGCTCGAGTAAGGGGTGCGTCCTTCAAGGTGGTGTTCTTGCAAACGACCATGAGGGATTCAATCAAAGGTAAAAGAATAGTGGCGACACTAAGCATGTGATCTTGTTGCCTAATTGTACTGAGACAAGCACTTAACTTCTCCCACATTGGACCAAAGGTGGAATTCTCATAGAGGCTAGACAAAAGGTCTTGCTTTTCAACAATCTCAGAAGAGTCCTCTGCTTCACTGGCGGCATCATCTTTCTTTTCACGCTTAGGATCAAACAAATGATCTAGAGCAGTGAGAACACGTAGAAGTTTGTGCTGATCGGACGCCGGTGGCGAGAACTTAGCTAATGCGACACCTTGGATCTCCGTTCCAGTTCTAGCTTTTTGAATCTGAGGAAGAAGGTCTTGAAGGTCTACCAAGATGACTTCTCCCAATGCTCGAGCCTTGGCAATAAGTTCTTTTCCGAAAATAGTCTTCGCCCCAGGTATTGTGGAAAGATTCTTAATGGTTGATATTGTCTCTCGGAAGGTCTTAGAGTTGCACTCACAGCAGAAAATGTTTGTTACCAATCGGAGATTGTGTTCTGGAACGACTGGAGGGGTGAAAACATGTACTTTCTTCTGTTCTTGATTAGAGGCATCCTCAGGTTTAGAGGAATCAGTTTCTGGAACGGCGGAGGCCTCACCACCATCAGCGTTTGTTGGAATGACAAGCGTTGAAAGTGCTGGAGCAGAAGTCAAATCAGCAGACGAATTTTCTGCAGGAGCAGCTGCCTCCGAGGATGTTTGTGGCTGTTCGGTAGACGTGCTTTCACCCGTGGTGATATTTTCAGGATTAGGTGCGTCGGTAGGACCAGTGGCTTCCGCTGTTTCATTTGCAGGCGCAGCCGCCTTGGCCTTTTCTGCTTCTTCAATGGCCTCCTTTTGTTTTCGCTCTAGCGCAATGAGTGGACTAGTGACAATGTTAAGTAAGAGTGAAAGCTGTTCCATGATAGTTGCGCTCTCCATGATGAGGTCGCGATCTAGAAGACTGAGCAAAGAGTTGAGTGCATATCTTGGTGCTTTACTGTCCTTTCCTTTTCCTTTGCGACTGAGACTACGCTTAAGTCCGCCAGATGGCTCATGCTCGGTTAGGAAGAAAGATGCAACATGCAAATTAGTCTGAGCAAGATAGACCAAGGCTGTCAAACATTGTTGGACTACCATGAGTGGCGATGCTTCGGAATTTGTCTGCGTAAGAGAGCCGAGACCAGTGAGTGTTCTTCGAAGAGTTTGTGTTGGTGTCTTTGGATCCTTTTCTTTCGGTTGCTTAGCTCTGACTGACAAATAAGAGAAGCTTCGCTCAATTGCGGTCATGTCGGCACTGCCATCCTGAAGAATATGGAGAAGGGTGCTGATAAGCTCGGCGCGGTTGTGCTTGTTCAATGCAACATTCTGCAAGACTGAGTTGAGTGTACTTCGGAAACTGCTGTGTTGGAAAATGAACATCAAACGCAGGAGCGTTGCTACACCTTGTTTGTCAAGCATCTGAACAATTGCCCTACGGGCTCTTGGCTGCTGAGGAGCACCTCGAATTTCCTCACCAGGAGCCGGGCGGCGAATAACACCCACAGGTGCTCTTCCAGCATGACCAGGATGATCCGGCTGACCTCTGCGTAGTTGACGTGCTTGAGCAGCGAGATCTGGAGGTAAGGATGCCATAAAATCTTCGTCACCATCCATCAAAACTTCCTGCCTGAGAGCTGGTGAAAAGGTGGCAAGAATACTTGGAAGGTCCATATCCCCATTTGGTGGACCGCCACCTGCAGCAGCTGCTGCTTCTCGTCGTTCGTTACGTTCACGACGACGGCGTTCTTGTGCCTCTTGTTGCATGATTTCCTCTCGGATATCATCTGGAAGAGCATCAAGGAATTCCTGGTCAATGTCGGTTGGTTGTGAGCCGGTGGCAGTAGCTTGTTGACGACGTTCGGCAACGGCAGCCATGATGACCTCCTCACGGATTTCATCTGGAAGTTCCGCAAGAAACTCTGCATCAATACCCAAATCTGTAATGTCAAATGGATTGCCACGGATCACAGTCATGACTCTGGGGCGATCGGCGGCTGGGGCTTCCGCTTCCTGTGTTTCCGCGTTCGTGGCCGTTTCCGGTGCTTCGCTCTGAACACCCTCCATGGCATCAGTTGCGTTGGCATTATTAGCCTCGATAGACTCCTCGGTTTGTTCGTCAACCTCGGCACTTTGAGTAGCCGCAAGCTCAGCTGCAGCTCTTTCGGCAGCTTCTTTCTCTTCAGCCTCTTTCTTCTCTCTGGCTGCCTTCTCCTCTGCCTCCTTGGCTTCCCTAGCCAATTTTTCTGCTTCGAGTCGCTTTTTCTTTTCTTCTTCCAGCGCGCGAATTCGCTCCATTTCAGCTGCTTTGATAACTTTGTCGGCTTCGATAGCAGGAGGTACAAGTCCTGCCATAATTTCGTTTTTGAGCTCTTGGGCGACCTCGACATTACTCGGTCCAAAGAGTAACTTGGACTCCTCTGACCATCGTGCAGCTGTACACTGAGTGGAGAAAGATGTAGCGCTTCCAGGCTCGCTTGTATCGCGATGATTGTCAGCACGAGGACGACGCGTGCCAAACATTGCTTCAAGTTCCCTAGGCAACTGACCAGGACCAGCGGTAATGTGAAACTGTAAAGCTTGTCCATTACGAGCGATTGATCCTGGGATACGTAAGGATCTGATCATATCAAGGATTTGTTCAGGGCTATCACCAAAGGCACGTCCGCCAAGAACACTACTCATGTCTATCAAGCTTCCGCCTGGTCCCGGTGCTTGGATCCAGCTGCCTATTTGAGGTCCTCGATAGCCAGGTCGGTTTGAACCACTTGGGCCATTGCGTTGAAGTAAAGGATTCGTGCCGTCGTCCGTGGAATATGGGGGTGGAGCGCCGGATCTGTGTGCTCTATAGCGAAAATCTGGAACTACAACTCTATCAGTTCTATTCTGTCTGGGTTGATCATTCATAATTCCCGCCAGAATCGCAGATTCAGCCGCCTGGACGCGTCTTTCTGCAAATCTGCCCATAGCTTCTAATTCTGAGAGTTGAGACAACCTACCACCAAGTGGATCGCGCGAACCTCCGGGAAGGAATGGAAAGGGACTGGGGAATGCATGACGATGTCGGCCTTGATGTCCACGGTGGCTGATGACCATTGGAGGCTCAACATCTCCCTCCCAACCAAAGATAGGACCGGGGCCGTCCGCTTGATCTATTAGTCGGACCGTAGAGCTTGGTCTGATATTAGACTGACCTGGATATGCGTGCTCAAAGAGCATTTCTTCGTCAACATCATCCTCATCTTCATCTTCTGCAGTAAAAGTTAGCAAATGCTTACAGAAAGCCCATTCAAAATAAAAGAGAAATATAGTCCATACCTTCCTCCTCAATTTCTTCCATGTATTCACCCAAAGGTTCCTCTTCATCATCTTCAGGGTCACCAACACCTTCTTCTTCCAGACGTTGAAGCATTTCAACGGCATCTTCCTCATCACCAGCACCGGCAAGAACGCGAACAAGATTGCCAATAGGACCCATATCACCCATAGAATGAGCATGAACATGTGCCTGTTCGTTACCCTCTCCTGGCCCCTCATAACCTTCCTCATAATCTTCTTCATCATCTTCCTCCATTTCTTCGTCATTCTCGCTTTCCCATTCATCAAGATCTTCGTCTTCGGCAAGCTCTTGGACATTTCCGGCCTCGTCAAGAATTTCGATACGAGCATCATCATCCTCCATTTCCTCGGAACCGTGCTCGTCATCATCATCTTCATCTTCGCTATCATCTTCGTCTTCGTCATCATCCTCTTCATCCTCCATGATGACTTCGACATCAACACCATGATCGCCAGAAAGACCTTCGATGGGACCCATGCCATCATCATCTTCATCACTAACATTCTCTTCATCATCTTGTTCCATTTCTTCCTCATACTCCCTACCGTCGTCGTATTCGCCTTCGTACATATCTTCATCATCTATAAAAGTTAGCTGCTAAATAATAAGTATGACACTGGGTACAACTTACCATCTTCGGAATCGGATGATGTATCATTCTCATCCCCTTGCTCGAACATGCCTAAAGTCGAGTTTCGGAATAGATCAGGAGTCTCTTCTCGATCATCTTCTAGATCTGACACTGAAGTAGCAGACTCAATATCGTCCTCGTCAGCTTGTCCTGGAAGAGAGGATATAAGTGAGTTTTCGCTAAGATAGATGGCATGATGAGTAAGCTGCTTGAGAGGTCGCAAAATATATTTGACAGCTCGCTTTGCACCGGGAAAGTTGAGATCTATGTCTGCGACCGAAGCAGTCAAGGCTGCAATGTATCCCTTTTCGAACATAATGCGCTTGAGCTGCATCTGCGATCTCTTACTAACAGAGGTATCCGTAGTTCCTAGATTATCCTTTCCAGTCATGATATGCATCATGAGATCAGCAAGTGAAAGCATCCTGGCATATTTAACCTCGAGGGGTTCAGTAGAAGCGCTTGCGTCTTTGTAGGCTTTGAGAATATTTTCTAGGACAAAACGTCGAACGAACAGGAGGTCGGGTTCGTCTTCTCCATCGCTTTGCTCTCGGGACTTGTCAAGAATCTGTTCTCCAGTCTTGTTCAACAGAGCAGTGATAACAGAGTCGGCCCAATGCGAAGTGGTGAGCTTCTTGCGAATGGCCGTGTTTTCTGCATAATCCAATGTTCCAATGGGCAACAGATCGGCGAGGAGATAATGAAGCACACTAGATCGGGGTTTAGACGGAGTCATGGCTTGAGGAGGAGCACTACGCTTGAAATTGATGAACTCGATCTTGGTTCTATTGTAAGAGGACAACAATTCTGTGAGACATTGCAGCAGGAAACATCGATAGATATATATAGGATGTTCGTCGGCCTTGAATTCCTGTTTCGTGGGTTCCTGGATAGATTGGCCATCTTTGGGTGCAGGTGAATCAGGCACGGACGGTGCACCAACCATTGACACATCCCCGTTGGATGAGGTAGCCTTCTCGGCATGGCTAGTGGTTGGACGATCCTTATCTTCCACATCTTTGTAATTCAAGAGCTCACAAAGTAGGAAGTGAATAACACCATCCGGATTCTCGACTACGGGTGTTTTGTGCTCTGAGGAAGCTGCCTTTCCAACATCCGGCATATCGGTATCAATAACCTCAGTAGATGGTTTGAGATCTTGAAGACTTAGATCCTCCGTGGCTTGTACGGTCGGCTGAACAGTATCTTCAGAAATCTTGACAGACGAAGTGTTTTCACTTAGAGCGTCACCCTTGAGGACTAAGGAGGGTGCACGACTTGTGGGGTCAGACGATAATGGCCATCCTGTAAACTTGACCATTTCGTTGGTTACTTGAACAAATAGTGCCGGGGCACGATTGGCGATGTGATGTAACCCTCTCAAATACAGCTGAAGATCAATAGGGGATCGCTGCGGTCGAACATTGTGATCAAAGAAGGCTTTAATATCTGATCGCATAATTTGTTTGATGGTTTCGTCATCCTCAACAATATGTCTGAGAATTAGCAAAAGAGGGCTGTGAATGCGAGTCGAGCTGGCTCCCGCAAGCTGCTTCGCCATGACAAACAATCGCTGTATGTTCTTCTTCTCGCCCATGGCTTGCGCAATTGAGCGAGTACGTGTTAATATGACAAGGATTCGGAGTACAGCAAGTGCGAGCGATTCTTCTTTTCCAATTCGTGGAAGGATATCCAGAATTGACTCTAAGAGTTGAGATCTTTCTTCTTCAGATACGGCAAGCTCTACATGCTCAATGACAGGTGCCTCAATCTCTTCAATTTCATCTTTTGGTGGTGTCCACTTAGCCTTTCTTGGTTTAGCATCTTCGCTCAAAAGCATCTCAACAATCAGAAGAATCTGTGCAATCCATGGCGATGGTTCCTCGGCGGAATGCGAAGGAGATAGCTTGACAAAGGTGAGCAATGTGGAGAGATTTTCCTTGAGCTCTCCCACCGCAGCGGCGTAGAACTGCTTTTCACGTAACATTAACGCCAATAAATGAGCATAGGCGGCGATCTTATTTCCATCAGTGCGAACATCTTCTGCACCTGCGAAAGACATCAAGGCGACAACAAGTGTTTCAGCGACAACCTTTCTCAGTCCAGAATGATCAGGAGATTTATTGACCACGGTGGTAATCAAATCGGATATCTCAAACGTGACATCGCCATGAGCATTGATGACGTCCAAGCACTTATCAATCAAGTTTTCTCGAATGAGCTTACGCTCATCATTCAAGTCGTCAACGGTGACTTGCTTGACAGGAGGCTCCTCGGCCTTGACGGATTGCGTAGGCTTCAGTGAAGGACTTTCACGAGCGGCGCTAGGTCCGGCGCCATTCGATGCATCTTGGTTTCTATTATCATAACCAGGGACGATTTGGTTCATCATGCGATTAAACCCCTGGGGCGTAAAAGGATCATCGGCTGATCCAGGTGTACCTACTTGGCCTGATGCCGGAACTGCGGCTACTGTTTGAAGGGAGTTAATGATCGCTGTTACATCTGGGTGTGCAGAATTGATAGCCGCGGGTTGCTCATTTGGGCTTGCTGATCCAGTAGATCCACTTGAAGGTCTAGAATTACCACTAGGCTCGGGAGCAACCTCAATATCATCGTCAGGAATTGGGCAGCGCCCACGACTTCTTTCTCTCTTCTGTTCCTTGCAATAGTCAGTTGAAGTAGCAAGATTATTGTTGCAACGATACAAGGCCTCCTTCGCTAAATCCTCATCGTAACCTTGGTCTTTGAGCGCATTAACATTATCAGAATTAATCTTGAAAGCCTTTCGGGAAGGTTTTGTTTGTCTGGTAGGTTGGTTTTCAGTTCTCCTAATAGCTCCACCTTCACCTTCTGTGGAGGCTATAGTACGAATTACTTCAATGAGAACCTCTGATATTTGGCTCGGAGCCTTTTCAATCAAATCAGATTCCCACAAACTTCGGACAGTAGGTAAGATCGCCATGCGAAGCTCCACCATGAACTGACCAGGGGTAAAAGAGTCAACCCGGGCACGATCTCGATCTCGATCTCGTTCATTGCGAGGTATCATAGCTAGGGTCTGTGGAACTTCGATTACATGCTTGGAGTTGGCGAGGATTGAATACATAGAGATGACCTGTTTGGCGCCGATGGCCGCTAATCCATGCTTCACGGGCTTTTTGGGTGTCTTCTCCTCCTCCTGCTGTTCGCGTGACAGGACACTTGGCGCACGGATTTCCGAGGTAAAAGCTTCTAGGATTCGATTCAGTGTGGTGAAGCCGGAACGCTCCTTGAAAGCTTGTAAAACGATACTGATGGTTTGGATTTGGCGATCTGTATGACGAGAAGCTAGAAAACATCAGTTTCAATCTTGTCAAATTAATCAAAGGGATGATTCTTACAATCAATTAACATATCCTTGAGAACATGTAACAATTCGATCCAATATGAGTAAGTTTCCGTGCTGTTGTCATCGCCGGGGCGGGCCAATTGGTTGAGAATAGATTCAGACAAAGCTTCGGCGATAGTGATATGGTTTTGTCTGTAGTATGGATCAGGATTGCGCTTGCTGAGTAGAACCTTACCAACATTCTGGAAGAAGGGACTAATAACCCGAGCCGTCTTGCCAAGGAGGTAACGGAACGTTTGATAGTTTCGATATTGAGCAGAATTCCTCAAAGCTCCAGGGGTCTGAAGTTCCGTAGAATTCTGAGTCGACTGACTTGATGGCTTGGCGGATGTATCCGGAACCGTATTGGCTTCCACAACGTCTGTTTGCAATGTAACAGGGCCTGTTACACCAGCGGATGGAGATGGAGACTCGGTTTCGACACCTGGTGCTAGCACATTTACAGCAGTATGAGATGGCTCGGCGATGACAGCTCCTGGGAACACATCCTTCATTACGCTGTCCTTAATTCGTGCTGGTGATATTTGTTGCCAGCTCTTGGGAACAAACGTTTGCAACAGAATTTCCTCTTTGATAGATGCACCTAAGAGGGGACCTAGGGTTTGGATTAAGCGGTTGTAGTGATCAGCGAAATTCATAGAATTGAAGCCAGACGGAGTGTTTCTGTGGCTGTATGGAGACCCTTGTATAGAAGCTGTCAAATTAGATACCAAGGATTGAATATTGACAAAAGCTTTCGCAAAAGCAGTGCCTTGTGCCAATATCGCCTTGTCGGCTTGATCATGACTTTGATTGTCTACAAACGGAGCAAAGAAAGATGTGCTGAAGTTGTGTGTGGCGAACGGTTGGAGAACATCTGCGGCAGCCTGAGCTCGCTTCAAAAGTGATGGAATCACGAGATATGGTTTTTGCTCAGCGAGAAGAGCGATAACATTTTGCAGATTTCGTCCGGATATGCCGTCTCCGAAGTTGGCTGGCAGGCTTTGAGACTCGGCGAGATCAAGCACATACTCAATGCCACCTCTGGCACAGAACTCGGTACGGACGGAAGAGTTGTTCAATACAGTCGCAAGAAAAGAAGCGACCGAGGTGATGTATGCCGTCATGGAAGTGTCGGAGTCTTTGGGTGTTACTGGAGCGGGTACTGCTTCATCGGCATCGCGCATTTCAACATCACTACCATTATCGTTTGCCTTGCCTTTTCCCTTTACATCCGAAGGGCTGCTTGAGGAGGCACCCAAAGGAACGACATTGCCAGTGGAATCATGTTCCCACAACTTAACACCTGCTCTATCATTCTCAGCCTTGATTTTGCATAGATAACCGACTCGGACGACCATATCAAGGATAGCGTTGATAATTGCGCCCTTAAGAGGCGGGTGATGTCGTGCCAATTCATCGAAAGTACCGCCTAAACTAGATGGCAATTCACCACTTGACTCCATACATTTGACATGCTCGGGACTCTCGAATATCTCAAAGAACGATTCCAGAGCACGGGAGGCACGGAACATCCTCATACCAGCACTGTTCAAGCAAAGTGCACTAAATGCTTGCGGTACAATATTAATGGTTTCTTGAGTTGGTAAGATGCCACGAGCAAGTGGCCCATCGCGGGGAGCTTGAAGCATCGCCAAAGTTGGTGGGTGCGGGGTCGTATCTACCTCAAAAAAAGGTTCATCATCAGATTCTTCGTCAGAAGATGCTGTTGAGATATCGCCGTCAGGACCTTCAATAGCTAGGTGTGCGGAACCACGCCTCTTTTTTGCCCCGGAAGGTGGTAGCATCTGAATTGGTCTCCCAGTGACAGCTTCGAGAAATCCTTTGCTCAAGCCAGCTTCTGCAATGATTGCAAAACTCGTGGGCTCGTTATTGATGAAACCGTTCAATATACCAACGGCGTTGGTCCAGACAATGGAGCCAAAACAGCGAGCGTTCCCAATGATTTGACGTAAACTACCAAGGAGTTGTGAAGAATCAATGAGATTTCGCAAAATGCGGTCAAAGTTGCCTCCGTAACTATTTGCTGATGACATCATATGGTGAATAAATTTGAACAACCATTTCAAGACTTGTTGTTGATAGAAAGGAATCTCATAGTCAGTGGATGGTGAACGATGTTCGATTGGCATTCCATTACCAGATTCTGCCATGGCGGAAGCAGCTGTCGTCTCGTGAACAATCAAATCTGAGACACGATCTAGACCATTTGCATTGACCAGTATCTGAAAGGCTTCACGAGCACTGTATACTACATTGTCCAAAAACGACAAAGTTTTCGGTTGATAGCGCTGGGCGACAGTAGTGCGCAATCCGAGAATTTCAATCATGATAGGTATCAAACCAGCTGTGACAAGGCCCTCTGCAGTACGGGGATATTGACAGAGACTAGTCATAAGTGAGAATAAAGCGTTTCGCCACTGATCCTTGTCTGACAACTTATCACCAAGGTCCTCTACAGCCATCTCTGCCACAGCTTTACGGATAACGTACAACATGACTCCATGGTTTATGGTAGTATTCAAAGCCTTGCAGACATCTTGAAATTTTGTTGAAATACCAGCGATGGCCTCGAGGGTTGAGAATGCCAGCGTCTGCATGTATGTAGAGACAGCGATATCACCTTCTGCGGGCGGGTGCACCAAATCAGCAACTTGGTAGATGAATTGTAAACGCTTTGGATCGTCACCATCTTGTTTCATGATGTTTTCAAGGAATAAGGGTTCAGCATAGACATTAGCCATGTTCGCGACAGCAAGCATTCTAATCGCCAGAGCCTGTTGTCGAGTCTCTAATGAAGATATGAGAGCTTTCGCAATTCGAATCTTTGTAAACAGCTCGTACTGTAGATCCTGGGGAAGATCCAAACCATACTCTTGCATCAAAGAATAGATATCTGTGGATCGGAGCTTTGTCGAGGATATTTCTATGGTTTTGGCATTCTGTCGTTGCGCATCATCCGCAGGCATTGTTGGGGTACGTGCCAAAGTTGGAGATGTCTCTTCTGTCGTAGAAGAACGATTCGGACGGTGGGCGTTCGGGCCGAGATTGGATGATCTGCGAACCGGTGTTGGAGTAACCGGTGGGACAGGAGTAGTGATGATATCGACTGGTTTCGATGCATTGTTGGCTGGCTCGGATTCTGTTTTGGTTTTCGGATAATAAGTCATCCTGACGTCTCCCCATTCATCCCAACTCGTCTGCGATACAGGCGATGCAGTATTATCAGAACCTCTTCGAGGGCTTTTGGTATTTGTGCTAACCCCTGATCCACCTTTGTATATTGAAACGAGATCATTTGCATAAACAATGGTGGTTGAACTCTTGTGGCTTACCGGAAGGTTGAAATAAGCCTTGTCCTTCTCCTTGCCTTTAGCCCCGGGAGTTGTGGGATTAGGTGTCGTAGTGGGGTGTGCCGAGTCTGGCGGCGTGGTGATGGTCTTGCTGAAAGGCAGTGCTAACTGAAGAACTCTATTGAGATCAATATTGTAATGCTCTGCCAAAAGATGCTTGCTACTTCTAGCAGATCCAACACGCTTCATAGCAGAGTTATATCTCTGAGCCAATTGAGATGTGACAAGAAGAGTGTTCTCAAGTAATGACAAAGACGTCGTATTGAGTAAACTCCCTAGATGCGGACTGCTGGAGTAAATACTGCGATTGCCACAATTTTCCAAAAGCATCTTTGAGAATTTTAAGATCGCTTCAATCAATTGTCTATCCCCATCTTCTCCGTAGCCCAACTCCGACAGATCATGAGTCTTCACATCGTCCGTTGCTGCTCCTACATTCGACTCCAGCATTTCACGACCGAAGTCTACCTTTTGAGGGCCATCTGATAGCTTGTATGTTGTGCAAAATCTTTCAAGTATCACATCAAAGCGATTCAAGAGAGAGATCCAATGATAAAGGTCGCCACGGGGGAAAGGCCATCTTGTAGGAAATTGTGAGAGATGTTGCGGAAGGAGGGGCAGAGATATGGAGCATGCGGTTTTCACGAATTCGTTGATGAAGGGAGACTAAATGTATGATGTCAGCTTGACCATATATGCTAATCAACAGATAAAAGACACTTACCAAGGTTTCCAGGTGCTTGGGTTGTATCGTCTTGGTTATTCTGACCATGATGACGGCGGGCGCGGCACAACCGCAGAAAAAAAGATTTCGACCCCCTCCACTACCTCTGTAGCAATCCTATTTTCTAGACAACTCAACAAAGAAGAAGTGTCTCAAGATACGACAGCTCCAGCTGTAGGTAGGTGGCGTTTGGTGCGTTTGCGCCGTGAGAGTAAGTTGACTTTTGAGGGTACTATGTACGTCGCGCTGAATCTGCGAAACCAGTAACTTAAACGGCGTTGAGTTAGCTGCTCACAGATAAACTTTTCGTAATAGAGCAAATAAAAAGAATGTCGTCAGCGTACAAGGTCGCGTTATTTCGAGGTATGTGAGAAAGCAGACGGAGAAATTCGTGATATCGAAATGAGTGATATTGAAAGGTACGGTGCAGGCGCCTTTCAATACTTTGTCGTATCGATAAATGGAAATTTCCTCGATCTGATGACGCTGGGAGGGGAAGACCAGCGAGTTACTGAAAGATGAATTAAGTAGTATTAAAGTAACTATTCGTGTTTGTTGAGGACTTAAAGGAACGAAAGTTTGGGATTTGGGATTTGGGATTTTGGTTATTAAGTGGTGGGGTTTATGTTTGTGTTATGTATGGGTTGGTGGTGGTAGGGTGGTAGGGTGGTGGAAGGAAAGTTGGAGATTTTGAATGAAGCTCTCTGTTGAAGCTACTACCTTAGGTTAATACAGTAATCGCTTAAAACAAAACTACGTCAGTAATTAAAAAGGATTGATTTTCTACTTATTCATTGATTGAATTCCTTTTTCTCAATGAAACCATTTTGAAGAAATTAAGTTAGAGTAAGGTAGGGAGGTACAGCTATAGAAACAGGTACAGTAAAAAAATGAATCGATGAATTTTTTCATTAATTTGATATGATAATTCAAGTGTTGATTGATCTGATCTTGAATATTTGAGACTAAATTTTAAGTATTCCTCACTTTTTCTGCCACTTTTTCTGCCACTTATCGAAAAGTTTAATAGGTAGCCTTGTCAAAGCCTTGTCAAAGCCTTATCAAAGCCTTGTCAAAGCCTTGTCAAAGTCTTGTCTCAAATATCAGTCAGCCTTGTGAACTTTTGAACGAGCTTGGAACTTCTTATCTACTTGGTAAGACTCCTCGTTCCCAGCTGTTAAAATCCAAGAATGGCACTTTTAGACCTACAACGAGAATCATTTCTGGTTCAGAGTCTGAGTTTAGTTGATTAATACCAGGTAGAAAGATGCATTTGAAATACTTGAAATACTTGTCAACCTGTATCAATATATTCACAACATTTTGTTCGTTTCTCCCGTCGACCAATTCTCACTCAGATGGCTAGGCAGTTGATTGATCAATGGAAGTTATCAATCTAGTCGTTACTTACAGTATATACACCATAGAAAACATTCATGATATAATTGCAATACCACGACTTCAACCAAACCACAATATATCAGATAAAAAGCCGTTACGGATCATGGATTATGGTTCGAGGATAACCTTCTTGATCATCAATGATCCTCATCCCAATACTATCATGTGTATAACATGCATCTGTTTCGGCGATTGAAACTGTAGCTAGCAATGACGCTCCGCTGGCCCTCTGGGAGCCACTACCGTGGAGGCTTTTACTCGTTGTGCTCGATCGATTGCGTAAGAAATAGCTGTATTATGAACTAAGCAATCAAATATCAAACATCACTTATACTCCGTTTTCCCTCGGATGAGTCGAGATACCTACACTCCACTTCAGGTTACGCATGTTCCCGCTCCACCCAACGAATCGGAACAGTACAACAATTAAGTAGAGAGGCTGGGCAAGGGATACTCATGCCAGAATGAAGCCTCCTACCATTTTAAATGGGCACTACATACCGGTATACCAAAATGTCATGTTTGGCCGCCTGCGAGGTCCTTGGATAAGATATCATGAAACACATAAGAAATTATAGAGAAAGAAAAAGCTTAAAGTTTCATAAGGAAGATCTAAAGCTAAACCCCATTTAGAATGAATGGAACCTGTCAAACTGATTCACTAACGTTGATACTAGACACAAAACTGACTAGATTATCCCCTGAAAGATGTCGTTATGTGGCTAAGCAACATGGTTAGATCTTGGGAGAGTGAGTCCATTTTTTAACCCTTGTTTGTTTGCATTGAATGAAAGTTGAATTAATATAATAGATGGTTAAGATCTTAGATTTTTGTATAAAGTTCCCTTTGAGTGCATCGGAAAGAATTATAGAATTATAGAATTATGAGGCTTAAGAAAGATATGTGTCTTTAAATCCTGCCACCTCTTAAATTCATATATATATCTATGACACCAATCTGTGAATTGATGAGTGTACTAGGTATGAATGAAATCCTCAATCTATGAATCACAAAACTTCCATCAATTCTACATTCCTACATCCTTAAAAAATATATATATAAAAAACTACCTTTCCCCTGCCCCGCCCTCTCCCATTTGAATAAGGAGAATAAATCTCCGAAGGCGATCGAATCTTGTTGTCACCACCACCAATTCAGTAACCAACGGAACTCCTTTAACTCTGAAGAAGGAAAATCGTATGAATCAACAAAGATAGACATGACTTATATGATTCAAGTCATAAATTCCCTTTTACATCTTTACATTCTGATTCTGAGTCTTTAAAATTAACACCAAAAGAAACTCCACATTTTACACTCGTACAATCCACCGGTCCCTCTCTTGATATTGTACACGAACCTCTTCCTACGCATTGCTCTTACACATCGAGTTCACTTCCCTAAACAGAATACAAATCGACCGCATTTGGATTTAGATCTCACCTTCACTCTACCTACCACCAACTTAATCCTTTCTTTACATCTTTTGATGGCCTCGAATACCAATACCGTACCTTCCCATTAAACTACTTCAATCAGACCACTCACTCATTACATACCTACCACTCACTACATACCTACCTCAAAACTACGAGAATCTCCTTCCTCGACATATATTCTTCTCTTAATTTTAATGAAAAGATGTCTGATCACGAGCATCAACAACATCATTCCGGTGCAGAAAAAGATTCAATAATGGAAGAAACAGAAAAGAGGGTTGAGCAGAGTTCGGATCATGAGAGTGTTCGTTTATATTCTTCATTTACTTTCATTCCCCTATGTGTCCTGTCCTCCGTCAAAGTAGCACAACAGCTACCTACCTGCATTGAACTGCAACCAACCATTTACTAACTTTCACCCTTATATGTAGGACATGTTCGAAGATGCCAATGATGTTGAAGACCTCACAGATACTCCTACCTCCCCAATTGAGAGAACCAGGTCTTTGACGAAACGAAGATCATCATCTCTTAAGAGCAATACACAAGATACCAGTAGCGATATTCCATCGGTCCCAACAGTACCACTTCCAGAATCAAATGGCGAAACGAATCACGAACAAATAGAATCCGATAATCAACCACCTAAATCCCCCCTTTTAACATCTCATCGCATGTCCGCTTCTTCCCTCCATAATGTGAATCTCGAAGACGGTGATGATTTCGGACCACCTCCACCACCTCCTCCCCTTTCGAAAGGTAGCTAGGCCCGTCTCTATTATTTGAGTAGTTTGGAAACTCAGTACTGATACACAAGTTTGTAGTAGCACCAGAGGAAATGAGACCTGATCAACCACCCGAATTACCACCAAAACCCAGCATAATAACTCCAATGCAAGGTCTTTCTGGAATCCTTCCAGATGTGCCATTCTCACCGCCACCACCCCCTCCTCCTGCTCCCGCCCCTGCCAATCTTCCTGCCCCCGCACCCGTTACAAGAAAATTGACTAGTCCATTTTCATGGCTTTCAAGAAATACCTCGGCTCCAAAAGAGAACGTAAAATCGTCACCATTGCCCTCACCTCACACGAATGAGCGAAGACATACCGCTTCCTCGATAGCAACCGTCAGCAGTAATACCGAAATGATGCTAAATAAATTGGAGGAGGGCAATGAAACAGATACCACGAATGGGATCAGACGCCCTGGGAGGAATAGTCTGCGGGACAGATTTAAGCTTGTGAGAATGCGAGAAGAGGCCGGTATAACAGAGTTGCCTGAAGAAAAGGACGAGGCAGGCAATACAGCATTTGGGGGACTTGTTAGACAGAGTACAACTCTTGGTATGGGATTTACAGGCTCTCATGACGACAAAGACCATTCGCCCAGCTCTGCTGTCCCACCTACGAGTCATAATCCTGTCAGTGTCAACCCAGCATTGGCCCCCGGTACGGCATCTGGAGTTTCTGCGGGCCCTTCTGCAATGGGTGATCCAGAAGCACCGGTTGATTGGGATTTGTGGCAGAATGTCGTGTACGAAGGACCAGCCGCGGTAGCAAGGACAAGTGCAGAAGAACTCAATCAAGCTATCGCAACTGGTATACCGCATGCTATCAGAGGTGTGGTATGGCAAGTCTTGGCAGAAAGTAAGAACGAAGAGCTTGAGGTTGTTTACAGAAGCTTGGTAAATCGAGGTACAGACAAGGACAAGGACAGGATGAGTACATCCAGCGGAGTACAAAGCAATGGATCAATAAAGGAGACTGTGGTTTCATCAGCATCATCAATACATTCTGAGAAATCTACTCCTGCAACTACTCTCACCAATGGGATGAGATCTCCCTCTCCGCCGAGCGAGAAAGATGTAGCCTTGTCTCTAGCTGAAAAGAAAAAGAAAGCCAAGGAAGATGCGGCGGCTTTGACAAAACTTGAGAGAGCCATCAAGCGAGACTTGGGTGCTCGAACAAGTTATTCAAAATTTGCTGCAAGTGCTGGACTACAAGATGGATTATTCGGTTTATGCAAGGCATATGCTCTTTATGATGAAGGTGTTGGCTACGCACAAGGCATGAACTTTTTAGTTATGCCTCTGCTGTTTAACGTAAGCTACCAAAGCCCCATTTCCAAATGATTTCTAACGTTCAATAGATGCCTGAAGAAGAAGCATTCTGTCTATTAGTACGACTTATGAATCAGTATCACCTTAGAGATCTTTTTATTCAGGATATGCCAGGTCTACATAAGCATCTTTATCAATTTGAGAGATTATTGGAGGATTTCGAACCCGCATTGTATTGCCATCTTCATCGACGTCAAGTTACACCTCATTTATACGCAACACAATGGTTCCTTACTCTTTTCGCCTATCGTTTCCCATTACAACTTGTGCTTCGGATTTATGATCTCATTCTTAGCGAAGGTCTTGAGGCTATTCTCAAATTTGGCATTGTACTCATGCAAAAGAATGCGGCCCACCTTCTTACACTCACTGATATGGCTGCATTAACCACATTCCTTAAAGATCGACTTTTCGATGTTTATATTGATGCTTCTCCTTCAGCAGGATCAATACTGGAAAATGGTTTCTTCGGAAATTCTGGCGCGAGTATCGATAAAGAAGTTTATCGGGCGGATCATATGATTCAAGATGCTTGTGCTGTCAAGATAACTCCAAAAATGTTGGAAACATACGCATTAGAATGGGAAGAAAAAACCAAGTTGGAGAAAGATCGAGAAGCAGAGCTAGAAAATCTTAAATTGACGAATATCTCTCTTACACACAAAGTTCGACGTCTAGAGGAAAGAGTTGAATCTCATGATACCGAGCACGCGGCCTTGGCTACCGAGCTTGTTCGTACTAAAGTCGAAAATCAGGAAATACATGAAGAGAACGAGACTCTGATAGAACAAGTTAAGGAGTTAAAAAATGTGATTGAAAAGCAACCTGAAGAAATCGAAGCAAAATTACAGAGTGAGATGGATCGATTAATGAAGAGAAATCAAGAAGTACATGAAGAAAATCAAAAACTCGAGGATGAAATGAATGAAATGGAGCAAAATCTGGTGGAAACAAAGATGAAATACGCCGAGGTATATTGTCATTTCCCATTTTATACGAATGAATGAAAGTACTAATCAATCTTATATAGATCAATGCTGCTCATGAAGCTTTAACTCGAAAATGGACGGATTTGAGGAAAGCTCTGGGCGATTAATATCGCTGTAAAATATCAAATATCAAATATCAAATATCAAAATTACTAAATACTACTTGTACAGTTCTCCTTCAAATGATGCCGATACTTTGAACCTCTCTTTTTTGGGGCGTGTTGAACGCGTGCATGCATGCATGGATTGATGGAAAGACGTTTATTAGAAAATTCTTTCTTATCTTATAGAAGCTTGTTTTGTTTGCTAGCTGGATGGATGGAGTAGAATGGTATGAATGGAAGGAAGGAATAAGAATGCTTTAGGTACTTATTATACGTTAGGTACAGCATGGGTATTTGCATTGGTATTTGCATTGGTATTTGCATTGGTATTTGCATTGGTATTTGCATTGGGAGGGAATGGTGTTGTTTTGTTGTGTGGTATGTGGTATAGTGGATTGGTGGAAAACTTGAGGTCTTAGGTGCGTGCTAGATTTTGTTTTAGCGAGGGGGTAGGAGAGGGAGTGAGAGAGTTTAGGAGGAAGAGAGACAGATGGAGAGAGAGAGAGAGAGAGATAAAAGGAGCAAAGAGAGAAGAGAGAAACAAAGAGAGAATGAAGAATAAAGAATAAAGAATAAATGATATCCCTCTTTTGACTTTTTTGGATTTTGCCTTTGTCTTTTGATTTATGCTTTTTAAATTGTATCTTAAATTATATCTTGATTGCCTTATCATACTTTTAAAGTAAGCTTTGAATATCTTGCGTTGAAGCTACGCAGGCTGTGAATATCTTGAACTCTTGAACTCTTGAACTCTTATTTGATTTACTTGGCTTACCTGTTTGTCTCTAATGATCAACTATCTGCACTATATTACACTACATCACACTACGCTATTAGCTATTATAATATTGTTTGATTGTTTCTTGTATATATGTATATGTTTGGTATTGTAATAAAATAGGATGGGATGGGAATGAAAGAGGATGGGATGGGATGGGATAGGATTGATATACTTTTTAGGAGGTTTTAAGTGGATTTTGAATGGTTTTCTAATGATTGGGGTGTGAGAATAGGATGGGGATGAATGGGGGGGGAGAGGAGGGATGGAGATGAGGATGGGGATGGAGATGAATGGGAATGAAAAGAGATGAATAGGGATGGTATGGAATGGAATTGATATATCTATTTAGGTTCGATTCCTAACGCCAGCTTCTTCATGGTAGAGTGGTTTCTGGGAGAGGGGAGAGGGATTTGTAGGGATGTTTGTTGTATTGTTTATAAAGTTGAAGGAAGGGTTGTAGAGATACAAGAGCAGGGAGGGAGAAGGAGAGATAGATATTATAATATTCTTGGAACAATATATTTATTTGATAAGCTCACTGACTGACTGACTGACTGATTGATTGATTATTGAATGATTTGATTTGATGTCATTATAAAGAAATTTATGATTAGATATTATATTATCCTCATTAGATATTGTGATGAGAATTGGAAGTTGTGAATTATAAGTTCATTAGGGGGTGATAAGATGTGATGATATGATATCATCTGAGAGGTTTGCTGGATGTGAAGTTTGCAATTTGAAATTTGAAATAGGGTTGGGGTTGATGAATGTGAGGATTGAAGATGAATTATATAGTATACTGAATACTGAATACTGAATGTTGAGTATAGTTTTGTATTGGTAATAAGAGAAAGGGTTATATCTGTATTAGTTTATTTGGAGGTCTACTGGTTATTGTTTATTGGTTCGTTGTATTACATACCGGCTGGTGTTATACATATAATATAATATTTTGGGATGGAAATCAAACAGATAGATGATGATGAAAGACAGAGATAAAAGGGAACTAGAAAGAGAAAAGGAAAGAAAGGGGGGAGTTTATACTCTACTTAGCAGGATCCTATTTCATCATGTTCAAAGGGATTTGAGTTTGAGATGGAGGATTATAAATACATACTATACTACAGGAGAAATTTCACTTGAGAAATTTCACTTGGGTGATAGATCCAGATTGGATGGTTGAATCTTCTAATCACCTCGAACTTCATGATTTTGGGATATCTAGACTTGAGGTTTGGGATTTAGCTTTGGATTTGAGCCTTGGATTTGAGTGTGAGTTCGAGACGGATAAAGAGGCTATTAATGGATAGTAGGTATTAGTTATTATAATACTATAATTTAATAATTCAATAATTGATTGAATGTACCAGCTATCTATTCTATATCAATATAACAATGATAGATAAATAGAAGCACAGGGTATAATCATCATCTTTATCATCCTCTACTTTCTCCTAATCATCTCATCTCATCTCATCCACAAACCCAAACCCTCTCAATCAAACAAATCCCCACTCCCTCCTAACCCCCTCCCACTCCCCCACCTCTACAATCTCAACTTCTCTTCCCTTTCCCGCCCCTTTCCCTTCTAATTCCTTCCACCTCAAATCCACTTTCGCCACTACATCCCTATCCCCATTTCTCTTCAAACCCTTCCTCCCAGTTCCTACTCCCTTACCAGAAGTGCCCTCTCTCTCCCCCAGCACTCTCCCCTTCCTAAGTACCTCCTCCTTCCAAGCCCTCCAATCCTCATATCCTTCTCTCTGCCTCGCAACCCAATAACCCGGTGTACTCTTCGCGGGTCTCCACTTCCCTCTATCCTTCTGCATAGCACTTAGATCATAAATTCTCGAATTTTCTCCCGTGGCCAATGTCAAGAGTTCGCTAAGGACATCTTGACCTTCTGCAATTACTAATGCTTTCCTCTGTTCTTCTATCGATTTAGGTTTAATCAACGGTTCATCCAACCAAGACATATTTTCCCGTTCAGAAAGTTTAACACGACGATTATCTTCGCGAAGGTATCGAACTGCAGTTTGTAGACTAGCGATTTCGGTTTTAAGAGCATCCATTTCTCGGGCAGTAGCAACAGCACGTTCTTGACCTGCTTTAGAACCTGATACAACTTCACCCAATGCCTTACTTTCATCGGCAATTTTCTTCCACTTCTCGCGATCAGCTTCCATGGTTGATAATTCTTTGTTTTGAAGCTCGATTGCTTCTGTGAGTTCTGCTTCGCGATTCTTGGCGATCTCAATTTTGCGCTCGAGTTCATTTATACGTTCATTCTTCTTGGTGGCATCTCTCATGCGACTTTCCAAAAGTTCTATCTTAACGGATGATTCTTCGAGAGTTTGATCACGCAAGGCGATGAGGCGGAGACGTTCGTGGTTATCTTCTTTCAGGCGACGAAGTTCTTCTTGAGTGTCTATAGTGACGGTCTTGGAGGATTTCAGTTCTTGTGATCGGAGGATCCAAGGAGCTGTTGCAAGCTCGAATTCTAGGGTCATGTCGAGATCAGATGTTAAGGTTGAGAGATTGATGAGTTGGCCATTGAGAAGTTTAAGCTTGTTCGCATAGGTAGAGAATAGATCAGATTCATCGGCCGAGAAAGTGTTGGAAGTGGTTTGATAGATAGTATTTTGTACCTCTACATATGTGTAGGGTTCGGCTCTACCTTCTTCGTGTAATAATGTGAATAAATCGTTTCCTACATGACGTGTGTAGTCTGCAAGCTGTTGAATCCCCATTTCGCATTGCTCAAACGACTCAACGGTATCGGGCATTAGTGATAATGATCGAGCTTTCAAGTCTTCAATTTCTCGGACTGCTTTTCCAATAACAACCTTTGCACTACGTGTTTGAGTAATAACTGCTTCAGTCTTTTTGGAGAAATGTTGGAAGAGCTCATCATCTTCCTCTTGACTGGGTATGATAAATTGTACCATTGTTCGGGTAGATGTAATCGCAGCAGCAGCATTTTCGAGCTGGCTCTGCATGACAAGGGTACGCATATGTACCTCATCAGCGTAATTAGCAAGGCCATCTCGGAGATGAACCTCTGCAAGATGAGACATGAGAGCGATAGTACGTTGTAATTCGCTAGCACATTGCTTTTCCTTCAATTCATCTCTTCTCAAACCATCTATCCATCCGTTGAGTGCTCTTTCTACAGGTTCGAGTTCATATAGTGCGCCTTCATATTTACCGAATTCCACTATAGAGCAATGGCTGATGGCATTGACAAAACGGTCACACATAGCACTAACCCATACGAGTTTGTCAAGAACATCACAGCCAGCAAATATGTCATCCTCGTGACCAATAGGTGGCTGTCCGTTCACTCTCTCCTTAACAAATCCATGCAAGAGATTTGCTTTGAAAGCTACACGTCGAAATCTTAGCAATGCCAAGACCGAATCTCTTTCTGCATTGAATTGATCTGGTAAGAATAATTGAACAATCGACAAATGTTCTGATGCCTCTTGAGCGTCCAAGCGACGTAACTCCAGGTCGATTGTCTTGATTTGTGTTTTAGCAGCAGAAACTTGGAGCTTCATATTCAAATCTTGCATTGCACGTGATCGACTGTTCAATTGTTCCGATTCTGTTTCCGTGACGGCGTGTGATGCTCTCATATCTTCCAGATCGCTTTGGAGACTGGTTACTAGCTCACGGAACTTGGACAAAGTATATTCCATATCATCCAAGGTCTCATCTTGCTGCGCAGCTCGTCTTGCTTGCTCATTGATAATGCTTTCCTTGAAGTCAAGTTCTTCCTGCATTTCCTTCTCTGTCTCAACATGATTGATCTCGAGCTCATCATTCAGTTCTTTCAAACTCTCGAGGTCCTCAATTGTGACCTTAAGTTCCTCAATCTGCTCACTCATACTCATGTTTCGATCGGTAAGTTCCTCAATCATGTCTTCGGCGCCTAGAGCATTATCGAGTTGTTGGCGAAGATCTTCAATAACTGCTTCTGATTGAGCAAGCTTTCCCTTAACCACATCATAATGTTCCTTCACACTACCGAGCTCTCGAACATCCTCTTGTAAACTCTTGATTTCGTCTTTCAGCTCGGCCTCAGCTTGTTGTGTCAAATCCCGGAGCCTCAGAAGGGCTTCCGTCAATCTTTCATTCTTTCTCTCCATTTGCAAATAACTTTGGCTAGTCTTTTCTTCTGCACTCATCTCCCCCCCTAATTCCGTGTTCTCTTCTCGCAGTACCTCGACCTCAAGCTCCAACTCTTCAGTCTTTTGTTTTAAGGCATCCAATTCAGTCTTGAGCACTTCGGCTGTCTCTTCTGCCATCTCCCTATCTAAAGTCGCCATTTCAAGTATCGACTCATGTTCAGCTTGAATAGCTTCAGCTTCCTCAAATCGAGCGGCAAATTCTTTCAACTGCTTTCGCAAGTCTGTTATTTCTTGTTGCTGAGGTTGATATTTTGTCTGTAACTTCTGAATAATACCTTCAAACTTCTCCTTTTCTACCTGGACATTTTCCAAAGCTTTTAGCTTCTCCCTATCCTCCATCCGTTTCTTTTCCATTACTCTAAGTTTGGTTTTCAGATCTTCAATCTCTCTGCTAGCTGCCGTGCTCGCTGCACCGCGCGGTGCCGCTGGTGATCCTCCTGGTGAAGCTTCTCGTCCCGTCCTAGATAATACAGGACTTGCAGCTTGTGGAGATAGTTGACCCGTGTCACTCCTCAGTGACGGTGATAGAAGTCTATCTTCATCCACCGTTTCATGAGTTCCGTCACTGAGGTGGCCAGTACTTACTTGACTAGAACCTGATGGCACGCGATCCGCACTAGGTCGAAGAGTGCGTTTTGGAGCCAAAGATGTTGGGCGAGCACCCGTCGTCCTGGTTGCAGGGGCCCCTATTCTATTTCCAACATTACTACCCCCGGCTAATGGTTTCCCTCGTCCTGCAGGTGGAGGTGGTGGTCCCATTGATGTTCGGCTAGTTACAGATGATGGTCGTGGTTTTGAAACGCCGGCAGAAGCTGCCCGAGAATTCGCTGGTGTTCCAGTTCTTGGGGTTGAGGCAACTGAAGTGCCCGTGGAGTATAGTTGTTTTGTAGGAGATTTTGTAGGAGACTAGACATGGCATCAGAATATGTATAAGCTAAAGATGAATATGTACACACCCGTAGGCCAGAAGGACCTGAAGGGTGTCTTGCCATGGGACTTGGACTTGGGGCATTCATGCTTTTCCTCTTAGCCACACCATTATCCGGTACAGAACTTGTTCTTCGTGCTGCCGGGGCAACAACACTGCTTGGACGACCAGGCTTCTTTGCAGGCGCAGGTGCTTTCGGGGGTGCTGCAGGTCGATCAATAATCCTAATATTCGAAGGACGAACGAACATTCCACGACCCAATTCGCACCGAAAATATCGTCTTCCCAGGACACTACCATCATTTTTGCCTCCTCCATCTTCCAACTCAACTCCGATCCAATCCCCTGCAGCGAAAATTGGATCCGTTCCAATGTAAAGAATAGTTCCTATAGCACCATTTCCCAGTTCGACCGTTTGGCCAATTTCGAACTCGGCCATGATGTGCGAATCATCTGAGAGGTTTAAAACTGCGGTTGAAAGTTATGCGCTTTACAAGAGATGTGAGGTTTGTTGTTGCTAAGTAAATGGATCGAATTGTTGATATACTGTACTATGTCGTTGTCGCGTCCGCGTTCAAACCGGATGTGATTATGTAATCATGAAGTTGTCCGTGCTGCTGAAAAAGAATCTCTTAACTCATTCACATTCATTAACCTTTGGACGTTTGGATCATAGGTATCCTAGATAATTTCTAAAATAATATCGTAGCCACCTGTAAGTCTTTTTATGTCACTCAATTTCTGTGGGACATTATTCCAATGTACCGTATGATCATTTATTACAATCCCAATGATATCTCCTATTCACCCCTGAATTAAGAACCACATTTTTCAATACTCGAGATAGAACTAATTAATAACAGGACCTGTGACTTCTTTGCATTTTGCATTAGTGGACATGAAAACAGGAAACACTCTTCATAAAAAAGACACCATAGTGATATCTTATTGAGATTCTAACTCCTATAAAACTGTAAAGAAACACATCATCATATCCTATCCTCCACCCTCCATCCCCAGACCTTTCACCATCACCATCCGACTACAGAATCATCATAGCAGCAGCCCCCATTACCGCGGCTACCGCACCTCCCAAGCGTTCTCCATTCAACATTTTATCTCCAGCCCCTGTCTTGATATTCGTATCCATAGCAGCGCTAGGTGCTGTAGTCGTCGCCATAATCCCGCTGGTGAACGGCGGACTAGCCGCACTAGTTGCCCCTTCAAATGCAACAGGTTGAGTAGCTGCAGTAGGGTTCTCAACAACAGTTTCATTGGAGGGGTTGAGGACATTGTCGATTACGTGCATGACACCATTGGAAACAATAATGTCGGTGGTGATTACTTGGGCACTGTTGATGAATACTTTGGAGTTTTCCGAGGTGACCGTTAGAGATTCGCCCATGAGGGTGGGGAAGGATTCGTTGGCTAGACCAGTGGTGAGAAGGGTGGAGTAACCGACCTGCGGGTAGGTTAGCTTGAATCTTGGAATTGTGCAAGAGGGGGTCTACATACGGTACCGTTGAGAACATGATATTCGAGAATTTGACTTAGTTGTGTTGTGGGAAGAGCAGCAGCTGTGTCTCCTATTTTCTCGAAAGCATCATTGGAAGGAGCGAAAATAGTGACGTCGTTGAGGGAGTTGACGGGATCTACTAGGGATGTCTTTGTGAGGGCACCCGCAAGAGACAGAAGGTTTGAGTCGATAGCTGACATGGCTGGAGAGAGAGGAATGGTGAGGACCGTATCGATGATATGTATTACACCTCCATTGAACATAATATCCTGATATCTATGTTAGGTTTGATCCCACAGCAGATTTGAAGGAGAGACAGAATTGGAAACTGGCTTACAGTCTGTGTTGTGGTGCTTGTCTCTTTCAATCCAGTCGTAATAACGGCATTTGAACCATTCAAAGCAACCTGTACAACTTGTCCACCAGTAACTTGTGTGTAGCTCTCATTTGTCAAAAGCGTCGGTACAAACTGTGCCTCGTTTGTGAATTTGCTGGCTGGGAATGTACCATTCAAGACATGATATTGAAGAACTGCAGCGACAATATCGCTCTGCCCAACTGCAGCCTTGTTTGCAGGCATCGCAAGGAATTTAGCAAAGGCGGCGTTAGATGGTGCCAATACTGTAATCCCCGATGAGGTGTTGGAGAGAGCGCCCGCAAGTGCGGGTTGTTGCCCAAGGAGCACTGCAGATATTAATATAGTAGGATTAAATGGATACTAGAGGACTTACTGGAAAGAGTAGAAAGAGTTCCATTATTAGCTGCGATGGCTTGGGATAATGACATCTGAGCAGTGACTCCGGAGGCAAGAAGCGCCAACGAGAAAAGTGATGGTGTATACATTATTATGAAGGGAAGTAGTAATAGGATCAACTATTACTTAGCTATATTCTGCTCTGCAAATATTAACGAGATAAGTAGGACTGGATAACTATCAAAATCACCGAGCAAAGAAACAACATCAGGGAAGGAAAGGCAAGATATAAGATACGAATGGAGATCTCTCTCGTGGGCAAAGCGGAACTCGGAAACGCCCCGCACAGAAGGAAGATACACCAAGGATATGTTTCATGCTGAAGTCTTGGGGCTAGAAGGCTTTAGTGCTGAGGAATTACGTCTGTGGTAAATGTGAGTATACAGAATGTAGCACAGACTCACGATGAGTAGATAATCGAGTGTGCCAATTAATTGCTGCTACTTGGTTGGATGTTTGAAGTACACTTGCAAAACCCTCGTGCCTCCACATATGACAGAAGTAGCAACTGTTACTAAAATTTGCTAACAAAGAAACATACACTAGAAAGCTTGACTTCAAATATAAGGTTAAATAAGGTTAATTGATAGCATGAAACAAGCTGTGTTCGGAACTCAAACGCGGGGTATGATTGGCCGCATGAAATGTCAAAGCCACTCAAACGCGAAAGGAAACAGGTGAAACGAACAATATTCGACTTCAGGTCAAGAATCCATACTCATTTCTTGCTTGAAGATGAGGGTTTGGGAAGTTTTGTGCAGGCACAATTCTACGTAGATGGCTGAGATCTGTCACTGCTATTCGAGTAGGTCTTAACGAGGAAGTTTGGTTCGAATTCATAAAAACACGACTTGCTGGGATAATTTATCGCCGCTTCTTTTCCAGGGAGCAGTGGAGTCTTTGAAGAACAATGCTGAATACTGGGACGATTCTTGATACTATGCTGAGCACTCGCTCTATGAAGAAATGTATCGATATATTCCACACCCATGCGCATGACATTACCCAGGCATGCCAAGAACGTTGGCACTTGCGATTCGTGTTTGCCGGCCGTTGCTAATCATTTGCTTCTTATGGACAGTGCGTGTGCTCCAAGGCTAATAGTAGTTGTTCAAAGGGAACGAATACCGGTACATATGATTCGAAGTTGAGATAGGACTTGGTAGGGTAATTCATAACATTTATTGGCATTAATGAAGTAAAGCAAGGTAGTGTGCGCTATTATATACTTTTGATGTTCCCATTCAATCGTTTCTCATCCTTAATCCTTCGGGGCCGATGCTGAAAATTCATTGGGGATCTTGGGTTGGAAGAACCACGAACACAACCTCATTCCCCTGATAGATTACTTCCTCATTCACTCGGCGCATTTAACCAGTAAGTTCCTTAACGAAGGCTCCTGGAGTAGGAAATAGAGCGTTTCTCTTTTTCTTATATTTATCGCCGAAATCACTACGATATTGCTTTTCCTTCTTGACAGCCCACTGCTGCATCTGTGCGGTTCCGATAATAGTGAAGATGACCGTACTCAAGCTCTTTGTCACGAGTATCATACCGATCCATGCCAGCATCTCGAAGAAATAATTGGGGCACGTTACCATAGAGAAACCATAACCTTGGGGAATTCCACGCTCAGTTCCCCCCGGCGAGCGAAGGTTCGAGAGAGTGAGATGTGTTTTGAGGTTGGAAAGCTCTCCAAAGAGATAGAGAGCCACTCCAGCCATGTTTAGATAGTCCAATTTCGGCGATGACAATGCGGTGTAGGATGAAGGGGCATATATGAAGTAGGCGATGTAGAGACCGCTAAGAAGCCAGTAGTGAGCGCAGTTTTTGAAGATGTTGCTGGCTGGCATTGTAGACAGGGAGAAACGGTGGATAAAAATTGTTTCATATTCGCGTTTGAGGAAATGAAGAATTATGAGGGTCATAGAGAGAAGCTGAGAATTCGAGAGGGGCCCGACAGGCTGGGAGTATATGTAAGGGCGAAGGAGCGGGAATCCAAGGTGGATTAGGATTGGGCCGAGGTATTCGATTATATATACAGTGCGCCAGCCTAGTTGAGGACCTGTAATAGATTACAATGTGAGTATGATGTGTATTACTTGCAGAGCAGGTTGTGATTGTGTACCTAAGTCCTTGATCAAGATTTCCTTTCCAATAATCACTTCTTTATGTTGAGAAATGAAGGCTTTCCTATCTTTCAAGATCTTCTTTTGCCCTGGATCGAAGATACCGAATCGATTGGGGTCCCAACTGCCGACTTGTTTGGCCAATTTTTCTTTAACATCTTGAACTGTAGTTGTTTCGTCGATATCGATAGAGGTAGGAAGATGTTTGATGGGATTTTTGGGAGCTTTTGAGGTTAGCATCAAGAGATATTCAATGGCACATTGGATTAACTTACAGCGATTTGTGACCTTCAAAGTGACTGCCATCTTTCAAGATGTGACAATATATAATATAAACTGATTGATCAAAGTTGTTGAAGTTAAAGACAGCAAGCGCTGAACATGTACATGCTGGCTTTCAAGCTCCAAAATTGTTGACAGGGTACGGAAACATCCACCAAAAATTCACCGACCGTCATCATCACATGATACACGATAGAACTTCGCCCATCCGACACTTTCTCTATTTACTCCATACGGAAGCATACGTACCCCGTACACTTTCTCCTCATTCTTCATTTCTCCTTATCCATTGCATTGTACAGGGTAGGCCGCCAGTGCTAAGTCGTTCATGCGGGTATCATACCGATTGGTCTAATTGGGTGAATCACGAGATCTATCACATCCAGCTGTGCAACCTTGCATTGAGCCCTCAACAATCCTTGCTCTGCAAGCATCTTCTCCTCATCAATATGTGAGGAGACGAATTCGGAAGTTATGAGCTTCAGCCGCCCCTGCTTCTAGTTGATGCAGTCCATCGAAAATAAATGAGAGAGGAGATTTGGTGGTTTGAGGGTTTGAGCTGGGTGATCTAGCTGTGCAGTAGCCAGTGCTCAAGTGAGACTTTTCCAAATAGAAACTGGTGAACACGTCGATCAGTACCCGGAGGCTCTAGAGCTTCATTCTTAGCAGCAGCAATCATGACCTCCATACAGCAAAAGCTGAGCAAAAAGAATATCCGTTTTATGGATTAGTTATTATTATTATAGCTTCTTATCTGTTGTCAAAACCCAGCCTCCTTTCTCTCAGGAATTAAACCAATATCCAGAATAAGTGGCTTGCGGGGTCGGGAGCACAATGTTGTGTTCATCAATAAACCAATCAAACATCTCAAGACACCACCACCACCACCCGGATTTTGTTTATGATCTGAATCATTAAGCAAGCCATCATCGTTAAGGTTGTTAAATGTCAATTTTGGCTTCGTTATTGAAAAGTCATGACTTTTATTTGGCAGCTGGATCTCAATTTAGATATTGAAAGAATGATAAGATTACAACTCTTTTCATTATTAAATATTTAGTATTCAGTTGGGTTACTTTGGTATACCAATTAATTCGCATATTAGTAGTGTTGTCAAGTTAATGAATGATATGTCGAGTGGCAAGCATTTCAAATGGCGCGCCATGTCCGAATCTGCGATTTTGCATACAATCAGGTCTCACCCCAATGGTGCAAAATCTGGAGACCTCTACGCATTGTCCAATAAATTTCGAGTATTTCAGCCCTTGAGGTCCTTGCTGTAGCTCAAGCAGTTTTGATGTAACCCTTCAATTTGATATTCATAAATTTTGATTGGGTCAAATTGGAGGGGATCGTCAACTCCGCTTCACATTCTCTTCGAGATTTACATGTACTATCCTGCATCAATCGTAGTACACGGCAGAAGCTATCAAATCGAGGGGAGAGCTTCCCTTGTCCCCTTCCTCGGCGGCGTAATAGGTAGCTCAGCTTCTCATTCTTTCCGACCTCTTCCTTTTTCCTTCTCCTACATCACCATCACCTTTATATTCCAACAGTATCCCATTAAATTGGCCTCATGCGACACCATTATTTGTTCTATTGTAACAATTGATCACTGATTTCCATGTAAGCAATAAAAAAATTCAATAAATTCTATCTTTCTTGTTAAATGTAATTTGTATTTTCAGCTGAGAACTAACAGTCCAGCATAGAATACTTCATCGAGTCAATCGCAATGATGAGACGTCTTTCGACAGTGTTCAAGAATAAAGACAAGGAGAACACCAAATCCTCACCCACATCTGCCGAAAATGGGGCGACTTCCTCAAATGGACCGGCACGTCGTTTGACGATGGGTGTGTCTAAAAAGTCTACCAGTGGTACTGCAAGCTCTAATCCCCAAGCATTTGAGGGTCCCGATCATAGTGTAAAACGCGCTGGTATTGTTGGAACTCTTGAATCACTTGGGAAAGTCATCAGCACAGCCAACCGTCCTTTAAATACCGAAACTGGAGATGGCTCCTATGACGCAAAACAGGAACAATTGGGTTTATTGGATGATCTCAAATCATTGAGAATCAAGGATTTGGAAACATTGCAGTTGACTATGAAGCAAGAATTGGGAACTTCAAAATTGACGGACGACAAGGCCATGCTAATGGAAAGACTCATTCAGGTAAACTTGGGCCTTAATTTGTTCATACAAATGCTAATACTAAAAAGTTGGTTGCAAATCTTCCTGGAACCTCTAAGACTCGGGTCAAGCTTACCGAAGTACTGGTTGACGAATTATGGGGCTCTTTGGAACATCCACCAGCTTCAATGCTTGGTGACAAGTACAATTATCGACAGGCTGATGGCTCGTGAGTATATTACGAGAAATATCGACATCTTTCTCACTAATCCTTTTCCCTAGATATAATAACATCAGGTTTCCCGATATCGGAAAAGCTGGTACAGCTTACGCTCGAAGTGTTACTCCCAAAATCGTTCAGCCAAACCCAAAACCAGATCCAGGTCTTATATTCGACACGATTATGAGTCGAGATAATGGTGGTTTCAAGCCTCATCCAAACAATGTCTCCAGTATGCTTTACTATATTGCAAGTATTATCATCCATGACTGCTTTCGCACATCACACGAAGATTTTAATATTTCAATGACCTCCTCTTATTTGGATCTTTCTCCTTTATATGGAAGCAACCAGGATGAGCAGAATAATATGCGAACTCTTAAGGACGGAGAACTTAAGCCGGATTGTTTTTCCGAAAAGAGACTATTAGGCTTCCCTCCGGGAGTTGGATGTATCCTTATTGTGAGTGACTTACGGAAAGATTACAGGCCAGGAACTAAAATTTTATAGATGTTTAATCGTTTTCACAACTATGTGGTCAAACAATTGGCGACAATCAATGAGAATGGACGCTTTACACCTCCCAAGGATAATCTACCTGAGGATAAAAAGCAAGCAGCCTGGAAGAAATACGATAATGACCTCTTCCAGACTGGGCGTCTTATTACTTGCGGCCTCTACATCAACGTTATTCTGCTCGATTATCTACGCACAATTGTTGGATTGAATAGGGTCAATTCTACCTGGTAAGTATCATTCAAACATAGGTAGAAAGTGTTCCTGACTAATCGGTATTAGGACTCTTGATCCTCGTATCGAAATGGAAAGAAATAGCAAGCCCGGAACTGTTGCTGGAGTTGGTAATCAATGTGCTGCTGAATTCAATCTGTAAGCTTTTCCACCATCTGTCTCCCTGTACTTAGAGCTAATTGTTTATAGCGTATACCGATGGCATTCCTGCATCAGTCAACGCGACGAGAAGTGGTCTGAGGATCTGTACATGAAAATCTTTGGAAAGAGCCACAAGGAAGTTTCTATGCAGGAGCTCCTTGTCGGCTTGGGTAAGCTCGAAGCAATGACTCCAGACGATCCTCTACAAAGAGACTTTGCTGGTATGAAGAGAGGCAGTGATGGAAAGCTCAATGATGATGATCTTGTTAAGGAATTGACTGCGAGCATCGAAGATTTGGCTGGGTCATCAGGAGCGAATAACGTTCCCGCAGTGCTTCGTGCTGTTGAAATTCTCGGAATGGAGCAAGCTCGTGCATGGAAGTGTGCAACACTAAACGAATTCCGGAAACACTTTGGTCTCATACCACATGAAAAGTTCTCAGATATCAATTCGGATCCAGCCGTCTATGAGAAATTGAAGGTTCTATACGATGACCCAGATTTGGTCGAACTTTACACTGGATTGGTTTGTGAAGATGCTAAGAAGCCTATGGATCCAGGTGTTGGTATTGGACCAACCTACACAATTAGTCGAAGCATTCTTTCTGACGCAGTTACACTGGTTCGTGGAGACAGATTTTATACTACCGACTATCATCCAGCAAATCTCACGAACTGGGGAGTTACTGAAGTCGATTACGATTTGAACGTCAACCAAGGCTGCGTATTTTACAAACTATTCATCCGAGCTTTCCCCAATCACTTCTCATTTAACAGTATCTATGCTCATTACCCTCTCACAATCCCATCGGAAAACAAGAAGATTATGGAGAAACTTGGTCGCGTTGATGACTATAGCTGGGAGAAACCATCCAAGATTCCCGAGAGAAAGAATATCGTCACTTATGATGGAGTCAAGAGTGTTCTCACTAATGGAGAAGCATTTGGTGTTGATAACTGGCGTAAAGGTCTCGCTTTTCTCATGGGAAAACCAGGTATTTAAAATTGTTGCAGAAGCCATACACTCCAATACTAATATAACCTTAGGAGCCAATTTTATGTTGGCTGGTGATGGCGACTTCTTTGCCGAGCGACGCAATCAAATGAAGGAATGCCTCTACCAAGACAAATGGCATGAAAGTGTGAAGAACTATTACGAAAGCATTGTTCCAAAACTTCTCAAGAGGTGGTCTTATAATATTGGAGGCACAACTAACCAGGTTGATGTCATTCGCGATATTGATAATTCCGGTGAGATATTTGTTCACTCTTACCCAATCATTCTTATCTAACATAAACTAGCTCATGTTTACTTTGCTTCGAACATCTTTCACCTTCCTCTCAAAAGTGAAGAGAATCCTAAAGGCGTATACACCGAGCATGAATTGTATATGGTTTTAGCCGTTATCTTCATTGTAATATTTTTCGGTGATGTCGATCCAGCGAAAACCTTCCCATTACGTGCCGCTGGTCTTCCAGTCACACAAGATCTCGGTCAACTAGTCGAGCAGAATGTGAACTTTATTTCAAAGACTAGTCTCGTATCAGGTATTGTTGATACTTTTATGGAGGAAAATAATGCACTCAAAGATTACGGTGTGCATATGGTGCGCCATTTGTTGAAGACTGGCTTGGGCGTTCATGAGACTGTGTTAGTAGTTCCTTTAATTTCTCATTATATTTACTGACATTACATAGATGGTCACAAATTTTGCCTACAGCAGGAGCGATGGTGGCGAACCAAGCACAAGTTTTCGGTCAAGTACTCGACTATTATCTTGGTGATGGCAAGGAACATCTTTCAGAAATCAATCGTCTTGCAAAGCTCAATACAGCTGAAGCAGATGATATTCTCTTACATTACCTCTTGGAAGGAATTAGTAAGCAATCTTTCATATTTTCTAATTCATACCAGTGCTAACAACGTCCAGGAATGTACGGCACATTTGGTGCTTACCGCACATGTCATCAAAATATCACCATCAACGATGGATCACGAAAAGTCGAATGCAAGCCCGGTGATTCTGTCTTCACAAGTTTTGTATGTGTTCCCTTTCCAATACCCACCCAACACAATTTCCTAACAAATTCCAGGTCTCCCTAGCCCAAGACCCGAAAATCTACCCAGACCCCAAGAAAGTCCGTCTAGACCGACCAATCGACTCCTACCTCGTCTACGGCATCGGTTCACACGCCTGTCTCGGTGGTGACGCTTCACGCGTAGCCCTCACCGCCATGCTCAAATGTATCGGGCGACTCGACAATCTTCGAAGAGCACCTGGTCCACAAGGCGAGATGAAGAAAATCCCTCGAGAAGGTGGTTTCTATGTTTACATGGATAAGATGATGGGATCGGAATTCCCGTTCCCGACTACGATGAAGATTTGTTGGGATGGGGGGTTGAATGAACCGGAATCGGTGGGGGATAAGGGGAAGGGGAAGAAGACGGGACTTTGACTAGCCGAGGATCATGCGGGTGCTGGTGCTGGTGCTCCGGAGGATTGGAATGGGTGGTAGGGAATGGATGAATGAATGGGTGAATGAATGAATTGGATGATAGGCGGAAACTGGATTCCACGAGATTGATTTTATATCCTTACAATTTCCTATTTCGTAGGTCTTTCCAGGTTATCGGGAATGTAATGAGCTGGATTCTGAATCGAATTCAAATTTGCAATAAGGATAAGGATTTATTCAGGTGGCGAGCTTTTGCTTCTGCTTTTGCTTTTTGTTTTTGCGTTTGATTTTTCAAGTTACCTAGTCAGTCCGTCATTTTTTTTTTAAATCGATACCTGGTTATGGATAATATGGTACGGAATTGAAATGATTGAAATAATTGAAATGTATAGAAATAAATAATCTTTCGTGATTGATTTTATTTAAACTAGTTAAGTAATAAATGAATAAATGATAATATTATTTAACTTGTATATTTTTGTTTTGTGAGATTTATAATAAGTAGAATTAATTATAAATAATATATAACATCTAATATATATAATACTTTCAATCTTCAAGTATTTAATATAATATAATTTTAATTTTAATTCCTCCTCGACTTTTTATCTATATGACTGGTATTATATACTACTACTATACTACTATACTACTATACTACTATACAAAATTTATAGATCCTCTCTTCTTTTAATCTTATTTCATCCCATCCCATCCCATCCCATTCCCCATTTCTCCATCCTTCATTTCTTCATTTCCCAATTCTCCTCCCTAACTCCTCCCTAACTCCTCCCTAACTCCCTCATCCCATCCCAGAAATCTCCATATCCATCTCCATATCCATTCTACTCCCCCATTACCTCATCCCCATTTTCCCATTTACTCAATTATCCATCTCCCACCAACCAACGATCTTCTAACCCTACCAACCAATCAACCAACCAACCAACCCCAATAAAAATAAAAGTAAAAGGTTCAAAAATACCTATAGATACTATACTGCTAAAAGGTAGATAGATAAGTAAATAATCTTACAAACTAAAAGATATAAAGTGAAAAAAAATTCATCTCAAAAGAGAAAAAAGGAACCTTCAAACACAAAAAAAATACAAAAGAAATGAAAAAGTTTATATATATACTGAAATAAGTATTTAAAAGGATGAATAAAGTATGGTATGGTATCTTAAGTGTGGGTATTTAGAGTATCTGGGGTATGAATTTCACTTCTCTCGGGTATCTTTATCTTCTCTCCTCTTCTCTTTTCCTTTGCTCCCATTTCCTTTCCTTCCCTTCCTTTCCCCTCTTCAAATATCAATCCTCCCCTATTTAAAATGCAAATCAAAAATTTAAGTTTACAAACAAAACAAAAACAAATCACCCTCCAACCCCTATCCATTCTTCCAGATCCGGCTCCAGCGCTTAAAACAAATGTGACAAGAGAAAACCAGAAGATATCTTGAAGTGGAAGATAGCATATGTGCAAGAAAAGTGTATCCGTAGAGGGGTGCTCGTCCTCCATCCATCTGCCGTAAAAACAATATCCAGGTACAACAAAACATAGCACAAGTATGTTATGTTCGGAGATCATACCCAGAAAATCCCTTATCGCTCCTTCCACTCCATTTCCTTCAGATCATCAATATCTCTTTTCTTTCCTCTCACGCCCAGCACCTCATTCCTATTCTTCAACCACATCCCCACTCAACCCACTTCCTACCGTACTCCCCTTCTTCCCTAACCTCAACATACTAAACCTCTTCCTCACACTCCCTCCAAGACCACTCCCATTACTCCCCATTCCAATCCCCATGCCCATACCGAGCCCCGCCATTCCCTGGCTACTTCCCGTTCCTGTAGTGTCTGGCCTACGTTGAGAACTACTACTTCTCCTTCCATGACCTATACTGCTCGTGGTATAATTCCCCTGCGGAGGTTGGACCGAAAGATCCGACTGTGTTACCCATTCCTTCGAATCTTCCAAATTACCATGTGACAAATCATGTTCTTCGACGATTTGAAATTCATCTACGGTTCCTTCTTTTCGACCGCGGTCTTTGTGGGTTATGGAAATTCCATTCATACTTAATCCATTTCCACTAAAGAAGCTCTTGCGATAGTCTTTCTTCGGAGGACGACTTTGTCGCTCTGGGAAAGTTGCATTTCGATTTAGGAATGAACTGATACGTTTGGAAGCAGCAGTAGCGCGAGTTTGGTTGGGACTATCGAGGATACTGGTATCAATAGTACCATTTGTGAAAGACTGAGAATGAGGAAGTGTCAGATGACCCTGTGAGTTATTCAATAGATCTCCTTTTGATGATGAAGGTGAAAGTGCCCAGCCTGGAACGAGACCAGGAGAAATATTTGAGAGACGCGGTTGGGGAATTTGAAGTGAAGCGAGTTCGGGTGAGAAGGTTTGTTCGAAATCTGTATTATGTGTTAGCAAATCATGACGGAGATAAGAAAGATGAGATCTTACAGTGTTGTAAATCATCCTGACTGTGAAGATTAGGTGATTTTGCAAACATCGCTAGACATCTTTTGATCATGATTGCATGATCAATCAAAGCAATCTTAAGCGCATTTTCTATAGGGCCTAACTCTATCACTTCTCCCTCTCCATCCTCATCCTCATCATCAATAGGATTAGGTAACAGTTCCCTATATATTGCTACACTAGACTCAGAAGTGGGATTGACGGATATATTGAGTGCTTCAACGAGAAGTGGTGCAATATCATCTTCACCATCTGCGATTCTCTTTTCCACAGCTGCCATTTCTTGAGTTTTGCGAATAATTCGTTCCAAAGCTGTTTGATGAGCATCAAGCTTATACCTATCCACGGAAATAATTTCACTCCGACGTAAAATCGTTGGAAATGTATCCGCAGTAGCATAAATTATCTTCTCGGCGGAGTGATCGCCTATTGGGCCCGAAGTGGTACGACGAGACGTGGTAGAGAAATAACGAGGATGTGCGGACAGAAGATAGTCTCTGACCACTTGAGAAACTTTAGAACGTTGGAAGACGTGATGAGCAACATCTCGATGTGGGCTCAGGGCAGAAATTTGCAGGAATTGTCCTTCTACATCGTCAACATCGCCAGAAGTAACAATTTGGGCTGAAGGATGTTGCTCTTGCATGCGATCAGTGAATACCGATGTCTTTTCACTGGGAGAGCCTTCATACACAAACTCCTTGTCGCGCAAGCTTTGTGGAAATCCCATTCCTCGATAGATGACGCGAAAGTATTTGGGAACAATTTTGTCGGCCTTTGAAATAGATTCGTAAATCGTGGCAATTGCTCGTTGTGTCCTAGCCAATTTTGAAAAGTCGAAAACATTGTCTTCATATTGATATTGTAGCTCTTTGTACGCAGCTATGGCACTACTCCATGATTCACCCTCTTCGAAGTTCTTGATCATATCGAAATAGATTCGTTCCTTTCGATCAAAATGAGACTGGGCTGGGAAATCCGGATCGTCTAGTGGTAGCAGTAGCTTCGAAGGATCCCATTGATACAGGTCGGCATGAAGTCGTAATGCAAGTCCAGCTTCTGTGTGATTGCCAGCATTGGTTTGAAATTCTGCAAGTTGATGGACGTATCGAATGAAGATATCTTCCTTGTGCATGTCTCGGAGGAACTCCATCAATCGTAAACGATGGATCATATGAGAAGCTTCACCCGTGACATCCGTACTATGAACCGCAACGAGAAGATCAAGAAATTCATCGGTGGTACCAATAAGGTCTTTCACCGCGTTGTACAGCGGATCATCTGGGTTTCGAGACAAATTATCAAATAGGGTGAACAATTCATTTATAAACAATTTTTGTAAAATGCTTTCCGTTAATGGCTTCGATTTAAAAAGGTGATCCAGGCATTCGATGATTCCAGTTTGAATAGCGCTCAAGTCCTCACTCAATGTCCATTCGCTGACAATCATGGTTTGGAGAACCTCTACTGCTACGCGCCGAAGACCTTCATGTACACTAAGACATAGCTCAAGGATGGGTCCGACTAAAGCAGGCACGTATTGGACTTGGTAACCTCCCATCTTGGCCAAGGCGTATTTCTGTCGCTCCTCATGGGTGGTATCCCAACCAGTGAACTCCCATGTTCGTCTCAACAGCTCGGCACCATTTTCACGCACATCGCCAGCAATCTTCCACACTGCTCGCCGTTTCTGCTCGGGGAAGGTTTCCAGTGCCAAAGAATCACTACCAATAAGTTTGAGTAAAGTAGTGAAGAATGCTTTCCATAATTCTGTATTGTAGTTCTCCGCATCGTCAGGATGAGGCAAGAATCTGTCCAGGAGAATGCCCGCCAGATACTCGAGTGTTTTGAGTGTGGATTTGTGATGGAAGATGCGAACGCTTAACCAATTTTGCGGAAATGCCTCACATTCTAATATGCTTAAATGTGTGTTCAAGAAATCCTCAATCAGAGTTGCCATATCACCTTCTGCAAGCTCAAGCTGCATGCCTGCAGGTAAGTTTGAGATGGCAGACAAGACTGCAGAAAGCTCAACAAGAACCTCATCGAACTCGGCCTCTCCGGCTATTGCTTTGCTTGGAAAGGGGTACGCTGTGGGGAAGAGTAGGGACAAGCGAGTTTGCGACTTTACTTCGCCCGTACGTAGTGCGAGATACGAATCGATAATTTTAGGTATGTATTGAGGGATCTCGGGACCCAAATTTTTCATTTGTATCGCCAAAATTGAGCAACAAAGTCGAGCTTGCTCCCTCCATTGTTCGGTAACCTCTGTTGTTTTGCCCCAATGCGGTAAAATCCACTTGGACGTGTTTGTAGCAAGAGCCTTCAAGTGTTCGGGCCTAGAAAATAGATCCAGTCGAGAATAATTAATAATTAAAACAAGTTTATACAATATAAGTTTGCCCTTTACCAAAGCACATGAATCCATAAAGTCGATGGCAATATGCAAAATCTGCTCCCTGCTAAGCAAGCCGCTAAGCTCTGGTAGCCAAGTATGGAAATGTTGAACAGCTAATGTTTGACTTCCCACCAGAATGGGTGCCGTAGTTCTCATCATTCCCTCGAGTGCCTTGAAAATTTGGCGAAGTTGGCGGCCGAACCCTGAACTGGAATGGGTGATGCCAATGTCCGCTTCTTTCGCTTTTTGCTGCCCTCTTGCGTGAGTGATGAACTTTAGGATATGTCGAACGACTTTGAATGTAGCGCGTAGTTTCCTCGAAGTTTCTGGATCAGAAGGGCTGGCAAGTAACCGAGTAAAGGACCTCACGAGACAAGGCGATGCGAATGGGTAATTAAATCTAGTTTCGGCATATTGATCTACCAAGGGACCGAGGTTGAATCTTCGATCATGTACAATGGAAAGAACTGTAACTAGGGCACTGAAGATAAGGTCTTCATAATCATCGTTTCCAGTATTTTCAACGAGGATTCCAAAAATAGCATCAAATACATCGCTGAGCAGCTTAACAATCTCAATCTCCGAGACAAAGACTAGTCGTTGTAGAAGTTGCTGCAGGTCTCCTGGCGGTTGATCCTTCCACTTGAGTAATCGCAAGAGCACTTTATCCTGTGAGAACTTTGTACTACATAAATATGTCTGAATACGAAGAGTCGCAATCGGTCCAGTAACGGCCTCATCCTTCGACACATCATCCTTCCCACGAGAATTCCATGGCAAAGAAAGATATCCGCCTTTGCCAGTCGAACTACCTCGAGGTAGCATAGTTGTTTCGTCGTATTTATACAGTAGTAGAGAATGATGCCCATCTCGCATAAAGGCTTGTTGGTCCCAAAGTGGAATGTGGCATATGGCAAGTGGATGATTTGGTGCGTCCGCAAGAACCATTACTAAATGGCAATTAGGAACCTCCTGTTGTGGGATACATAAGCGTAGAGTTTGGTTCCAAGCATCTCCTCGTTCGGCTGCTACTGACTCCCATGAACTTTGACCATCTGCATTCGATGAGGGATAGATAGCGCCCTCAAGCCGCTCTCCGCTTGACTTCCTCACTTCCATAGTAACTTGAAGATTCGATCCTACAAATGATGAAGGTACAGGCATCGCACTGCCAACTGATCGCGATAGAAGAGCTTGCTTAGGAAGAAATGCTTCATCAAGGGTAACATAAATATCTGACCTTGGTTTGGTTGGCGCCCCGGAAAAGCCCATCTTATTTGTCTTCAAGATCCCAGACAGTAGAGTCGGAGTAGACTTTATCAGCCCGTCTGCGTCTGGACTGTCAAATGCTTTCAGATACACCTGTAGGCGTTCCGTCCTTCGAGATTTTTCATACTGACCGGACTGGCTCGACATTAGATCACGAATAATCTCTTCCCATCCATCACTCGGGCTCGGCTTGTCATGCCCAAAAGTAGTGGATGGCGACCATATAGTCATAACATGCTCAGCTTCATCTTGATTTTTCATGAGTGAGCTCAACCTTAGAGCTCCCATTCCAACGGTCTTGGAGATGGTTTGACTTATAGTTCCCGGCTTTGAGTCGCCGCCATTTCGTGACGATGAACTTCTGTTGGCGCCATCTCGACTGGACTGGGATTCACCGCTGGGCTCGGAATTCTCAGAGAGAGAGTTTAATTTAGCCGCATTGGGTGTATTCTTGGTTTTACCCCACATCAAACTCCTTCTGCCTGCCTTGGCTGCACCGCCAGAAGGTGCAGGCTTGTCCCGATCCTTATTAACGCTGTCCCTAGAAAACGAGTTGCCCCTTGATCCGCTGCGTGATGTAGGTTTGCCCGCTGTGACTTGTGACGACGATTGCACTTTCACTATAAGATATAGCTCGCTTTCCGTAGAAGGTAAATCTCCAATATCCGCGGATGCGAGGTCTGTGAACAGAGTTCTTATTTGTCCCGATTTTCCCATACTTGAAAGAGAAGCACTGGCGGGCACCTCCACAATGTAAGTTTCCGAAAGTGCCACGCCTATCGAACCGGGCTTTTTCGTAGCTAGGAAAAACGATAGAGTTGTAGATTCTATAAACGCGCCAACAAAAGCCTTCACATCCAATTGGAGATGGTGGAGTACCAGATTTTCGTTCTGAACCGAAAGTTGGGGTTTTTCATCCAGCAGGCTCATCATAGATTGAAGCTTAGTGACATCTACCGCCGAATCATCACCTGTGAGAACCCTACCGCGGGCAACAGGATCCCGAACAATAACCTCCCCATTTAACAATTTGTTCCCCCTCACGAGGTCCCATACTGTTTTCTCCCTTAAAGACTGAAGTTCGTGTTTCGTACAGACATTATGCAGAATTTGCCTTCTTGAAAGATCCAGTGTTTTTACCAAAGTTGACATCTTATCCAATTTGTGATATTGCCTCGAAAGTAAAAGCTCATGCAAATTTGTAGAGTGCCATTCTCTTAGACAGGATGCGATTTCATCCACTAATGGCTCAAAGGCAGATGTTGGTGTCTCGTCTCCAATCTTTAGCATAGGTACTGGAGCTGCCGGCTTTGGCGCACCAGGTTCTCGTTTCGCAATAATTGAGAATCTGTTGACATTCCCATTCATGAGAACCTTACTCTTTCTTTTCTTCTTGGCAGGTTGTCCATTTGCGCCGTCGATGTCTGCTGATCCTTTGGGTTGATGCACCTGGGCGCCATTAATAGCACTAGAACTCTTGTCTGCCAAAATGCCATTCGTCAATCCGTTTTCATTAACACCGTCCCCGTCCTCCGTAGAAACCTGACTCTGTCCCTCATCATCCCCTAGCACCTCCCGAACTTCTACGCAACTGGCTGGGAAAATTCCAGAGAAAACCCTTGCCTCAAGAGTCTGCCCTTTTGTGCTTGTCAAACCAGCCAGCAGATTGGGCGGTGCAACCAAATATCCTCGAAACCATTGTGAATCCTTCCCACCTTGCTCAATTATGTATAATTCATCCCCAAGTTCGAGTGGAAGATCTGCGGGCGAAGAAGCAACAAAAGGGAATGTTGCGACGGCGAATGCGATGCGTGGAAGAGGTTGCCAGGGCATATTATCAACTGCGCATTGGGAAGAATGTGGAATGCGGTACGCGGCGCGACGGGGCTGATTAGCAAAGGTATGTCGGCGATGGATAAAATGAAATTTGCTTCATCAGGAGAGAAGTTTATTTTTCCTTTTTTTTCTTGTTTGGCGTTGTTGATCTTTTTTGAATTATTGAAATGTAAACTTATCGCTAGTAGCCACCGAAGTCGAGGGTCGAGGATCGAGGTCGAGGAGAGCTTTGGTATTGGCGGATTGTGAATGTAATTGAGGGATAGGATGGAGGGATGGTATTGAAGATTCGGGTCAAACGATTTTTTGGCTTCGAGAATTGGCCTCGCCGTTAATATCATAAACTTTTTTGGAAGGTTGGGGTAAGTTGTTCTGGGTAGGTAAGGTTGGAAGGGGGTAATCGTTATGGGTACAATTAAATGTGCGCTCAGACTAACAAAGACAACTTACCTACCTACCTAGTAATATCTAAATGTGATAATGTCGGTCGATGATTGTCTGGAAATTGGAAAGCTGATTGATATCGCAAGATACTCGAGGTTGTACTTCACTTATCGCAAATCTTCTGTGTTCAGTGAAACAAACCAAAAAAAGAAGAGTGAGATCTATCTCTATAATTCAATACAAGGCTGAATAATACATAGCATTGATTTCTCTTAAATATTGTCTTATTATATATACTATTTGGTTATGATTCGTAATTTTTCAACATCAAGAAATCTATATATAACTCGCCTGAAATCCTGGGACGCACCAAGAAGTGAGAGAGAGTGTTTTCCCCTGAAATACTATATGTATCATACATTTATTGGAAGCTGTGAATTCGATGGCATCTTGCAAGTGCATCTGTAAGTGATAACAAATTTGTTCTGGCCATACTTCATCTGCACATTCGTCTAGTCTTTGCCGTGTATTGATGTTCCGATTCGTTCGATTCCATCTTGTTTACTGCCCGCCCATTGTTGCTCTAATCTATTTACTTACTCCGTACAGTACTATCTACTTATCTATCCTATCGATTCACTTATACGCCAGCGACAAAGTGTTACAGTTACAAAGTGATATATATTTGTCGATACTCAGGATGAACATCCTTTTTATTGTTTGGGACTCGTATATGGAGATTCATAGAAAGAAAATTAAGTAAATCATTTGGTTGTGGCTGGCTCTTTAATGGCTGGCTCACTTCCAATCACATCGGCAGACTTTCTCCCCCCTGTTCGGAGACGAATAATAAGAATTTAGCGGGAAGCCACTCTCACTAATCCGATTGTCTTCTAGCTGCAGGGCAAGAGCTCATGGCACCACAGACTACTCCGTACAAAATCAACAACTTGTCAGGTACGGAGCCCTACATCTTACTACATACCCCCTTCTCCCACGTGTGTGTAAGACCATGGATATGAAGTACAACATATAGTCGCACTGTAAAAGATGTTAAGGGTTGTCTATACACTACGTATGATATCTCTTGATAGTTGCTAAGGTCGTCAGCTTTTAACTTTAACATCCATCAGCATAAATGACTGAGTGGAGGCTAATTATATTGATCGACGCCAGGTTGACCTTGGTGTGAAATTTACAGACCCATTCTCGCGCTGTTCTCCATCTCGAGGCATGAATATTGTCGATGATAAGACTTGATGTTGAGAATATCATCTATAAGGTTGATTATCTGGGAGACAAGATTTTACAGGTACACAAACAAACGCATGTGTAAATACGTATCGTGTCTTTCGCAAAATAGTTCCTAGTGTGGTCCAAGGCAATGAGACAGAGATGGTAAAACGTCGGGTCGAAGAAAGGGGTTGTGTTAATGTTAATGGTTCTGAATGGGTTTCCTGTTTAGATAGGTTACGATAATCTAGAAAAAGACGGTTTTCGAGCCATGCTATGTTGAGATTGATATAGTGTGTATGGGTGGTAGAGAATCTTGATGTGATATGTCGAGAATAGATTCTCGATCCAACAAAACAATCATATAGTACCCGGCGAGTATATTTGCCGTGCAACATTTGCTGTAAGGTTCGGTTTGATTCGTACACTGTAGACAACAGGTTGCTAACGATGGAACATGCATGACCAGGTAGATAAAAATTGGACCAAGATATCCTTTGCCGTTTTCAGAATAAAGATTATCTATGTAATTGGCGTTGATTGAATCATAGATCATAGAAAGTGCCAATTGAAGATTCATTTTCTCGTTCTTGAAGAAAGAAGAAAAGTTGAGTTGCGGTTGAAGACTTGAAGACTTACAAGTACGAATGTTTTGTCGGGATACGTACTCCCGATGAGCCGGTATTTGCCTTAGCGTACTAGGTATCAACTATCTATCGCTGGGTACTGGTGCTTACAATCTCGATCTACGGAGTACCGTCTACATTTACAATTGAGAACTCACACTAAGCCCCTTTTGAACATAGATCGGCAATAAACTTTGGGCTCGGAATCTTTCAATTCCGATGCTCTTTTCAATCTCATGTCGGAATATCTGAAATTCCGATATCCATTGACCTATGAAATTCCTGAAATCTCAGATTATTCATAAATTTTAAAGTTTTCAGGCATCATTTCAGCACGTGAACGTGGATTCAAATATAGAACTTCCTGAACTTCATTGGACTATCCCATAATAGGCATGGTTTCGCAACTACCTTATTCCGTTTTTTGTCAGAGCATCCCAGTATATTTCAAGCCCCCAGCTACCAGCTACCGGCATATCTGATCTGATCTGGTTATCATGGCTTCCTCATCCGAGAAAGATGCTGCTATAAAAACTCGTATCCTCACACATATGAACGCAGACCACGCTTCTTCTCTATCTTTCTACTTGCGACATTACTGCCAGCTCTCCAAAAGCGAAGCCTCCAACCCGAAACTCCTCGATATATCCCTCTCCTCACTCAAAATCTCCTCCAAATCCGGCAAATCCCACACGATTCCCCTCGATCCTCCCATATCTTCATACACTGACGCCCGCCCTCGATTTGTCGCCATGGACGCCCAATCTCGCACTGCTCTCAACATTTCTCCATACACCATCACTCGATACGAGCCTCCAAAGACTCTCTCTCATCGATTGATTTTCGGCTTCTGCTTAATGACTATAGTTATCTTTGCTACGCAATCACATATCGTACCTGGTACATTTTTCTACGACAATGTATTGGAATGGTTTCCAGGAGGCGCAAAGACTTTCGTGTGGATTTCTGCTAGGATTGCTATCCCGACCATTGTGATACACATAGCGGAAGCTTTCTGGATGGATAGGAGTAGACTTATGAAGTACAATGTCGAGAGGGGAAGTTCGGTGTGGTGGAAATGGATGACAAGCTGTTTGATTGAGGGGGTTGGAAGTTTTTCCAGGGTTGATGCTATGATCAAACAACAAAAGAAAGAGCAAGAGTCAAAGGGAAATGGTGGACATTGAGATCTTGCGTGGAGGGACATCTCGATCGATCGGCTCAATGGTAAATTTTATGGGCTGCGAGTATATACTGCGAGAAGAACGAAGAACTATACCCACATAGGACAAAGGGGCAGGAAAATCGAAGGCGGAAACATCTCAACTATTTGGAAGCAAGTCAGATACCCTTGAAACATTCAAGCAGAAGCAATATATACCTAGTTGTTACATGCTCAATTCCATTTGTCTTGGGTCTGAAGAATTAATTTTGGCTACGGCTTTCCATTGGAAAACACATTTTCTCTCTTGACTACGTTGGTTCAAACATCATCTGAATGATGAACTTGAGTTTGTGAATCAATGAGTATTATGAGATAAGTCTTGTAACACTCATATGCTACTAGGTAGTATTTAATTACTCGAATCCAGATTGCTACAATGAAGAGTACCATGAGATTTCGATATGATATTCGGCTTCTGAACACCTTTCAATCGCAAGCTAATGCAGCTATCCAAGTTGATATTTTCCCTCTCTATCACACATGCAGTGGTTCTCATATCCATCACCTTTACATTGCATTATACCTACTCTTCCAAAGCCCCTCGGAATAGACTCCGCCTACATCCTTCATCCAGATCCCATACCCCGTCAAAACATCCAAAATCACACAATAACAGATTTGTGTACCACGGATCATTCTACAAGCCAACAAATCCCTGGTAGTTCCTCAAACCTTCGTCATTTATTTATGGCGGTCGGTAGTAGCCTCAATGCCTATTTTGCGGTAGGGATTAGGTCCTCTGCGGCTCTTTCATGGTCGGCGTTAAGCTCGACCTAGGTTGGCGCGCCCCAACAGACAAGAGTTCCTGGCTCCCTGAGACTGTCGTAAATACCATTGTTACATTAAAGTATTTAGATTCACACGTTTCGATGTAAATTCGCTGGTTTGTGTATCTTTGTGTTGGCAAGTATCCAAAGTCTGGTATTTTATCACTGGTGATTTGAAATATTTTCCTTCTTCTCATAACTTTTTGCTGTTTATATCACATTATTTTCGCTGTGATTGTTGAATTTCATTCCATATTTTTCCCCGTCTTCCTTTTTGGCAATCCTTTTCTATTTTAGCAATCCTCATACATGTCTTCACTCCTCACAACCCTTTTCCGCAGATCGCACTCGACTTATCAGCCCCATACCCATTCTTCCTCCACATCCACATCAACCCCCTCGAAAATGGGATCATGTCTCTCCCTTTCCTCAGGCCCCTCTCCAAAGAATAGCATGTTCACATCCACAGCTTTCGGTCGCTCAGCGTATGTACAAATTGAAAAACAAGAAGTTAAGAAATCACTGTTGATTCATGAGGAGGATTATTACTCGGATGAGGAGGATGTGGGGTTTATGGATGTTCCTACGAGAAGATATACGTTGAATAAGGGGAAATTGGAGATGGGATGGGACGGGGAGATGGGGGTAGGTAGTCCATCACATGACCTCCTCTTAAACAAAACTCTACCCCCGCTTCCAGAAGAAGGCGACGAACCACCTTTTGAGGGTATGGTTAAGGTGTGGAGTTCGGAGGGAGAAGGGAGGTGGATGTGGCCGAGAGGGGTGGGGGTACCGGTGGTGGTTAGTGATGATTATAGGAAGTGGAGAGAGCAGAGGGATGAGAGAATTGGGGGTTTGAAATGTTGAGATGTTGAGGTCTTGAGATGTTGAGATGTTGAAGTCTTGAGATGTTGAGGTCTAGAGGTCTGTAGGTACGAGGAATTTGGGCATGGGATTATGGAGTTGGGGATAAAGACTCAAAAGTTTTAGAGTAGTCATGAAATTGATTGTTCAGTCGGACAATGAATTCAAGGGGCAAATGTACTTAGACTCCTGGTTTTGTATTCAATGTCTTCTGAAGGATTTACATGTTTGGCTTTCAAATACCATATATCTGTTCTCACCAGCGCATTTCTCTTGTTCGAGTATACCACACTTGCTATCTTTCAGACGTGTTTAGTTTCTTTCCTTTGTTACATTTCTGATCTTATTCCGTCGAGTTAAGTGGTAGTGAAGTCAATAATACCATTACTTTTTAATTAAGAGCAGATGCTAAGGTTGCGAGTGCTAGTATTAGTTCCCAGGAAGTTGATCTTTTACCGAAAAAAAAAAAAGAAAGAAAACGTAATAAATTGTTTCGTTCTCGGATTTTTACTCTTGTCATAGATGGGTGCGCATTGGGGATCTTCGCAGAATATTAAACCGTCGTAGATGGGGCTCTCACTGGGCTCGAAGATGGGTGTTGTGAATTAAAAAACTACCGCTAATACGATTTGCTGGAGGTGGTGTGATCTCTTAGACAGATACATGATTGACGGGCAGTATGGTGCGAATATGCTTATCTAAAATTATTTTTGGGGTGAGGGGGGTTTCACTCACTTCGCCCCTTTTCACTTACAACGATTACAAGTAGAGTTTGTTCCCTCATGATCAAGGTCTCCAGTCGGGTTGTGTTATATGGTTGCATTCCATGTCTTAGTAGAAGAAGATGTTCAATGAACAGAGCCGCAATCGTGGTCGTGCCTCTCGGCGTTACATACGACAACAAACAGTGTCAACAGTTTGGCTTTGATCAATCCCAACCAGGCATAATGCGGTAAAAAGGAGTGACCTCGGGCCTCCTGTAAACATACAAACAAGCCAACAAAAATGAAAGCGCGCGCCTAGATTTTTGTCACGTGGGCCTCAAGTCGGACTTGACCAAGAGGTCTCTCGGCCATTTGTGGCTGAAGATGAATAATTGAGCTTTCTCTCAGGTATCAGTAAGTGGTGTGGGTATCTAAGGATGAAAATTAAATTGGCATTTTACCTTCAGTATGGTCGGTCATCACACAGTGTCCCGAGGATTTCTCGGACCTTTAGAAATGGCGGCGCAGGAGTTCCTTTCCTTGTTGGTGTTGTCGGATATTTCGATTATTTCTTAGGCTTAAAGGCTTGTGAAAACTAATTGATTAGAGCTATCGATTCCTGTGAGCTCTAGTGGAATAGTCTAAGAACAACTTCATTCTGCTCGCTAAGATGTCTAAGAATGGCTACGATAGTAGCGCTACAGCTATCTATCACGGGAAACCCAGAAATAAAGAGCCAAATGCCATTTACTCGAGCTCCAATTCTAGCACAACACGTTCGAGACATCGCGATGCGATATCAGCAGATAGGAAACCATCAAAATCGAAGTCGTCACGATCTCCAGGAGATTGCGGTCCTGGGTACGGTTGGCGACAGGCACCTCTCTTGGTTCCGCGAAGTGGTGATATAGACACAGAACCAGAGACCAGCGATACAGAGAACGAATTCGTGAAAAGTATCACGGGTAAAAACCGTTCCAGAGAATATCGATCATCGCCACGAAGAGATAGAAATAGAAGTAGATCTAGCACTAACGGCAACAACACTGACTCCTCTAGCATAAGCAGGAGGGCGATTTCACTATATAGTGAAGGTTCAGACCCAGGACTTCACTCGGATCGAAAATCACGGCCATCTTCAAAGGCGTCGGCGTCCTCGGGTCCTCGCGGAGCGAAGTTAACTCGCTCGGTGCCCGAAGTTCCGGAATATCACAGCAACAATTTCGATTGGAACCATGTCCCACCTCAAAGCTCCAAGTTTACTGATGCTGAACTCACTGATTACTCACCGAGAGGTCGACCGAAAAAAGGATCAAGATCATATCAAAGTGATCATAGTACAAAATCTCATAAATCCACTAGTACGAAATCAGTATCATCTGTTGAGCAAACTCTCAAGGCTGTAAAGGTAAAGCTCTCTCGACCCGCAGTCGACGATATCAGAACTGTACCTGGAAAGAGAGATGTGGTGATTGACGGTGGTAAGCTATTTCTAGACTTGTCACATACATTCTGATATTCAAGCATCTAACAATCAAGCAGCACGTGCACATAGCACAGAACAAGAGGTAATTTACGACGCGGCTACTGATTACGAAGGACTGGGCACAGTAACAAAAGAACGTTCTTCTTCTCAAAGTAACAGGAATCAGGGTACATCTACTGCACACACAGCCGAATATAGCAATTCCGATTCATCTAGACGAAAACGAGTTGGGGGTCCTTCAGATCCTACATTCATGCCAACACGAAAACCAGTTGCGAAACCCAAAGACCTTCCAAACCCTCCATCTAGAGAACCGCCAAGGATATCACATCGTTCAAATGTTCAACCAAGAGAGCCTACAAGAGAACGAGCTCCGTCTCTTCCAGAGTGGGAAAATCCATTCGATAAATATGGACAACCGGCCATCCCGGAGAAGGAGAAGAAGAATCGATTGAAGAATATGAAAATGCCGGAGAAACTCGGAAGAGTTTTGCGCGGTTTTGGACGTCGACCTAGGGAGGAGGGAGTCTATGCCTAATTCTTTCGAAAGAAATCTTTACCCGGGTGTGGAAATTCAAATACGTATAGCGATTTTATCTTCGATATCCTATCCGATTTATATCTTCCCGGGATATCTGATATCCTCTCATATACCATCTCTGCATCTCATTTAATTCGTTACTCCTCACTGAGTAAAAGGGAATTATATGCAGTATTTCCTTCCCATGCACTTAGGATCTACCAACGGAATTTTAAATTTTTCTTTTTTGTTCGTTTCTTTTCTATAATCTTGTATTGGTAGTATATATAGTACTATAGTTTGTTTTGAGAAGATTCGGCGTTCTTTTGATATAGTAAATATATTTGATTCATCATCCATGTCTTTGAACTTTCTTCGCTGTGAGAAATATTTCTTCGATATTGATGATATAGAGTGGTGTATTACATATCTGTTATCTGCGTGCGTTATGTATGTATGCATTCACAACTTGACTCCTTAGGAAGAGATAGAATATACTATTTATCTTGAGTCATGTCATTCGGTTGTAAGATAAATATAATTAAACAATGCAATAATTATTCCGATTAATTACATCCTACAAACTTACAACATCACTTTACCAATCTATATAACAATTTAATACTCGAGTACTCACTAAGGAAAATCATTTTTAAGAAAATAAAGTTCGATAAAGTTATTGAGAAGTCGTTACTGAAAGTTTCAGAGAAACAGATGCTAGGAATAGTTGGAATGGGATTGTAGTGATGATTAAGGGGAGGAGAGCAGAAAGGAATATTATCATATTGCTTGCTCGATTCTAGCTTGAGGATTTAAGGACAGTGCACACGATGTGTCCTAGGTGGTTGGTTATAAACAAGCCTTTGAAGGTGATACAGGACGTTGAAGGCGATTATCATCAATGGCTCCTTACCATGAAATCCATGGCTCGCAACTTGCAGGAGAGCAGGAGGAAAGGAGAAATTTGACACCATGGGGAGGCTGACTAGATATCCATCATGTTCAAAAGCCGGGATTGTAAGCTTAGTTTGACAGGTAAAAACTTTGTTGATAGAAGAAAAACGGGGAAGTATTCAGTTGGATCTTGAGATAAATTTTTGGATAAATTTTTGGAGGAATTCGAAGGATCATACGAACATTCCAATGCCCAAATTGACACTTTACCGCCTTGCTTTATACCAGCAGAATGATTCCATTGGATTGGCAGCAAGACAGCAAGACAAAGGCCGTGAGACATGTTTGAGCAAAGAATAAAAAGATAACATGCTTACATACACCTAGAACGATTTGGAAGACTCGAAGGAATAAGAACATAAAGAAGCTTTTCTCTACGCTGTAAATAGTCAATCATCGCAAAGAAGGTTTCGGAAGAAATTCTTTCATTTTTTATGAAATATATTAAAAGTGGAATAGAATGGACTAGGGCTAATCACCGAAATCATCAATTGGAAACCGAAGAATCCTTTAGGCTGGGTTCGTCTCCACGCTAAAGCTAAATTTGACGATTGACGATTCAAATGTCCTGATTAGGCTCTGAAACAGATTTTAGAAGACCATGTATCAATGCCTTGGCATTGAGGGTTTGTTTGGTTCGTTTCTCTGTAGTCTGAACAAGTTCTGTTACTTCCGGACATTATGCTAAATACATTTTATGGAGCAAGAAGAGTATAGTCAGTCGGTTCCGAATATGCGTTACCCCCACTCTTTATAATCACCAGCATTGAGCCTGTCAATGGCTTGACAGTATTAGTTGAGGGAGGGAATATTTTCTACCGAAGACCTGTCAAGTTTCAAGTTATCAAACCTCATGCCTTTTAAAAGCTTTAGCTAAGCTTTATGCAAGCTTTATCCAAGAGTTCAGCCAAATCAATGGTTAATATCGAATCTAGCACTAAACATTGGCAATATTCAACATCTGATAAAATTCCAATCATGGCAATCCTGGTAGCGAGTTGCAACCGCAACCCAAGGGATACAACGGGTATCATCAGCGGCTATTGGGGATCAGGGGTATTGACGTCTGTACTTCGTAGGATCCAATTTTCCCTCTGGAAACAAAACGGAAAAACAGAACCTTATATTAAAACGTTCTTGATGTAGACTCCACACTTCATTCGAAAACCTCCTGTAATTTCCTGCATGCATGTAAGCTCTGGCGGTAGCATGCAAAGTACCTATCCGATGACATAGACCCTTGTATTAATCAATTTCTTCTATCCTGCTTCTGTATATATCTTCACGCCTCTCCATTCTCAATCACACCATCAAAAATCAACACTCTTTACATTCACATTCTTTTCACACTCTCCTTTTTTTGTTTCCCGTTGAAGCATTTACATTCGTTGAACAAGAATTTGCTGGACAAAATGCGTTTTCCGATTATTCTTGGAGGCTTAGCCTCAATTGCTCTTGCTTGCGATAACCCAGATCACGATGCTTGCGCTAATGCTTTCACTGTTTCTGCGGCAGTTGCTGGTCCCTTTTGCGCCACATACACTCAATCGTCGAACACGGCAACGACGGATCTCCCCGCTTTCGCTTCAGCATGTGCATACAAGCCAAAGAAATTGTCTAGTGCATGCAATTGTCTTAACGTAGCGACCACTTTGGCTACTGTTGCTGTGAGTATATTCTAAAGAACACTTTGGGTCTGAAGTCCTAGACTAACTTGTACATTAGAAGAGCTCAGGCACCGCTGTCATTGTCCCTTCAGGGGCTTCTGGCTCAGCTGCCTCTGTCGCCAGTCCAACAAACGCTCCAAGCTCCTATGCCAAGTCTGTCACCGCCTCGGTCTCAGCTGTAACTCACATAGCTATGTCGACCTCCGCTTCTAGTAGTTCAATCGCATCCAGTTCATCAGCCACAGCTGCAGCTAGCGCGACCATTACACCGGCACCAGCGGCCCCAGCTGGATGCACAGCAACAGCTTATGGTGATATTGCCGCCATCGTTTCCTCGTGCACAAACATCGTCTTGGATAACATTTCAGCGCCAGCAAGCTCCTCCATTGATCTTACACACCTCAAAGACGGATCCACCGTCACTTTCTCCGGAAAAACTACTTTTGGAACCACTGCCGATTCTGACTTCAACCCAATTGTTGTTAAGGGTAAAGACATTACCCTTACTGGAGCTACTGGACACGTCATTGATGGAAATGGGCCTGCATACTGGGATGGAAACGGTTCTAACGGAGGAACCAAAAAGCCCGATCACTTCTTCGTCGTAAAGGATGTCGTCAATGGTGTTATCAGCAACCTCAACATCCAAAACTGGCCTACTCACTGCTTCGATATCACTGGTGCCAAAGGCCTTACCGTCTCAGGACTTACCCTTGATAACTCTGCTGGAGATGCCCCTAACTCAGCATCTGGTACCAAAGCAGCCGCGCACAACAGTGATGGATTCGATATTTCCAGTTCTGACTCTGTAACCCTTAAGAACATTGTTGTCAAGAACCAAGATGATTGCGTCGCCGTCACATCTGGTTCTAACATCCTCGTAACAGGAATGGCCTGCTCAGGTGGCCACGGTCTCTCTATCGGATCCGTCGGTGGAAAGTCAAACAACACCGTCTCTGGCGTTACCTTCTCCGACTCCACCATCACCAACAGTCAGAACGGATGCCGCATCAAGTCCAACTCCGGTACTACTGGTACCATCGAGAACGTAACTTACAGCAACATCCAGATGTCAAACATCTCCAATTTTGGTATCGATGTCCAACAAGATTACTTGAACGGTGGACCAACTGGCAAACCAACAAACGGTGTTACCATCTCGAACATTGCTTTCTCCGGCGTAACAGGTACGACCACTAGCAACGCGTACAATTACTACATCCTTTGCGGAAGTGGCTCTTGCTCCAACTTCAAATTCACAGATGTTAGCATTTCCGGAGGTGGAGAGACTTCAACCTGCAACTTCCCATCTACTGGATGCCCAGCATAAATCTCCATCGTGAATGTGGATTGATTTGGGGTTGTTGATAAGCGTTTCGTTAGTCGTAGGAAGTAAAAGTGGAATTCTGGAAGATCGCCGGCGGTTGAAGTACACTTGTGTACGTATATTTAGTTCTTGTATAGCATTCGAGATCAATCAATCTTTTGAATATTTATATCTTCTAAATAGATTATTGCAGTCCAAATGAGTGAAATAATTGTATAGATCGAATAGTAAGTGTTGTGTTTCGATGTCGTTGTTAAAAGGAGCCGAGAAGGTGCTATGTTGCACAACCACAACATGAAAAACTTTAGCTAATCTTGGGCTCCGGTTCCTATAGTTAGATACTCGAGTAATTTGCAGTCCGTCGGACGGAAGTAACCCGATCAATAAGCCTCAAACCTATTCGCTCCATACCACGATCAAATTAGCCAGGTGAACACAATACTACACTTTGAATATCTCATCCACGTAAAAGAGGATCTATACGGAGTACAGTGCATTCATTCAAGAGCCCTCCAATTCCACATCAAAAGAACAAAAATAACCCCCACCAAACACGCCAAGAAAGAAATCTAAAGAAATCCTTCAAAAATCCACCAATAATCCATTTCTCGTCCAAATATCTTCAAAAGGAAACCACAAAAGAAGAAGATTGACCTACGCAGGGATCGAACCTGCAATCTCTTGATGCCGGGCTTCAGGAATTGATCCTGATTACTCGTAGTCAAGCGCCTTGCCATTGGGCCAGCAGGCCAGATATTATTTGATGGAAGTTACTGCGAGGTTTGAGTATATATTGAAAGATTCTTTGCTTTATGTGGGAAAATAGTGGAGTGTTTGCCTTGTAATAAGTGATCTGATAGGTAGAGAATGAAAATTTGAACGATTAGTTGTGGTTAGTTGTAAAAGAAAACTTGTAGGTGGGGGTGGGTTAGGTGTTGGAGCAGAATTTTCAAGATCCGAAAATACCCGAGTTTTTACCCCTTCACTTACTTTTTGATATGATTAGGTGAAAATTAGCAACTATTTCCATGATGTTAGAGACCATATAGTTTGGTTGTATGATATTTACTAAATAATCGTTTCGACAAGTCGTACAACAATGTTTATAGATCAAAAGAACTCCCTTATTCTATTCCAAGCATTCCTTGTTGGTTTGTGCATCACGTGACTCGGAGTTTTCAGGAAAAGACTTTGAGAATTGTACAGAAGCAATTAACAATACCTAGGTAATGATTGATAGTATTTAGGTATCACAATTAATGTAAAGGCCGGGTTAGTTGTCTATATAGTGAGTTGCGATTGCGATACTCATATTTGCCTTCCACAGATGTCCCAAAATAAAATCGTCTCATCAATTAGTGCGAAAAACATGCAAAGTTGGAGAGGTATCGCATTGTATCAGATCAGACACAGCGCCAATTGCTTGATTCGAATATAATTCATTGTAAATATAAAACGAGTGTGTTTTCCGTCAATCTACGAAAGTAGGAATTGATCTCAAATCTCCCAATCCGAGCCACAAAGAGAATTCTCATGCAGCAAGCTTTACATCGAGTCTCTTGAAGCCACCCTTATCGGCGACTTCTTGTTGCAAAACAACCATTCTCTTCTGATCACCGGTTGGATCAGCTGAATCACCTTCAAGCTTCCATTCAAGGAATTCGTTGGTGTAGTTAGGACTAAAGTCTTCATTCAAGACACCAAGACGTTTACCATACTTGGTGACTTTTTCCCAATCACGCTGAACATTCTTCAAATCCTTCGAAAAGTATGCGTAAGATCTTTCGAAGATCTTACGATTGACAGGAGATGCCATCTCAGGTTTGATGTCAATGTATGTCTTATAAGCTTCGGTCGGAAAAGCAAGTACGTGGTCAGTTGCTCGTTTAACGGCCTTCATGAATTTGCGAATCTTCTCTGGGTTTTGTGCCATGAAAGTATCGTTTGCTATGAAATGTTAGTCGGCATCTTCAGATGTTTAGACCACGGGACGAACCGATATACAAGATGGAGCAGAAGCAGCAACATCCAAGCTCAGCAAGCTCATCAATACGAAGCATTTGAACATCGGAACGAGGGCGTCCTTGGCCTGCGAGCCATTCCTCCAATTCAACCATTTGTACGTTTTCCAATCCAATACCAGCATGAATACTTCCTTCAATGATGGCCTTTGAGACATTCATGCCACAACGTACGGCTTCATAATCGGTTGGTTCCATCCCATAGTGTTTGGTCAACTCATCAATTTGGATCTGTGGCCACCAAGTATTAGATTGGTTAGAACGGTTGGATTAACTCATTCGTACCTTTCCAAATTCTCCAACATATCCAATCTTCTTTCCCTTAAGACTACGAAAGTCGGTGGTGATTCCACTATCTTTGAGATAAACCACTCCGGTAAATGGCTCATCAAGTAAAGAGCCGATTGAGGTAACGGGGAAATTCCGAGCTTTGGCGGCAAGAGTATGGATCATAGCTTTAAATCCCATATCAACCTTTCCAGAGCCAATGATCTCGGTAACATCTGTTTTATTTGGTTAGCTTCTACTCAACCAAAACTATCTAGCATTAGATTCCTAACCACTAGGATCATTAGGCTCAAGAAGAGCTACTTTGATGCCTTCATCGGCGAAGTATCCAAGCTTCTGAGCAAGATAGACAGGTGCATGGTATGGCGTTGCGTGCCTAACAAAAAAATAACTGTTAGAGTACTCCTTTGCTTCAAATGAGCTTTTTCGTCCACTTGAAGCTACGATTTAAATTTTGTAGCCTACCAGTTCATCAAGAATGTGATCTTATCGGTCGACATTCTGTTGATCGGGTAGCTAACGAAAGGTCAGAAGACTCGCATGGGGAGGAAAGGGGAAGCATGTCCTTTCGCTAGAATTATCTAGATCAAGTTCATATGTACGGTATAATCTCAGAACCAAATTCTTTCCGTCCTTGACTTGAAGCCAAAGATGAATAGAACCGGAACACCCGCCATGCCTTTGTTACACGTTACCTTGATCTGAGGATGATCCATAGCGTGAAAAACCACGCTTCGGTTCATATCGAACATACTGAATCGAGTTGATGAAGGTAGGATAATTGAGAAGAAAGGTAATTTCAAGTCGATAGTCGAAGGTTTCGGATCTGGATTGTGAACAAGAGTGTTAAGAAAAGAAAGAAAGTAAGGAAATATAGAAAGTGGGGAAAGGTTAAAAGGACAATTGTGGGAATTACATCATATAGTCTGTGACCTGCTCCGAGCTTAGTGTGGGGTAGATAAACAGTTTGCTGCAGAAGCAAAGATGATCTATCAATCCCAACAAAAGCCTTTAATTTCTACCAATAAATTCTAAAGAGAATGATTGTTTGCAGTAGATTGTTGTTACAAAAACCTTGCAGCTAATGACCTATCGTCCCAACTTACTCATCGGCGAGAAATCCCTCCCAAAGGGTTGTTGATATTTCGAATCGAGTGAGATGTAGGATGTCATCGTGGAGTGATCATAGACTACCCTCTTTAATACCCTTGGCCAACCAACTATTAGAAGGGTTTGAGGCGGTAGGTGATTTAGTATATCAGAGCAATATAATTTTAATTACAAAGTCGACACGATAGGATCCAATTAGATTTCATTTGCGAAACGAAAGTTCGGTGCGGAAGCATCTGGAATGTTAGTCACCATAGGAGCTAAATCCAAACGAATGCCGGAACTCTTGACTTCAGGACGTGGAGTTCGAATCTCCTGAGGAATTGCCACAATATAATAGCATACATTCCAAGTGTATACGGAATACACCGCATTAATAAAAGTTGAAACCTTATTGCGCTATTTTCATTCCAGTGCTATCTTCACTGATTCCTCTCCGTCACATATGCCTTTTCGCCTATAGATACGACCAGCTCGACATGACTAGATTTGCACAGTATTTGGCGCTAGATCATGGCCTTGAATCTACCACCTGTATCTTTCTATGCTATCAATGATGCATATCGAGCTTGCTAAAGAATGAGCTGATCCCGCTACTTCTTGTACCGGGCCAATTACTGGCTCTCCTCAGTCATTCCCATGATGATATTCAAAACCTTCTGTTACGTATACAAGGGGAAGAGATGCAGGAGAAACTACATGTTGGCATATAATTAATAGTGTCATCGAGGAGTATACGCGGTTGTCTAATATACCTTTGGCGATTAATGGTTGGAGACGGATAGCCGCCTCGGGAGAGAAGTAACACAGGCATATGGTCTATTCTGTCTCAGCGCTCAGGGCCGATAGATCAATCCGTATGGATAGAATGATCTGATTGATGAAGTACATGTTAACCACCTTGGTGACCAGTTATCGTCCGAAAGAGTAGAGTAGAGTAACTTACGATTGGCAACGAGCTGGCAAATTCATAGTTCGTACATCATCCCGAGTACGCTGCGCCACATCCATACTTATACTAACATGAGTGGTGTGTTAGCTATTGACTAGCGGGGTGACTAGATGCATAAGAAAGCGAATGGCAGAAAAGAAGCCTGGCGACCTTGATAAATAACTCTCAATCCAGTTCAAAATGAGAGGGATACAAAATTAGGCAGTCTTGTTGAAATACGGCAAGTAGCCGAAACTATTTGCCGTGAAACGAAAGCTGAATATGAGAAAACAGTCGATTCCCTACGCTGACTGGCATTAGAGCGTGGAATGCTATCCGGGCCACTGGATGAGATGGGAATCCTACGGCAATCGCGACAACGAAGCGTCAGACCCAGGTCTCAACCTATTGAGCGCAGCCGCTTATTTTGATTACATACCTTTGGTAAGGTGACTAGTTCGGGAAAGACACTGTCTAATTGCAGAAAACCTTTTATTTCAGCCACCTACGCGGCTCGCTGCGTGGGCTGGAAATGCCGATATGTTGAAGTTATTTCAGGAGCACTTGCCTGAATTCGGAAAACTCCACCTCGTTACAATCTCGATAACACTAACTGGCGAGGTAAGACCGGGCCTGGTTGTATAGGGGGAGCTGCCCTACGTGGAGATATGAATATGCTTCGACTGGCTCTAAATCAATATCCTCCTTCAACTTTCTACCTCGAATACCTATCGACATGCCATTCAGCAAGAATATACCACCATGATAGCGTTATCGCTAGAGCTCAACCGGAATGATTGTGCAATAGATCGAATGCATTTCATAAGAAAGGCGATGGATGAAGGCTTGGAGTCTATGGCTCAACTTCTGGAGCAGAAGTGTCCTGTACCGTGTTAATGTAGTTATTTATGAGAGCTACATATCAGTGCGTAAGGAATAATGATTCAATTTCTGATTCAAGAAATGGTTAGTTCGACAATTCGCCTGATCGTGCACTTTACTCCATCCAAATGCCTACAAGCGTTGTTTATGCGAGCACTAGCATCCCGTAGTCTGTTTTCTTTCTTTCTTCTTTTTTGAAAATACCAACCGTCGTTTCCAAATTATTCACCATCTTGTACGGCACAGCCTTAGACCCAATCCATCATTCAATCAATCCGTAAATAATGATCTAAAAACCCCAACGCAAGTATTGACTATAGATGCTCAATTTCAACATAATAGTGGTTCAAGTCATTCAGACTCTTATGTTTTGGCATCAACCTAAAAGCTTGTTGTATGTCTCAATATAACTTACCATTAGTTATCGAGAATGAATTTATAGAAGTGATCCGTTGAAACACTGCGACGTAAGGCAAAGAGAAGGCCAATATTAAAGTAGAGCGCGACTAAGTTATCTCACGTGCGATGAACAATCTTTGTTCCGAAACAACTCTTCAAGCATAGTTTCCCAAATCTCTTGTTGCACTAGCTAGAGATTATCTGTCTCACACTGTACGATTCATTCCAACCAACGAGTTTCCACCATGACAAGAATACTTACTCTTTGGAGATAATTGTACGAGAAAACGAATGGTGAACTTGTTCATTTTGTTCTGTGGAACGAAGACAGGCAAAGAAACAGCCACCAGGAATAGGCACTCATTGGTAGCAATACTTTTCTGTAAACATTAATCGATTGATCCCAAATCCAGAAAATCCTTCTCTCTATAGGAATTGTCCATGGTATATACAACGCAAACCCCGCAAATCCATTTCCTGATATCCATCGCTCGTATCTCAAAATCGGAGATGGGACAGTAATCGAAGTCGAGTTCAGGAACCGGAACCGGTAACGCCAGGAATGTAACGATGTGGTCAAACAATTGAATGATCCACCAGTCGGAGAATAATGAATGCGGCTATAGCAATAACGATAATGGTACGATGACCAAACGCGGGTTGAATGTATGGGGTTGTGTGATGATACTAATCGTATTCATTCGGTACCTGCCCGTGGAACATCCCCATCTTTTGTAACAATTACATAGTCAGCGCTGGTCCTTTCCCCATCATCGGATTCGTATTCACCTTCACTAGCACCTGGAGTGGGTGGTAAAGCTCCTGGAATATGTGATGCTAGAGCTGTTGTGTATGATTGGTCTTGTCTTGGGGCTGCTGGCCTGGATGCGTGATTCACCATGCTGGTTTCAGCACCCCGCGATGGGATATTGTTCACAAACTTCGGTTCTAATGGGCTTATAGGATCCATTGTAGAGCGTTGTTGTTGGGAGTTTGATTTCCCTGGTGGAGAGCTTCTCGGGGTTACTGCTGCTTGTTTGGCTCTTAATCTTTCCTCGGTCGCTTTAAGTCTGGCTTCTAGCTCTTCGAGTTCGGAGGTTTTTGTAGATATCTCATTCTTCCTAATAGACAAAAATGCATTTTTAGTATTGCTGAAGTGGTAAATTTGAGTGGTATGTGAGAATTATGAGGGGGCTTACTTCTCTGTGACTATAGCGTCGAGACCATCAGTGTTGTCAAGCTTGAACAAGTCATCCAATGCGAGAGCGAATGATCGTGCCATTTGACTAAATGTCCATCAGTATTATAACACAGCTTTCAAAACTATCAAACCTACGACTGTGGCCTGCCATTTGGCACAAATTGACTATCGAGTTCGGCGTCGGACATGATTGTAAGGTTGAAGCGTCTGAAGGAAGCTATTTGAATATAGGGCTGTAGCTTAAAGTTCACCCGATAATGAGATCTTCAGGTACGATATTGGGGTTGGGTATGGAATGTTCTGAATATAGAAAATTGAAAAATCCTGCTGTTAAAAATTGTATGATTTTGCGAAAAAGAAGTAGAGAACCTCGAGATTCGAAGATTCCGGGCTTCTTCTTGTATTTGTTACTGAATCGTAATAAGTTCGATGCGGATCCTCTGTTTTCAGAGATTGGAGATTGGCAGCTTGAAAGAGAAATAATAGGGGGCTTTTAGACTAGTGTCATGTGAAATTAATGGGGAAGCTCTTGGTTCGTTCTTTCCGGTAGCTGGGGGATACAAATGACGAGGGAGTGGGTATATACGATCCAAATTCAGGAACAATCTCACAAGGTTTGGTTCATGATATTTTAAAAAAAAGAAAACGTCCAAACAGTTGAGTTGTCTCGAATGAGTTGGTGAGGGAACTAGCCAGGTGGAATGCATAGATGTCTGTTCAACTAACAGGTTATAGATTTATGAAAATAGAATTATCAGACCAGCTTTATGCTGGTAAATTGTCATATTGACAATTAGCAAATAGCTAGAAAGCATGCAAGTAGTCCGCATGAAGATCATCATTAAGCAAAATCCAAGTTGGTATGAGTAAGTTTCTATGGGGGCAATGGTATAACTAACTATCTGGGATTTTTTCATCGGTTCGTGATTCGTGAAGCAAATTCGTAAAGCATAATCTACTACAATACTTTAAGGTAGGTCTTCGAAAGAAGAATGGACTTGACGAATAGGGTGTATAGGGGATAAATTGAAAGTGTATTTGAATGAAATGACAGGATACTTCTTTAATGCCATAGAACACGTTAATTTCAAAGATCTCGTCAAGGGTGCCTGGGTGTTAGTTAGATGGCCCCTTTAAATGCTAATAAGAAGCGGTTCTCTTCTCGAGAAGACAACAAGTGGTTATCTTTCGAGAAATAGCACAGGTATCGGTTCTTTAAGATTTATAGTGCATTCCTATTGCATTCATTGCTATAAGTACCGGTAGATTTCTTTGCTGATCGATCGATCTACAGCACTGTTTTTAGGGTACTTGTCAATCCTCGAAAATGCTATACTTAGCATCTACCATATCAATACAGTGTGGCTGGCGTGGCTGGGACAGGCTGGTAAGCTGACACTATCAAGTCACTAACTCCCAAAACCCCAAAGAACTGGGAATTCTTCAAATGCAGCCGACCGAGATAGTTTGGAATTCCGAGTCCCTTTGAAGTCTTTTTGATAGATGCACGTGACCATCAATAAATTTTGGCTAGAAACTGGAACATGCGAATGTGAATGTGAATAACATCATACTTTTTGATCATAAATCAATCAATTTCTCCTCATCAACCACGACCCAAAATTATATCAATCGCGATCAATCATAAGTTTAGATTATAATTTGATAATATAGTAAGTTTTCGCATTGATGCTATCGCTTCAACTGCCTAATTAATTGATTGAAAAGATTGTCTTGATCTCTGGACTTTTCATCGATTTATCGCGAATTTGATCCACCTTACCCTCATCCTCTTCGTCGTGGCTCCTCTACACCCTCCCCAAAGTCGTGGAAATCCCCTCGAAAGCTGGCGAGGAGGATACCGTGGCATGAATACTTCTTCAGCCTATACACCTCTCGAATGTTTATTGTTATTCCAGTCTTTAGTCGCATATGGCACTGATCCAAACTCATTCGTTCAAATTTCCCAACTCTTGACAAATAATTCCTTGGTTAAGGATGGGGAAACCTACGATGCCGGTAGACTGAGTGCAGAATTACTGGGAGATCTATATTTACGACTTCTGCGAGAGGAATTAAAAAATGATGCGGAGCAAGATGTGCAGGAAGAAAATGGACCAGCACCGTCAAAAAAACGAAAACTCTCAAGCCCACCTTTACCAACAATAAAGGATGCCCAACCCTACCGAGAAAGATTGCCAATTTTGGTAGAGAGGTTATATGCGCGGTATAGAGATTATATGGTACGGGCGATCAGGGAAGATGAGGAAAACTACCGGGCTGTTCAACGAGATATTGCCGCGATTGAGAGAGGAGATTGGGATGAGAGAATATTGAGGGGAGAACGGGCTGTGATTGAACAAAATGGGCATAGACAAGCCGAGGATGCTGGCACGAAACCGAATGGTATCACTAGCAGTGTTCTTACCACAGAGGAAGGTAAATCACAGGAATCCAAACCTCTGGATAGCAGACTACAGGAGCCACGGCCGACAGAACCAAAGCGTCTGGAGCCCCAACTTCCACAAATCAAATCTTTTGAGATAGCTATTCCTCCGCCGTTACCTCAAGTTGTAAGAGAGCAATCAAGAACAAAAGCATCTCCATCTCCAGGTCCTTCGCCAAGAACTGAAGGTCGACCAGAAGGTTTGGCTATCAGTGATGTTTTAAACTCTCAAAATTCCACTCCCATTCCCCCCCAAAAGCATATTACGGAACAGCAGCCTCGAAATGGCACGCAACATGGGGCGCCACCAATGGCCCATCAAAGATCTGGCAGTCACGGTCCTCATGGTCCATCTCCTTTACAAACTCAGGCTCATTCGCCTCAACTTGGTCCTCCTCCTTTGCAATGGGAGCCACCATTTCACCCTGGCCCGAATCCTCCACAGTTCCATAACTCCCAGCCTGGATCGCCACATCCATCTCCGCACTCCCAATTTTATCCTCCACAATTTCCTCCACACACATATCCTCCTCATTCATACCCTCCTCCTAACCACCGGAATTCTCTACCAAGTCCACATTTACCTCCTCCCCATCATTCTGTACCATCTTCTCCATTGAACCCTCAATATCAACAAGGGGTTCTTTTGCCACCGCCTCATACGATGGGCAGATCCCCAAGCACGTCTGGCACGCAGCTAGATGCGTTAGCAGACATTGCTGGACAGCAATATCGTGCAGCTTCCGGTTCTCCTATGCTTCAGCAAGGGCCGTTACCTCCGGTATCTGTGCCTCAAGGATCTATGCCACATGTCCCGCCTCATATTCCATATACGCATTCCTTCCCACCTCCACCTCCACAAAGACCTCTGTCTTCGACTGGCCATCCACCTCCTCAATGGAATGCTCCCTTCCAACCGCCATACCCGGTACCAAACTACCAATTCAATGGACCGCCCCCTAATAACCGACCACCTTTTCCGCGGCCAGAACTTGTTGCTCCCGAGAACAGGCAATATAATTCACCATACAACGCAAATCAAAGTCCACGGCCTTCTCTACCTACGAATACTCCAATGCAACACAGGCCACAATTACCGCGACCCCATACTCCGTTATCTCAAGCACCTCAATCATTCATGACTGGAAGTGGCACTAAATGGACTCCAAGACCATCTGGGGCTACTCCACGACTACCTAGAGAGCCTTCCCGTCCTCAGATCGAGCCTCTTAGTCCTGTGTTAAAACCTAAAGTGCTACCTCAATCCGTGGAGAAGTCGTCACGTAAGAGATCACATTCAAAGCAGGATTCTGCAAAGACAGGCAAGCCACATACACCAAGCACACTACGCAAGCGAGCCGGCAGCATAACCTCAACTCCTACTACTGGACCATTTAGAAGAAGTCAATCGGTACAGTCACATGCTGACGAACTCTCTTTGGACACTGAAAACTCTGGTCTTCATTTTAAACAAGAAGTCGCGACACCTCGCGGCGTTGGTGATGTAGCCGATATTGCGGCTGATGAAAGTACAAGTCGGCAATCTAAAGTACCACAATCACCTCGGCAAGCAATGAAGCGAAAGCGTATCGATAGTCCTGAACTTAGGGAGCCACGAGGGCCACCTCTTTTTGTTCTATGGACTCGCGCTTTTCCAAAGATTAGTGTCTCTGCCCTAGAATCGATTAGTGGTCATCGGAATGCGAGCACATTTGCAAATCCGGTCAAGGAACGCGATGCTCCAGGTTATAAAGATCTTATTCTTCGTCCACAAGATCTCAAGTCTATTCGAACGGCCATTACAGCTGGGCATAAAGCTGCAGCGGCTGTGGCAGCTGCTCAAGCTGCACCCGATGATCAAGGTCAATCAAGCGCATGGCTTCCTATCTCTGAAGATTTAATTCCTCCAAAAGGCATAATAAATTATGCTCAATTTGAAAAAGAATTGATGCGAATGTTTGCCAATGCTATTATGTTTAATCCAGATCCAGATCGTGGATTTGGGAAATCATTTGAAAACAAGAGGAAAGAGTCTGAGAGGGGAGCAGTGTATGAAATTGATGAGAACTCATTGGTGAAGGATACAAGAGCCATGTTCATGGATGTCGAGAAAGATATTGGGGCATTAAGAAGTGCAGAGAGGAGAAGCGAAGAAGCTGCAGAAAGAGAAGCTCTTGGTGGTCCTTGGGGTGTTAGACATACAATTAGTCATGTTGGACCTGATGATGATGATGAAGTAGATGAATTAGCTGGGGATGGAGATGCTGGCGTAGGCAACGGAGCTGGCTCACTAAAAAGAAGAAGAAAGGTGTAAGGTTGTCGCATCGCTTGTAGCGTTTATTCTACAAGGGATATGTAAATATTATTGTGCCACGAGATATACGTTAATGAAAATGAGAAACATACTCATCAGACTTGTCAGTCTTTTCAAACTACTTTCATGGAATTTGGAGTTTAGTGAGTCTTATTTGTTGTTTTAGAACGGTTGAGGGCGCTATCTAAACAGTTGGCTCCGGCGCTTGGGGTGGGCATGCAAAGGGCGAGGGATACGATAATAGCTCTCATGATGAGAGTGCGGCAAGAACATTCAGAGGACCAAGACGTTTGGTGGAAGAGATGATTGACAAGAGCGGAATTTGATTCGATTTAGAGTACTGCTAGTGCAGCGAGGACGGAAACATTGGCGCGGAGTGTGACGAGATACAAGGACAAGATTTCTGCGATTGTGCTGCGCATTTGCCCGTGAGTTATCGTATGGTAGAGCATTTTGATATCTTGATATCTTGAGACATTGGCGTGGACGAAAGGCTTGTTCGAAGTGGAATGCTAACCAGGATAATAGGACATCCCCAATCAGAAGCCAGTATGAGGTGAAGTAAAGTATTAATAACGCTCTCGCTAGAGCAAAATTAACGAGTCTGTTTGCAAGTCATGCGGTGATGTTAGTGGGTGATGATTCAGGAAACATCTATTATCGAGGATAGGATCCAAGATCAGAGTAATGTACTTAACAAGGGATAGGGATCGATCTGCCATCAAGAAATGATGGGGAATCAAGCTGCTGATACCATTATTGCCCCTGAGTTTCCAGTATTCTATGTAAGTTGAAGCTCTTTTGATAACATTACCAAGAAATTATTTTTACGAAGGATCGGTCACTCTTGTTGTTCTGTAAGTACGGTAATTATCATACGACGGATATTTCAATTCAACATTCATTCAACCTTTATTATACAAAACACGCCTGTATAGCTCAAACTTGTTTCTATAAATCAAGCTAGCTGCTGGAAATACAGTCGGTAATTTAGTCGACACTTATGCATATCAGCCCGTTGCACCATTTACCTTTGCCTCAATAAAACCGAATGTCACTTCATATCCTTCGCGTTCTTCACGCTCTTCCGTCTTCGAGCTTTATCCTTGCCAGAGCGTGCGGAGTCCTCGAAGGGCCAGTTGATGGCGAGGGCTTGTCACCAGCGGCGATGTTCCATCCTGAAGGTTAGGCAATGATTTCGTGGCGCGTACATTATCCCTAGTCGCAGGTACATTAGGTTCTCGTTTCTCCTCCACCCGTTCTTTCCATATTTTGGAAGCGCGTTCTCGTTGCGAGGACATTTCACCTATCAAAGCATCGAGATATCTGGCACGTAACACTTCGAGGTCCCAGTCCCGTTCCAATACTCGTCTCCCTCCGAATTCCTCTCATTTGACTTCCAAGTTCCTTGGCATTAATAATCCACAACTCAGTTAATTTTTTGGCCGTTGACAAAGAATATTAACAAACTTCCATTTTGCGGCTAGACCGAGGGACTTCTCGGAAGCGAGCAGGAGCGGGTTAATCACTATCCTGGTTGAATCGATACTCAAGTATGAATCCATTATCCCAATTGTCCTAGAAATCTTATTCATAATCACCAAAGTCCAATGAGACTGATGATGTAATGGTAGTAGCAAATAGTGGAAAGCTTTTTGGAGGGGGGGCAGCGTTTGCTCCCGGAATCGTTTTTGTTTGTCTCATTGCTATGAGCACCCAGGAATCCAAAAAGTACTGCAAATTGCAAATGAAGACTAAGTCAGGCCCATGCCATGTGCTAGCCACACAGTTTATGGCCTCCTCGGAGAAATATCCTTGCCTGTTGCTCAATTCCCCTTGACATAACAAATCGTCAATAGTAGATATGCCATTTTGTTCTCTGATAGTATTGCGCCAAGAAAAATTAGTAGTGTTGAGGTCAAACTCTTTCACAATAACTTGATATATACCATTTGAATCCTCAAGTGGATATACCCGTACTTTGGCAACAGAAATAATTTGAGATTCGTCATTATTACTGGGATTCTTGACAGTTTGTGAAGACCGAGTGGACGGTTTATTGACGGTGGAAATAATATCAGGTTCTGTGGCAATAATCAGATTCATGATATCTTCTTGGAAGTGGCCAAGCTTTTCAGAAGCTGCAAGATATCGATCTCTGGCGGGTCGTCGATTAGCTACCTGAGGATACAGTGGAGCACCCTTGATTAATGGCTGCGAATGTGCCAGAAGCATTGCTGGAGTTTTGAAATATTTTGCTCAACATTTCTCCGAAGGACAACGAGAAGAAGGTCGCCTTACTTGTGTTCTGTTCATGCTTGACATATTCTGTTGCATTGAGGGCCAACTAAAACCTATCATCTTTCTTTGATGACTGGTATAGTTTATGTGTCGAGGGCACGTAAAATTCCAACATCCTGAGAAACAAACATTCCTTGCCTATTCCAAACCAGGTGCCGTGCGACACCTCTCAGATATTGATCTTTTAGTAGAAGACAATACATTGAAGTTCTTTAATGCCCGAAGTTCTTTCAACAGAATCAACCTCGACTGCCCAGATCGCTCGCACCGATATGGTGAAGATTGACTTAGCTTGGGTATCGTCAACAGCCACAATAGGCGATTTGGAATCCTCATGGAGAACATGGATGCCAAGCATCGAAGAGTGAAGGACTTTTCAACATCAAATGTCCAAAATGCACGCAACTTCGGTGCTTCCCTCGACAACCATTACGGAGATTGCTATCAAAACTATGGTTTAATCTCATCCGGTGAGGAATTAACATCTTCTTCTCTCATCGATTATTGAACCTTACATTACTCATTCCTCTCTTATTCTTACCTAGTTTCCCGTCCTCCCTTAACCTCATCCGTTTACTCTCAAAACTAGAGCCATCCTCCCACCGTCAGAAACGTTTGAACATCCATCGCCACTCCCACTAAACTACAGTACTCACACCCACCCCTCGTAAAAACCACCCCTCCATTCAGTAACAGCAAACCAGACTCCTTCCCAATGGAACCCTGCAATTCTCATTCCTCTCCAAACTACCGAAGCAAAACAACTTCAACCCTGTCTCAAGCTCATCTTCACCCAGCCCAAATTTCTCATTCAAGATCATATTACCTTCCAAGTCAAACAATAAAATATCTCCATATAGCCGGTGGAATACGCTGATTTGTTTTCCATTTTATTACATTAGACACTAGTGTGTAATACAATGGTAAAAAAAGAATGAGAGCAAAAGCTTTCGTAATTTTACATAGAAATCTAGATTTAAAATTTTGGCGAGAATTAAGGGTTAGAAGGATGGATTGGGATATCCTACGACGCGGTTCATTAGGCCCGCGGGGAGTTATGGTTGTGGTATAGCTCTATGATGGAGAAAGGGATACTAGATCGTATTGGTTTTGGGCTTATATGGGTGATACACGATTTGTTTTTTCGGTACCGGGGAATGAGGATCAATTGCCTTCATGTTTGTTGGGACGTATGTGATGGTTGATTGGCGTGGAAATTGAATTGTAGCAAACTCACGACGATGTTCACTTGAGCGGGACGGCACCGTGTATAATCACCAAGTATTGCAATCTCATAGAAACATCAGGTCTTATGATTCGAACATATTTGAAATAGTAATAAATTTTAAAAAACACTGAAAACCGTACACCTAACAACCAAGCCTTGCCTGCTGGCCAACAATTTTACGAACTGAAAAACACCTTTCAATGAATGGGGTAATGACCTGAGGCCTTTCCAGGCATGATTACAATATATCATGATGCTCCTGGCCATCTAGAAGATGATCCATGAAAAGTATACACTTAATAATTGGATTGCACCAAAAGAAATGGTAGACTTAACTTTCCTCCGGTGATTCATGAAGTACAGAGAGCATGGAGCTCATGGAGCTAACATCACTACTGTAGTATGATCTAGTACCAAGATTAGCACCGCCTTGAACACAATATCATCTCCAAATCTTGATAGAACCCACCTGTCATCATCCCTTCGATATGTCCTACTGTTCGGACTAGTCTCATAATCTCTATCTCTGTCTCCCCCCCTATATCGTCCTTCATACCCATGATCGTTCTCGATATCCCTCATTTCCCTTTCCATATACTCATTTTCAACCTCTAACTCACTTATATCTCTTGCCAAATCTTGTTCCATCATTATCTCCTCAGCCTCCCGATATCGTGAATAGTCTTCTTCGGTCATTTCTCTCATTTGTGGTTTCTCATCTGCTGAAAGGTATTTCCGTTCCTCGGATTCTGAATGTCTGCTTCTGCTATGGAAAAGTTCTTTTTCCCTGTGAAATTTGTCCCGCTCGTCAGATCGTCCGCGGTGATTGCTATATTCATCTAGAGAACGAATTAGTGTGCAATTTATCTGGAGAGACAGATCATATCGCCCGTTACATACCAGACTCCCCAGAAACAATAGAACCAATTTTCTTTCCTTCATACTCTTCCTCTATTTTACTTGACCAACAACCCATATTTACCAACTTTGTGTATAAAAAAGCTTCGATGTTTTGGTATCAAACATACACTGATGTAGGATGTCTAAGACTCGAGCACCAGGCTTCAACCACATAGACGAACATCTTCACGAGAATAGCTTTAGAGATGTAGATATCACCAACAACATAGAGAAGAGGCTGAAGCGGTTCAATCATGGTCGACCGTCGAGGTCATAATCTGTTGTTCATGATGTTGTATGTTGGATTAATCGCTTCGTGTGGCGATGAGGAACAAACGCTGGCCATAATCAGAACCCAATTTGTGGGGTATTCTTCACCCTTATCTAGCATACTTTATACCCTTTAGCGATATAGGGGGAGAGATGGATCAATGAAGTCATTGTCTCATATATCTGTAATGTTGACCGAGGTAAGATTTGAGATCTCGTCCCGAGGTGTTGGTAAGAACCTTGTTGAAATAGCTTGATTCTTAGCACTGTGGTGCCTGGAACGTGCCCCCCTTGCAGAGGATGACCCCTGAAACACGCTAAAGCTTGCCGATCAGAAGCCTACAACGCAAAACAACTAAAAAATTATTCCAGGCTCTCCGAAGTTTACGCTTTCAACTTTCAACAATGGGGTCAAAGACGAAAGTAAGAGCAAAAGGAAGAACAAAATATCTCTTTTTTGAGGTTAGATCTAGCACTTCAGGATCATCAAGCCACATTGATGCAACCAAGAATATAAGCCCCGCGAGGCGACCAAGCACGATGAATACATTTGCATTGCATGTTTGCAGAACTATTACTCTACCGCCCCAGATATTCCAAAGTCTGGAATTTAAATAATCTCAAGTTCTGTGCAGCTTGTCAAACATATGACAGCGCAAATTATATCCTTCAAAGGTATAAAGCAAAGTTCTTTCCCTTCATTAGCGGTATGTATGTTGCGCGCATTTGCGCGAGTTTGTCACATAAGGTTATACTACCAATGACAGAGTGGGGTTTTACTACTTGGCACGCTCTCCATCCTCTTCCCACACATTTTTCATTGGTAGTTGAAGCTTATGATGAATATTGTGGAGACTTTGTTCCCGATGAAAGTTTCATCGGGACTCATAACACGCATTTGGCGATTTGAGTCGGTTTGGTAGGTGACCTCAAACTTGCTCATGGTAATTGGCTGAAATCTTGGCAATAGGTTGATAATTGAAGGTTTCCTATTTCTCGGACTCTGGTTATCTACTTTCGGCATTGGGACAATTTGGTGTGAAGGTATTATTTTTTCTTTTTGGGCCTTCCGGTATCTCATAGGCATCATGGAGGTTATCGAAGCTCGCCATATCCAAATGGCGGATAATATGTCAACAATGGAACCACATTGGGGATATGCTGATCGTGTATTGCCATGTAAGAATGATCCTGGCTCATGTGAATATCTGGATGCTGTTTATGTAAGTTATTATACCGGTTATGCCCTCCAAATTCCAACAATTTCCCCCTATGTCAGATTCGCTTCCACGATATTTTCCAGTATTACGTACAACCATTGTTTTAATACTGACCACTCATAGCATACCCATGATGTGTCAATGCTCTACACTTTCATTCTATGGGCAGTCATCGGAGGTCTTCTTCTCATACTCACCACGCTTCGTTTCATGAAACCTTCAGGGCAAACTACCACCAAAGCGAGGGACTCCGAAATTCAAAGTAGAGCGAGCAATTCATATTGGTACTATCGTGCATGGCGAGGAACAACAGCTACTACCCAACGATTCCTCCTTCCAGAGAGTTTTGTTAAATTCTTCGGACATGTTACCGGATTGCAAGTATTAATACTAGCGATCTTGCTAGGTTATTTGCTCATATTCACGTAAGCAGTGTGTTCCTATTCCGAGGGCTTTCCTAACACACAACAGTTTCGTTGGAGAAGTCTATAAAAGATGGATAACTCCAGTAAAAAAGACGAATTTATTCAATACCCGGTCAGGGCTCGGTGGCTTTTCCGATCGTGTAGGAGCATTTGCATACGCATTAACACCCTTCACCGTCCTACTTAGTTCTCGTGAATCAGTTCTTAGTCTCTCTACTGGAATTCAATACCAATCATTCAACTTTTTACACCGCTGGACCGGTCGTGTCATCTTTATTCAATCGGCTGTACATGCCTTTGGCTGGACACTTATCGAAGCACGATTATACCAACCACAGCCTACCACTTTCCAAAATTGGATAAAGCAGCCATATATGATTTGGGGCTGCGTTGCATTAATATTCCTTTGCTTTCTATACGTCTTCAGTATTCGAAGGGTCATTCAGTGGACAGGATATGAATTTTTTAGAAAGACTCATTATGTGGTAGCTTGTTTATACATTGGTGCATGTTGGGGCCATTGGCAACAACTAAAATGTTGGATGATTGCCTCACTCGGATTATTTTTCATCGATCGAGGTGTAAGGATACTCCGAACTTTACTAATCCACGTTGGATATTTCGACGCCAATGGTAACGCAGGTAAGCTAACATCATTTTCCATTGATCCCATCAAATAAATTAACAACAACCCAGGTCTCGGATTTCACCCCGCTCAATCAACACTCCAATACTTCGACGACAAAGACGGCGGAGTAATCCGGCTCGAGTTCGACCACAGACATGCACCATGGTCCCTAGGCCAACATTTCTTTCTCTGTTTCCCCGCCCTCAGTGTCTGGCAATCTCATCCCCTAACTATCGCATCTCTACCCTCAAATCACCACACCTACATCATCCGATGCCGATCCGGCGAAACCGGGAATCTCAAAAATCTAGCCTTAAACAGTACACTCAGCACCCCCGTAATTATCAGCGGCCCATACGGGGAACCACTCTTAAAACTCAACGAAGAACCAACCAATATCCTAGCTATAGCCGGCGGAACAGGTATTTCATTAACCTTACCTCTTGTACTGGCCGCTACTGCTAGCGACGCAACGATTTATGAAGGAAGAGCCGTCGATTTTATCTGGATCGTAAGACGAAGTTCGTGCTTAGAGTGGATTAGCGAGGAATTGGAGACGATTAAACAGAGAACGCGGAATGCGAAATTAAATCTTAACGTGCATATTTATATCACGCAAGAAGAACCATCTTCATCTTCAGAAGAAAAAACGGAGGAAAATATGTTGAATGATGAGAAAATAATAACAACAGGGGATACAATCGCAACTTCGATAAAGATTTCGAATTCGAGTTCGAATTCGAGTTCGGATTTAAGTGCGGAAAATTCGGGGTTTAGGTACAAAATATCTTATTTGGGTGGTTGTAAATGCTGTCATCCGGATTTACGAGGGCTGGTTAATAGATTTATGGATGAGAGAGCGGGGGAGGTATACAGGACGAGGGTCGTAGCGAGTGGACCTAAGGGGATGGGAAGGGATTTGAGGAGAGCGGTTGCGGGGTGTTGTGATGGGGGGATGGTTTTGAGGGGGGAGAAGAGGGGTGATGTGGAGTTGGTTTGGGATGCTAGGGATTAGTCTTTTGGGTGTGGATGTGATTTAGATGGATGTTATGATGTTATGAAATTATTTATGGGTGTATATATATGAAAAGGAGATTATGGAAGGAATAGAAAAGTAATAGTAAATCAAGAATATTTCAAATATGTCGCTTGTATCCTCAGGGTGTAGCTAAATCCATCATCCTGATTAGCATCTAACAATCTTGGTTCATAGAGCGCAAGGAATAAAAAACTTCCCAAGGAGTAACTATATTCTGACATTAAAAAACACACGACTCAGTATCTTGTAAATCATAACGATAAATTAACAAATCTCTACCCTGTCATTTTCTCTATACGAAGTACATTTATACACCAGTAAAAAATAAACAAACACCATCCAATAGCAAGTAATATACGATGACAAACACCATCCAATAGCAAGCAACATACTATCCTACTATCATACCCCGTTCTAAGTTCTTTCCACAAGATTTCTATAACCGGTTTTCGGTATCCGTAGGTAACCTGTACATTTCTTATATAATAAATCAAACAACAAGATAATCTATAGTTTTTACAAAAGCGTCCCAAGCACCTCAGATCTATACTGCTAAAACAGAATTCTCTATAGTATATCAGGATTTTGAAGGTGATTAGTAGGACTATAGTGTAATCATGTCAAAAAAAAACGAGGAAACACTGGAGGAATTTGTGATTTTGAGAATGCAGGAATCTAGATGCAGGATTGTGCTATACTGTGTAGCGAATGATGGTGATGTCTGCTGTGGATATATTATGATGGAGTATGATATCGATTATTTCGATTATATTGGTTTCGATTGCTGTGTTATCTAATTGCAGGATTCAATAGGTTAGTTGAATTACTTGTATATCGTGATCGTGAACTTCGATGTAAGATTTACGAAAGGGGTACTTGCTCATTAATACCCCCGGACAAGGTGGAATGAGAGCAGCTTTCATGAGTGTAGTGTTTGAATGGGCTCCCGGCAACCTCCTGCATCTTTAGGCCGTTCAATGTAAAATATGCATGAGGTTAATCTCGTCAATGACAGCACGATTCTTCTCTGCATGTAAGTATACAAAGCTGCTGACTTGTTGTGCGATTGAATCGAAATCTTGAGAATACTTTGATTTAGTTCATTCAGAAACGATGATTCAAAAAGACGGGCCTGCTTCAAGTAAAAGGCTCAGTTGATTAGTATCGTCTGTTACTATACAGTCATCAAAATCAATGCTTGCGACCAAAGATATGTATCCTCCATGGTTTAGTTGAAAATTTGCATCAATGACAAAGAGATCAATTTTTTGACGTCGCACTGAAAAGATGGTTGTCGCACTAACTTTCATGTCAAGAACAGAAGTATCCAGCGTTGACTCGATCGATGTGAGAAAAAAGATATATTTTGAGATTTCCGTACTAACAATGACGAGACCTATGATTATATGTAGAAAATCTCCCATTCATTGATTCCGAGTCCTCTTCGACACCGTATTTCCAGTGATACTTCATGCTTCCAGGATTCCTATGGCGTTGATGTGCTCCTATAAATATAAATATGACGTTTAGTGTATATTCAACTGGCAACAAAGCATGGCTCCGTAAAAGTAAGTATAAAACTGAGGGGGAAAAAAGTAAACTCACACCAACAAATGCGTATAGCCCACGAACCGATTTATTCAGGCTCACAGTCTGTATCAGTGGTACCTTTCCCTCATCAACAGGAATGAAAGACATAGGAGTAAAAACCCTGCCAAAGCTAGATTCTACAAAATGAACAACTGGTCCGTAAGGGCCGTCGGTCATTATTCCTAATGACGTTAGGCCAGCAAATTCATCCGATGAATTTGATTTCAGAATACATAAACCATTTATTGTACATTGATAGTTCAAGAATGTAATTACTGCATCCTCTTGACACAGCGAGCGGAAACCGAGCAGCGCGTTAGACGCTGGACTGTCGCTTTGTAACTCTAGCCCTATAATAAGATATGTTGGCTTAGAAGTATGAACAAGCTGTCCATGGATAATGATTCTGTTGAGGTTTGAAGGAATGGGAAACCAGAGTCGATACTCTCCTTGTGTGGTGCCCAATGGACGTTTCAGGCCATAAGAGCTTGAAGGTGAGTTCCCCAGCCAGGGTGCTAGATGTTGGTCGGGATCATAAAGGTGTTGCGAGGGTGTGAGAAGAGTATACTCTTTTCGATATTCATCAACATCGCCTGAAGGTATACCAGATACTAGGACATCAGCTCTGCGAATGAAGGTCTATCATCTGTTAGCACCATTCCCGTGATCCCAGAATACTTCGATTTACCGGCAGAACTTCGGCATAAATACCTACGAACGATGTGCCAGGGGCCAGAACAATATCGCGGGTTTGTGGTAAATAGGAAGAGAGCCAATCCATACAAACCATCTTGTTGCTTTAGAAAAGGCCCAAATGGCTTTGAACATCCACAGTATGGGCTCAATCGCGTTTGAGGCTTTCCATTGATAAACTTGACAAGGCCAAACTATCATCGCAAGACGGGTCAGCAATATATCTAAACAAAGACCTAGATACCACTTACACTTATCCCTTCGACACACATAACATCTCGTGGGTAGGTAGCATCTGAAAAAATGCATTGCACACGCTCATAAAACTGAACGGAGAAAATGCTTTCGCCTATGCCGAGCACAATCTGGTGACTTGATCCTATGAGATTTCCCACGGTTTCCTTAAGGCCGTCTTGATAGAAGAGTTCGATTCCCTGGAGAAAGCCATTGAAGAAAACATTGATCAAAACCAGCGTAGAAGTTGCAGAAAGTCTACGATGATTAGAGCTGTGGCTGGGAACACTAGATTCGAATGAAGGCATATTTGACTGCATAGCGGGTACAGGTCGTAATTGGAGGTCAACTGGCGGAGGTTCTGCCCAGTTCATTTTTGGATAAAGTGTACTCTGAATATCCGGATGTTCAAAACCATCTCTCAGCTTGTATATTGGTTGTAATCCATGCATGGCCGGTCGCAAAACCCCCAGATCAAATGACCAAGCGAGACCAACCAAGATAAGCGATGAAGAGCTTTTCAGAGTGATTTCACGTTCTTGGTTGATCCCTCTGTCTCCTGCCGCTTCTGAAAACATTTCTCGAGGTGCCAATATCTGTTTCCAGTTTGATTTCAACAATCTGTGGAATGTTTTCGACGGTGCCGGAAACAACAGTAATTTCGGATATGTTTTCATCATCACGAATGGTAAGATGAGGGCCAGGACCTCGCTGTCGGTTTATACTTAGCATAGTGAATGCAGAATCTATCGCATCAGAGACTGCGTTGAATAAGCATCGGCTGTTTGACTGACTTGACGCCCGACAGTCCAACTGATACTTGAGCTTTTTGATGCCATTGTCGAAACAAATCCAATTCGTGAATCCATTAGATGGCTGTGAGCCAATAGTTTCACCACATAGGTATCCTAGAATCGGTATAGAATCCCCGGTCCACATGTTAAAGTGGTCGTCATGAAGCGGATATTCTTGAGGTTCTGGTAAAATACCCAAGGGTGATGAACACCCAGCAGGTACACATATCAACCCAAAGCCTTTCCAATTCGGTTGATATTGGTCAACGTGCTATAGCGGAGCTCAGTATCATGTTGTAATAATGGTGCGGCGAAAACTCACAATTATATCCACATAAATCCCGATAATGAGCGTACCTGGTGGTGCAAGCAGCCTCTCCACCGCAAAGTTCTCGTTAATAATTGATTGATTGAAGGGCGAACGGCGACCTCTGTTGGTCAGAAACTGATAATTAGTCAGGGCATCTTCTCAATTCCCAATAACTCGTGGAAACTGATGAAGAGAATTACAACTCTCTCGAACATTTAGCCCTTAGGGTTCGATATTATCTGGAACATTGTACTCCTCGTGTAAATAACTTTACAGTTTTTCAATCATCTTCAACTGTACTCGCCTGAATCCCCTTTGTCTAGGATTAGACCCCTCATTGCTCAAGATACTTCTAGACATTGAGTCATCCTACCCCAATTTACTAAATTTATGACATAAGACAAAGTCTGAAATAGGGGCTTACACTTATTCCTAGACATTCTGTCTCATCCGACCAAAAGACATCAACCCCTGATAAGATTTCCCCGCCTGGGCCATCAATGAAAAATTCTATTCCTCTACCTCCATACAAAGTTTCGTCGGACACCAATGATCCGTTCTCGAAGTGAAATTGCAATCCGTTTAATCCTGGCGGTGAAAGACTGTAGTAACAGGTCACTGTGGTCAGAGACTTGATATCTTCCTCTTTTTGGCCGAAAATTATATGCTTCGAGCATCGGAATTCGTTTCGGTTTTTACTACCAGATGATGGTGTTATAATGAAGTGTTGTGGTGGTAGCAAAGGCTGCCAAAGATTTCCTAGTGATGATGTAGCGTTCTTTGAGTTACGGGACTCATTTGAATCAGGAATAGATTCCAAAAGGCCTATTAATACAATACAATTTCGCTATTTTCTTACGCCAAAATTGTTCAAACTTGCACTACAAGAAGGGTATATAAACAAACTTTTGATATCGCTATTCGTAGGCCATCAATTCTCGAAGTCTCTATTGCAGTTAGTCTTCCTAGTCCTATCACATTCCAGTCATCTGTAAGTGGGCCTAGAGCTGGCTCCATCGTGTTCCGCAGGCCAGTGGCATCAGAGACTAATATCTGGACTCCAATAATGCCTCTTTTTGCAATTGCGAGGATAAATCCCGCGAAGCACAATCTTCTTTCAATTACTGTAGATTGAACATCGGTTCTTCGACATTCTCCAAGCTTCTTAACTTCCGACGCACCGTAGAAGGTTACACCAGAAACGAACAGACCTCCATGTTCAAGTGAACCTCTAAAAGTAACTGAAATCTTTCGAACTTCCTCCAGCGGAAATATTTCATTAAAAATCACAGTAGTAGGGTCTAGGACCGAGGGCTTAGGGACAAAGAAAGCCTGACGGATAATACTTGACGGATGTAGGTTATTTGATGTAAAGTCTTTAGCTTGTATTGTAACTCCTTGTTCTCCCAGGATTTTGTAGGCAAGCTTTTTGGTCAAAGAGTGGATGCGATTCCAGTTCTTAAACCAAACACTACCATTATGTCCAGGGTGAAGCACGGTGTTGTAGAGAAATTTCCAATCAACCGAATCATTGAGAGCCTCTGACAAAGCCCAAGAAGGATCTAGGTGGACGTGGCTTAATTCATGAGGAAATCAAACCTTGATCGCCAAAAGGTTTGAGAGAGAGATAATGTTGCGATCGCTCTAGATGCCAAGCGCGCAGAACACATGTCAGGAGTAGGAAGAAGGCAGACAACTGCAACCAAGAGCTCCCTTGGCAACCTCGAAAGTAATCCAATGCATATCTGGCTAGCGGTGATATGACAGTCGAGGAATAACTGACAACGTTCTCAATTTGTTTAAGGGTAGGGTGGGTCCGGAGTAAGTTATCGAAGCTTTGCACAGAAGCAGGATTCTGAACAAGGGAATCGTTATCTTCGTCCATCCAGTTCCATTCGTCTTCCCATATATCTTCTGCTCCATCATATGTCTCGCCGCTCCAGCCTGCCTTTATTCCCTGCCCGTATCCTTCGATTTTCTGCGCAGTGAATATCTTGGCAAGAATATCAATATCAAAGGTTGTCCCTCTTGCAAGTTTTGAATAATTTTGTTCCAGTAGTTCTAGACACACAGGATGCATAGGACAAACTACCTCATGGCCGCCACCCCTGTATTATGTTAGAGTCCAAACGTTTCGAAAATATTATTGGGAACCAGGGAGGATATAAGATCAAGAGATGACCACTACCAATCTTAGTACGGAATCAGGTATTGTTTGTCTCCCAGACGGCCTTCTTCTTCTTCATCTCCATCTTCATCGCACGCAAAAACGTCATTTGTAGTTGGTGAAAATACCAGAAGATTACCTGGGAGACTATCCTTCAATACTCTTCCAACGCTGGCGGAGGACCACTGGGGCGGATTCTTCTCCTTATCAAGAGATTGAATCTGCTCATGCGTTTCGTTCTTCTTCTTTACTATAACCGATCAGAAAATAATTGCCAGAAGTTTCTGATCTGGACCTTACAAATGCGAAAGTCTTCAGTCCAATCCAAGTCATCTTCAGAAATGCGACCACTATAAAGTTGGACATCAACACCAAAAGAGACACCACATAGGGCACAGAAGTAATTTCGCATGACTGCGGTTTTGATAAAAAATTTCGCTCAAATACACAGGAGTTTCCCTCGAAGCTTCGATTCTGGTATTTGATTGTATTGCGAGAGGTATAGAAAAGAGGAAAGAAAAAATAGCCAGTTCTGGACCCATGTCACTGGTTTTGCGAGACATTTCGAGCCACTTGTGGCAAGGCAAGTGAATCACGTGTAGCCACGTCAGGTGCACACCATCTATTGGACTATTTGGACAGCGATCATAGCTATTAAAGTTGTTCTGGAAGATTTGTCTGAACAAGTGATAATCCAGAATCTTACGTATAAGTATTACGATATCATTAGAATCACCAATGGAAGCAAATGCCGCTGCCTTCTAGAGAACGTTAGTTAACAGCTCAATTAGACAACTTATGGAAGCGAACGAGCTCAATTTTGATTCTTGCTAAAATTCACCGTGCAAAAGAACTATACTACAAATAAAGAAATAGTGGCATAGGCTGCTAATCAAAAAGTGGCAGTTTGTACGTTACCAACCCCGTGTAGTAACCATCTAATAAGCTATCTTCGTGCAAGTAGGTAGCCCTACGTATTTCTAAGGCCTAGGTGCACATGCTTTCTCCCAGGAACTCATTTTTATATCGATATCCGGATCCATCAGCAGAATGGCCTTTCTGAGCGGATGTTCGCGGGGTACTTCATGAAAGACGATGCCATCATGGCCCTTCAATTCCGAGTAATCCACATCCCAGTTTGCCTTGTGCTCCTTTTTGGTTTTCTCATCGGTTGCAGAGAAATAGTTGTTTTGATACTTAAGCATTTTTTGATAGTAGCCATACGTTTCGGGCGCGATATCTTTCAAATCCATATTTGCTATGTTGTGGGCGGAGGGGATTGACTGCGTTGGCATTTGTTGACCTGCTGGATTTGCATTATAGTAGTCATAGGATGCTTGAGAATGAGAATTAGTGTAGTTTGGACCTGCATAACTGTATACTCCGGAATTCCCAGGTGAAAATTCACTATATTGCCGCTGCGCATGAGATGTCCCGTACCCACCATACACTTGTCCGCTATTCACCATCCACGGATCAAGCATTCTATTCATCGAGGATTGATGATATGGATGATTGTTGAATTGATTTACCCCGAATGTTCCATAATTGGTAGACTCCGCGGTAGGTATTGACGCAGCCCCTTGCATTTGAGGTTCAAATCGTGCTGTCTAGGTTCAAACCGTGCTCTCAGTCCGGCGAATTGTACAGCATCAAGCTGTGAATCATGAAAATTGTCCCCGGAGGACCGATGCCGTTCCGAAGCTTCCTGGGCAGTGCTAGCTTATTCAGGACGGGAAGAACTTTGAGGTGCCAAATCATGGCTGATATTATGGCTAGTTCGGGAATTTATTGGCCTCGGCCGACGATATGAAGAGCTCTCATCCGTCTCATGCGTCTCGGGCTTCTTATAATGGCCTCTTTCTGGTTTTGCTTGAAGGGGGGACTCCTTGTAAGTTACGCCTGGCTTTTGTCCATGTGAAACTTTATTTGCCAGAGATTGTTTTGCAGAAATTCTAACTCGAGGCCGTTGTAGCAGCTCTTTGTCTTTTGGGGTATTTGGTTTAGTGGGAAAATGGAGGATTTCTTCGTCGGATGTGTCGCCGGCAGATGGATAACTATCATACTCGTCGAATCCAGTGTATGATTCCTTTTTACTAACAGGCGTCATGGCTTTTAAGAAGGGCTTCGACGAAGACTCTGATGTGGTCATGGATGATGTAGAATTTGAACGGTGTTCAGGTGTGGAGCCGGAGCTTTCTTTTCGATGATGTCCCATGATATGTGGCGTGATCGATGGTCTACATCAAAAGACACATCAAAAGACACTCTATAGGACACACCGCGTTAGCACATATAGAAAACAGCGATGGGTTGACGAAGGGCATGGACTAGCCCGAAGTAATATTTATGGTAACTAGAACTTGAGAATTTCTTGATTTCGATATCCTAGACCTGTGTTGTGATGTATTGTGATTTATTCAGGTACATACATTGAGAAAGGGAGTGAAACGGTGGAAATGGAACTATTTATGCCCAGAAGTTGGAGCCCTTGCGAGGTAAAAGTCGATTCCAGGGTGACTAGAAAGGGCATTATATCCTCACTGATTGATGTGAATGAATATACATTATGCATAGCGAGAACTCATTGTTCAAAAAACCTTCAAAGTTTCATAGACAGCAGCCATTCAGCTATCTTTCGATTCATCCTCAGATTTTCAGTACTCATTGTAAAGCGTTTCCTAATACTGGACCGCCATGAGTATATTAAACCCCAGAATTTTGAGGACGCTTTTCTATTATTGTTGTCTGGATTGTCAACTTTCAATTACTTTGTGCCTCAGAACACAAGTAACTAAGAAACCAAAATTCATTACATGAATCACATTATGGATAGGATTGAAATGAACATGTCGCAATGTTCAGTCAATATGAACCCAATTCTTTGGGTCATTGAATACTAGTTCAACATTATCCAAAGAATCTTCAGACATTCAGTGATACTAAGTTGCCATTACTCGAATATCCTCGCACATCATCAAGTCATACCAAACACTAGATGGGTAAATGGTAGTACTGACTCCTTCCCCGGCACCTTCTTGTTGTTCACTCACATATCAGAGGCTCAAACATGTCTCTGTCAGGATGTGTATATGAAGGAATGGTTGAATAAGGCAGATAATGGCATGGTATGATATATTGTGGGGTCCTAAGGGCAACTGAAACGTAAGAAAGGAAAGGAAAATCATCAAAAGCTTTTCCTAATCCTCCAACTCCTATTAAGGTTCCAACGTAGTAGCTTCTCCTTCTGCATCTGCCCAAAGATGACCACCCGTCTGTTCTCCTGGCCATAGTAATAACTGGTGTCATAGTATTGAACATTCATTTGACTTTTAAGAACTCAACTTACAAACGCCGGTAGATCGCACTGGATCTGACACACTCCGGCCTACTCCATCAACCAAAGAGCAATAATCCTGTAAAGACAACATAGGATACGCTTCTCCTCCTGGACGAACATGAATATTAAACTTTACCCACATAATGGACCACATTCGAATCTACCGACAACTTTCCAGTGTCGTACGGCTATTTGAAGTTATATCTTGTAATTCTCAGGAGTCCTCGAAGGTTCCGCAACATCCTGATATGGAAAGAGAGGAAGCTTGTTAAGAGTATGCAAGAGTAGAAATGGAGGCTGAGGCATGGGACCTTTGGGTAAGAAGTAAAAATATGTTGTTTGGTATGCAGTCAAAGTCTAGCTACATACATGTCACATTATTTGCGACATCCAAACGCGCAAACTTCTCTACGATCAAAGTTGATATAATTTACCTCCGAAAGGCATTCTATACTTCTAATCCAACATCTTAAATACCAACGCTTGTTATCGATATTGATAAACCGGGGCTGGAGGACAGTGAATAAAGTTTTTTCTTGATATGGTGGTGAATGGTCCTTCTTCTTTCGGCAAAATGATATTGGATTATGTTTTCATTCCGTTTTTTACAAACACAACTTTCTCATTACCTCCAATCTTCACGAAAATAATCTTTCGACATACAACATCTTAGGACACAACACATGGTATCTAATAAGGCCAATCGAATACTTATTTATTTATTGTACATTTATATTCCTTTTTAACAAAAACTGGGATGATATTTTGGGCACAAACTATCGCATAAATCATCATTTCGAGGACCAATGAAGCAATGCGACATTCATAAATCGCCGACTCCGTCAATTCAGAGGGAGAATTGGAAGCAAAAGATTGAACAATTATTCGACCATCCTCAATAAAAAATCTTTCTCTTGCTGTTGACTCTTCTAGCAAATGTACATTTGATCATTCGACAAAGTCGCGAGCTTCTACCAGTCTCTGTCTCCCTGGATCCATTAAGTGGAAATAAACCGATGAAGAGGAAGCAAAATTATCAGAAGGGCAAGATATTAAAATGGAGACGAAAAGCGAAGACGATGGCAATGGTGAAAGGGCTAGCGGATTTGTCGAAAGTACAAAACCACGAGTCCGACTGCCAGTAATGACACAAGGAATCATCAATCCCGTGGCCATTACACAGCTTCAAGATGAACTTGAGGATACCAAGAAGGAATTGGATAGGTTGCAAGCAACACGGGCGCCTTCGAAGGATGAGATAATTCTGCCGAAGAGAATGAGCCTGCCAAAATTGATGGTGATGTTTCCAGCTGTGGGAGATCAGATTCGTTCCAAAATGGGTCAGAAGTTGAGCGATGTTCGCGAAGAATACGAGACCAAAATTAAGCGATCAAAAGATGAGCATCATGACAACCATTTACGAGACATGGCAATTGTGCGAGAGATGGAAACGAAATTATTCAAGGCTGAAGAAAGGTTGAATTCGGTAGGAATGATTGCGAAGATACACCCAAATGCGCCGGTCGGAGAGGTCTGGTCAAAGATTCATAATGGGACTTACGATCCGTCAAAAAAGGGTGCCATTGAGCCTAAACCCATCTATAAATCGGAGCAAAATACTGAATTCCAAGCCTCACGCACAATGACTTCTGACGGTCTTACCTCCAATAACCCTTTTCGAAACAACAGATGGGCAAACAGCGATGGTCGAAAAAGGGAATACGACGAGCCTGCAAATGGCGAATTCCGCGAAGGTTTCAAAAGATTAAAGACAGCGTAAACGAATTACAATAGGGAAGACCGTCTTGATGAAAGGCGGAAGGTTCATAGTAATTTGGAGGCTTACCTATGTCGAGAAGGTCAATGTAGTGGAATCATGCCATCTTACATTGATCTAATTTGAGAGAATGGAGAACCTTGTCACCAAATCAACAAATATCTTTACGATTTCATAAATACATGACTCGACACCATGTACAGCATTCCAAATTTGCAAGGACTACACACAATGACCCCAACCTAGAGTAAAATTTTGGGAAGTGGAGGGTTTAATAAGAGTGCAGAGGGTCGAGGATAAGAACCATTCTAGCTTGGTAGAGGACATAGTGCGAGAGAGCTTCTTGGCTCAGGTCGGAGGAATTTGGCCATTTCGGTGGAGCTTCCTCTTTTTTGGCGTCTCAGCCTCCGTCATAATTCAATAAACGGAATACAAACAAACTCTGACACTTTCTTTGTTGAAGCGGAGTACCCGTGTGAGGATATGATTAATTGAAGCGCCATATCTGATTGAATTTTCCATATGTTCTATGTAATAGGTACTCCAGCTTTTCACCTGTGCTTGTTGACGTATGACATCTCATGAGATTCCTGGCGGCCTAAATGATAGGCGCTGGACTGAGAAATAGTAATGAGATAGGCCTGTACAAGCCCTGATATATTAACATTGCCGTCTGGTCTGAGGACTGCAAACCCCCTAACTATGAGCATTTCACAAGCTCATCAGGTACAGCGCTTCCGTCATCATCTTCGTGGCGGGATGTCGACTGTCATTGTACTGTCGTGGCTTTCAAAACCACAGGAAGCTCTTTCTCATTGTCTGGCAATACGTATTGCAGATCATAATAAGTATCAACATCATCATTGTAAATACTGGGTAGGTAGTTTTAGTCTATCTAATGTTGAGAATAAATTTTGATGAAAACAAGGCGAGTTGAGTCTAATAGTGCCGCTTTAGATGCAAAGATGGAGAGGCTTTAAAACAGCACCATATTGCATATCGCGAAGACGCGGAAACGCATGTATTCATCCTAAACATCTACTACGACGCAAGGGTAAGGCGGTGCAAGCGCATAAGTCTTTTGATATAAGTCTCGATTGATTTTAACAATTTCTTATTTTCCAGATATGAGCGTGATGACCACTGTTCTGGAGCTCAACTGGAGAGTGCTGGGAGTCTTCCGGCATATCCTTCGTTCCTTCCAGAATATGGGTTTATGAGAAGCCTTGAGTCTTAAGTCTTCGATGGGTTCTTTCCCATTGAAGTAACAAATGCAATGTCTTTATCTCTTTCGAGAGCTCTTTTCTGACTTACCATATCTCATCGCCAACTTCATACATTGGAAATGTATCTCGCGTTACCTACAATCATTCCTTTTGCTCTTCATTACATATAGTATAACTACTTCCTATTGATTACTTTTCTTATTTTGACATTGGATATTAAAATTGTTTACACGCTGCTTACATCCAGACTTCCCGTCGACCTTCGTTCTCCCTCTGCGGGTTCCTTCTCGTGCCCCCTCAATCGAGTTCTCATGCACTACCTCGTCGAGTGCCTTCTTTACGCTGGAGTTATTTTGGGACTAGAACCAGATTCGATACTCACTTTTGATCAGAACTTGGAATCAATACCGAGTGCTGGTTTTTATTCAGAACCAAGTTTTCCCTGGAAAACCACGATTTTTGAGCCTTCCCCTCCTAATCCACCCCTCGCCCATATTCGGCCGTGGACCTGGTTTTAATCATCATTAAACAACAACCTGTATTCTTCCGAATAGTTCACCGTTTCAGGCGAAGTCTCAACTCGGGCGATGAGAGGACTTCGTTCGATACAAAGCGATCCATAATACAAATGACGGCAATATCGCCATACCTCGACATTCGGCCTCTTAAACACTTTGCACAGAACAAGTGCTTTCGTAGCACTAGTTATTACTTAATAACCTACCGCGAACTAAATCATTTATGGTCGACGCTAACAACACGAGCAATGCCACGGCTCCCGTCAACAGTACCATTCAGGCCTGGCATAAATTGCAAGGGCATATCATCGACAAGAAATATGACGCTGGCTATATCATTTTATCATACTTGGTCAGCTTGGTAGGCGCCTGGACAGCATTTGAGCTACTGAATTTGAGAACGACAAGAAAGGGTCGCTACAACTGGTATGTGTCAATTTTACAATTTTAGGCTTAGATTAATCGGTTATTAGGACAGTGCTTGTATTTGCCTCAATATCGATGGGCGGGGTTGCTATTTGGTGTATGCATTTCGTTGGTGACGAAGGAATCATTCTAGGTGACGGCGATCCTACCTTACAAATCTCATACAATCAGTCTTCGGCGTCCGAGTCATTTTTCCTCCCGGTCATAGTATTCTTCGTCGCATTTTGGACTGTTGGCTCTAATGAAACCGTTGATTTACCCCGCGTTGGTCTAGGCGGGACTTTGGCTGGCCTGGGAATATGCGGTATGCATTACCTTGGACAAGCTAGTATTGCCAACTACACATGCTTTTACAATATTATCTGGGTCGTAATTTCTGCTTTCATAGCTATTGCAGGTAGTATAGGGTCGATCTACTTGTTTTTCCTCTGGCGTTCATCATGGGCATCAGGTTGGTCCAAGAAGGGTACCTGCGCATGTATACTCGCATTTGCCATATCTGGATTGCATTGGCTATCTTCTGTCGGCACGCACTACCGCCTGAATGGTCTTCCAACACCTCCAACCTCAAATCCGACTCAACAATTTGCCATAACTGTGGCTACAGTTCTGGTATGTTAGGTTCACGAAGTTTGGAGCAAAATGCTGATTCATACAGACCATACTTGCCGCCATCATAAACATAACATTAAAATTCATGCTCTTCACACACAAACAAGATACTATCAATCGTTCTCAAAAACTCACTTTGTTGACTGCCATATTCGATAAGCATGGAAATGTTTTAGTTGATTCGCAGGGTATTCTACCAAATCGAAAGATAACTAATTCCTTTATCGAGGGGGTAAGTCAAGCTATTCTTCTGTAGTTATCGTTTTATAAACTAACGTATTCTAGTCCTTGAGTGAAGTTTTCAACACTTCACATCCGATATTTCTGTGGATATTTAGAGCAGCGAAGAATTGGCATTGTGTTAAAGATATTATTCCAGCCATGCGTCTGAACATCAATGATCATATTGAGAAGCATCGACTTGGTAGCAAGGAAGAAGTGAGCCTTGTGGATAGCGACGGTGACTTGATTAAGGATTATTCCATCGTATTTCGGGAACTGTTCTGCATCGCCGCCGCTGATCTTGCGAATGATCTTCGTATCCCAATGGAAAAGTTAGGTCCTTTGTATGACGATGTCATCGGTACTGGCCAGAAAGTTCCTTTATCAGTAATCATCAAATCTCGGGTCGGCATTTTGAGCGACTTAATCGAGAAGATAATTGGTGATATCAAGCACAAGATCAAAGGTGGCCGTCGGGCAATTAGAAGGCCTAGGAAAGACATTGAAAAAGATGCAGGAGCAGGAACCGGCCAGTTACTCTTCCTTGCCAAGAAAGTACAGAGACGCGAGGCAGAGGCTCTACAAGCTTCTGGATATCGATTTGGGAAGATCGAACAAGTTTTGCCACTACTATCGCACACCATGAAAATCGGGGATGAAGACCTTACCAAACATCTCTCGGAACTGTGGAAATTTGCGAGTCAGGATGATATGCTAGATCCAGGTTGTCATCTTGCCTGCTTTGCAATTCGAGCTTCTGTCCGCGGAGGATTTGATATTGTTGTCAGGAAAGACGCCAAAAGCCAAATTCCGACAATGACCTTGCCCTTTGAAACACTGGAAGATTGGCAGAAGGATTTTTTGACCGCAATGAATACCCTTAGTGTAGCGGAATGTCAAAGGTTTTTGGCCAAGGCTGTTAAGGCAAAAGAGCTACCTACAAGGGAGAAGACATTTTCGAATCAATTACTTACTACACTCCAGTCCTTGAAATACGAGATTGGCGATCCTATTTTCAGTGAAGCATGCCTCATATCCAAGCCAATCGAAGCTCCATGCCGTGGAACTTCCGCAAACCACAGACCAGGCATAGGATTTCTCATTGCGTTTCGACTCATGGTACCTATCCATACTCGACGTGCACCCGGTAAAAAGTGCGCGTTTGCGCCACTCACTTTATTCAAATTACAACAACGTGTTTACAAGAATGCTTTGGATCATTCATTTTTTGTACGTGCCATATATCGAGAATTTTCACCAATATTCGCAGCGACCGCTCGTGATTGTTCACAAGAAAAGAAACTTCTGTCAAGTTGGAGAAACACTAGAGAGAATGGCCATATGAATCTTGAGGTAGTCGAGGAACATGATCCGTTCGGAAACGCCATAACTCGAATCGTGCCAAAGAGGGAGAAGGATTTACAAGCAAGGCCTACCATGGAACGTTTGAGAACCCTTTGGGATACACGTCTTGGTCGCTCCAGGGACGAAAACGATACTAGTGAAAGAAGTGAAAGACAGAAACCGATAAGAGCGGCTTCCTATCAATCGATGGGTATATTGGTCAGCACTGAAGTTGCGAGGGATGTAAAACATAGTTCGGATAAGAGGGATGATGGGAAGGGAAAGGGATTTGATGGTAAGCAGGGAAATAGAGGGGTTACGGCGGTGGTCAGTGAGGATGTTGAACCACAGACTTTTGTGGATGAATTGTTTCAGATTTGTGTTAAGAACACGGGGATGCCTCATTGATTATTTGAGGAGATGAATTGGGATGTATGTGAATTGCATGTCATCGTAGGATTAGGTCAGATTAGATGAAATCAGGCTAGATTAGACAAGATTCGCGAGCTGTCGTGCGCTTGGATGGAAACTGAAATCATGATGGGCTGATCAGTACTTTGGTATTCTTTACAAATATAAACCTATGATTTTTGGATCCTCAATGTTCAGGTGTATAATGAATGTATTTCCTGGTTGCTCCTCCATTATGAATTTAGAAAGATTCATGAGTATCTTTGGCAATTAGCCGAGATATGGCTACTAAAATCTCTTGAGTATCTAGATTATTAATATTGAATTATAGATTAGATATCGGGGAATTAAAAACTTATTAATGGTTGGTAGTTGTTTACTTGTTTGATTGTTTAGTTTTCTATAGAAAGTGTGTGTGTGTGTGTGATATATTTTTCGTCCGAGGCTCTGTGCGAAGCACAGGCCTCAAATTCCCAATTGGGACAAAGGACGCCAGGGGAGGAAGGCCCCTGGGTTTCTAACTAGCTAATCTAAATTTACTAGTATTATATATGCTAAATGCTTCAGCAGGGTTTACATGATTGCCGTTGCGTATTGAGTTAATCCCTTGGGTAGATATTTCAGCTGTCCTCCACAATACAGTTAGATCCCTCGATTCCTGATCTTCTCTCCTTCGTTATCGCAATCGAGCTTTTTAATATGGTTTTGTTAATATAAAGATTTTTTTTTTTTTTTTAAAGTTTATACAAACTCAATCTTTCCGAATCAAAACCCAATGCCTTATACAAAGAAAATCAAAAAAATAATATAAAATAAAAATAAAAATAAAAATCAAAACAATCCTTTAATCAATAAATTGTATAGGGAATCGAGGACATATATCCTGATAGAACCTTGTAGATTTGAGCCAAACTGCTAGTTTCGCTGTTCCTTCCATACTTCCCAAAAGATAGGGGATGGCTTCAGATGGTGGTAACTTTGAAAGGGTTTTTTGAGCATTTCCAATTTTACAAAAGTAAAAATGAAGAGGGGATTTTCTTTTCCCACATGAGCATAGCATATAAGCATCTTCGTGATTGAAGCGGTCGTGATACGCTGCGAAATCGCCGTGTTGAGATCTGGCTGCTAGGATATATCCTAGTATCGTTCGATCAAAAGAAAGCATAATCGATTTGTTATTGTAAATTATAAAAAGATCATTATAGCTTAATGGTGCTGTGATTGTCCATAACTTTGATCTTGCAATTTCTATAGAAAGGAGAAGTGGGTTTATATACGTATCTGTATTTGTCGGGATATTCATCACGTGAACACACTAGCGTTGACGCTAGTGCCTCGATCGAGCTTTATATAGTTCGACATTTCCATAGTTCTAGTCCTTTAGGCAAATCAATACGAATAACTTACAACTACTATTGAATGCTTCACCTTCCCATATATGTGCCTACCGACAGTATTATATGCAAATTTAAATAATAAATGGGATGTTTAAAGGTAGGAAGTTGAAATTAGTTGTTTAGGGTTATTTGGATGTGATAGGCTGTGATGTGATGTGAGGGGTTGTGAAAGGAAGTTGGAGTTAGAGTTGGGATAGTAATGTTAGTATGTAAGATTTTATACATTCTTTGAAGTAAATCAAAAGCTTGTACAAAACTATACAAGAAGAATTTCCAGATCATGATCTCTAATTTCTATATATGATAAGCAAAGCCATACAGAAGAAAGAAAAAAAGAAATCTAACAGATATGAAAATATCTACTGAATCCATGAAACTATCTACTACATCCAAATAAGCTAGCGCACACATGTTTTAACCCTAACAATGTGGATATAATAAAGAAGTGTTGGTGGTATTCACGTAAACATATTCATTATTTTGATGAAATAAGAAGTTAAATTCTATGGAAGTCAGAGAATATATAAGATCTCTGGCAAACGAGTCTCGCCAGCTATTGGATATGAATTATATATTTAACAAAAAGAATGGTTAGAAATTAAGAAGTACTTGATTGTATTTGAGTATTTTGTGATTAATAAAGTAATATATATACTCCATGAACATAATCAAAGTTTTCAATTTTTAATAAAAGCCTTAAGCTTCAGCGTTTCTTGGATCAAGGTATTTCCGCAGCTCCGCAACTGTAATATTTTCATCACCTTTCGCAGCAGCCTTTCTTTTTTTGACGGGTTTCCCTGTTGGGTCTTCTTCTGGGTTCGCTGGTCGCTGATCCACGGGCTTTCCTTTGCGCCGATTGTGATATTTCTTTATATGCGCTTCACAAGCTCCCTCCCTCTTATACTCTTTGCCACAAATAGAGCAATACATTAAAGGTTTGGCTGGTTTCATTCCTATTGGAACTCCTTCAGGTGATGCCGGCCGATAACGCGGGGATTCTCTAGGAGGGATGGGTCGAGGAGGCGAGCGAGCGCGCGGCCCAGTAGGGGCCACCTCCTCCACGTCATCATCATCATCGATATCATACTGAATGGCACCTGCGGCCAATGGTGAGGGTCTGGGTGGAGACTTCCAACGCCTGCGCATGCTAGGCGTATCCACGTTACTTGAGAGAGATCTTGATGCGCCTCCAAGGGAAGGAGCGATTAATTTTGAAGACTCCTTTCTGCCTTCGGCCATGCTTTTGTCCCATGCATTCTCCCTAGCCATCATTCTATCGTATTCGGCAGCTGCTCGTTCCTTGCCCTCTTCGATATGTTGATCAATGCTCTCTTGCCTTTCGCGCTTACCCTCTCTTACCTCTCGAGCCCAATTTTCTTTCCTCTTCTTTACTTTCTCATCTTCTGCCTTATCAAATACCGCAGCTCGTTCTCGGCGCTCTTCTTGGTACTTGGAAAGAAAATCTGATCCTGCTTGTGCTGCAACACCAGATGCTGTCGGTGGTTTCGATAAAGGTGTTAGTCCTGAGGGTGCTGGTTCTAAAGGTGCTGGTCCTGCTTGTGCTGAGACACCAGATTCTGTCGGAGCTGGAACATCTGAAACAGGAGGAATTTTAGGTGGGACCGCAACGATCTCCTTTCCTTTGCCCTTGTCTCGCGGTGGTAATATAGTTCTATCTTGTCCAATATCAACATCCATTACCTGAGAGCCACTGCCTTGAGCCACTGGAGCTTCTGGATTACTGGATTCAGACAGAAGCCCGACACGAAGCTTTTTGTGCACTATCTGCTGGGGAGGCTCAGGAGATCGGTCACGCTTATTATTGGGCTGGGGTAGTAGTATCTGTTCTTCCCCTTCGCCACGAATGGCTGCAATCTTTCGAGCCGCTTCCGCTCTAAGCTGAGCTATTTTTTCTTCCCGCGCAATAACCCGCGCAATACGTGCTGCCTCCTCCTGTTCCTCCACAAGACGAAGTTCTGCATTTAGATCAGCCAGGGCCTGAGCTTCAGCTTGCTTCTTAACCTCCACAGCTGCTGCCTCTTGTCTCTGTTTTTCAACTTGTCTCTCGTATACTAATCTCTGTTTTTCTCTAGCCTCTTGACTCTTCACGCTATCAGGAAATAGCCAGAAATTACTAAGCCATTTTTCCGCTCGAGCTCGTAAAGTCTCTCGGTGATCTTTGGGAGGACAGTGCATAGATATTTTGTCTTTAAGGCTCAGATCGGCGACGGTGTAGTCGTTAGGTTGTAGTTCTTTCTGAGGTTCAAAAATAGTTGCGGGATCGCCCGGATCATATTGTGTTTCACTGTTAAGCCATTCTCTCGAAGACGCAGCCGTTGCCCGAGCACTTACTTTTCGGAGCTCTGCAGCAGTAATTCGATCGCTGGGTAAATATGTGAGACATTCTAAAATTACCCAAATCAGAGCTTTCGAATACTCTTGTTGTTCCGCGACAGGTTCTGTAATTAGGTCTCCTCCAAAGTGCAGCTTGACTTCTTGACTAGCAGCGGATCCCGGCATCCCAATTTTCCATGCTCGATGATCGATTTCCTTTCCCTTTATCATATAATAGAGTAGGGCACCTATTCCAAAGATATTGCAGGGTGAAGAGGTGCTACGCCCTTCCATCTGCGGATATTTTTGCTCCTGATAACACTATAAGCGAAAGATTTCGTGTGAAGGTGTTAACTACAAACTGGAGCAGCCCAATTTGGGTCAGCACGTCCATGGACACGAAACATCCATTTTTTGTCTGTAGGGTCAGAAGGAACATTTCCTGCTTTTTCAAATTTTCCAAGCTGGACCTTCACATTAGAGCCATCCCTGGAGATGAATGCTTTTGCTTACCAAAAACTTTGTGCGGTTAGCGTGCTGCCCATCTTTGCGCACATCGCTGCAACTACAAAAAACTAGATAGTTTAATACCTCTGACTGTCTCTCAAGTCAAGAGCTGCTTACTGCTTTGAGGTCTTATATCAAGATGAACGATTGGTTGAAAGAACTTCGCTCCATCAACTTTGCTGCGTGTTTCATCCCCATACTCTAGATTCATACATATTCTTGCCAAACACTCCATGACGCTCCAAATGTCATTCTCCGATGGGTATTCTGAACTGAGATGACTCAATCAGAAGGTGGAACAATTTTCAATTTAAAGCACTTACTTGAAATTTTCTTCTAGCCACTGCTGAAAATTTCCTCCTTCGTAGTACGATGTGTATGTCCTTACCACCGTATCCGGGGAAAACTCGTGAACATACACAGGATCGAATGTGTCATCGGTGCCAGTACCCGCGTCTTCAGTATAATACCTGGCCGTAAGAACTATATGCTCAGCGACGTGGTTAGGAATTTCCTCTCGTAAGCGTTTGCTAATGTAGGCCCCATTTTCTAGTAATGCTTTTGCTTCAGGACTAGATGCTTGTTTCACAACGATCCTCTTGTAACTATAACATCCCTTATCGTAGAAACCCTGTTTAAGGACCGCACAGTCCTTGCCCAGCAGCCTTTCTCCGATCCATTTAGGTCCGTTGCGAGACTTCTGCGCATTAATTTCCCACCCATAAGAACGTTTCAGCCATTCCTGTCCTCTTTTTTGATCCTTTTCAAAATCCGAGAATTTACTCCATTTATCTGCAGTTGGTGGTGCCAGCACAGCCCCATAGCGTCCGGGGCGAAATCTATTTGGAGCGTCGGCAGCCATATCTCTGTACCAAAGTTTTTATAATACACGTCAAATATTGAACTTTTCTCTCAGTTACCAAAGACCCATTGAAAAAGAACTCAACATTGCCCATATATTACAAAAGAACAATAAAAGAGATAATTTAGACACTGAGAAGTGAACAAAGACTCTGAACTCTATGTAAGGATTCCATCCTGATGAAGAAAGGCAAGTTCCTTTGAAAGTTGTGATTCGAGTTCTAACATTCGTATCTATCAACATCCATCAGCATTGATATGGGAATAACATTGAACCAATTTATTGGTACGATATCACTCTTGAACCAACCGATGTTAATGCACCCAACCATTTCTCGCCACCTGCATCGCAATTCGAAGCCTGCTTCCCTCATAATTTTAATTGAAGGAAGAACACCATATTCGTATCTACCATCATACGCATTAGCAGTATGACACGATAACATATATCAAAAACGTGTAAGGAGAAGCTGGAGAGAAGTTGTAGTTGATAGTTTAGAATACGATCTAGTAGTTCTAATCCAATGAATAAGCTCTTATATAATGAAATCGGGAATAGAATTTGATTGGTTTAAAAGAAGATAATCTTACGATAATATAATCAATCCTCTTCACTTTTCACATCTACAACTCGAAACCTTTCATCACAGAATGTTAAGATCACATAGGCAAAGAATCAATTAGTCGTAAAACCGTAGCCAAACTTTTCATTACCCTTTCTAATCATGAATAAACTATTACTTTTAAGTTCAATCAATAAAGAGATATCAGAACGCCTATAGTTCGCCACCATTCCTGTCCTTTCATAAGCAATACAAAGAAGCTTGTTTACTAAACATTCCAAACTGATCGATGACGTTCCTACGCTGATGATTCGAAATGAGAACGCCTCCGTTTAGGTTTCTTGTTTTGACGAAACTGTTGCGTGATCGTAACACAGAACATTAAAGTATAAAATTAAATCAGCTAAATAGTCTATATGGAGATAATTCAGCGTATACTATAGTATGATTTTATATATATACTACAGAGTATAATATAAGTGAAGGATTTTATTATTCAACTTTTTAAATCACTAGCTGAGCTATTACAAAAGAATGGATTCTAATTCTAGTTCTATTATTAATAACATATGAATTCGAATAGTGTGTGGTAAGTAGATTCCAGAACTCTTACTCGAGTACATTTGTTATAATGACTATTAATATACTGATAATTTTTGTAAAATCACGTTTGAGATACCATTGATTAACTACTAAGAGGATGTATCCTTTAGATAATTCCCCTAGAACTAACGCCCCACCAAAAACCCCCACCTCCCTTCTCCCCATTACCAAACCTAACCCGATCCCTCACCTAACAACCCTATCTCGGTACTATTCAAACTAAACTTATACCTCGCCTCCAAAACATACGGACCATCCTCGGGACCCCAGATCTGTTTTCTCCCCCACTCCGGCTGATTAATGCCATCAATCCAATCCTCGACTTCCATAACGATACATCCATATTGCGGGATTATGCGCGGTCTATCCGAGACATTGAAAAGTCCCTGGGTTTCTTTCAGGGCCATGGATCCATTTTGTCCTCCGCAGGAGTACACTTGGAAGGCGGGTTGGTCGGTGAAGATGTCGAGTTGGATGCCGGACCAGGCGGAGCGGAGACGTGCTACGGGGGAGGTGTGCCAGGCGGAGAGGGTGGAGGAGTCGCGGTTGGTGATGTAGGCTGTGTCGTAGCCGGTGCAGTTTTCGCCGCAGTTTCCTAATAGGTCTGGGTTGGAGAAGTTGGCGCCGATTTGTTTTGGGGTGCTCCAGAAATCATTTAGCGATTGAGGTTGATTGGCGATAATGTCTCCGGTGGGAATGAGGATTCTATCTGTACCAATCCTTTGACCACCGTATGGCAAGTAGAGAGAGTGGTTGAGAGCGGTAGCTGTTTCGTTGTTGGCGAAGCCATCAAGGTTCCAGTAAGTCTAATGATATGTTAGACGCTTGTGAAGAAGGGGGGAAAATGATATTAGACAGATGAAAGAAAAACGTACATGGGAACTCAACATAATAGGAGTTTTCTTCGTGGTAGCGATAGCAATCATTTTGAATGACCAAGTCATATTAGTCAAAGTATAAGTCACATAACTAACGACCTCTCCCGGAAATCCTTGTTCCCCATCCGGATCTACATCCCAAAAATTAGCACATCATCCAAAACCCAAACAGAAACCAAAACTCACCAGTCAAACTAAAAGTAATCGAACTCGTAGTATGAGCAACCACGGTCCAATTTCTCCAATCCCAGCCTTTCGGACCCCCATGCAACGTATCAATACCCTCGGGATTATCCTTCGTCGGATTTTCATTCGGCAACACATGATACGTCTCCCCATCAATAACAAAACTCGAATTCCTAATACGATTTGCATATCTACCGGGTACACCTCCAAAATGCGGATGTTGTCTATCAATTCCATAATAGCTCGCATTATCAAAACCTCCGACAACATCGCGTTCGATACCAGAGGTGTCGTTGATAAAGAGGTTGGAGATTGATGCGCCATAGGCAATGAAGTTTGCTCGGATACCTGGGGCGGAGAGTTCGTATTTGCCGTTTGCGTCGGGACCGAGGGAGGAGCCGGCTATGGTGCTGTTTCCCGCTACTCCTGTGTATGCTTGGCCGGGAGATTGAGCTGCAGTTAAGCTTGCTAGCGAGCCGAGGAGGATTGTTGATATCATATTGAGTGATATCATTGTGGAAAGTTGTTTTAATACGAAATAACTGAACAATTAGATATTTATGTAGAAGTTATTAAGAAGTATTGTTGAAATGAAGAAGAGAGTTTGGTGTTGGATAGAATGGAGTTTTTCTTGGAAGGAGGATTGAAGGTTTTTAAGAAGATGGATGTAATTAAGCCGTAGATCGCCGTCCCCACAGTGAATTTAAAAAGACGGGGTACTGGGGAAAAATGATCATCTGATCAAACCTCATCTATATCATCTCAAGAGTGAATTGGCAACAAGGCATTCAAACAAGAAATAATACTCCTACTACTCAAAGTGTTGCTGCACTAGACTTGCCCGTCAATTCACAAACAATCAACAATCAAAAGATCTCCGAACAAAGTAACAAAGTAACAAAGCAACAAAGCAACAGAGCGATTGTTTAACAACCATACAAAAAAGATGAGGGAGAGTTACAACTAAATAAACAAGGCTGGGGTAACTGCCCCGCACGCAATCATGCATCTCCATTTACCCACGACACAAACATATCCCTCCAGGTACTAACTAACATGCGGTGAAAGCTCTCCCCAGCCAACTCTCCTCTTCCCACTCATACAATTCGTTAATTCACTTTCCTCCGTCCAGATGATACGGGAATACTATTGCTCACCTCGTACTGCATCTTCTAATCGGTCAATGAAGGTAGGACAAACCGTTAACCGTTAGCTCTCTCCCAGTTTTCCAAGCTACGTATATACCCCAACCTCCCGAGCTCCTCACGATGAACAAATAACCAAGCTTCCATCAATCTAATCCAGGTACAACCTTAACTTCCATGAAAAGCTTTATCCCACATCCATCCCCTCCCAATTCCCCGGTTCCGAAGCATCCCATCCATGTCAATAAAAATCCAGGATTGTTGATTGTGATTGGTGCGTTTAACTTTTTAACTCTCACCCGCATCTCCGTTGCTTACCTTACCTCCGTATGTTCGGTAGAACCTACGTACTAAACCCTGAAAAGTGCGGGGTTTTGGTCTAACATTGCACTTCCATAATGGGGGACTCTCAATAAGTTCTAACAACTCACAACTCATGAGCATTACCTAGTACTCCGGGGAAAAGAGCTTCCTTAGTATTACGAGTACATACCCGACCAATAACCAATATATATTCATTCTATTTATCCAATACCCTTTACCGGGCATCTTACCACCTAGTACCTACCTAGTCATCCACTCATGCATCCACTCCTCCCCCAAAAACCTAGATCTCTTCCCAACCCAACTATCCCAACTAACCTACCATGTAATCACGACCCTATCCTAGATACCTAGGTACACAAAACCTTAAATCCCCGCATCCCTCCTCCCATGCACACCATTCGAGCGCATAAACCACCTTCTAACAAATCATACTTCACTCTCCACGGAAAATTATCTCACCGATAGGTATAGGTCATCACAATCCAACAATTTGTACTCCGTATGTAATATGTAGGTAACGTAACTAGATATGCAGGTATGCGGCGTTCATATACTTGTGATTGACATTGTATCGCATATGTATCGTACGACTGTGGTTGGACTGATGATTGGAGTGATGAGCGAGCTCAGTATTCGCGTTTCCTACCGTAATAAATCTGCATATATTGAAATGAATTGTTATGTTAAACTATCATTCTAATCCAGCGCTCGACTTTCCCTTCTTCATAATATCTACACAAGCGCGCTCATTTCAATGCAAAGGAATCCGAGAGATATATTGACAAGGCTAAACACACTCTTACACTCTTCCAAAACAACTCTTCACTACCCTTCCTTCCTCATCAAATTCATATTCATGCATCAATCAAGTTCTCCTCTTGCGCATCCTTCGCCTTACCTTCCTCACTGTTATCCTTGGTATCCTTGTTGCCGGCACGTCCTTTACCCTTGCGGTCAGCTGCAGATCGTTGGTAGAATTCGGCCAAAATCTTTTGTGGGATACGGTTGAGCAATTCCTTGGGGTAAATACGAAGTAAGCTCCATGCTTGATCGAGTGATTCATAAATAGTTCTCGATTCGTAAGCAGATTGTGAAATGAAAGTACGCTCGAATTTCTCCAAAAATTCCAACGAGAGCTTGTCCTCAGAAGATAAAGCTTCCTCCCCAACAACTGCCTTCATGGATGCTGCATCACGACCAATGGCATATTTGGCGTACAATTGGTTGGAAACATCACCGTGATCCTTTCTGGTGAGCTTTTCTCCGATAGCAGACTTCATGAGACGGGAGAGCGATGGCAGCACGTTGATAGGTGGGTAGATACCACGGTTGTGTAGTTGACGATCGATGAAAATTTGTCCTTCAGTAATATAACCAGTCAAATCGGGAATAGGGTGAGTAATATCGTCGTTAGGCATAGTCAAGATAGGAATTTGAGTAATGGATCCATTTCGACCTTGGACACGACCGGCACGTTCATAAATGGTGGACAAATCTGTGTACATATAACCGGGGTATCCACGACGTCCAGGTACTTCTTCACGAGCAGCTGAAACCTCACGAAGAGCATCACAGTATGCAGTCAAATCGGTAAGGATAACCAAACAATGCTTCTCCAATTGGTAGGCGTAGTATTCGGCGGTGGTAAGGGCAAGACGAGGAGTAATGATACGTTCAATACTATGAAGCATTAGTCTTGCGGGCTATGATGAGAGCCTGGTCTGAAACTTACGTAGGGTCATTAGCCAAGTTCAAGAAGAGGGTGACACGCTCAAGACTTCCGTTCTCTTCGAAATCCCTAGTGAAGAAACGTGCAGTTTCCAAGTTGACACCCATAGCTGCGAAAACAATGGAGAAGTTCTCCTCGTGTCCATCGTGTGTGCCTTTGTTTGTAACACCTTGTTTCTGAACCAAACCAGCTTGTCGACAAATTTGAGCAGCGATTTCGTTATGTGGTAAACCTGCAGCGGAGAAAATAGGAATCTTTTGTCCACGAGCAATAGAGTTCATCGTGTCGATAGCAGAAATACCCGTTGAGATCATTTCTTCGGGGTAGACCTGATATATATTAGCCAAGAAATTCGACTACCAATCTGCAAGTCTTACTCTTGAATATGGGTTAATAGGACTTCCGTTAATGTCCAAATAATCTTCTGCCAACACCTTTGGTCCCTTGTCAATAGCTCTTCCAGATCCATCGAAGATTCGACCCAACATATCCTCGGAGACACCGAGTTTCAAACTGTGTCCTGTGAACTCGACTGTAGACTATTGAAGTATTAGCAACACAGTCGCTGATATGCCTTTGTAACTTTGTCATACCTTCTTCACATCGATACCATGAGTGCCCTCGAAAACCTAAACCGCTGGTTAGTATAAGATGTTGGTACCCTTTAGGGAAATCGAATTCGTACTTGGACAACTGCTCGATCACCTGTAAATTACACAAAATCAGTAAATGATTCCGCAAATCAATAGCACATATACCACATACCTCTAGCTTCCAACACTTGTCCTGACCTCTGTGTGCCATCAGGCAGAGTCAAGCTAACAATCTCATTGTATCTTGGAAATTTGACCTGCGACCTTATCAGAATATACCCAAGTACCACCTATCCATCATCCCTCAAACTCACATTTTCCAAAATAACCAAAGGACCATTGATACCGCCGATGGTATTATACCTGATTCGAGGCGTAACACTGTACGACGACGACTCTCTTGGATCTCCCATTGTTGCAAACTGGTTTGCGGTTTATTCGATTACTAAGACAAAAAAATGGAAATAGGTGCTTCAGCTCGCAAGAAGCTCCAGCGATGATTATGCTGGTTGGTTGCGTGAATGACTAGCTTGCTTGTTTGTGAGGTTGGAGAGCTTGAGATGCTTCAGAGTGGAGCTTAGCTTGGTTACTTGGTAGAATCGAGGCAATTGCGATAAGCGACAAGGTTGAGTTGGATCACGTGCCGTGGTTTGATCTTGGCGTTAATTGAAATTACGATGTTGTCCCTCATTCAGAGTATGTATCAATGGAAAGAGTGAAAATACATGGTCAGTTTTATATTCATATGGGCTCGTTGTATGATTCAATAAATGGTGGTATGGCAGAAGCCGTTAATGCTATACATCGAATACACAATTTGTGCCCAGTTTTTCGGCAATTCACGCCGAACGCCAGTCATCCATGCCACGCAAACAGTTTTGGACCCTCTTGAATGTGACTGTCGCATTAGCCATCAAAATCCTTTGCGACTTCTTGCTCCAATGACCGCCTTCCCAACACTACTTGCATTAGGCTTCCCAATCTCCCCAGTAATCCATTGTCCAATATCAGCCAACGCATCTAGATCAACACCAGTCTGCATCCCCATGCTCTCTAGCAAGTAAACCATATCTTCTGTAGCGACATTTCCAGTAGCCCCAGGACTGTATGGGCATCCACCTAATCCTCCGACACTACTATCAAAAGTTCTAATACCATGCTCCAAGCTGACAACAGTGTTGATCAAGGCTTGTCCATATGTGTCATGGAAGTGCATCGCTATGTCCTCATTAAGTATCCCCGCTGATTGCATTGTACGCAATAGTTTTGAAGTCTTAGGTCCAGTACCCATCCCAGTTGTATCTCCGAGATCAATCTCGTCCGCTCCCATTTCCAATAATTCCGTTGCTATTTCTGCCACGCGATGAGGATCTACATTGCCACCTTCAAATGGACAACCCAATACTACAGATATGTAGGCTCGAACTCGCATTCCGGCTGCTTTTGCACCTTGTATGACTTCTTCAAATCGTTTTAATGATGTTGCAATATCACAATTAAGGTTCTTTTGTGAAAAAGACTCGGTTGCTGCTGCGAAGACCGCCATCTCGATATACGGTTTATTGGGAGATGATGTGAGATCCTCGGGAGCATCATGAAGAGGAATGTCGGCAGTATTGTACGCTTTTCGATTTTTAGACAAAATATTCAAAGCTTTGTCAAGACCCTTTTTATTGGGCGCCAAGAAAGAGTATCGTAGTGGAATAGACGATTGGTTCTGATTTTGTAGAACATGTTCGAGAATTTCGCTCGCATCTGCCATCTGCGGCGGCCTTGAATTCAGTCTTTGCTCATCTAGAAGTAGAGGATCTCAGCTTACTTGTGGCACCCATTTTGGCGCAACAAAAGAACCAGCTTCAATATCCTGCAAGCCCGTCTTTGCAAGCTTCTCAATCAAACTTATCTTTGTTGCTAAAGGTATAATCGTCTTCTCATTCTGTAATCCGTCTCGAGGCCCCACCTCCACTATTTTGACTCGATTGTCTCCATGTTGTTGATTACCATTCGTCCCATTTACCAGGGGATCAGCTGCTGTTGCGAGACGTCGCAGTTGGCGAAGTTTTAAGCCAGTATTTCGACATGGAAATATGCGCCGCGATAACATCATGAAGTTGCATTGTCCAAGTTCATCGGTGTTTTGTTCGTGAAGTTGAGCTTGATGGTTGGATCTGGGGAACTATGCGGGGAGCGCTTATTGTACGGGCCGATGTTTAACCGATAGTTCTTTAGCTACTACTCAACTAAAACTCTACACTCCCCACGGTTTTCCGTGGATAACCGTTCAATTTCAACGAGACTCTTACCTCATCGAGTTAAGAAAGTCATATCACGAAGGTTTCAATGAGGCTGATTCTAAAGTGACATCCTTCTGGAGGTATGATACACATGAGTTCAATTGCCCTGATCCATAACATCAGAGAGGCTCATCCAAAATGTGTCCTTCTATATCAAGCTCAGAGCATACAAGCTGAGACTCCCCGGGTCATCCTAGGCCTGAGCCCATTAAGTGTAAACATAAATATCTACCTATAGCATTCCCGTTCAACGTAATATCCAACGTTCGACTATTTTAAACTCCTAAAGCCCAAAGCCCAAACCCAAATGCACATCAACCCTCCTCCCAACTTCACAACTGAAGCGTTGGCGCATTCAAACAAACTGTTGCTTCCTCCCTCGCTCCATACCTCAAAATCTCCTATTCTCTCCTCCCCGCATACGGTACCTTACTCGCTCTCCCCACAATGACATACCTACCAGTATTCCGTTCCACCTCAAAACAAGTATCGTATTACCATCATCAATTTGACACATCAGATCTCCCGTATTCGTATTGTCCGGTACATAATGAAGCAAGTTTCCGCTCGAGATGGATATTCGCACACCGTTTCTGTTTCCTTTTTCCGCGGTAGTCCAATCAAGACCTTTGCGAAACATGCTGTCTACGTCGCGCCATTTGATTGCCTGTTGGAATTTACTTGTTGCAAAAACTAGAAGTCTGTTGCCGAGATCTGTTGAAGTCGAAGGCTTTTCTCCTTGGTCGTTGCGGGCATTTTTGCTTGAGTGGATCCCGATATAAGAATTACATTCTGGGGTTGCACGGCTGAGTTTGGCATATCCGACTTGAGAAACACAGTAGATATCTAGATTCTTCGTGAAACCGAGCGAGTTCTTTCAACTTTTTATGAATTCGAGCGACTCCCGCAATGATTGTTTCGTGGCCTTGATGAGGTAAGACCCATTCGGTGAGTGTAAGATCATCAGATGCGGGCCTTGGTCACGAAATGGTGCTGTCTAGAGTGCCATTGAATTTGAGTGTAGCTTTGGCTATAGAACTAAGTATCTTTCGTTGTAGGTATCCGTCTGGTTGCGGCGCATTTAAAAGTCTGTGGAGAGAGGCTGTGGTGTGTCTAGCGGTGTAAAATGGTAATGATTGATGCTCAGAGAAATGATCGTTCAGAATGCTTGAGCATATCTCGAGGATTGAGATTTCATGATCGACAGGTATATCTTGTTTGCAACAATCATGAGCAAGACTATGCAAACCAAAAACTTTATCACGAATATCTTCGCACTATGCTTTGTTGTATATAAAAAGAAGCTCCAGAAGTGGATGCGCTTGCTCTCCAAGATTTCGTCTCCCCTTTCTTTGTCGATGGAGCCGACATGGGATACTTATCCTTAATCTTACAGATCAATCTATATACTTTTTTATCGCGAATATTCATCCATTGTTTGGATATCTATTTCAGATTATCACAACATTGAGTGAGACCTTCCCATTTAAAACTGCATTCACCGCGCTGGACCAATATTTCCTTAGCAAGGGTTAGCTCTTGAATGACCCAAAGTCGCTTCCAGTATGAGAATAACCGACATAATGCACCTAAGGAGCGACGTGGACCAAGTGGCAAAACTGTATAAGGTAATCCTGTGATTGGTACTTTCTGAATCCGATCGTCCGCCAAGTCGACTGATAGCTTCAAGAATCCTGATCGCAAGGAATGGAACAAATCCCGCAGCTACCCTATCGTGAGTGGAAGGAAAGTCTCCCCCCTTCATCAATAACTATCCAAGAAATCACTCTTTTGGCATGTTCATAGATCTTGCTCATTTGTCCCACTTGATGATTTCGCTCAAAAACATCATTTTGATTGATACAAAGAGCGTCCACCCAATGGGCTCGAAGGGCAAACTATAGATTGATTGACTCGTACTAAGCATTTCTGCCTATAAACAAGGATAATCCTGCCATCTCGAAGTGAAGCCCATTGATAAGACAGAGCTTCATGTTGAGGCTTGTCGTGAAAAATTACACATTTCAATTCGCATTCAATCTTGTCGTTTAGGGCGGATGGTTTGGAGCGTCTTGGGAGGAGATATACGACTCGTGTTTGATACTCATCAATCATGAAAGCTCTATGCACAGTGGCGGGAATGAGATTGTTCATGCTGATCGAGAGCGTAGCGAGCTTGAGGATGCAGGACGAGAATCAGTCAGTGTGGTTGCACTCTACAGTAAATTGATTGATGAGGAAGCTGGCCATCTTATCCTGACCTTGCTTACAATCCCGACTGGACACAAACTTTCATTTTGCAAAGGATATTTGATTGGTGTTGGTAGTATGAAAAGATGGAAGATACTCAACCTTTCAATTCAATCATCAATTTTGATGATGAATATGTTTTATGGAAATATATCTAGAAGTTATTTTTTATCGCAATTTTCATATGGATGTCCTCATCCGTTGATAATGACAGCGGTGAAAAGTACCGACCTAAGAAGCTCTACCAACCTCCACAGGATCCCCAAAATCGGCTCCAAAAGGGGATCCGTGCAATATCCCTGAATCATAAAGCCTGATTGGTCGAAAATAATAAAAATAGTATCTTGAGAAATTTCTTCTTTAAAGAATAATTATAAGACGAATTTAAAATATTTTAATTTGAAGAAAAAGTAATAATATTGAGAAAGAATTAATATTATTATAGTATAGATTTGAATATTATAATAATATTTTAATAATTTTTAACTATAAAATAAAAAGAAAGATTATTCAAAATCTAGAGAATCAATACCGTATGTAATGTAAGATCCTAGTTAAGCGGTAGAGCCCATTTTGGCATTCTCGGGAATCCCCAGGTCGAGGGTTCAAGCACAAGGATCAAATTTACGACATTTCATTGGAAGATAATACAGAATATTCCCACTTTAAGAAGGTTCAACAACATTTGAAAATTTAGAGTTCTCCACATCATATATCGTTTGAGCATGGCTGGTAGCGGTACTCACATTCATTGGCAGATGACATAAGACTACAACATACCATCCCGCTTTCAAAAATCTTATTAGCCGACTTGCAACTTTGAACTCTGGAGCCCTCCACAGCTTAGTTAGATTATATGACTCGACGAGGCATAGTTGACTGAATCAAAATACGATTCATTGGCAGACAATGACATTCGACTCTCGAACACATTTACTAGGTAACCAAGGTACCTCCGTGTACTAGACCGTGTGATACATGGCTAGTTGTATATCCTCAAAGGCTCAATAACGAAACCTGCGAAAAATCTTGACCATTTGGAGTCTCCCGTCCCTGATTTGTGCTCTACGCCCATGCCAAATACCGAAAACTACCATTGCGGTACAGGGGAAAATATCCCCGGACTAGGGTCAAGGAAAGTTCCATCCCTTATACACGGAACAGATATTAATTGAAAGGCAGTACCGATTCTCAATCTCCTGATAACAGTGCCGTGGCCACTCTTTCATATCCATTTCGGTAACGTTCTAGACCTAACTACAGTAGAACTTGGTTATACTCGGCAGAAAATCCGACCGATCAAATTCAATATACATAGGTTTCCGGTATATCCACGGGATTTTATATAAAGATTATGGATATTATATAAATATTTTCAGAAGAATTATATGATCATTTTTTATTAGGAAGATCAGGGGTTTTCCCTTATTCAATTTTATACTGCATCTGATGAAAAGTATTCAATATTCCGATCTAGGTCAAAAATCCGGTATTCTCATACACATACTGATCAAATCGGGAAATTATTCCGATGTGTCCAACCGACATAAGCAAGTTCTACTGTATTGCTCTTTCCATACAAGGTGGGGGGGAGTGCGAGAAATTGGAAGCCAATATTTGGGGATCTTCATCGGCTATCTGCACTCCCAATCGTTCAGAAAATTGGCTTGGAATCCCACCTTTGATAAAGATCGTTAACTTTCTTAAATTCTTGCAAACACGGCATCATACCGACCCTCTCTCAAAGCAACTGCCTCTGTACACTGTTTCGGTTAGAAAAAAAAATACGAAAAACACGCCGTCATGTCCAACTTTGATATTGTGGTTACACAAACCTTGTCCGTTGAGCTAGAGGTCGACCCCGCTGTTTGTGCCTTCCGGAGGATTCTTCCAACTACCTAATATAAGCACGATATGCTAATGCTTTGAAGGTTGCTGATACATGCCAATCCGATAGCGAAGAGGAATGTACCACGGATACAACCAGAATATTTCATGAAAACAAAGATGAAAGTAAGTCCAGTGTCTAATTCTAAACACAAACACAAACACGGTTTGAGATATTAACTAAACACTCGCAGAATATAAGTTGCCCATCGATAAGGTAAGAGTTGTGTCCTGGTCAAATGAGCACCCTCGCTGAAAGATACACTTTACTAGTTAGAACAAGACAGATTAGGTTAGTGCATTTGCTGCCAATATCTCAATGTCTACATTGTGGCTAACTTTGACCAGAGATCCAACATCAGATGCTGAAAATGACGATGAATGATAAAATATACTTAGCTCCTATAAAGCCAGAAGAAATAAATCATGTTCTTGAGTGAGTACATTCCTTCAATAGCTAGTCACAAAATCCCCGTCATTCAACTTCTCTTTATGGCCTTTTTATACTTAAATGCGTCATCGATTACTGTCATCTCTCAAAGTTACAAATTACAATTATTGACTTCTTGATAACCTAGTGTTGGAACTGGACATGGGATATGGGCAGTTGAATTTGGTAAACCATGTCGAGCTTGATCATTAGTAGACGAAACTAATCAAAATAGCTACCGAGTACCCAAATACACATGTTATTGGAACTGATCTTAGCCCTTCGACTCGCGAAAGGTGAGCTCAGCCCTTCAACACGGGTAAAATTTGACTAAACAAATGATAGTAAACCCGAAAATTGCGAATTTGTTGTTGCTGATGCCGAAGAAACTTGGGACTTTCCACATAAATTTGATTTTATCCACTTTCGCGATTTGATGATGTGTTTTGAAAGCGAGAAAGAGGTGTTCAGGTCAGCTTTCAATGCCCTTGAGCCTGGTGGTTATTGTCAGATTCTTGATGCCAGATTTCCACTAGTTGCCATCGACAGCTCGGTGGAAGGCAGTGCGATTGCTGATTGGTTCCAAGCATGCTGTCAATCTGGTGAAGCCAGTGGAAGACCTTGGACTAATGTCACAAAGTACATGGGATGGATGGAAGAGATCGGATACGAGGATGTGACAGAAACGGTTTATCACAATGCGATAAATGATTGGCCTATAGGAGCAAAAGAGAAGAGAATCGGCGCACTGATGCACAAGGACATAAAACTATTCCTGTATTCGACCAAGAGAACTTTAGTAGAGGCATTGAAATGGGATGAGGCGGATGTCGACGAATTACTCCTAAAAGCAAGAGAATCTGTGAAGGACCGGAATGTTCACGCCTATCTCCCTATGTAAGTCTCAATCCCCTTTTTGGCTGTAGTGTGCTAACCTGTACAGTTATGTTGTATGGGGTAGAAGACCTTTTCCTAGCGAATAATGACGAGGGATAGGATTTCTTTTGGAGTGGGGATAGGGAATATTCAAAAGCATACTAAGGCGAATTTGTTCTGCATACTTTGTTATACCAGCACTAGGATATCAACCATTAGTCATTTTATAATAGCAGACTAGAAATTCACAAAATATTTTTATTAAGCTGCGGTCCTTCAACGTTGCATCAAAACTCGTGTTCTGCTGTGTTCTGTTTGACAACATTGCCGCGACGTATGGTCGATGGTCGTGCGACGATCGTGTCCAACGTGTTCGTCGCTACACGCGGCTAAGGTGATACGTGGATATGACGTTGTAATTAAATCCTCCCTTCAAGGCATATCTTCGATGATCCAACAAAAACAACATGAAGCCGGAAAAGGGCAACAGTTTATACATTTGACAACTGAGCAGATGAAGCACACTACATATCACGAGGTGCGTGAACCCAATTCGCACAATCTCTCCAAAAGCCACAAAAGAACAATATCACAAACTTGGAATAGCACACGCTCAAAGGCACAAGAATGAAACGATGTAAGCTAAGCGCCAACGAGGCTCGAATGCTCCAGGAAACAAACTAATCGATATTCTCCAAGATGCAAGATGCAAATCACGTGGTCATTTCCACTGCCCAGTATTGCCCAGCATTTGCCAAGTCCAAAGAACGGGAAAGGTCAAAGGTCAAATGCATTCAATGATAGAAATCATCCGATCTCCGAAGTCTTCTATACAAATGTATAACTGATAGAGGGCGAAAGGGCGAGATTTCGTCGTGTTATCGCGTGCTTAGGTACCGAATTGCAGAGCGTGCTAATGGCCGAGGGCTCGAAGCTTTTGGGACGACTATACGAAAGATTTAGGTACAAGTACGTAGGTACTAATGACACGAGTATACGAAGCTCACATATTACGATTTAAGATCGTTGGTTTGCGCCTACTTATGTCATAGTAATTGACTGGATGGATTGGATTCATGGGCTTTTTATGGTTTGTATCGAGTAATTGCTTTTGATACGGAGGGAATAAACATTGAAGGACATGAATCGGAAGAACTGCAGCTATTCAGGTATTTTTAGAAGTCTCATAAGGAACCAACTTCATCAAACACAACATCACAAGAAATACACTGCCAATCTCAACTAAGTTGGTCTAACATCATCAAATCATACTATACACATATCATGAAACATACTATACCATCCGTCTCTTCTTCTCTTTCGGTTTCGGTCTTCGCTTTTGACAAATAATCCGAATGGCGGTTCTTACAACTTCAATTGATCGGACAACCCCACGGTGCAGGCGTTTGACCCAAACGACGCGATTACGAAGTAGTACTCGAGTAGCTGTGAAAAATGTTGAAACATGAAACATTGAGGATTTATTGGTTCATGGATATGGAAATTTACCCCATGCACGGACTATGATCGACCGCCGCTAACTTACTATTCTGAGCCGGCTCTCAACCTTTCTCTGTCTTTGACCCTGCATATCCGGGAAGGTGTGGGTTACGGTATTGTTTGTATGTTTCTATACACGAGGGCAACAAGTTGTTTGCTTTTTTCTAGATACCTATTCAAAAGTCAAATTGTCCCGTTCATATTGATGAAGGGGCCCTCGCGATATAACCGAGGTTAGATCTACAGATGGAAAGCCAAGCTACTTACATCTCTAATTCACGACTTCCCCCAACAATAATTATCATGCCCATAATTGAGATCTTACCTCACCATCTGCCCATCAATCTGAAGCTGGACGTCCGAAATCCACCTCACCATTTCTGGTATAGTGTCACGCCATCAGATCTCGGATCCGCTACATCAGCCGCAAAACCATCCAAATTTTGACACTACAAAATTATAGCCTATATTCGCGTCGCGAATGCGTCAATAAGCTCAGCGAGATCATCGCTGCTTGACGGACACTACCTAACATGCAGGAACGCATCTATCCTCGCTCGCAAGCTCGCTTCTCACGGACTTCGAATAGAGCGAGATCAGATAGACAATGCCAATCCTTTCGCTTGCGCATTGAGACGTCGGCTTACTAGAGCCTTCTCTTGACTTGGCTGATATTTTTAGCTGGATGAAAATGATATATAGATACCGTAGGTTTCTCGAAAAGTATAATCTTTAGTCTCATCATCTTTACTTCATAGTCTTCTGCTTTAATCTTACAATACTCTTGATACCCATTTTCATTCACGCACTTTTTCACCAAACAAATCTTTCTATACATCACTCAAAATGTCTGCTACAAACGGAACAAATGGAGCTACCAATGGTACTAAGGAGAAGGTTGATTACACCAAAGTCCCTGGTCCTCTCGGTCTTGAGAGCGCCAGCTTGAAGGGAAAAGTTGCCTTGGTCACTGGTTCAGGTATGAAATCCACCCTTAGATCTTCCCAAAGGAAAAAAATCTAACAAAACAAACCAGGCCGTGGAATTGGTGCCGAAATGGCCTGTGAGCTCGGTCGTCGTGGTGCAAAAGTAATCGTAAACTACGCCAACTCCGATGCCGCCGCTCAAGAAGTCGTATCCACCATCAAGAAAGCCGGTTCCGAAGCCATCGCTCTTCAAGGAAACGTCTCCATCGTCTCAGACATCATTAATCTTTTCGATCAAGCTAAGAAACAATGGGGTAAACTCGATATTGTTTGCTCGAATTCTGGTGTCGTTACCTTTGGTCATATTAAAGATGTGACTGAGGAGGAATATGATCGTGTCATGAATATTAATACTAGAGGACAATTCTTCGTTGCCAGGGAAGCGTATAAAAATTTGGAGGTCGGAGGCCGCTTGATCATGATGGGTTCGATCACCGGTCAGGCTAAGGGTGTTCCGGCTCACACTGTATACTCTGGTTCCAAGGGTGCCATTGAGACTTTCGTTCGCTGCATGGCTATTGGTATGTCTATATTTCATCCCCTTCTACACATAAAACACATAACTAACAAGCGATCCCAGATTTCGGCGACAAAAAAATCACCGTAAACTGTATTGCCCCCGGTGGAATCAGAACAGACATGTACCACAAAGTCTGTCGCGAATATATTCCCAACGGCGCCAATCTCAACGATGACGAAGTAGATGAATATGCAGCTACCTGGTCGCCACTTCACAGAGTCGGTCTTCCCATCGATATTGCTAGAGTCGTTTGTTTCTTGGCAAGTCAGGATGGCGAGTGGGTTAATGGAAAGGTTATTGGGATTGATGGGGCGGCTATGATGTAATGGGTGATTAAGGGATGATTGAAGTAATTTTCTTGAGTTGGGTTTGGAGCGTTTAAGAGGTTTTTTTTTTATGGAAAATAAAAATGAATTTTTAAAAATAGTGGTGTTTGAACTTTGATGTTACAGTGATGATATGTTGTTTAGTGTGAGAAATGTAGCTTCATTGAGAAAACCTAATGACCAAGCAGCCATTTAACTTCCCTTTCTATTTCTATTCCCATCCCCTCGCTAATAAATCTCCCCAATACCCTCTAAAACTATACTCAAACCTTCATACAGAATCTCGGCATAAAAATCAAATTCTCAACCAATTAACTCCCTACCAAACCTCTTCCACCCCTCACTCTCCAACCAGTCCCCCGTTTTCCAGCTTACTCCCCATATCCTCACCCTCTCATTCATCACCCTCTTATCCTCTCAAACCCATATCTCCTATATATACAAAAACACACCTCTTCCACCCCACACAACCTTCTATATAACAATCCAACCCAATCCAACCCAATCCATCTATCCACCATCTACATCCCCCACACTAAACTAAAACAAATTCCCGATATCTTGATCTCGGTAGTAGAGAGATATAAATGCCATGTATTGGGACGATACTATAGAATCTCCAGATCAAACGCACGACGTACATCAGGACTACTTAAGTTACTACTGGAGTAGAACTAGGTAGAAAAGCTGAAGGGATACTGATGCTGATGGGCTGGGTAGTCGAAGACTTCTTCTGTTTGGATAGCGATGAAAGAGGAAAACTTCGAGGACGGATGGTAAGTTTTACTTTGTGGATTTTGCGGATTTTGTGGATGGGAGATGTGCTGTGATAGTGATAAGCGGAAGAGGGGGAGGGGTGGGGACTTGTGATATATTTTCTTCCGGGACCATGGGAGAAGGGAGCTAGGATTGAAGGAAATTTGATGTTTCCTCCCGTTTATAGGGATGGGTGATTATATAGTTTATCCAGATTCTCAGAGTAAACCTATTGCTTCAGAGTCCAGATACTGTCTGTCTGTGTCACTCATGCATTTTATTCCTATTCCTATTCCTATCTATTACCAACCGCGGGTTTCACCGCATCATAACATCATAATATCCTATCAGTCCTCGAAAGAGACGAAGAATATTTAAACCAGTATTTGGACCATTCCGACCGCGATATTGTGGTTCTTTCCTCCAAACTTCCTTATTAGGTTAGGATAGGAGTAACTGTTGGAATATGTACATGTGTTGGTGCATCAGTCTTCTCCAACTACCGCCACTTATCATCTGTATACTCGGTATTTGCAAAAAGTTGTTTCAGTAGTGAGATTTGGGATACAGTGTACGGGTCAGGGAATATTCTATTAGCAAATGATATTTTGAGCGGAAACATCGATTGCAGAATCTTATACATGAATGAGAGCTTTATGACGTCTTACAAAATGTATAGCTTGCGCGTTGTAGGTTAATAGGTTAGCGGGGGATATTGTGGTAGCAAACATTCTGTTTCCACCAAGCAGTGATGATGCATTATAGAAGGATTACCATGTGAGTTCTAAATTCATTCCTCGCCAAAAGTCTTTGAACAATGCCATGCGAGTGATCGTTCCGCAAACTCCCGTTCGGGCGAGGAATAGTGTGCATATATGCCAGTCATTGTGCATGTCAATTTACGAACGCGAAATGGGTACATCTCGCAACTGGCATCCCATCAAGAAAACTTCAGCGCGCGCGTAGAATAATCATGATCATGGTTTATTCAGTTTTTTCATGAGCTGAAAAGAAGATGAATGCACACTCGCATACAAAAACACAATTGCAATGCGAGACAAATACGAGTACTTTCAAGATATATTAAACATTCCAACCCATTTTTTATATACGCTTTACGCCACTAACGCCACTCTATGCTTTATACAGGCAATCCACTTGGGCAACATCAAAATCAACGAAATCATTAATTTGGCGAATCTACTTCACCATGGACTTGAGCTCCTTGAGGCGCTTCTACTGGAGAGGTAGCAATCCTCATCGCTTCATCCAAAATTTGGAAACCCTCTTCAATTTCTCCATCAGTGATATTCAAGCTTGGTACGAATCTTAAGGTGTTGGTTCCAGCAGTAATGATTAGTAAACCTCTTTCTCTGGCAGCTGTGACAACCGGGGTGGGATCTTGGCTCAATTGTAAACCCAAATGTAATCCTCTACCTCTGATTTCTTTGACGAGTTCTGGGTATTTGGATTGTAATACTTGGAAATATTTCTTGAATATATCCGATTTTCTGATGACATCTTTTTGTAACGATGGATCAGATAATCGAGAAACAATATAATGAGCGATCCTGGATCCCAATGGATTTCCACCAAAGGTAGTTCCGTGATCACCAACCTTGATCTTCTCCGTTACATTTTTGTTGACAATTGTTGCTCCAATGGGGAAACCATTTCCGAGAGCCTTGGCCGTAGTGATAATGTCTGGATGAGCCGATTTTGGGAACGAAGAATGTGCCCAAAAGGTTCCCGTTCGTGAAAGCCCACATTGTATTTCATCATAGATGAGGACTGCACCAACCTCACGACAACGAGCTCCGAGTGCAGTAAGGAATTCTTCAGTTGCCACAATGACACCACCTTCTCCTTGAATTGGCTCTACTATAACACCACAAGTCTTTTCTGTAACCAAATCCTTGATAGCATCCACATCGTTATATGTTCCATATTTAAATCCCGGTAGCATTGGTGAAAATGGTTTTTGGTATTTCGGGTTCGGAGTTGCAGATAATGAGCCCATGGTTCGGCCGTGGAAAGAATTTTGGAACGAAACAACTTCGTGTTTGGCACCTGATGGATCAACAACCTTTCCAGACTTTCGAGCAAACTTTATTGCGGCCTCGTTAGCTTCACTGCCAGAGTTGCAGATGAAAACAGCTTGAGCATCGTGCATTGAATTTGATTCAAGAGTCTTTTCGATGAGGAGTTGAGAGAGGGCCCCAGTCCATGGATTATGATATAGATTGGAAGTATGTATAAGAGTTGTTCCCTAATTTGTCGACTTGTATTAGATGAGTCACTTGGAAGATGATGAGGGACAGAACTTACTTGTTCTAACATTATCTTTGCGATTTCTGGGTCGCAATGTCCTAAAGCATTGACTGCTATACCAGCTGTGAAATCCAAGTATTTCCTATTCTCTGTATCCCAAAGATAACATCCGGCTCCCTTTACGAACATTGGTGGTGGCCGGGCATAGGTTGCAACCATGTATGGTGCTTGTTCTGAAATGAGACGTCCTGTTGGAGAATTTGGTGAAGGATCTGGATTCGATAACTTGCTGTCGTTCTGTAATTTGTATTAGTAGGTGATAATATGATTGGTATATCATAGCATACATGAATATCATGCTTGACTTCATCTGCTAAGTTTGTTGCAGCTGCCGTTGCTTGAGAAGCATTTCTCCTCAAGAAGCCATTGATAACTGGTGATACATTTCCAGCTTTCAAAGTAGCTGTCACTCTTTTCGCAGACAATCGGAGAGCCATTATGTAGTATATTGAGAGATAAAAAAGAATGTAATGTTGAAGTTTATCGTGACTCAGGACAACATTAAAATATATCAAAGAATAAAAAAGATGATTGGGGAGTCAACAATCTAAGCGTTATCGGAGCTACCTAATAAAAAGTTTTTGACTTCCCATGATATATAAGATCTTGGAATTTTGACCTAAATTTTTATCGGAAATTTAATATGGAATTTGAATTTCTCCAATTTGAGGATTTGAATTTTGAATTTTGAATTTTGAGTTTTCTCAATAAATACATTTTATATGTCATCGTCCCCTCTATTTACAATAGGTGTTGCTACCGCCATCCTTCTTGACCCTGCGTGGATGGCTGGATACCGGTACTCATATATAATTTTCTGCCACCGCCTATAGACACCATATCTTTAAAAGGGCTAGCGTAATGAGCCCCGCCATTAGATAGTAAGGTGAGGCTTAACAAGGTGGCTGGAGCAGCAAATCCACTCATCCTCCTCATACCCGTGATACCCGTGATACCCGTGATACCCTTTCTCCACGCAAATAAGTATTATATCATTCAACCATAAGAAGAAGTAAGAGATTTGCATTGTTAATATCTTCTCGAGAACGTCGATTGTTCTTCTCCGTAGAGGGAAGAATTGAGGATGAGGATGAGGATGAGGATGAGGATGAGGATGCATTGCGTCGAGAGAGATAGAGGGGTGTTTGTTCTGCTACCATGGGAAACCTTCGATCAATGATTTCCTTATAAGTCTTAGCCAAGTCCTTCATTTTATTATTATAGAAGTCGAGACTTTTGGTAATCGACTAGGGCTAAAAGGGAACTTCCACCAATTCTTCGTCGCTGTCCTCGAATTCCGAATCATTGGCGGAAAGGCTTTCAACTGACGAAGCTGGTGAGAATAAGGCACTATCGCAAGGCAATCTATTGGCTGCTTCAATATACTCGAGCGGCTTAGGTTTGGATTTGGAGTTGCTTCTGTTTGATCGGGTCGAGGTTGACCTTGAATATTGATTCTTTTTAAGAATCTGGTAGATGTTTGAGCGGGTTTTGAGTATCCGTGGGGAGTCTATTGTAGTATTGATTGATTGATTAAATTAACGTCTACACTGAGTTTAAGACTATCTAAGACGGCTAAAAGCTTTATAGACTTCTAACAAATAACAAATAAAGAATTGCTGGCTATATTCGGCTATAGCTAATACAATTTGAAAAGATTGAAATAACCTCAATCTACTAATTTTTGAATGGGAAAAATGAAAACTAATCTTGAAGAACAAAGCCCACCTTACAAATACTCTTGTATATAATAAGAAAAATAACAAATGAAATATAATATAATTCGAAATTAAAACGATTTATTCTATATAAAAAGGTAAATTGACCAAATTGATTAAATTGACCAAATTGATTAAATTGATTTAATTAACCATTTTCTCTTAGTTTACCTTTTTCACCTTCGTTTTCTTGTTTTACATCCTTTTGCATTTTAATTAGATATTATGATCTGATGGCTATTTTTGTTTCCTCAATAAATTCAAGGGTCTTAATGATTTCTGTTTTGATATAAAGTAGATATTTCATAATGAATCGAAAAGTAAAATTGTTTTTTTTGAATATTCTTTTTGTTGATTTGTATAACGGATAATTGAATAAAAGATGATTAGAAAATTCTCTCTTTCCATATCTACAATTATCATTTGTTGAGATTTCGAATCGTTGTAAATAAGATTTGAAATATCCATGATCGATTTTAAACTGAAACAAAGTACTAATAGAACTTCTTTTGGTATTTTCTGGAATTCTGATCTTTGAGTTAATCTTCTAGAGGTATATTTTCGAATAAACCGAATTAGATAAATAAAGTTAGTATATTCAATTGTTTTAATGATTTTAAGAAATTCATTATTGTAAATAAACTGATTTACTTTAATATTGATAATTTCCTGATATGAAATCTGATCATTCGATAGAATAACTGCAATCCTGATGTCAATTCCGATTCCGTTCAAAATAAATGAAGCATCAATATATATTATAATAGTATTCTTGTATTTGTATTTGAATACAAAATTATAAACAATTGCGATATCCTTTTTTGTTAACTTGCTGATATTGATTTTGTATGGAATATTCTTTTTCTAAAGAAGGAAGTGAAAGTGATCGATCTTTTCTAAGATTAAAGGATCGAAATCTTCTTCGATTGATTTTATGATCTTTTCAAGTTAAATAAGTTTCAATAGTTTCCTTTGAGGGGTTGTTATTATATTTAGAGTTTCCCTTTCGGTAGTTAGTTTGTCCATAATTGTATTGATGGAATAGGAAAACGAGATTTTCAACAATCTGAAAGCATATTGTTTGATTTCAGTGTTTAATTTGATCTTCGGAGGGTATAAAACGGTTTCCATTTCCATTGGCTTTATTGGTAAGGTTTTGAAGATTTCTAGAATCTTATGTAAAGCAAGATTCTGGAGTAATTGAAGAGTCTTTTTGAACGAAACTTGATTTTTCTATTAGATGATTGATTTGTAATTAGTTATACTAGTGATATATGTTATATAGAGTTGTTTTAGTGTTTTAGGGCTTAGCCCTTTTTTAGTATTAACTAATCTAGCTATTCGATAGAATGAAACTTTAGTTTGAATTGCTCGAATAGCAATATACTATTTGAAGTTGAAGTTGGGATCGAATCATATTCCTAATTATCTGATCAATGATGAAGATTGTACAATCTTAGAATTTGGGAGCTTGATTAAAGTATCTTTAGTATATTTGAATATAGAGAAATACATTAATTCCGTTTTTGTTAAATCGAATTGGATAGCGTTTTTCTTATCGAGAGTATAAATTTGTTTGGTTGTTCTTTCGAAGGAAAGGATGTTCTTTTTCCAACTTAAAGAATAAATGATTATAATTATATTATCAATATATGAAAGATATTCAATCAAATTCGATTGAAAGAGATTTCGAATATAGATTAGGAAAAAGATTGGTAAGATTGGATTTCTTTGAAGAATTCCGGTGTTGATTGGTTTAAAAGCTTCAATCTGATTATTGAACGAAAGTTTGAGTAATCTTTTTTTCAAAAATGATAAGATCTATAAAATAAGATTAATTGAAAGATTGAGGTTCTTATAGATATCTAAGAATCGATTTTTGGATATATAATCGAAGACCCTTTTGATATTTAGGAAAAGAGTTAAGGTTTTCTTTTTATTTCTTGAATTCCTTTCGATTTCGGTGGTAAACAGGATTGTTATATCGATAATTGATTTCTTTTGTTTTCTATTTATTTGGGAATAATGAAATAGTTTTGTTGTTTCAACAAAATAGTTAAGTTTTTGAGCTAGTATCCTTTCATTTATCTTATTTAAACAATTCAAAAGAGCGATAACTTTATATACTTTTGGAATAGAATAATCTGATTTCGAAGGTTTTTTGAGTATAGCTTTAGTAGCTTGTTTCCAATAAGAAAGATGATAATCGAGATTAATCAAATTGCTAAAAAGAATAAAGAAAACTTTTGAGATCGCTTTGTAAGTTCGAATAATGATCTTTTGAGTAATTCCGTCTGGATTAGGGGTTTTTCCTTTGATTTTAATCGAGTAAGCATTGAGAAGTTCATTTTTAATAAGATTAGGTCATTCCCATTTTTTCGATTGTTTATACCCTTTCCATTCAAATGCAGTTGTATATGGGAAAGGAGGGAAAAGAGTAGATTTGAAAACTGAACATTTTCTTTCGAATGAATTTTCAAGTTGAGAGAGGTTAGATTGAATATTCGGGATCCTTTCGGTTCGAAGATCTTTCATATATGATATTGTTTTGAAGATCGTTTGAATATCCTTTTTTTCAAGGAATTCATTCCAATGATTCTTTTTTGTTGTTTTAATAGCTTGAAAGTAATGATTCCTTGTTGATTGGTAGATTTTCTTGAATATATTGTCTTTAGAGTATCATTTAGTATTCTTATATACTAATGAAAGCTATTTACGAAGAGCTTTCAATTCTAAAAACTATCAAGGCTTTGCTTTTTTGGTCGATTTGGATCTAGATATACTAGCATTTGCTGAATTGATAATAATTCGAGTGAATTCCATTACAATTTTATCTAGTATTTGTATATACAGGTTTTTATTAAAAAGAAAATCAAGAGAATCGGATTCTAAAATAAGGAGATTAAAGTATTCGCTCGAGTTGAGGATTGTTAATATAACTATCTCAATTTCAAAGGTTAATACAAATTTGTTCCAATCCGTTAGTTTTGTATTGAACTTTGCTAATGAAGCAATATTCGTAATATGAGATGAAATACTTTTCACTTCAAACAGAATCCCTAAATGATCTAAATCAAGATTAGGAAGAACTTGTCAATCAATAATATTGAAGGATATTGTTTCAATAGCTAATATAAAATCTAAAATATTTAGATTTGTTATATTAGTTCGATAGAAAGTACTAATCCCTGATTCATTAAGAAAAATAAGGTTTTGGTTTTCGAATTATTCAACTAATTGATCAGCATTCGAGTTTTTGTTTGAAAAAGGGTCCCACCAAAAATAATGAGAGTTGAAATCCCCTATAAAAATAATATAATGAAAAAAAGAAATATTGAAAAAACATTTTTCGATAATATAACCTTTCTCTTTAGCTTGATCAACTTCGTTGTATATATTGAATAATTGAATCGTATGATTTCCCTGAATAATATCGATAATTTGAATATCTGTATCTTTAGGAGAGTTGAAAGCTAAAACTACTAGCGATTTGAATTCTTTCGAGATATAGGTCATTATACAAAGACGAAAGTTCGAAGGATAATTTAAAAGGAATTGGGAAAAGCTAGAATGAACAATCGATCTAATTGAAAAGTAATCTTTTTCAGGGTTTGAAAGGATCTAAGGTTCTTGAATGATTATAAGATCGATATCGAATTCTAAGGCAAGTTGAAAAGTATTTTCGGTAACTTGAAAATTCTTGTTTAAATTGATTTGAAGAATACGAATATTGTTGTATAATATTAATTGGATTTCCAAACGATTGTTTAGTATATTTCGTATACTTTAAAGTTAGCTTTATATTCTCCTTTGCAATTAGTACATTTGATCACTAAATGCTGACAAAATTTACCTTTAGCTTGACAAATTAGACAAAAATGACTAGCTGTAGTATAATTATTGCTACAAAGTCCACAAACTGGAGGTTTTTTGTAATATGATTCGTTATAACCGAATCCTTGACATTTATTGTATTGAAAAGAAAGAGTGGAAGGATAGAATCTTTTAATTCTGATACTAATATTAGCGATATATAGTCTTTTTCGAATAGCTAATTCTGCTTCTTTTTGTATAGCAAATACAATTATAATTGTTCTTTCTTGTTGAATAGCTTTTTTAGAAGCATTAGTGAGCCAATAAGGGGTATTCATTATAATAAGCCCTGAATTGAAGGTTTTAATTTCGTCTTTAATCAAATCCATTCCTTTTGGATCAGAGAATTCCTTGATTGGGATTTTGTATATAATCACTTTATGCTATGGTTTGTTGATTTGAAGTCTTTTTGATTCGAGGATATAATTCCAGATTTCTTTTTTTTTTATAAGGAATTATACATTGAAGGGGTTATTAATGATTAGGATGATATTGTTGTTTCTGGTTATAATAATAGTCGAGATAATTGGTTTGTTGATGTTAATCTTTTTGAAAGTTTCATTGATCTTGTTTCTTATATATAATTATATAAAAGAATTGGGTTGATGAAGAAGTAGATTGATAAGGATTAATTGTTTACTAGGAATATTATTCTTTTGCTTTATAGGTTTTTGTTTTGTAGAATTCCCTTTGGAAATTACTTTCTATTCCTTTATTGATTTGATAACAGTAGTATAGTTTGCTTTGTTAATTGATAAAACATTTGTTGAAGGAATAATTGATTGATTGGGAAGGTTGGAAAGATGATTGGTTTGATTTTCAATCCTTTTGGTAGTTTTTTCGAGATGGGAGATTTGTGATATGATAATATTCGAAGTTCTTATCAATTTTCCTTTTTCGAGGTATTTACGGAATATTTCGATTAGATCTAGGATCTTCGATTGTTCTTCGGTTTCCTTTTCCAAAGAGGCAATTAGAATAAGAAGATCTTTAGCTTTTTGAATAACTTCTTTTGGTTTTGTGGAGTTAGATCTTGATTAACTAAATTGTTTGATTCCGGAGTTGATTGATTGTTGATGATGTTTGTTATTGATTTTAAAAGGAATCGATCTATTAGGGGATCGGAATGGATTATCTGAATTGAGAATATCCAATTGGTTTTGCGAATTGAAAGATTGGGTTGGGGTAGGATTCAAGAGATTGGATGATCTTTGTATTGTGAAGGGGTTTCTGGATGGGGGGATTGGATCAATGATAAAGGGGTTGGATGTTGAAGAGTCTAGTATCATTATTATTTGTAGGGGAGTAGGTTCAGAAGATGATCTAAGGGATCCTTTTATCGAAAAGTCCATTATTGGATTTGATAAACCTATTAGAGTTTTATATGTTCAAATAAGGAAAAAAGTTGAGGGAAATTGAAAAGAGTTTTTATGCGAATTTTCGTGTAAGTTTTGTGTTTTGAGCGACGACGATAGTATCACAACAACTACTGAGCCGATTCACTTGGGAACAATTGGAATGAATTTTGGGAGTATTTCTTTATTAAATAAAGGGAAGAACTGGTTGTATTTCGAAGAAATTTTGTTCTTCGAAATTTGTTGTGTGTGGAGCAATGAGGGTCTATTGTGGTAGAATGCCTTTTAAGTGATGAATTTTTGGATAGGATCTGCTTGTTACTGTAATGAAATAAGTATTTCACGACGCTATCTATCATTTCTTTATACAAATCTTTACCGCCGCATGAAAAGCAGGGTTTACCAACACTTAGACCGGACCGGGGCGCCACCATGGCGCTGAACGAAAACTTATGGATGTAACTTTATTGCCCTATTGTCAGGCCGTAAAATGTGAACCCTTCAATTGCTGGCTACTGGTCCATTGAATTCTTACAACCTTCTACGTTGGCCAGGTTTTCTGAATTCTAGAACTAGTTTCTAGTGTTAACCGCTCTCTGCGTATTTCTGAACACTCCCGCGCGTCAATGGTGGCCTCGTCGGCCCTCCCTTGGTCACTAACCGCGAGTCGCCATTCTTCAGCGCGGCTCTGTACAGCGTTTCGATGTTTAGCTTGACATGTCTAGATCAACCAACCAGAAACACTACGAGACGCCTGTAAACGTTCCAGTCGATTCATTTATAAATGCACTGCACCATTCGGATCGCGGGGAAGAATTTTACCAGGTACAACGTTCAGCTTCATGACCGCGCATACCTAATGACCATCAACTAGGCACCGCCATATTGGGGGTCGAGGAATGTATCATGGTGGTTTCTTGGTAGCATTCAACGGACTAAAGATCGCTACCACAATATATTTCTGGTCCTTGCGACGGAATATAGAAAGTGGATTGACAGTTCCTTCTAATTTCTTACAGTGACGCCCCAACGATGAGCAAATGCTCAATCATTTTACCACAACTCAAAAATCACTATCTCCAAGAAATTATCAGCTATAGGCTATGGCCATACTCCAATTAACCTCAATTCGGTAATTACAACCTGGAATTTCTGAAAGAACAGTCTTAGGCCTTGCAGAATCCAGGATTATGTTTAAACATTCGTTAGCAGTTTTATTACCAGACTATCAATGATCCGAGAAGCACGAAGCAGCAGATCAACGTGACAATTGAGTTCTTGGCTCGATGTAACTTTGAACCATATCAAGAAAGGCTACAGCATGTGTCAGATCGAAATGTACCATCCGCAATCGCAGAATTTTCTATTCGCATGATTTCTCATAGCTGGCTGCATCAAAATATGTGCTGTTATGTTGTCATGTAACACGAGGAGAACCTGTCTTACTCCTTGCATCTTTTTCTGTAATATTTACCCCGCATTTATAACTTCAGTTGCAACAATGCATATTTAGCCGATTCGAAGTCATCTCCAGGTTTATGTGCCGAGCTAAGTGCCGAAGAAGGTCGATTGCAGCGCTCCAACACGCATTTGATTTTATCCGCAGTCACCACATGCACCTTCTGCCGCTGATATATCAATGTTATAAAACGGGAAGAAGGCATGAAACTGCTCACTGTGCAGCTTCAATTTATGCATTTCTACAAACCTTTCCATTACAATGTCTTCCTCATCCAATCCTCCAATATCTCCTTCAGATGAAAAGCAATCTTCAACCACGACAACTCAAGGACGTGCTTTTGATCATGAAGCCTCTTCATCACAAATAGATCCAGCACTTGAGAAAGCCCTGCTGAGAAAACTTGATCTCCATGTTGTTGTTCCACTCATGGTCTTATTTCTCCTCGCGTTCCTTGATAGAGTAAATATTGGAAATGCAAAAATCCAAGGGATGACCAAGGAATTAAACATGGTAGGAAATGATTTTAATGTTGCTCTTATGATTTTCTTCCCGTCGTAAGTTCTCGTCTTCTTAAGTACGGAGATCCCCCTAATTTTTGAATTACACTGAATGTAAACTTTCAAAGCCATCAAATGTTTGGACTCAACAATGGAGATATTTCATTTTAGGACAGCATGCATGATTGTGCTGATCAAATTCATAGCTACATCATATTCGAGTTTCCCTCCAATCTCATTCTTCGTCGCCTCCCACTATCACTTTGGTTGACAACTATAATGACCCTTTGGGGAATCATAACAGTCTGCGAAGGACTAGTGCATACTAAGGATGCATTAATCGGCCTCAGATTCCTTCTCGGACTCTTCGAAGCTGGGTTTTCTCCAGGCGCTGTCTACCTCATTTCTATGTACTACAAACGTTATGAATTACAATGGCGCCTCAGTCTTTTCTTTTCCGCCTCCATCATTGCCGGAGCCTTCGGTGGTCTCTTTGCTTACGCCCTAGCCCATATGGACGGTGTTGGTGGCTATGCTGGCTGGCGCTGGATTTTCATAATTGAAGGGCTCCTCACTGTCGTTATTACTCTATCCTTTAAGTTCCTGGGTATCCTAGTTGATTGGCCCGAAACTGCATCTTTCCTCACGTTTTCTGAACGAGAGATTTTAATTCAACGACTAAGGGATGACATAGGAGGAGATACCCAACTTAATACGCTAAGTAGAAAATCCCTCAAGAGAACATTGAGCGATTGGAAAATCTATGTGGGGATCTTCATGTATATGGGAGTTGTGAATACGGGATATGCTACGAGCTTTTTTATTCCGACAATTATCCAGGGGATGGGATATACGGCGATTAGTAGTCAAGTTAGAACTATTCCTATATTTTGTGTGGCCACCGTGGCGGTACATTCATCTTTCATTTCCTTGCCGGTCAAAAGTCTCGGTTAAAACTAACAAAATTTTGCTCACAGTCTCTTGTAATAGCATGTTTGACCGATCATCTTCAGCACCGTTTCGGCTTCACTATCGCTGGGGTAGTCGTTGGTACTATAGGCTATATCATTCTTCTTTGCCAATCGCACGTTACAACTGGTGTTAAATACATGGCTTGTTTCTTCGTTACCACAGGCGGATATATGACACAGCCAGTTACTTGGGCTTGGGTTGCTAATGTACGCTCCACTTCAACTTTCCCCTCCTCATTTCTGTCTTTCCATGCCTCTTCAGTCCCGTATCCACAAAAAAGGCAAACACTTACTAACCACTAAAACAGAACATGGCAGGTCACTACAAACGCTCCATCTCCACGGCTCTCCAAATCGGCATCGGAAACATCGGTGGTATCATCGCATCTAATATTTTCCTAACAAATCAGGCGCCAAGATATCTAGTAGGGTATGGTGTTTCTTTGGGAATGCTGCTAATGTGCGGTGTTATGTGTACGGCCTTCTTTTTGGGACTTAAGAGGGAAAATGCCATTCGGGATAGAGGTGGCAGGGATTATCGGTATAGGGAAGATGAGGAGAGGCGGAGGAGGAATAGAGAGAAGGATGGAAATGGGGATGATGAAGAGGGAAATTGGGGAGATGATTGGCCGGGGTTTAGGTTTGTTTTGTAGAGTGAATTAGTGAAGGGGTTGTTGGTATTTTTGATGGAACAGGTAAATGCTTCAATGCATTTTTCATGGAGTAGGATATCACAAACGCTAACAAAAACTCAAGAAATAAACTCATCAAGTTTGAATTTGTTGCGATGTAGGTGGATATATGCCTTACCACCTTCAACTTTCGAATAGCACAAACGATGCAACTCTTGATACTATTCTTATTCATAACGTCTTATCACCACCGAGATGATACCAACAGGATCGTGGAAGCTAATTATACCTCCGATACTCGCAACAACCCCATTCAACCAAGCTAACTCGATGCAAAACCTCATTGTGGAAATATTTCCGATTCATCGTTTATTAGCTACTTTGAAGCAAACTGTTAGAGCCAACATCTACCAACATCCCACCAACAATCATGCAGTCATGTGCTTATGTGGCATAACGGTAAACAATTATCGTCTGGTTGTGAAGAATGCTTATCTTCTCTTACTAATAAATATTTGAGTATTTTACTCTTGTGTATTGTCCCGAGTTGCTTTTCTTTTCAGTTATCTTCTCTTATTATCTCGGATTTCGTATTGCAAGCATATCATAAGCGTTGATATTTTCCCATGTCTAACATACAACCACTTCATCAATAACACGAATAGACGTTAATTTAATCAATCAATCAATCAATAACACGAAAATATCGACTGTAACTCCCTCCCCTAGAATACAAATTCGCGAAATCACCACCCCGCTCGATTTCACCCCCGTTATCGCCCTCCAAGCAACATGTTTCCGTGATCCGCCTTCTGTTTCTTCTGAGATTTTTTATCCTTATCCAAACTCAAGTGAAAAAGTTCCCTCTTCTTCAAGCACAGATAATAAAACAACCCCGCAGAGAGAAGAAACGATTACCGAGGATACAAAATGATAAAGACAAAATAAATATAGAAGAAACAAAAGCTAAAGAAGACGCAATAAAAGGCCTAATAGTAAGACAATGGTGGAGACATTCTATTGATCCTTGGAGTCATTGGATTGGTGCATATGAGAGCCCTCAAGAAGGGGATGATCAAAGTGAAGGTTCATTTGGCTCGCAGAGCTCGCCAGCAAAAGGTAAACTTGTAGGCGGAGCAAATTTTAGAATTGTGAGAGATGAGAAGGAGGAAGAAGCGAAGAGGATTGATACCTGGTGGTTGGAGCGGGGATCGGTGAGGAGAGAAATGGCGGAGGGGGTTATGGAGATTTGGGGCAAGATTAGAGGGAGGAGGGGTGCGCATGTTGGTATGTTTATTGTTTATTATTTATTTGTCATTTTGACATGCGTTTATTTACGTACTAAATTCCCCTCCTGTAGCTGTAGTAGTAGTCTTTACCGATCCTTCTCGTCGTCGCCAAGGTATTGGTAACATGTTAATGGAATGGGCAACTCGAAAAGCGGGATGAGTTTGGGCTGGAAACGTTCGTGGAGGGGAGTGAGACGGTAATTCCTCTGTATAAGAGGATTTGATTTGAAGTATCGGAGGAGGTGGAAGTTAGGCCTGAGAGGATAGGAAATGCTGAGGGGGAGGATGGGGAAAGGGGGGAGGAGTGGAGAAATTTGGAGGAGGTTATGGTGGAAACTCTTACGGTTATGAGGAGGAAGCCGAAGGGAGCGGGAAGGGAGGAGTTTAGTGATTAGGGAATTGGTGGCTTTGTAGCTTTTTTTTATGTTTGGAATTCGGATTTCACTTTTTTTGGTGGCTAAGGATATCTATTGACTTCCTATTGTTCTGGCTTGTGATTTAGTGGTATTATGAGTCCTGATAGTTGATTGATGAATATTAGACTAGAAGTTCTTCATCTCTAGAGCTAGGATGTAGTACAGTAGGTGTGGATGATTGATCTAATTTAGTTGATCTCAAGCTTTTACATATGATTACCCACTTAAGCAAGTGGATAGTAATCATGAACCAAAAGCATTTTCCAATTATTTATGATCTAATTGGCGGAAAGGATTCACTTGATAGGATTTTTGCTTGGTTCAAAGACAATAATAATTCTTATCTTGTCTGCCGACCAAAAGTGTATAATATCCAAATAATTTTGTAGTGAAATATAATGTAGTGAATATAGCATAGTGAAGGAAAAGTATATCTTATTCATTGAATTGTTTTAATCTACGGCTTGAAAGATTATATAATACCATACTATATACAATTCTAAGTGTTCATATTCGACTACTCTAATAAAACTTCCAATTGCAGTACAGTTGGGTCTATTTAAGGATCTATAATAGATCATAACTTGTAGATTCTTACATCTCATCACAACATTCTCTTGTTAAAGTTAGAACAAGAAATCTTTTCATAGGTCCACTCAAGACCAGCTGGTTCCAAGATAATACATCTGAAGTCAATAAGGTTGAAAGATCCACTGGTATCATTCTATAAGAAAATTCAAGTAAGTTTTCTTTCCGCATGTGTCATATTCTCAGAGATACGAACTTCCAATTTTTCAACCTATTGTTCTTGAAACACCTTCCAGCTTCATACTTGTCCCAAGTCCCAGCATAAAAATGTATTTTACATACCAGCCAAACTAATACAGAATATAGTAGTCTCTATTGTCAACATCCAGGTTTCATCAATCAACTATTCACTGATTGAACTTTACAAAATGTCATCTACCCGCCATCCACGAGAGATGAAGGAAATTATGCGTGAGTCTCGTTCACACAAGAACTTATGGATAAATCATCCAGCTATAAACCGCTCCATACCATGGTTAGCACCTCCCGGATCTAGGCGTCTGGGCGGAGCTGCTGCAACAACATTCCATAGGTTTCTTGACCTTCCGCTGGAGCTTCAGAGAAATATCTGGGAATGGTACGGCAGAATTCACGCAAGAACTACTCCCAACGTTATCAAAATTTTCAAGCACACAAAAACGGAGCTAGCCCAGGGTCCTTTACCGGAAGGTGTTAAACACAGAAAGAGTTTTACAGTCTCTACTAGATCTCAAGCCGTGGATTACAAGCTTCCTCCTATCTTTTTCGTCTGCAGACTTTCTTTCCGTGTTGCCAAGGAATTGTATGAGAAGGAATATCAGGCAATTCCAATGGGTACAGATGATAGGCAGATAACATACTACAACGGAGACAAGGATGTTGTTGTTTTAGAGAGTTTCTATATATTGCAGGAGTGGAGATACAACCGACAAACCGATTCCGAATTCAAAGGGCTTGTTCCCGCAAATCTTACGCAAGCGGCACAGGAAGCAATAAAAAGAAGAATCAACGTCAGACATTTAGTTGTTGATGGCATGACACAATCTCCCTTGACGCAGAGATTACTAGGAAGATTTTACGACTGCAAATCTATAATTTTGGGGACGAATAAAAAGGTTCGCGATAGAGGGTTTTCCACATCCGAATTCCACAAAGCTGATCGTTTGCATCTTCACGCATGCCGAGATACACTCATCAGCTACTGGACACAGGAACGAGAGGGAAAATTTGTGAGAGAAGATTATCGGGGTAAGGAAACTCGCTCTGTGGTAGTTGAGCCTAGCTGGGATCCGTCGGACACAACGATATCGAACCCTGTACTGTTTTTTTGGGATCCTTACGATATTATGGATAAAGTGGTATGTATTGTTTTTGATCCCCGCTCATATATATTATCAAACCAGCTCTAATATGTATATAGGAATGTTCGCATCCTGCTATCAGGCGAAAACATACGGAATACGCAGATTTTAAAAGCCCGATAACGTTCATGAACGATCTCCACTTCTCACACGATCATGTTAGACAATTTGAGAACCCGTGGAGAACTTATCTTGGTTGAGATTTGTGAGTTTCTCGGATTTTGGCTGAGGAGGAGATAATGTGGATAAGAAGAATGTTTTGGAGGGTTTAAGATTTGAACATGGATGTGGTTCCTGATTCACCACTTGAAATATGAAAGGTTTTGCAACTTGGCAAATAATGAATTGGAGATCATTTTCAATGACTTGTTGGAATAGCCGAGACGCCCATATGGTGGAAATTCTTTCTGGCAACAGATTAAGTGCTCAGACATGGACCCATTCTCATCATGAGATTTCCATCTTGTATGCTTGTAGTGGCTTCGAACAGCAGCAGACCTGATCAATAGAGCAAGAGAATTTTCTTTATTAAAAGTCCTTCATACCTACCGTGAAATCACGACTTTGCTTCGTATCTACCCTGCTTCTAATTTCTCGCATACCAAAACCTAGCTTTAGGTGATACATTCTAAATGCGAGCCGTGATACAATACGTGAGCTCCGCTTGTACTAGAGGCGCTGTCGCCCTAATTTAACATTATGTGCTTCATCCTGCGATTTTAAGGTATGCTAACTCTCGTAGGAGGTTGATCGGATAATAATAAATAATATAATAATAATACTATAATATTATTTATTATAATAGTGGAAGACTTAGTCGTATTTAGCTTAGGAGTGATCGAATATATGAACAATAGAATATTGAAGTCAGAATTATATATATATTGAATATTGAATTTTTATCTGCTTATTTTTTCGAAGAATTCTTTGAAGAAGATCTTCGTATTTATAGATTTTAATGAGATTCTACACTATTCTATGATTATAAATAAGATCGATTTAAATCGAATCTTATAGAATCATTTTATATAATAAAAGGAAATAATAACCAATAGTATTTAATCTGAGAATAAGAAAATTCTATATGCTTCTATTTCATTCTATTCCATTATAAATCATTCTGATATGATATATGATCGAAATTTTATATAATAATAAAATTTAATAATATGAAATCATATTATTAATATATCACGTGATCATATAACTATTGGTTCGGTAAATATTATTAAGTGATTTAATAACTTATTAGGAATTCTCACACTAACTACTACCATGTATGCGTATAATTACAGCTAAGTCAGATTTGGATCTGTCTCGATTTTAAGCTTCGGTTTGTATAATTCATTGTTAATTGGAGATTAATCTGAATTATATCACGAAGCAGTCCTCTCTTCAAGAACAATAATTTTCGTGCATATAAGGGCGTGCAGAAAAGCTTGATGGCTTATGTGTTGATTTATATGCTCCGTGATAGAAGTACTCCCAAGTTTTTCCCGTCTAGTCCCCATGATTTAACACTACACTATATAGAGATTAAGTATTAACTACAAGAAATAGATTTCTATTGTCAATAGCGAAGAGAATGTGTGGACTTAAAATACATGCACTGTTACTGATGTAAAACCTACCCAAGTCGACGTCCATTGTGTACTAGACTTAGAAATCTCATAGCTATAATTAACAGCCAGCTTGATTGGATTGATGTTCACCAATGTCCAGCAATTAAAATCCCTCTTACTTGACTTCAAAACACGGTGTACGAAATATATCTACACCAAAATTGGATTTAATCCGGAAAAGACTATGTTTTGAACTTTGGTATACAATTTATTTTCTCACATCGTGTGTTTGGGAAGCGAAGTATTGAAAGGGTGGGGCTTGAGGACAACCATGCAGGCTGCCCCAGAGATCCCGGAGTTTCACCGGCTGCATATATAGCATAATTCGGGAACATTTTCCTTCCTCAATTCAAACAAATTTCATAAAGGTTATGGGTGTCAAGTCATAGTGCTAAAGGAGAGCCGCTGATATTTGTGCCTTTCTTCTTATCGAAGAATCGCGGATTGAGGGCTATAAAATTAGCTTGTTTTGAGACAAGGCTTCTCAAGCTCAAATCCAGGTCGTTGGGTGCTTAGGAACGACCACCCTTCAGAGCCTCCTTGCAGTGGAGTGTGTTTGTGGAGACTTCTTCCCTAATGTAAAATAGAATCCTGGCAGGTGAAGGATGGAAAGAGATGAGTATATCTATTGGATATGCACGTGCTGGTGCATATGGGTCCTGGTAAGGTGGAGGGAGGTACTTGGTATCTGGTTATGATTAGATTAATGGAATTTTGGAATCTCTACTCCGTATAGGCAATGTTGCGATAGATTCGAGTCTGATTTTCATTATCTTCAGTTAGCTACCTTTTCCACACTAGGCGACTGATTTAAATTTAAGAAAAGATCAGTACAAAGACTTTATCATATCCACTATGAGCCAGAAATCATCAAGATACTTCATATGAATGCATATGTGTGTTGTTATTCGGAAATGCTATGTAATGGCCATCGGATATGGTGCAAATTCGAGCGAGGGGCTACTTTTCCCCACATTAAAATCTGATGCTCTTACTGAATTCACAAAGGGGTAGTTCTTTCCATTTTCAATCCTGGGATAAAGGCCTGTTGCTCTTAGATAAAGCCTGCATTATCTCTACAAATTTTGTCTTCTCTCTTCTCTTGTTTTCAGAGTGCTACACCTCATGATCTTCCAGATATTTGGCAACAGCTGCACTCTTATTCATTCCTAATCATGATGATTGAACAAAGAGGATAACATTCTGCTATACTCATCAAATTCAGTTCTGTACTCTCATTTTTGGTGGCTCATACTATCATTTTCCTCTCCTGATTACCCGAAACTCAATCCATATTGTGCACCAGAACTTCGACTATTTTGGCGTTGATGTTGGCAAAGGTCAAAATACCTTTGAAGAACTCAATAATAAACTTTTGAAGAAGGATAACGAGAAGATAAGTGGAAACTACGAAACTTTAGGATACCGTCATATAGCTGTAAGCACTATTATTTTGACATCCAGGTGGCTACTAAAAAAATATGACAGGGTCTACCACAACCATACCGCTTACTTAAGACATTCCAGGCAATTGTCCAAGCAGCATGATTTCTCTTTTCATATAACACCACACATTTTGAAGAAGGAACTGAAGTGGAGCTTGTAACATTTCTTTTACAAAAGCTGAGTTCTAGCTAATGAAGTCTTTTTGGAGGTTGATTTCAAAATCAGGAACAACTCTCTTCATTAGTACACCAACCCATCAGCTTTCATAATTTCAATAGGACCTGATATATATCCACCATGATCGAACCTGATAACTTGCAGGTCAAAATACAGTGATATCAGTTTCATTGACACGGAAGTTCTCACCCTAACTTCCATTTCACAAGAATACATGTCTATGGTTATTTTTTTTTACATAATGAATGTATATCGAAAACACAGTCCTGTTGGATGAAGAATCATTCTTGGAAGGTAGGTAAGTGGGCATGAAGTCTCAAGCTGCAATGTCTGGAGCTCACCCTTTCACTAAGCTTTGTTTTGGTTTCCACAACTAGAGAAGAACTTTTGGTACAAATTGATGAAAGAGAGTAACATCTTGTCTAATATCCCACGAATGGAAAGCAATCTAATAGAATAGTTTTCTTTGATGATAAATGGTTTGTTGATTTGGATAGACAAATGGCTTGATATATAAAAGATTACAGATGTGAGTGTTCTATTCACCGACTTGAACAATTACACATAGCTAGACATGGAATCTCGGATGATGTTATCGCATCCCATTGCACTCAGCAAATGTGGAAGGATTTTCATCATAAAGGATAGAGGGAGCAATAGTCTTTGATTTGAGACTTCTGTACTGCCTCGCTGCCCACAGAGAAGGCCTCACGAGGGATATCTTTGAGTTATTAGGTCCTGTTCTAGCTATTAAAACTAAACACGGACACCTATTATTTGGACTGCTACTAGAGATTAAAAAGGTATCAGTGCTGAACCTAGGAAGGTAGAACTATCCAATTCATTCTGGGGAACATGCTGCTTCAGGACAGGTACTTCGGATGAAGGACAAGTGTCCATTTATGACCAAAAATAAAGTCAACGTCAACAAATAACTCACTTGAGATGAATACAATACCTGGTTTACTTTGATTAGTCAAATTTTAGCAGTTGAGCATCCAGGGGCAAAAAGTTGCTTGCTATTGTCCATCTGTCCATCTGTCCCTTACTCTAAAATCACTATAAATCACAATCATATTATGTATCATACACCACCGAATCAAGTTTTGGCCAATCTTTTAGCTGCCTCTAGTCCTTAAAGTTTAGGTTCTGAGGGCCAAAGAAGAAGAGTGTGCTGTTTCCTTTCAATTCCCAATGTTAGTCACACAATATATAATGTTACTTCAAAGAACAACATGATAGTATATCCTGTATCTTTGAAAATGTTACTATTGCTCTTGAGATAGTGGAGTACAGAGTGCTTCTTGGCTATCCAAACATATATGCCAGGGCTACCACAGGTTGAAATCTGAGGCAGGGCAATCCTGTTGACTGATTGATTGCTGGAACGACAGCTTTTTAATTGAAGTATTTGAGCAGAGGATTCTCCAATGCATTCCCTAGCTTAGATACAACTTATTGTTTCTGATGAGGGTTCAGGTGATTCAATAGTCATTGTGTGTTAGGGGAATAAGAGTATATACATCCTTAGTATTGTTTGTGCAATTGCCTTGTAGTAAAGGTATATCTATTCACTCCTTATTACAATCTTTGACAGATCTTGTATATTCACATTGATAAATAGAAGAATAAGGATGGTCATCGAATAGTTTGGCAGTATCATCCTTATCGAACGATAAGCTATTGTTCGGACATTCAATTGTTCCCTTCAATTATCTCGGTCGCGTAGATCTTCCTTTTTGAAATAAACAACCCACAACAACCACTTCTTCTTGGCTTTTGGCTGAGATTTATCCCAATCCCAATAAATTCTGCTAGAGGTATCTCTCGAGGATAGTAAGTTTCTACCCTAACATGAACTACTATAGAAAAAGATCTATAATACATTAACTTACCTCTTGATATTTTTTTATCTAATGCTTGTGCTAACACAGTCAAAAGGCAGATCACCCCATTCTACATCTTCGATCTACCAAAAGTCACCCCCATGGTCAGTTGGCTTGGTTTGCCTTGGCAATCTCAAACTCCTCTATCTTATACCACACAATCGCCAAGATGCCTGTCCTCACCGAGTTTACGCTATTCCCCAAGCTTTGCGTTGAATTAAGAGCAAAGATTTGGGATTTTGCTTCACAAGAACCTAACCGAATTCTGTTTGACTCTTACCGAATGTGGCGAAAGAGAAAATATCCTAGGAAAAAGGCCAATATCCCCATTTCAGATAGAGATAAAATCTTCTGTGGCAGACATCCTGATTATCCTAACATTTGCAGACTTTGGGCTGTCAATAGAGTCCCTGCTATACTTATGACTTGTCATGAGTCTCGTTTTTGGGCGATGAAGCACTATAGCTTGTGTTTTGAGGATCAGCTCCATCACAAAGCTCTCTGGTTTAATCCTAAAGTTGACACGATCATATTCAGTGACATGAACGCTTGCTTCAGTTTTGTCTGGGGTGGTTGTTTTAGTGTTGGCCATGGTCCTATTCCACTCATCCGAAACAGTCTTGTTATGCAAGTTGTGGAGAGAGTTGTTATTCAAGAGTCTATTCACACATATTGGTACCAAAAGGCAAAGGAAATGGCGAGAAGCTTCCCTCATTTGAAGTCACTCGTCATGAGAACCGATAATATTCCTTTTGAAGCCGAGTCTTTCTACGGATGGCATAGTTTATCTGGTAGAAACGAATTATTGCCATCTATCAGAGTTTGCTTGCAAAAGTTTTGGAATTCGGATGACTGGAAGGCTATCAAAGCTCATGATGAGATGCCGGAGCTTCAGATTATGACGCCAGTGGAGATGTGGAATATTGTAAGTTAATTCAAATGTATGGATAAATAAGTATTAACTGAATCTAGGGCTTCGCGAAACCATTAGGCCCCTCAAACAAATTTAATCGTCGACCAAGAATATCTAAGGAAAAGCCAGCTCAAATGCAGCCACCTCGTCGATCAGATCGTATCAAGGCTATTGAGGCAGCACGAGAGGCTGAGGACTAGATCATAACGGAGAATAGGAAACTATTTCATAGATGGATACATTTCCACGAGATTGGTGCTCTTTTGAGGCCTCTTTCTGACTTCGGTACAATTTTCAATTCTACTGAAGGCATTTCACATCTATTAAATGGCCTTGCCTATTTCCTTTTGCTGAAAGTTTCGCTCTTATTCTGCTCGCACCCTTAGCTAGAACCTGCTCTCGATCAAAGCCTCTGCTACCTCTTCGTACTGGACGTCTTCTCTGCTCATACCGTCGATTCTTTTCACCAAGTGCTCTAGGAGCCTGCCTTCCTTGCGCAGAAACTTTCACACTACATCAAGTCATTCCGGTATTTCCTTGATCACAGTCACAAAAGATATGAGCAATCGTGTCGCTTCGAAACCTTTTCTATATGCTTCTTCGAATTCTAGTGGCACTCATCTATGGCCGCCAAGAACCTCCTCATCCTGCGACTTTGCCCTCGATTTTCCAAAAACTTTCAACAATTTCCTTACGCTCTAGCTTCTCTACCACTCGAGTTTGCCTCGGCATGAATCGAAAATTGTTCCTGGGCAGCAGGGTCTTTGCCTTTTCGATTTTTCACAGCAAGAAACAAGTAGCTCTACTCGCACAACATAAGTTTTCAAGGCGTTGGGAGGCAGTGCTAGGATATTCAAACATTGGGTACTTTCTTGGCAATACGCTGGGTTATGATGGCTAGGATTGGAGTGAGCTATGGGCTTTTCTTATTTATGATTGCTTTTCCTAAACCAGGCTCCATTATTTCTCAGTCTGCAGGAAAGATATTCTCATGAGGGTTGAACTTCTGTTAATGGACAAAGGAAAATGGTTCCGCGATTTAGTGGGTCAATATGAATTTAACTTCTCTGCGACATTCAAAATACAATCACATTCGTTGATTGATTGATTTTCTGCTTGAAGCTTGAAGCTTCCGGTGTATATGGGTGAATGTGAATCGATGTATGTGATATCCTAATAGTACAGTATGAAAAGATCTCCCGTAAAGATATTATCTTTGAATTTTCACTAGAAGGCTGACAGTAATGGTAGGTATCTCAGTACGCAAAGAATTTAGCAATAGCCCATCTATAAAAAGAGAATAATCACCACGTTTATTCAAAAAATTTCACTCAAAATATCGGTTCACTGTCAAAAAATTCATATGATGAGCTTTTAACGCCGGAACCATTATAGATTATTACAATCTATCCTTGTTATGAACGCAAAGAAAGTAATCTAAAATTCTCCTAATCGCAAAAACCATATCCTTCTGGAATTGTGAGCAGCATAACAATATTTCCCATCTTATTAAACTCCATCAAAACACCAAATGCACCCGATCCTTCACACATACCCAATATTTCCTTCCAAGCAGCCAAACTTAGTATATATATACATGCTCATGCCAGAACACCTGAATTTTGACGCCTTGGCTACTGAGTGTGCGTTCTCATAGCAGCACATTGTTATGAGGTGGGCTTTGATCCATTATTTGCATTGTTCGTTTGTCCATTTTGTTAGTGGGATTCTTGAAACGTCTTTTTTGTGCTTTTGGGGATGGGTGGAGTGTGGTGAGAAGCTAGGATGATTGTGGGGATGTGGTTGTGGAGGCGGATGAGTTGGTATCTGGGTTTGGGAATTGTAAGGAGGGTTTTTCGTCGATGGTCTGTAAACTCGTTGTGGCATATGCTTGGTTAGATAGTGGAGATGTAGTGTTGTCCTTTGACTCTTTGCGGGAGGGGGAGAGCTTAGATTTATTATTTGACATGGTGGGAATATATTCGTATGGTTGAGTGGTAGGTTGAGGTTCAAGTCAATAGGGTGGATAGAATATGGTGTGAAATTAGGGAGATAAAGTGGTATATGGGGAAAAGAAATGGCTCTTAAATGAAGGTAATTAGATTCTAGATCCCATCAACCTCGCATTTCCATTCACTGACTTTTGTTGTGTTGTTTGACGGTAATAGTATGATTCGCATACTTCTCAATGTAGGTGAATGGCTAACATTCTTGGATATCTGGGTGAGTATGACGATAGTTACTAATATGGAAACTGATTAGTTGTGTACCCAGTACTAATTATGACTATGTGGAGTGGTTATGTGCTGTATTACTTCAGCTTAACCCTTTGACCGGCGATAGCAAGGGAATAAAGGGACGAAAAAAATGGTCCCCCTTTCACGGAATAACTACATAGCCTGCGGAAGAGTTCACGTGATAGCCTACCCAACCTCATTCTTGTGTTAACGTACAGCGCAGCCAAGTTTTGGTTTAGGATAGTAAATAAGCGCGAATACTCTCATGAGCCTGTGATGCTCTGGAGTTATTTGTTAACAGGGCTGTTGCTTCTGTAGTCGATATTAAATCACAACACAGACGCACATTTTTAGAGACCAAATATTTGAGTGCCAGTAGTTTCTACATTAAATTCTCAAAGATGACAGAAAACCCCGCTAATTCTGTCTGATCTGACCAGGAAAATGAGATATCCACAGCTTCAACTAGGCTTCCAGGAACATGATGATCTATCCTCAAGGGCTTCTGTAAGGTAAAATACCATTCCATCGTTGACCAAATAACAGTTACATCGGTTCTATCCTATTCTCATTCCATATCCTCATTCCATATCCTCATTCCATAGCCTCATCCGATGGCCTCCTTCGACTGTCTCTTGGTATTGTATGTAGAGCTTGCCTCAAACAAAGAATCGAAAAAAGAAAGCAACGCGCTTGTACCATCCCTAGTTCTTAGCAGTTAGTTCAATAGACAGAACGAAAGCCGGAGAGGTACCAAGATGCGCTAGTGGTGGTTCTTACTTACATTGATTGTTTTTCTCCCCTCGCAACAGCACCTAAAATATCGTCAAACTTGACTATGCGGACCTGAGGGAAGCCTGGCCCGGCAACCCATTCTCTGGTGTCGTTAGCTTTGGCGTCTTTGCAGAGCTTCTTTATCTCCCTGTCGGACCAGATCTCTTTAAATGTACCCCACCAAGTTGGTGACCTCTCCGCGATGATCAGACGCTTGACGCCATCCCAAATACTTAACAAGTCAAACAATACATCTTCTTCACTATCACCGCTTCCTAAGCCAGTAACCATTGCAAGTACATTCTCAACCTTTTGAATCTCCTCAGAAATAGTGTTCTCTTCCCCTGATAGAATTTCGAAATGCTCACATGTGCTACTACCAACAAGGCTTACATAATCTTGCTGATAATTGAAGTAGATAGGATATCGAAGGATTCCCTCAAATATGACTGTATATCTCTTGAGCGCTTCTCGTCTGGAATCCCGACAAACGTGCAAAACCACCGGCATGGCGTAATCGGCTCGAAATCCTTCATCTTCCGTTCCGTCTCTCGCGCGGGGTTTGATGCGAACGATCTGTCGATCATCAGCAGCCGCAGCCCAGATCATAAGCTTAAGTTCCGGTGGTAACCTTGGAAAGAGACAAAACAAACGCCTTGCTTTGAAATAAGGATTTAGGTCGTGGTCGACGCCGATGATGAATGTATCGTTTTTGTTTATTCGCATTCTGCCAAAACTCGCCTCCAGTCGGAGAACTTCGAAAATTTGTGGATGCATCTTTGAATATTTTATAGTTTTTCTGCAAGTATGGATTAGTTCAAAGAAAATGAGTAAGTGTTGGTAGGGATTTACGCGTCTTTGTACTTACTTTGATTCGATACAGTTCCAGAACCTGGTAGACACTAATCTAATTTACATACCTACAGCCGTAGAAACAGGATGATCAATTTCTCTGAGGTCGCCCCCCTCTTCCGCAGTATGAAGTTTTTGTTGTTGTTGGGTCTGATTGTTTAGCAAACAACCAGAGATACATAAGGTTGTTATTTAATAAATCCCGCCTCTAGCCGATTTCACCGCCCTTGGAAGGCAACAAATTACAGTGAATACAAAGTAGACATGGAAATTAGACTAGCTGTACCATCAAATAAACATATAAACATACCATTGTTGTGAAATATAAATATAATTCTCCTTCCAACCTAGCTCTCTAGCCCGAACAACAACCTGAGTCTCAACCTCACCATTAAGTTAGCACAACAGTTGCTTACCATCAACTCAAATCCAACTACATACTTCTAGAGGTTCCATATTCTGGGCAGGCTCCCATTATTATTGGTAGCTTCGAATACCTAGATTGCACATACACCCATTCTCGAGTTCCACTTCGAATAAGTAAGCTATGGCGGTGGTTACACTAGATCGATTCACATGTTTCCCTCAACTTCCTCCCGAGCTGCAGATGGTAATCTGGTCTTTTTGCCCTCTTGTCGGAAAGCAGACCATATATGTTGCAGAGTCAGAGGAAACAAATATCCGCCGATTTAGAACCCGTGACCCTACAGTCCCTGCTCCAAAGCTACTTGCGGAAGCTTTTCCGAGCGAAAGTTTTATCAGCATCAAGTACGTTGTCCCCTCACCCCTGAAAATCTGCAGAAGCTCCAGAAAAAAGGCTCTTCAGCGTTATCGACGAGTTCCCACTACATACGGCGACACTAAAGGGGGCTCGGCACCGTTTTACATAAATTCCGAACAGCACTCAATCTTGTTCAATGTCGCAGGTAAAATATATATCAGCCGACCGGCATTGTATTTCTGGTCTCTCGACGGTATAACTTTCTCCACCCCCAACGGTGAGAGTCTCTGTACTTCACTTGCCACTCCGTCCCCGTCCATCCATCAATGGCCAAGTGTTCAAGACGCTCTATACATACTATCCAGGTTCCCCGATATCGAGCACCTGTACTTTCTTTATTGCCCTTCTGGCCCCTTCCATTCAGAAAGTCATAGGAATCGCTATGTACAATGGATGAGCCAAGAAGAGTTAAAGACGGTAGTCAAAAAAAAGGCTAAAATATTACTCGAGTCGGGCATTAGACCCAACAGTGACTGGGTTGGCGGCAGATTTGACGGATATGAAGGAATGCAGAGGTATATGTAGAAGCAATTGGAAGATGCCACCCATAAGCTTCATTTCTTCCGAAGAATTCAATTCCCTCTGAGACATGGAAGATCGAAAAGGCGAGGCAGGTAAGCCTAGCAACAATGCCTGCAATCATACCTTTCTTGAAGTAGGACCCGAACTGACCATGTTCACCTGATAAATAGAGCTTGCGCCAAGAAGGCCAAATGTGGAGGATGGGGGACATACTGATGCTGGATACGTTAATTCAGACACAAAAAGAATTTCTTTCCTTCATGGTATCGGATATTATCAGTGGCTTTGAAGCAATGCATAGAGACTTTAATACAGAGGCTGAGAAAGATTCTACCGTCACCAAAAGCATGGCAGGCAAAGTTTTGGGAAGCAGAGCCTAGCAGGCGGAGTTTGCCAGGAATAGTTACAGAATGCAAAAGCTTCAGCTTTTATTCTACTTGTTTGGATTTGTACTGAGTGAAGTCAACACGAGGGATATTCTAGCCTTTTAAACCAAATTTTTTGTATATTACCAACAACTAAGGTTTTAATTGATTTCCATGACTCTAATAGGAAGCTTTCAGCGACGGCCTTAATATTTATCCGTGGAATAATTTAAAAGACAATAAATTACTGGTCCAGGTGAAAAGGCTGGACAAGTGGTCAATACTTCTCCATTTTGAGGCAAGAAAAATCGCAACTATGACATCACGCGGCCAGTATATCATTTCAATACCCGACGTAGGGTTGATTCTCAGGCTCATTTCTTAGACAGCCTTTTGAAACTTGACTCGAAAAAAACAATTTAGGAATTCAATTATCGGGAAAATGTCCTGTATCTTTGTTATCAGGATGTATTTTCTCGGATTAAAAAACCAGAGGTTCTGGGAAGAACTTTCATTACGGTTAAGCGGCTGTTCACCCCAGAACTCGCTCTCCCCGAATACGTCAGTAGTTGTTGATCCATGGAGAGCCGACTATTATCGCACCCAATATATAGAGACGAAAGTTTGATGGTTTGATGGTTTGGAAGAGGATGAAGAAATCATTTTGAAATCAGAATTCTTAAAATTCAGATATATCTTAGGAAACTGAAAGATTTTAGGCTCTGATAGAAACACCGTAAGTACTTGCTGAGCTTTCAGCTGTTATGTTATTAACATTTTAAGAATATTGCAGAGAAAAATGGCTTCTTTCTGAAGAAGAACGTGCAAGTGATAAGATCATTGATTTGATACACTATATTGAACACGAGGAGACTAGCTTACTTGATTTGAAAGCTTATATCATTATTGCGTTGGTTCATTTGAAGATAAAAAATCATCGATAGCGCTATAGGATGACTTCACAAGTTGCCATTCGAATTTTTAGTCAGTCAAAATTACAAAAGTGTTCTCCATCATCTACATGAGAATTTTGTTGAAAATTCAATCCTTGTACAAATTCAACAAGTATTTACTAAACTTCTAGAGAAAAATTGCGTTGATAGCACAGGCTCATTTGGAGTTCAAAGATGCTTACCGAATGTTTAAGGGGTAATGATGACTAAGCAAAACGACCTTCACGATCAAAATAATTCACGATGGGAAGATCTATCTTTTGAGACCATTACCATCTATCAAAAAAGTGTTTCTAATTCATTAACTTCATGCTGCAAGTGCCTAGTTTATCCGTAGTACTTAGCCATATGTTCCGGGACAGTTGCGTGCACAGGTAGCCACAATCTGAAAGTCATGCTGATACAATATGATGGTGGGGGTGTGCTTCTTCAGCGAAGTGATGGAAAAGTCAAAAATCTACCATATTAAGATGCGGCCTGTGCTATAGATAGAGCAAGGTATCCATGGTTCATTGTGTCTAGATGATTTCCCGGTCATTCAAGATATTACAGGAATGTAATTTTTGTGAAAGGATCTCGGTCACATGACCTGAGATCCATACCTCACTTTCGACATCACTTCAACTGAACTTAGCCTCAAAAATTTATTCTTCAACCAAACCACACTCTACTCCCCGGTTAGAGAATTTTACTTTTGCAGGACATTTTTTGGTGATCACTTCAATGGATACTTCCAGGAGGAGCTGAAGGCATGATGTGAGCAAGATTAATGCAGAATGTGCTAGCTGATGAATCATTAGCTCAATCCATCAAACATGCTACGATCAAACCTCAAAATCTTTATTGTTTTCTTTATAAATATTCCAATCTCATTCCAGTGTTGAAGATTTTGGAAGCATCTTCTCCTATGCTTGCCTTCATGTATAGTCTGAGGTATAGTTGACCTCCAAACAGATCTGCCTTTGGGAAGCTCATTTGAGTCACGTGTTCTGTACTTATTTTTTTTGGGTAGCTCTTCTGTCAAACTTATATAAGGAATCCAGATGCATAGCTATGATTTGTAAAAGCAAATCATGAAAAGTTACCCGGAGGCTTGGGTATCTTGCTTTAATTTTGAACAATGACAAAATCAGTCACATGGAACTACCTCCATGTCTTCTTTCAAACAAGTGATAACTATATGTCTTAATTACTATATATATTCATTTCAATAATAAAATTGATAGCTCATGTGCCTACTTAGGTAGTATTGATCTCCTTGATGAGTCTTTCAGAGATAGAAAGTTGGTGTTTCTCAAAGATTTTTCATAGTTGAATTTGAAGTACAGATGGGAAAGATGGGACAAATGATAGAAGGTCCGAGCTCTTAAATCCAAAATTGTTTATTCTCACAACTCTACCTTTCGGCAATCTTCCTTTATGATTTCATACATTCTTGAGATTCGAGAAAACCGAGGCTTTGCACCAATTTGCGCTATCAATTTGCCCTTCTAGCCTTTCTAAGTTTCCTGCACAATAATTCCTAGGACTCCAGTATTTTTGGAAGCCAGAAGTACTCTTCCATTTGTTACAGCGTCCTCAAAACATTAAATCTTGAGAAGCTCTTTTTGCACTTTGTCTCCCTGTCTCCTACAGCGTTGAGTTAGCGGTCAACCTTGGGTCTGCATTCATTCTCAAGTTTGTGTATCAAGACTCTCAAGACTATCGAGTTCGTTTTGGACAGAATAAACATACCGGCTTGATACATGTAAGTCTTTAAAATCAGATCTCACTTTATTGATAGAATTACTTACATTTTCAGTTGGCAGCATAGATTCCAAACTGTCTTTGAAGCAACCTGAGCTCGCAAAGGAGAGTTCATCGACTATTAAAGGCCTTCCGTTAGAGCTAAGTCAAATGATATGGAAATCAACATTAACCGACAACCGAATTATAACTATCCACTGGGCGCACACCAGCCGTCGCGACCTGGGTAAACGTTACCTTGCTAAGGATTTCCACGCATCCTATGAGAAAGTCGAAGCCCTGACGGTATCCTCCCAGTCACGCGCAATCGCACACGGAGAGTATAGATTATGCTTCGGCAATGATATGCAGAACCCAATATACTTCAGCTCCGATCGGGATATTCTCAAGTTCACCAGCCTAACATTTGCGGAAATCGTCCACTATCCTGGCAACAATGTATGGAGCAATGACAACATCCGAGCTGCTAATGTCAAGCGGATCGCGATTGACATGGAGAACGATCCAAATATGGCAATGGATACAAGCACCTCATTGGAATTGACCTTGTTGAGATGGGCTACTTTGAGGTTTTGTACCCTGGAACAAATATTTATCCAGCCAGTCTTCGCGTTCGATTCGTTTTGTGAGACAGTATTCCGCGCCCGATTTCAAAAAGTTATGCGAGATTATCAGGAGTTGTTTGACCCACTCCGGCATGGACAGGAGTATAGAATTCCCGAAATATTCTTGGTTTGCCTTCAGTGCGATCCGGATCTCTCGAAAGCAGTGCAGCGTTGAGAACATGTGCCGTGAATATCCAGTGTTGCTAGCTGGCATGGAAGGGATTAATATGTTGGGAAGTCGTTTTAAATTGAAGTCCAAAGTGGCATTGGGATTGGAGGATGGGGTTTATTCTGGTACGGCGAAGTGTACATAACTGGTTCTTCAGATGTACCATCGATTGATTGTTAAGAGAGTTAGTGATTCATAGATGCAATGCTAGCATCCTAAAATTGGTTCATAGTAGTACGGCAGAGAAATATTGATTCACTCTTCCTGTCGCTTCTTCCTTTTGCCGTACTAAGTTCTACAACTATCTCTAATTATTAACCAATTTAATTCTCTGCACATCACCTTCTCAGCATCCTAAGCTTCGTAGCGGCAACACTACTTCAAAATGTCTACTACTCACCACTCAAGTTCTGACACATCAAAGTCTCCAGGGAATGGTGGCACCGGAATCTTCCCCTGAATCCCTCGCGAGGTAGACGACCAAATATGGTCGCACGTTCCAGCAGTTTTAGGTCCCCGCTTGATCAAGATTGACCCTGATTTATCATGCAAAGGCCATCATTTATACACATGGCTCACCGAAGAGAGATGATTCCACATCAACATGATGAACTCTGGCGAAGCTCCAACTAATCATGATTCAAATCAACCATCTACGAGCTCTAACTCGTCGCAATATTCGACATCTAGAACCTGCAGCCTCTCCCATAACCGATTCAAATTTGATTATAAGATCAGCAATCCCTACGTCATCAATATCGCTAAGGACGTATTCAGTTTCCACACACACAACAAATTTCGAAGAACAAAATTTCTTCGAAATACAACCAGTTCTTCCCTTTATTTAATAAAGAAATACTCCCAAAATTCATTCCAATTGTTCCCAAATGAATCAACTCAATAGTTGTTGTAATACTATCATCGTCGTTCAAAATACAAAACTTATACGAAAATTCGTATAAAAACTTTTTCCAATTTCCCTCAACTTTTCTTCTTATTTGAATATATAAAGCTTTAATAAATTTATCAAATCCAATAATGGACTCTCCAATAGAAGGATCCCTTGGATCATCTTCTGAATCTACTCCCCCACAAATAATAGTAATACTAAACTCTCCAATATCTAATCCCTTCATCATTAATCCAATCCCCCTATTCAGAAATCCCTTTACAATACAAAGATTATTCAATCTTTTGAATCCTACCCCAGTCTAATCTTTCAATTCGCAAAACCAATTGGATATTCTCAGTTTAGATAATCTATTCTGATCCCTTAATAGATCGATTCCTTTTAAAATCAATAACAAACATTATCGACAATTAATCAACTCTGGAATCAGGTAATTTAATTAATCAAGATCTAATTTTACAAAACCAAAAGAAGCTATTCAAAAAGTTAAAGATCTTTTTATTCTAATTATCTCTTTGGAAAAGGAAACTGAAGAATAATCGAAGATTCTAAATCTAATCGAAATATTCTATGAATATTTCGAAAAAGGAAAATTGATAAAAGTTTCGAATATTATCACATTACAAATCTCCTATCTCGAAAAAGTTACCAAAAGGATTGAAAATCAAATCAATCATCTTTTCAATCTTCCCAATCAATCAATTACTCCTTCAACAAACGCTTCATTAATTGACAAAACAAGCTATACTACTATTACCAAATCAATAAAGGAATAGAAAGTAATTTCCAAAGGGAATTCTATAAAACAAAAGTCTGTAAAATAAAAGAATGATATTCCTAACAAACGATTAATTCTTATCAATCTACTTTTTCATCAATTCAATTCTTTTATATTATTATATACAAGAAACAAGATCAACGAAGCCTTCAAAAAGGCTGGCATCAACAGACCAATTATCTCGGCCATTATTACAACTAAAAGCAACAATATCATTCTAATCATTAATAGTCCCTTCAATGTACAATTCCTTATAGAAAAAAAAGAAATCTGGAATTGTATCCTCGAATCAGAAAAACTTCAAATCGATAAACCATAGTACAAAGTAATTATATATAAAATCCCAATCAAGGAATTCTCTGATCCAAAAGGAATGGATTTGATTAAAAACGAAATTAAAACTTTCAATTCAGAGTTTATTATAATAGGTATTTTTTATTGGCTTACTAATACTTCTAAAAGAACTAATCAACAAGAAAGAACAATTGTGATTGTGTTTGCTATACAAAAGGAAACAGAATTAGTTATTCGAAAAAGACTATATATCGCTGGTATTAGCATCAAAGTTGAAAGATTCTATCTTTCCACTTTTTCCTTTCAATATAATAAATGTCAAGGATTCGGTTATAACGAATCATATTATAAAAAACCTTCAGTTTGTGGACTTTGTAACAATAATCATATTATAATTAATCATTTTTGTCTAATTTGTCAAGCTAAAGGTAAACCTTATTAGTATTTAGTGATCAAATATACTAATTGCAAAGGAAAACATAAAACTAACTCTAAAGTATACAAAATATACCAAACAACCATTCGGAAATCCAATTAATATTATACAACAATATTTGCATTCTTCAAATCAACCTAAACAAAAGCCTTCAAGCTATCGAAAATGCTTTTCAATTTGTTTTAGAATTCGATATCGATCTTATAATCATTCAAGAACTTTGAATTCTTTCAAACCCTGAAAAAGATTACTTTTCAACTAAATCGATTGCTCATTCTAGCTTTTCCCAATTTCTTCCAAATTATCCTTCGAATCTTTGTTCCTGTACAATAACCTACATCTCGAAAGAATTCAAATTGTTAATAATCTTAACCCCCAACTTTCCCAAAGATACAGATATTCAAATTATCGATATCACTCAGGGAAATCATACAATTCAATTATTCAATATATACAATGAAACTAATCAAACTAAAAAGAAAAGTTATACTATCAAAAGATATCTTTTCAATACTCCTCTCTTTTATCATACTATTTTTACAAAGGACTTCAATTCTTATTATTCTTGATGAAACCCTTTTTCAAACAAAAACTCAAATACTGATCAATTAATTGAATGATTCAAAGATTAAAACTTTATTTTTTTCAATGAACCAGAAATTAATACTTTTTATCGAATTAATATAATAAATCCAAATATTTTAGATCTTACATTAATTACTAAAACAATATCCTTCAATATTATTGATTGACAAGTTCTTCCTGATCTTGGTTCAGATCATTTAAAGATCCTATTTGAAGTAAAAGATATTTCATTTTATACTACGAATATTATTCTATTAGCAAAGTTCAATACAAAATTAACAGATTAAAACAAATTTATATTAATCTTCGAAATTGAGATAGCTATATCAACAATCCTTAACTCAAACGAATACTTCAATCTTTTCACTCTAAAATCCGATTCTCTCGATTCTTTTCTTAACAAAAACCTGTATATACAAATACTAGATAAAATCGCAATGGAATTCACTCGAATTATTACCAATTCAACAAACGCTAATATACTTAGATCCAAATCAACCAAAAAAGCAAAGCTTTAATGATCTCCAAAATTGAAAGCCCTTTGTAAATAGCTTTCATCAGTATATAAGAATACTAAATAATACTTTGAAAACAATATATTCAAGAAAATCTACCAATCAACAAGGAATTATTACTTTCAAGTTATTAAAACAGCAAAAAAGAATCATTAGAACGAATTCCTTGAAAAAAAAGATATTCAAATAATCTTCAAAGCAATATCATATACAAAAGATCTTCAAACCGAAAAGATCCCGAATATTCAATCTAACCCTTCTCAACTTGAAAGCTTATTCGAAGAAAAATATTCGGTCTTCAGATTTACCCTTTTCCCTCCCCCCCCATATACAATTATACCTGAATGAAAAAGATATAAACAATCGAAAAAATAGGAATAATCTGATTTTATTGAAAATGAACTTTTCAATACCTGCTCGACTAAAATCAAAGGAAAAACCCCTAGCCCAAACAGAATTACTCAAAAAATCATTATTCGAATTTACAAAACAATCCCAAAAACTTTCTTTATTCTTTTTAGCAATTTGATTAATCTCAATTATCATCCTTCTTGCTGAAAACAAGCTACTTGTCACGGGGTCCCCGTATATGGTATACGGAGACCGCTCGGGTTCCGACCCATAGGAGTCGGACCTCGGATAAGTGTAGGCTAGCCCCGGTCGGGGCTAGCGCTACACATAAATGTATTTAAGGAACCGTTCCTTCTATAGAAACGTAGCTCTTCGAGCTACGTCTTATTAATAAAAGTGATTCCTGTTGTCCTGTCTGTTGCTTCTGTGATACTACTAAAGTTATACTCAAAAAACCTTCGAAATCAGATTATTCTATTCCAAAAGTATATAGAATTATTGCTCTTTTGAATTGTTTAGGCAAAATAAATGAAAGAATATTAGCTCAAAGATTTAACTACCTTACTGAAACAACAAAACTACTTCATCATTCCCAAATAAATAAAAGATAAAAGAAATCAATTATCGATACAACAATCCTGCTTACTACCGAAATCGAAAGGAATTTAAAAAACAAAAAGAAAACCTTAGCTCTTTTTCTAGATATCAAAAAGGCCTTCGATTATATATTCAAGAATCGATTCTTAGATATCTACAAAAACTTCAATCTTCCAATTAGTTTTATTATATAGATCTCATCATTTTTGGAAGAAAGATTATTCAAACTTTCGTTTGATAATCAAACCGAAGCTTTTAAATCAATCAATATCGGAATCCCTCAAGGAAATCCAATCTCATTAATCCTTTTTTTAATCTATATTCGAGATCTCTTTCAATCGAATTCAATTGAATATCTTTTATATATTGATAATATAGTTATAATTATTTATTCTTCAAACTAAAAAAAGAATATCCTTTCCCTCGAAAGAGCAACCAAACAAATTTATACTTTCGATGAAAAAAACACTATTCAATTCAATTTAGCAAAAACAAAATTAATGTATTTCTTTATATCCAAATACATTAAAGATACTTCAATCAAACTCCCAAATTCTGAGATTGTATAACCTTCATCATTGATCAGATGATTAGGAATATAATTCGATCCCAATCTCAACTTCAAACAGTATATTGCTATTCGAACAACTCAAATTAAGGTTTCATTTTATCGAATAATTAGATTAACTAATACTAAGAAAAGATTAAGCCCTAAAACACTAAGATAGTTCTATATAATATATATCATTAACATAATTGATTATAGATTAATCATCTAATAAAAAGATCAAGCTTTGTTCAAAAAGATTCTTCAATTATTTCAGAATTTTGTTCTATGTAAGATTCTAAGAGTCTTCAAAATCTCATTAATAAAGCCAATAAAAATGGAAATCGTTTTATACCCTTCGAAAATCAAATTAAACACTGGAATTAGACAATATGCTTTCAGATTGTTGAAAATCTCGTCTTTCCATCCCGTCAATACAATTATAAATAAACTAACTATCGAAAAAAAAGTTCTAAATACAATAACAACCCCTCAAAGGAAATTATCGAAATTTACTCAACTTGAAAAGATTATGAAATCAATCAAGGAAGATTTCGATCCTTTAATTTTAGAAAAAATCGATCACTTTCATTTCCCTCCTTGAAAAAGGAATACTCCATATAAAATCAATATCAGCAAGCTAGCAAAAAAGAATACCGCAATTATCCATAACCTTACATTCAAATACAGATACAAGAATACCATTATAATATATATTAATGCTTCATCCATTTTAAATAGAATCGAAATTAATATCGGAATTGCAATTATTCTATCGAATAATCAGATTTCACACCAGGAAACCATCAATATTGAAATGAATCAGTTTATCTACAATAATAAACTTCTTGAAATCATTAAAGCAATCGAATATACTAGCTCCATTGCTCAACCAAACGAAAAATTCAAAATCTACTCAAATAATCAAACCGGATTACACCGATTGAAAATACCCTCTAATACTCCTAACCAGATATACCAAATTAAAGCAATCAAGGCTACAGAAACTCTCCTTAGAAAAGAAACTGAAATCTCCCTTAATTGAATTCCAAAGCATACCTTTATTGAAAAAAACGAATTGATTAATATTTTAGCAAAAAAAGCTACAAAACAAAGATCATCATTAAACAAAACCAGCTTTACCTTTTTAGAAATAAATATCAAAAGAATGAAATCCGAAGAATAGAATACTTTTCTTTATTCATCTAATTCGGCCTATTCGAAAATATACCCCTGGAAGACTAACTCAAAGATCAGAATTCTAGAAAACACTAAGTATCACGGTAAGGGAAAAGGTATGTGTAGGTTTGATCTATTGTTGTACTACGAGGAGGAGAAGAAGGTCAAGGAGGTGACCTGACTATATAGAAGTGAATGTATGCATGTGTGCCTAAGGCATACATGATTATGTGCAGGTGAAGGGAGATGAACTCGTAACAGTACCCCTTCTTCAAGAAACCCATTTGATCCCAAATGGGTATTAAAAAATAAAGAAAAATAAAGAAAAAATACAGATCTCTTTCTTCAATTAGGTCCCTGAACAAAAAAAACATATGATATCCCTTAATGATGTTATATCCCTTATTGTTATAATATGTAATATACCTTTAGGCGAAGCGAACAATCTTGGTACAAATGGATCTTCGTAGAGTAGGTGTAGCAATCGCGCTGTGTGACTCCGATTGCAAATTCTGTGGTTCTGGTTGCAATATAGTAGTGTCGGGGTGTTTTAGAATCCAAATTGGCGGTCTTAGTTTCTCTGGATGAAGACGATGATATTCGATAAAAACCTTTTTGTTATCCTTTAAATTATTAGTTGGTTGCCAAGTTGGTGTGTAGTGTTTTCATTTGATTAAATAATGATGGCCATCCTTATTATGATTATCTAGAACTTTTTCAAATATCTATTTTTGAATAGGCTCATCCTTATTGTTGTTCTGTTCCAAAATTCTGTTTTGTGTAGTTAGGGATTCTGATTCGTTAATTGTTGCTTGAATTGGGAAGTGAGGATTAGTATGAACTGGAAGTAAAAGAGAATGATGGAAAACAGGGAAGATTTTAATGTTTTTAGGCAATTGAATAAGACAAGTACGAGGATAAACTTTGATAATCTTGTAAGGGCCGATCTATTTGTCACGGGGTCCCCGTATATGGTATACGGAGACCGCTCGGGTTCCGATCCATAGGAGTCGGACCTCGGATAAGTGTAGGCTAGCCTTGGTCGGGGCTAGCGCTATATATAAATGTATTTAAGGAATTGTTCCTTTTATAGAAATATAGCTTTTTGAGTTATATTTTATTAATAAAAATGATTCCTATTGTTTTGTTTGTTACCTTTGTAATACTATATAGCTCCCATCTATTTGTATCGATACTTCTACGATGTCGTCCCGTTTGTACCCACCTAGCCAGCCCAGCTCCCTTGAAGAATTCGCTACTGTTGTAACTAGCGATATCGCGATCTGGTATCATTATCTTATTTCTCTTTACGATTATAGTATAAAAGTGGAGGTAGAGGTAACCGATTTATAATCTGTAATTCAAAAGCTTATTTTCGATTTGTAAGTCGAGAAAACTGTATTTATATGATGGAAGGAGGAGAATGATGGGTTGATTGTCTATTTGATTCAACTTCATCCTATCTCCGTTGCTTCGCTTGTTTTAACCGACTCTTTGCTTTTGATGCTCGTTACGATTTCGGCCGTTGCTTTTGTTTTATCGAAGCCTCAATTGAGTGAGAAGGTATTTGATCTTGTACTGTTTAATGGAACGAAAATCGATCTTGATTGATTTGTCGATCAAATACAAAATAAAATGTATACCAATTCCGATTATTTTACTTTTCTACATTTCCCGTTTGATTTATATAATTGAAAGATTAATTGGATTTGCTATTGTATAAATTCGATTATATAATATCAAAGGGCAATTTGTTAAACTTGTTGATTATAAGGATCTGTTGCAAATACTAGAAAGAGTTTATGGAAACCAGAACAAGCGGGTTGAGGCCCGAAAACTTTTGATCAATCTGAAATAGAGGAATTAATCGTTTTATGTTTTCTATGTTGAGTTTCAGAGACTAGCGTTGGAAACCGGGATGGCCGACGACAATAGTATTCTGATTATTCTGTTAGAATAAGCTTTATCGAGTGAATTGAAGAATTAGATTGTTATTGTTGAGCTATCTACAAATAACACTGATGCATTCGCCATTTTTGTATAGATATTGAAGAATCGCTGTTTGTATTTGATAGGACCGACCGGTTCCGATCGCAATCCAATCGTTCCGTCGCTCTATATTACAATTCAAAATCTAAATCCTGTTAATTGTATCTTTACTTTATTTTCGAATATTATTATTCGATCTATTGCTCCTATTACGATTATACCTGTTGGAAATCCAATGGATTTCAATTCCCAAAGATATATTAATAGATGTAAACGAAAAGAATGCTTCCGTTATGAATTGATCGATTATTGTATAAAAGATTACTTGTTTCTAGATAATCGTCCTGTGCAAACTAAAGCTAACCTTATCAATCCTACTTTACTATCCCCTGTTCCGTTTTTCGTCCAGATTCAATTGTATGTTATATCATTGTACAATCTATTCCCTTCTAGCTTCTCGAGTTTGGGAAACGGAACCCGTTTGGTATAAATCGTTGTTAGATGAAAGCCTTGTGTATATTATATTTGTTTGCTATTGCAATTCAAGGTTTATCTTTCACTGAAGAAACAAGCAATCAAGCAAATCTAATAATATTGTTTATTATTGTTTTATCGATACCTAATCGATTCTGTTCTATTTACGCTATAGTGGATAGCGGATGCGAAGGATATATTTTCATGGATCGAAGTTGAATAAAAGCTATCAAACTTTTAATATACAAATTATCTATCTTGTTCGAAATCATTGGATTCGATGGAAAAATATTACCCGAAAACCGAGTAGATCGTTATATTCTAATCGATTTGCAAATCAACAATCATTATAAGAAAAGATCGGAAATCTATATTACTGAACTAACTTATTATCCGATTATCTTGAAGTTGGTTTGGCTAAAGAAGTACAATCTCTATATCGGATTCGTATTCAATATCTTTTACTTTGATAACAAGTTCTATCGGAAGTTCTGTAATATATTTGTACAACTATTGAATGTCCAAATCCTATTCGATATTCCTATCAAAATCTGTTTTGTTTATTTATCACTTTATTTTGAAATGCTAAAGAAAAAAGATATAGCAAATGTTTCAATCCGAATTTATTCGATGTACATCTATTGAAGCTACAAGATATTCCAAACTAGTATCGATTTGATAGATTGAATTCTGAAAGAAAAAGAAGGTTCTATTTTCGAAGATCTGCTTATTGAATTCCGTTTGTGAATCGACGTATTTTCTCTATATAATGTTGACAAACTATCTTTGCACCATCTATACGATTATAATATCCGATTGTAAGATAGAACTAAACTACTATTTGGAATTCTGTATTCAATATCTCGGGACGAATTGAAAGTTTTGCAAAAATAGTTAAAGGAAAACCTAACAAAAGAATTCATTCAACCAAATTCCTTTGTTTCCATTTCGCCTATCTTATTTGTTAAGAAATCCAATAAAGGTCTTCGATTTTATATAGATTATTATACATTGAATAATTTATCTATGAAAGACCAATACCTATTGCCTTTAACCAAAAAATCCTTGAATAACTTGAAAGAGATGAAGTATTTTACAAAAATAGATATCATTTCAATTTTCAATAATATCCGAATCAAGAAAGAACAAGAATACCTAACTGTATTCCGTACTCGATTTGGTCTATTCGAAACCTTGATTATACTATTCAAACTGATTAGAATCTTAGCAATATTCCAACGATTTATTAATGATACTTTAAGAGAATATTTGGATATATTCTGTATTGTTTATTTAGATAATATTCTAATTTATAATAAGATCCGTTTTGAATATATAAAGTATATACAAAAGATACTAAACGCCTTACAGAAAACCGGATTGTATATCAATCTGTTGAAATACGAATTTCTGAAATTTGAAACGAAATTTTTAGATCTAATTGTAAACCGAGAAAAGATCCGAATGGATCTAGCCAAAATTAAAACAATAATTGATTGAAAAACACTGAAGAATTTGATAAATGTATAAATATTTATAGAGTTTAGCAATTTCTATCGATACTTTATTTGCGATTTTTCCTCGATTATTTGCCCGATAGTAAATCTGATCAAAAAGGATATAGCCTTTCAATGAGATCCTAATTGTAAGAAATCGTTCTCGAATTTGAAAGCTACATTTACAACAATACCTATATTAGCCTCTTTCGATTGAAAGAAGGATATAATCCTAAAAACGAATACATCGGATTATATATCTATTGGAATCCTTTTCCAATACAATGATAATAGGATTCTGAAACCTATTATATATTTCTTAAAGAAGTATTCGATTGCAGAATATAATTACAAAATTTATAATAAAGAATTACTAGCAATTATCTACTGTTTCGAAAAATGGCAATCCGAATTAGAAAGCGCCTTTTCCCCAATCAAGATTATTACAGATTATAAGAATCTGGAATACTTTACGACAACAAAGCTATTGAACCGTTGTTAAGTCTACTGATTTGAATTTCTATCCCGTTTCAATTTCAAGATTATATACTGTTCCGGAAAGCAAAGAACGAAACCCAATATTCTAATCAGAAGATCAAAGGATTTGTCTAAAGAAAAAAATGAACACTTCTTTCATCAAAATCAAATTGTTCTGAAAATCGAAAATCTAGATATAGATCTGTTTTCTATTATTAAACCAAAAAAGAAAATTCGTTTTGCAATTACAACCCGTAACCAAATCCATACCGATATTCTATCGTCTATTTACAATCCCGAACCATCTATCCGCGAATCTGGATTATCTATTTGTGAATCTGAACCATTTGCAATACCCGATAACCCAATCCCTATCCAATTACCTGAATCTATACAATTGAAACCCCTTATGTTACGATCACGCAACAGTTTCGTCAAAACAAGAAACCTAAACGGAGGCGTTCTCATTTCGAATCATCAGCGTAGGAACGTCATCGATCAGTTTGGAATGTTTAGTAAACAAGCTTCTTTGTATTGCTTATGAAAGGACAGGAATGGTGGCGAACTATAGGCGTTCTGATATCTCTTTATTGATTGAACTTAAAAGTAATAGTTTATTCATAATTAGAAAGGGTAATGAAAAGTTTTGGCTACGGTTTTACGACTAATTGATTCTTTGCCTATGTGATCTTAACACCTTAAAGAACTGAAACCCTTGTTCGCTGAAGTTTATCTATCCGATCCGCTTTTGTTATCGATCTTAAAGGCTTTAAAAAAGAATATTGTTAGATATCTGTATATCATATTATCTGAATATACTGTAAATAATGATCTATTATATTATTGTAAAAAGCTTTATATTCTTAATTATAATCCTTTAAAAGCAAAACTCCTCCGAATGATCTACGATTCTTTTATTGCTGGATACCTGTATTATATTTGTATCTTCGAATTGCTTTCCCGAAACTATTATTAGCCTGAATATTACGATTACATTTTCCGTTGGATGTGTAATTGTTATAATTGCTACCGAGTTACCCCGAACTGTAAAGGATAAAAAGAAATCTTATACTCTTTTTCGATCTTACAACAAATCTGGAAAGATATTTCAATCGATTTCATTATCCATCTTCCGAAAAGCTTTGAATACGATGCGATATTTGTTGTAATCGATCGATTAACCAAAATGAAACATTTCCTGTTCTACCGAGGAATTTATAACTCCGAAGAAATCTCCCGTTTGTTTCTGAAGTATATATAGAAGCTCCACAACCTACCGCAGATTATTATATCCGATCATAAAGTTCAATTTATCTCTAACTTCTAAAAGCATATCTGTAAACGACTAAATACTGTTTCGAAGCTATCGACAACTTATTATCCTGAAACCGATGAACAAACAAAAAAAGCGAATACAATACTCGAACAATACCTTCACTTGTATATATCCTACCTACAGAACGACTAGTCCGAATGGCTACCGATTGCCGAATTCTCGATTAACTCTATCTGATCCGAAAACTCCCGCCTATCGTTGTTCTTTACCAATTACAATTTCTATCCCCGAATAGGTTTCGAACCCGCTACGCTCTCCGATCGCCTTAGAGTCCTGGACACTAAAGAATTCGTCAAAAAAATGAAATCGATCATCGATCACCTAAAGACCGAACTGATTGTTAATCAAACTCGTTATTCGAAGAATACCGATTCCCATTGTTCGTTTGTTTATCGATACCAATTTGAAGATCTAGTCTAGTTTAATACTAAGAATATCCGAACTCTTTGTTCCCAGAAGAAGCTAGATTGGAAAAACTTAAATCCTTTTCGAATTCTGAAGAATATAAATTTGTATACTTATGAATTAGAGCTCTCTGCTTTTATAAAGAATCATCTAATCTTTTATATTAATCTGTTGTATCCCACCAATGATGATCTTATCTTTGATCAACACAACTTGCCTTCCCCTTCTATCGAAGTTGAAGGCATTGAACAATTCGATGTAAAAAAAGTCCTGGATTCCCGATGAGAACATCGAAACCGTAATAGCCCCCATCTGAAGTATATTATCCGATAAGTAAACTATAATACGTCTACCGAAGAGCCTATAGAGTATTTGGAGAATACTCAAGAACTAATCTGTAATTATCACCATCGTTATCCAAATAAACCTGATCCCCCTAATCGTCTCAACAAAGCTCGACCCTAAAGAGGAGAATACTATCACAGAGTTCCTATATATAGTATACGGAAACCATTCGGGTTCCGACCCATAGAAATCGGACCTCGGATAAGTGTAGGCTAGCCCCAATCGGGGCTAGCGCTACACATAAATATATTTAAGGAACTATTCCTTCTATAGAAACGTAACTCTTCGAACTACATCTTATTAATAAAAGTGATTCCTGTTGTCCTGTCTGTTGCCTCTGTGATACTATTTATCATTTAACTTTTTTGCTTTGTATGAAGTCTTTATATTCTTGGTATTGATAAAGACTTTCTGGCTAATTATATAGCGAGATGAATCAGAGCGATAGTGGTTAGTATAATCCTCATAAGTAGCAATTGTTTGTTGTATAAGAGTACGAAGTTGCTTTAAGATATGTTCTATGCAATTTGTAGTTCTATTATCTTTAAAGAATTCCTGTTTTTGTGTTAGAATTATATTCGATGGGTAAGGTTTACTAGGTTTAATGTTTAGGTATGGATTAAAATCGTAATTGGCAAAGAAAGGCGAGCAATTAGTTGTTTCAGAGATCAAATTATTGGATACAAATTCGGTTAAGGGTAGTTAATCCAATCAATTGTCTTGATGATAGTTAACAAAAGCTTGTAAATATTACTCTAGAATCGAGTTAATATGCTCAATTTGATCATCTATTTGAGGATGAAAAGCTGAAGAATGTTTTAAAGTAATTTCCAATCGTTCCGAAAGTTGTGATTATAATTCTGATACGAATTGCGTTCTCTGATCGGAAATGATATTGTTCGGAAGTCTATGAAGTGTATAGATGCGATTGATAAAAGTATTGATTAGTTTCTTTGTCGTTAGTATATGTGTATTGATGAAATGTCTCATTTTGATTAGTTTGCAGATTACTATCAAGATATGTTTATAGATAGAATTATAACGAATGCAATCCGAGAGCGGTGTAATATAATCGATTGAGATATTAGACTATATGCGAAAAGGGATAGGCAATGGTTTCAAAAATCCGGGAGGCATCGATTTGGATGATTTGGTGCGAATACAAAGTTCGCAGGTCTTTACGTAGAATACAATCTCCAAATACATGTTAGACCATCAGTATATACAAAAAACAAGATCGATCGTTTTAATTCGATTAGAATGGTCGGTAGGATTAGAAGAATAAATTCGATAGATAATTTGAAGTTTGAGTTTATCATCTAATGGAATCTAAATCTTATCCCGGTAATAAATTCTATTATTTTGGATCGAACAATCTTGTATAGCGATCTGGAGGGTTTTATGATGCTCTTTTGGCCATTTAGTTATCGATGGGTTGTTAAAAGTAAAGATAAGTTGATTTGCGATATCGGATTTAGTATATACTGTATTGATTAAGGTATCAATTGGTTGATCATAAAATGATATTATTGTTTTTATTGATGTCAAATTGATATACCTAATTAAATCCTTATAAAGATCGTCGTCAAAACGATCCTGAGGGAGGATAATGTATTCTCGATTCTTTAGATGCTTATTGTTTGGATTAGAGCGATATGATTGATCTTTGTATTTTCTATTTAGTACATCTGGTCGAATAGCTTTGTTTTCTAGTTGATAAATTATACAGAAATTATATTGAGATAGAAATTCAGATTATTATATTTGTTGTTGATTGAGAGTTTTTATAGTTATAAAATATTCGAGGTTTTTATGATCAATAAGAATTTCGAATTCCTTTTATGAGCCTTGAAGTTTTGGGTGTTATTCTTTTATTGCCTTGATAATAGCGAATAGTTCTTTGTTATAGATTTTATAATTACATTCCGCTGCTGTATACTTAGATGAAAAGTAAACGACTAAATACAAAACGTTATCATCATTATATTATAAAAGAACTCCTTCTGAAGCCCAATCAGAAACATCGATTTCCAAAACAGTTTTCCGTCTGTAATCAAAGTATACCAAAACCAGCGTCATTATGAAAGCTCTTTTTAAAGTATCAAAAGCCTTTGTATAATCTACAATCCAATCCCATATAATATTCTTCTGCAAAAGATTGTTGAAAAAACAATAAATCTTTGAAAAATCTTTTATAAAACATTGATAGAAATTGATAAAACCGAGAAATCGTTGTAAATTTTTTATATATAAAGGCAATTCCCAAAATATAATAATTGTAATCTTTTCTTAATTCATTTCGATATCTTCGATTGTAATGATAAGATTCAAATACTTTGTCTTTGTAGTTTCGAATTCGTATTTGTTAATATTAATCTGTAATCCAATATTCATTAACTTTTGAATTATTTGGCGGATATATTCTTTATACTCTACAGAATTATCGAAATAGATTAGAATGTCATCGAAATATACAATACAATACTTATCCAACTTGTCGAAAAGCATATGATTGATATAATATTGGAACGATACAAATACATTGCAGAGATCGAAAAGTATAACCAGAGATTCAAAAAGACTAAAACGAATAATGAATGTAGTTTTCCATTCATTCATTTCTTTCGGCGATTCGCAATTTGTTGAATACTACAATGATATCAAGCTTGATGTAAATTTTTGCATTGCAAAGAGCGTCCAGCGTTTCGCAAACGATAAATAATGGATAACGATTTTTTATAATAATATTATTTAGTCCTCGATAATCTTGACAAATACAAACCCCCCTTTTCGGTTTGGTAATTAATAGCAAAGGAGAGACATATTACGATCTCAATTCCCGAATGAACCTTTTGGAGAGATTATTATCAAGTTATTTGTATACTATTATTAATTCCATTAACAATAAAGAATGGTTTTTGAAATAAGGTAGTTCTTTATTAAACATCAACTTAATTTTGTGATCTTAGATTCGATAAAACAGCAATTTATCTATATAACATAGAAAGAAGATAAAAAGTTTGTTTTATAACTATATAGAAAACCTTTATTGTATTTGATCGTTATTAAGGGGAAGTTTGTCGGTTAAAAATTTATTGATATCAGTTTCAGAGATCTTTCGTAAATGGAGCAGCTTATAACAATTGTATATAAAATTATAAAATTGTAGTAGGGTTCTAGAGAGTATTTCTATTATATTGTTTTGCCCTTATAAAATCAATCGAAAATCTTTTTCTATAAGTATCGAGAACAATATAACCTATTGCAAATGATCTTATTCAATAGTTTTCTATGCAACATTCAATTCATTTTATATCAATCGAATAACCTGAATATTATCTTATTGACAAAACGAAACAAAGCTAGAAGTTTGTAACCAATAAATATCATTCATATTTGGACTTGTATCTTTGTAAATAAATATAAAAAATTCCCCAACAGAAAACAAAGGCAAACAGTTTTTTGGATTGTGAATAAACCAACACCGATCTACAATCTTTAAGATCGATTTTGAATACAAACAATTGAGAATCATCTATACTTGATTATTTGGTTTTTTGTAACGTTTTGTTCGATAATAATTCATACCAGGCATCAAACCCTGTTGAAATTCGAGATCAATAGAAGAATTATCAGATTATAATATATAATTTTCATTTGGTATTTCTTTAATAGAAAGTTTTTTATAAAAAGTTCTTTTAAAAGTAGAAAGCATTTGAATAAATGAACAATCGATATCATCTTTTGGATAATCCTTGATATATAGAAAGCAGTATTTATAAACTATACATTTAGCTTTTATATCAGGATCGGTAAGGAATTTATTTAAAGATTTGATAGTATCAACGATTTATTGTAGAATAACTTTTGCTAAATTCTTTTGTTCCTTGATCGGAAATAGGATCGTTGATACAATAACTAGCTCTGAATCATAATACACTAAGCAATTGAAAATACAATAGTTTGAAAAGAATATTAAACTCATTTCCGTCCAGTTGATAGTAGGATTGTAACGCTGTAATTATAGTAAACCAAAGATTAACAGCGTTTCTAATAAAAGCTAAATAATATAAAAGGATCAATATTCATAATAATCTTCTATAACGATTTCCATCACAAAATATTCTGTAATTCTGTCGGCAACCTTTCTATTGGTAAATCGGAGTTCGCAAAAATGAAATAAGAATTATATTTCAATATTGTATTTGAAAACAAAAGAACGATCAGCAAAGGCTTCTCCAAAGCATCCACTATCAATGAGATTTGTAACAGTAAAGGGATTTTTATACACAAGGAATATAGTAGTTTTAACAAATAAAGATTTGCTATTCATAAAATTAAACTGTAATAATTTATTTCTATCCATTCCTCGATTTACCTTTTTGCCCTTAGTATTCCTCCATAAGTGATTTTTCGTAGAGATTAATCTTTTCCCTATTCAGGACTTTCTTTAACTAAACTGAATATAAAGATAACCTCCTTTGACTTAATATAATCTTACCATTATACTTGATTCAAATACTATTGGCTTTGTACCCAATTACCAGTATATCCTCCTCGAAATCCATTGCGATTATTATTAAATCTATTAACACCTCGAAAAATCGGAACAGTAGCATATTGATCAAAGGCCAGATTAGTTGAAACAATAATATTGCGATTGGAAAAGATATTAACGAAAGCTTATTTGCCAAAAAGAAGATTACCATTGACATCATAAATAGTATAACAATCAATCTGAAGATAACCGATCCTACCACAACAATTGCAAGAAACCACAGAATTAAACTTCTTTTTCTTATTTTGCAAATCCTTTTTCTATTATCCTTTTTGTTTCATTATATCAAGTTCCATAGGATCACTATCAACAACAAATACTTTACCAGAATTTTTGTTATAATACTCAACGTTACGAAGATTCTGACTCCAAATAGAGAATTTCTTTTGCCAATCATCAACATCGTCGGCTACACAAAAGTTCGAATCATCAATGATCAAAGTTCGAAAAGGGACTGTAACCTTTTGCTTTATCGCATTAACAATCTCGCAATCAGACTTGTAACAAAAGTTAGCAAGATGAAACAATGTAGAGAAAAAAGCCGAAAAGGATTCCTTTGGACCCATAGAAAGCTTATCGAATTTGAGCGAGGCTTCCCTTTCGATATCCACAAAGATATATAATTTGTCCAATTTGGCCAAAAACGAAACAACAGAATCGAAGCAAATAGAATCGTTAACGAATTTAGTGATATCCATAATACACTCTTATTACACTTAATCATTGAAAAGATTAATAATATAGCTAATCTTCTTTTATTCGAAAACAAAAAGTTGTAAATCGATTATTCAACAGAATTGCAAACCCAATTTCCAGAATTGATAATTCTCTTGTTGAACAAAAATATTAGATTTTTCGTTTTTAAAAACAAACAGATCCTTTTGAATTTAACAAAAAGTAATTGATTTCTGGTTAGTGACAGTATCATCGATATCCAATTGAGTTTGTTTGTTAGCTAAAGTACAAAGAAGCTCGATATTTTCCGTTTTGAATTCTTTGATCTTATTTGTTTGAGTAACGATATAAATAGTTTGAATAGTAAAACGATCTTCGATAATAAAGAAAATATAATTCAGATAAGCAATTTATTCATTAGGATTGGTAGCAAGGTTTGGTATTACTGGAGCATCTAATTTTGTTAGGATTTGTGTAATAGTAGGTTATTGGTCGAAGATTCGTTGGATTTCGGTACGAATTCCTTTGATAGAAGTAGGAATCGCATTATCAACAAATATAGAATCGGAAATCATTGTAAAAAGAATTACAATTGCACAAAGTAATCAATAAGGAATTTGCAATTATACAAAAACAATCAAAAACAAATACAGAAATCTATAAATAAATACAATCGCACAAAAGCAATTAGGGATCAAAAACTACACAAAAACAGATAAGAAACGCAACTATACAAAAGCAGGCGAATTACGATAACGCAACTATACAAAAGCAGGCGAATTACGATAACGCAAAAGCAATCGAAAACAGATACAGAAGCCTGTAAATGATTTGGCAAGATCAAATCACTTCGTAAAATGACAAAGCCTTTGAAAGAATAGTACAAACTATTACAATAAGGGAAAAGATATATATAGATTTGATCTATTATTATACTACAAAAAGGAGAAGAAGATCAAGAAGGTGACCTGACTATATAGAAGTAAGTGTATACATATATGCCTAAGGCATACATGATCATGTGCAGGTGAAGGGAGATGAACCCGTAACACTAAGAGAAACTTTATTAGTATTTTGTTTCAACTTAAAATCGATCATAGATATTTCAAATCTTACCTACAATAATTCGGAATCTCAGCAAATGATAATTGTAAATATAAAAAGAAAGAATCTCTTAATTATCTTTTATTCAATTACCCATTATACAAATCAATAAAAAGAATATTCAAGAAAAACAATCCTACCTCCCGACTCACTATGAAATACCTACTTTACACCAAAGCAGGAATCATTAAGATTTTTGAATTTATCAAGGAAACAAAAATAGCCATTAGATCATGATATCTAATTAGGATACAAAAGAATGTAGAATAAGAAGACAAAGATGAAGAGGGTGAACTGAAAGAAAATAATTAATTGAATCAATTTGATCAATTTGGTCAATTTGATTAATTTGATCAATTTAATCAATTTGATTAATTTACTTTTCTATGTGGAATAAATTGTTCTAATTTCGAATTATATTATATTTCATTTGTTATTTTTCTTATTATATACAAAAGTATTTGTAAGATAGACTTTATTCCCTAAGATTAGTTTTCATTTTCCCCATTCAAAAATTAATAAATTGAAACCACTTCAATCTTCCCAAATTGTATTAGCTACAACCGAATATAACCAGCAATTTTCCATTTGTTACTTGTTAGAAGCCTATAAAGCTCCTAACCGTCTTAGATAGTCTTAGACTCAGTGTAGACGTTAATTTAATCAATCTATTCAGTTTCCACAACATTTTCATATTTAATGATTACTTCGAAGCTACCAAAGGAATCGTCACTAAATCCGCTACCGTCGACTCGCAGCTTCAATGCTATCCAATGATGCAAAATATAGTAATAGAATTACATCTAGATATGGAATATCTAACTGATGGGCCATATTCAGCACCGGGTTGAACATCTCCGTCCGCAACCTGTCTTCCGCAAATACATTTTGAAAAAGATTCTATGCATGCTCCTGCCTTGTATCGGTAATTTCGACGACTTAAGGAAAGTCTATCTCATTATAGACGAGTTTGCGATGCCAGGAGATGAACCTATTGAGCGTATCGATAGTCAGATGATAGATCTTTTTGCGGAAAATGATGAGTTGCGACGAAGCTACGGGTTAAGCATTAAGATGCCCGAAATTGTTTGTCTGACAATGACTGGATTCGACAACGAATTCAAGAGGGTATCTAGGAAATTGGGAGGACTCCCGGCCCCGGAGGAGCATAAGGGACTGATTATTACAATGGGAAAACATGATGTGTCATAGGAAATAGGAAGGCTTGGTCCGCCGACACGGCCTCCGTTGATTATCATGATAGCGGGGATATATACTCTCTCGGACTAGCAAGTACTAGATCACAGGATAAGACCCAACTATTACGTTGCTTTCAATGAACCCAAATCCTTGAGTGCAGACATAGACCGCCAGAAACCCTTGAGAAAATGTGAATTATCTGGCGCGCTATGTGACTGCTTCGCAAACCTATGTTAATTATGTCTTATAGACAACTATTGCAAATCAGTCATGACGTCATTTCTAGTTAAAAGCTAAGATCTGGTATTTTTTAAAGACCTTTTAGCTTACTTTCCGAACTTCAATATTCTCAAGGGTTTTCAGATATTTTTACGGTAAAGCAGTTACATTTCTTTTCCAGGTAATTGTATATTGCAATCTCATCAAGATGGATAGGTGGATAGAAATCATCGAGATAAGTAATTCTCTTTTCTTGCTATTCGCTTTCTTCTGGTCCACGTTCTCTCTCAAGATATTTCCACAGCTTTTCTCTGAGGAAAGAAAGATTTTGAGAAATTATCTAATGATTGAGGAGTGAGGGTAGAGGCTGGGGGTTTTAAAATACGCTTACTCGGCCAAGTTAGACCACGCTAGCGCTAATGTTAGATTCCTCTAGATTTTTCTTCTTCAAGTGGTGTGATATATCACCACAACTATTAATATCATAAACATACTTCCATTTTGAGCAAATATCGGGTTTCCTGGTGTGTTGTACCTGATCACGCAGCAGACCATTGTCAAACATTCACAGTATTTCTGAATTGCCGTCCAGAGTGTTCGACCTTCGCTCATCAAGCAATAATCTGCACCAATTAAGTCCTAACCCCATCCAACAGAGGTGCTCTTAAGGGATTAGAATCCACCCAGAATATTCAACTAGATTCAGATTAAAATGTGCAGAGCTCCATCTCATCCAAAACCTTGCATCTGGACTACAGCGCGAGTCCAGGCTCTCAAAACCGTTAATGTGAATGCATATTATTCGCTTGAGACTCTGAGTGGGCCGACTACCATCTAACAAGCAGTCAATATTCAAAGACGTTCCCGGAAGTAATGTACTCCAAGTAAACCTTTGTCTTTGGGCCTGAATCATGTAAAGTACTGGAAGAAATTCGCAACTGAAGCCGGAAAAGTATGACATAAATAGCCTCGACAACATATATATGCACCAACGACAATTGTAACCGCAAAGCAAACCAACAGACAATCTAAAATTATCTGGGGATCGAACCAATTAAGGCCTCACATAGCCATCTAAAAGATCGTCAGAATCTCCCGTCAAAGTCTCCTGCCTACCTCAACCAAGCCTCAGTGTGCTAGCGAGGACAAAGCCTGCTTCGCCAAACTTCCTCCGGAGCTACGAATCAGGTTCCGGAAAGAAACTATCCCAAATGCCCATCAGATCGAAATATGCAATTTCGGTTTGCGTCAAAGGCCCTGCGGAATAAGGGGTATTATTTACATTTTCTGAATGGAAACGCACACTATCAACCCTTTGGGTCTGCTAGCGCTTTGAATCTCGAAAATTAGTTCTTTCCGAAGACTATCAATCATCAATCATTTTGCGGTGGCTTGGCTAAACTCGTGTTTTTAGATCCTCCCAAAGATGCCCTGTGGTTTGAAGATGTGGAAGTATTTGGGGATTATCTCCTAGCCTCATTAACATTTTTTCTACCTGTGATGGCGAGCTGCTGGAGATGGCTCGCGGGGTAAGATGTGACATCTAGGCCTGTCCATGAGATCCCGAGCCCGGCGGTGAAACTTAGTATCGGCACAGGAAAAATTCCTTCCATGGTGCTGATGAACACTGCGCAGCGCATCATTGAAAGAGGGGGTGAATACTGTGGACGTCAGGGTCAAAGGTTTACCCTGAAAGAAATAAGGTTGCGATACAACGAGAGGAGTATTAGACAATGGTATAGAGAGTGGATGGCAGGCGTATCTATGTTTGGTGAAGATGGAGATGATGATTTGCCTGGATGTCAAAGACTCGCTTTCTCCTATTCTGGGTAAAACTCAAAACAGGGAGGTTTGGGCACCTTAGAATGTGATAAGTACAAAGACCAGATAAATGTACAAACAGAGCATCTTAGGGTTTCAAACTGTGTATTCAATCTCACTAAGATTTTGAAGTATATTTGCTTGAGTTGCGCGGATAAATAATAAAAGATAAATTGCAGAACGAGTTCTTGCCCGGTATTTTGAAGTAAATTTGTGAGAATGATTTCCTTATCACTCACTGGGTTACCTCTAATCTCTGGTCACAAAATTTTGAAAACAGGATATGCATATATATGATACTTCATATGCATGTCATGATTTCCTCTCGAGGTTTGATGCCAATACAACGAGCTTAGGTCCGACCAATTGTCCATGCCCGCAGTCATTAGTTCTTGGAGTGACGAAACGAATTTACAAAATGCTTATCTAATAAAAGGGGGAACTATTCCCAGAAGCTCGCTGAAGAGGTCCCAGACCACGAGCCAAAGTGCCATGACACACCACCAACGCATTTCATTACCATCCGCGATTTTGATACCCACGATGAAGTTTCACACCCGGAAATTTCCCAACAATCTTTGAGGAGCTCGAGAATGAAGTGATGTTGGTGTTGGTTCAGTTACAGCATTGGGTGGGATGACATGCCGGCAACTCATAAGTCGCTGACATATCATCGCATTATCACGTGAAATACATAATTTGCTGAATAGCCAGTCAATTTCAATTTCTTCTTAATGGTCAATTCAGATACTTTCTTAAGTATGATATTTAAGGAGAGATAACAAACTCTGCGTAGGTTAACGTTGATATCTCTGTGATAAAAATGCGGTATCACGTGAATTTGGAATGTCGGATGTGGGGGTTGCAGGAAACAAAGGACACGACAAACAACGAGGGATGAGGTTAATCTGCGGCTAGTATTGCTTTTATACTTCTTACATTGAGGCTTTTTAAACAAGGGCCGACAAATCAGTGGTCAAGAAGTCCACGCCGATTATGGCTTCCTATTATGTGGTTTAGTGCTCCGAGGGAATCTGCAAGTGCCGCTTTTCTGGTCGGTTCGAAACCAGGTTTCACCACAGAAATGGAGGACTCTCTGCCTCAGATACTTTCAGACATTAATCAGCTTAGAATGCTAGATATTTTGAGGCCGGGAGGAGAATCATGACATGGACAAGTAAATCAGTACATTGGAGAAATCATAGGCTAATTGATTTTAGCAGTGACGTGCACCTATGAATCTCATTCCTTGAGAATTTTAAGGCTATGAATCGATTTCTGCTATTCACTCTCTTTGTTCGCACGCCTTCTTTCATTGATTATATTTAAAAGCCACAGCAAAAACATCTAGCGAAAGTTGAGCTCAATCTTTGACATCCATACATTTCAATGCCTGGAAAATACTAAATAAACCAGCACCCCGAGCAAAACAAAATTAAGATAGTTCTACATGGCTACAGAGGGGGTTTGGCAGAGCATTACTGCCTTGTTCTCCGGTCTGATCATTCGCGGTGATTCGAACATTCCTTCTGGCTTGTCAACCCCACGAACCTTTGAAGGATTCTCACGGCTCCTAGAAATGGTGCGAGTCAAAATCTGGAGATATTCTTTACCCAGACGACGTCTTGTGCGAATGGTTGGATACTTTGGAAGCGAGAGGATACTATCTTCAGCATTGTCTCATCCTTTTCATCTTCTTCATGTGAACCAGGAATCTCGCAAAGTCGCTCTCAGGGAATACTGCGTTCTCCGAGGCCTGTCTGTCGTTCCAGTGTACATCGATCCAAAGATCGACCTTCTATGCTTCCTCGATTTTGATCAATTCCAAAAATTTATCAAAGAAAGATTCAATCAGGTTTACGAGGGGCCACCGGTGATAGATAAATTGGTTGTTTTTGGTGTCGCGGAAACAAAAGAGCTGAATGTTCGAGATCGAATCAAAGATGTTATGGTCACTAGCTACTCTGCGAGGTTTATATATCCCGATCCGAAGAGCGTCATCTTCGTTTTGGAGAAAGATAATGTCGAGGAGCAAATATCACATACCCTTGAGAATGAAGAGAAGAAAAGGAAAATATACAAAGGGCTCAAAGGGAAATTTGGCGATCGCATCCCTTTGGATCTCCAGGTGGATTTTTTAACCATGGAAAGTCTTGTCTTGCAATATAACGTGGAGACAGATTCTGAGCTGGGAGCTTAGATGTATGCTTCTTGATCGTTATTCGGGCTATTTATGAGTCAAAATGAGACTCAATGTTCCATACACGCTCTTTGAGTCAGCTCTAATGATAAATAATGATTTAGTCACGCCCTTGTGAAGTCATTAATCTACCCAGCATTCCCCCGCCCCACAAACATATACTTCGATCTCTTCAATGACTCAATTTTCACCCGAGCTCCTTCTTGCCATCTACGCTGCAACTTCGAAATCCTCACTCAATCTCCCAAATCAAAGCAACATTCATTGACTTACAAACTTCGTTTCGCAACCGAACGTGGAAAAATTTTGACTTTCTTACTAAGAATCTAGACGGAGGAAATAATTACGAAACAGATGCCTTGCAAGCGTTGCAGTGACATTCCAACACACGAACAATGCGCAAACTTAAGAGCACGACACATCTAAAGCAACTCTTCCAAGAGGTACCGGTGACGACCCAGGTAAGATGTTCACCTTCTTTACCAAGCTCCCCCCAGCTTCGTATTGCTACATTCGAGCTAGCATTAGCAGCCGCAACGCAGTCTTTACCGGAAGCCATATGTATCTTTCTAGATGGTGTCGAAGCTGAATTCCGAGATGTTTGCTTAGGAGATTCAAATGGTTCTACAGCAGTTCCAACATGACATCAGAGCATCTAACAATTCTTGCAATGCTACAAATCTCTCAGGGGTTCCCGAACGTGGCGTCGAAACACTTTGGCTTCCTTAATAGATCATTGACTCGCCCAATATATTCAGCGGACTGTCTCGTCCTTCGCGATATGCATCACATAGAAACTTATACGGACATGGCCATGTTGTCTAAGCGTTATCAGAATCCTAAAGTGAAGTTCAAGAGGCTATCTATTGCTTCTCATCCTGCGTGGCGAAGCTACAATTTGTGTTTCTCGTTAGTCGTTTTGCAACAACCGTCCAAGATCCAGCGCCAGAGATATGGAAACTCATCTTACTTTTCAAGGACCTCGAACATGTAATCTTTATTCTGGAGATATTGCTCTCTACAAACAGTTGCTAAATACAGATGGCCTACTTGGCACCCGGGATGAGGCGGATCTGCAGAAACTTGTGAGGGACCATGCATAATGGATGCGACCTTACCAAAATCTTCGCAAGGTTATTTAGATGCACATAAATCCTTACCCGGCGACTTAGAGGATCAAGTACGACTGCCGCGAATGCCGAGAATTGCATACATGGACATGCATGATTTCCTTACGACTCATCATTAAGGACGAGGTCGTATATGTGGCTACATGGTGGGCATGGGAATTTTGACCTTGGACTGTTGCAATGTTGGATTGTGCTACTGATATTACGGGTTAACTTTTCATCTAATTTGTGGAACCTTTAAAGGCGAAGTGAAGTTTATGGCGTACAGATTATCGGTAAGGGGTTTTGGACGGTCGGAGGACCTGATGATACTTTAAACGCTGGAAAGCTCCTCGTGAGTGTGAGTCAAGTTGATATCAAGGTATCTATGCAACAGATTTTCTTTGGAATCGTGTATCAAGAATTAGTCGGATAATGGCATTATGAAAATTCGCTGTTTTCTAGATAATTGTTCGCCGTGTATTGATATCTTAAAGATGGGATAAGCATTCAATTCTTCACGAACTTTGAGAGGGACTGTGCTGTGCTGCGCTATGGAAATACTCATGGAATACATCTTTATGGGAACGGTGTGTAATGGGTCTTTGTGTTTGAAAGCAAAATTGCCATAATCATAGCTTAAGAATCTAAGAATAAAGGTCAATGATATTTGTGCAGTTCGAGATGTTAAGCCATTTGGAATTTCCAAAGTATTGTCAAATGCCTCGAATCCAGACCGCATCCTGCACTGCTTTCGGCGTCCTCCCCCCAACCCCCCACACCTCTTACAAAATTGGCATGCTTCGGGCGCTCCCTCATTCTTCAAGATGCCAATTATATGCATTGGTTCTCTAACGATCGAACGGGGTAATACTTCGATACTCATACCCGTAAGTCCCCTTATACTTCTTTGCTGGCTCAAATGTGATAAAACAGTTCTCGCTTGTCTTGTATGCTCAGCTTGTATGATCTCGAAAGGGAAGGTGGACGGTACCTCCTTTCTCGCAGCTTACATGGTTTGTTTGGGGTGTAGCCTGGCAACCCTTAATAGCCTTCCCCGTCAGTAGTGAGGTCTTATGGTGCGACCAGCGGGGAGTATTTGGTGAGTAAAGTGGTAAATCATACTTGTAGGCATTTGCAGTGTATCCAGAATGATCGCCCACATAGAAAAGTTTTCTACCACAAGGCGTGGCTTTGAGAAGGGACTGCCGCAGAACCGAGAACTTTCCGCCTTTTCGACTTCCGGGAACACACATTCGAAAGTGCTAAGACGTATAATATCGATCAGTAGAGGTCCCAGTTATTCAATAACTACATCTTTTCAAGATTTTCGCTGGACATTGTGATCACTTCGAATATTGTGTTCTCTCCTAACGTATCAGACCAGTCTTGTAGCTGAGCGCGAAACCCCTTTGGAGATTGTTTTGTTTACGCCAGCTGAGGCTCTTTGGAACAATCACTTCTTCGTCCGAGTAGCAGCGACCTCCAGCGAGACATCCTTTTCCGTTGAATGGATAGCTCGATAGTTACTTCCCGTCATCTGTACCATCTATGTGACGTTGACGTGCAACATTCGAAGCTTGAGTATGCTCCAGGATCGCGAGCGGGAAGGGACTTGATCAGCTCTTTCGGCCTGCATGCACGTAAAGGGAATCCATCACATGGTTCGTGATATGACTGTCATTTGGTGTATTAGCTCTCTGTATGATGTGCTGTGAATAACTTGGGGATTTTCACCTTGCAGTTGATGATTCAACTGTTGCTGCTTTCAGTCGTAGCTCTTTCATCCTACTTCCGAGACTTCACCATCGCCATCAGATACACCATCTCGTGCAGATATTTGCACCGCTGGCATTCATGATTCTTCTGTTCATAACCACTTGTGCCATTTTTATTTTAAGTTCCATGCCATCCCTGTGACCATTTTACGTGCAGGCTCTATATTTTCTGTTAAATGGATTGTTAGAGTGTGTAATCATGATTGTAGAAGACTCCACCTAAACCTTTCAATCTTGAGGCCCATTGCCTTGCGTAAAGGCCTGATTTTGAGTCTGCGCAAACAAAGGCCAAAGAATTCTGCGAGGACACAAAGCCACGTAGAAGTTTCGAGGGTATCTATGATTTCTCTGAAGGTATCCTTCAGTAAAGCAAGCTTATAATGACCTTCAAAAAGAAGTAGCTGTGGCTTTCCGAAAACAAAGATTTTGAAAGACTGTTGTGGCATAAAAAAGTTAACTCTTGTTGTACATACATGATCCAAGAAACAGGCTGGCCTGATGTTTCTGATAGCTTTGTTAGAGGATGAAAGAGACAAGTCAATGAGACCAAAGAAAGGGGAGACAACCTACCTTCTAAGTTATTTAGAATTGATGATGACCTTGACTCTCCAAGCTGGGGGGGACTTGGTTTGTAGCACAGTTGATTTCTCGCTTCGGAGGGGTCGGAAACTTATCCAAATTAGACAGCCATGAACAACATGCAATCTTCAATCTAATTTGATTATAGGATGAATTAACTGCAATAAATTTTGCTTTGAATCAATTATTATTGGTTATTTGAAAAGGTAAACCAATTAGTCCTAGCGCAATTTGAATTATCTTCCAAGCCTTCGCATATTGCTCGTCCCACTTCCTCTTCCTTCCTCAATCATAACATTTGATCCACCAGCAAAGGTTTGCAATAAAATTCAAACTCCACGCGTTCAAGTATCTATCGGCCTCAAACACCTCATCAACATCCCCTGCCTTTTTCAACTTCAGATCGACCGCAGTTAATTTCAAATCCATTCTCCCGAGGCGACCTGCCTTGGACCATTGATTTAAAATGGATGACACCAATAAGCTTTCGGAAGCTTCCAATAGCCTTGTATGTTATTAACAAACATTCCTCTTTTTAGGCACAGTGAGGAGCTAACTAATTGTCTAACGTAGGGTTCAAACATCTCCACGGCTACTAGCAACCCTCCCCACTCTGAATCCAACGGAGCAACTCACCAAACACAAACTACAGTTTCGACCCTACCAGAAGTCTCTTTCACGAAGTTCGTAGACTTGTGCCCTGAGTTGCAAATCAACATCTTGGAACTCGCCGCACAAGATGTTTCTCGTATCATCGAAATTACGTGCAATGGAGTTTACAAAGGACAAACCCCGGCATTATTCGCAGTCAACCGTTTGGCTCGCGACGTAGTTTCGAAAATGTACGGGACCTTGCGACCAGGATCTTCACAGCCTCTTTATTTCAATCCCGATAACGACACTCTCCTATGGAACATTGACATCTCGAGCCGCTTATCTCGAGATGAGTTGCTCGCACACCGCCGTTCCAACCACTCTTTGAAGAAAATTAGAGTGGATATTGGGAAATGGATCGACTCTGGAACAATCAAGTCATTTGCAATCAAGCCAGTGTTCGGTTCTCCCGTCGAAAATACTTCTCATTTTCGCACCGACCTGCTTTTGTTTATACTTGTTTTGTATCTGCGTCAGTTAATACCTTTTTGGAAAGGTTTTGTGAGATTCATTGTGGTCTCATCACCTTTGTACAATCTCGAACAATTGAGACCCTTTTTTGGCCCTGCAGCTCCGCCGGGATGGTATCATTGGCTTCGGACTCCGAGTAGCCCTTCCAATAGATATCCTTTTCCTGTCCCGACTGGTTACGAAGAGGAAGAAGCATTTTATTCCAGATTTCGTATGGCAAATAACAACTAGTTGATGGTGCGCCTCTCGGTATTCGACCAGTATCCTCGTCATCACCGCCTTCGTACTCACATCCTCCAACGACAGCCCTGGGACTAGGTCCGCTATTTCCACCTCGATCAGAGATCTCAATCGAACATCCGCAGCTCTTTCCTCTACTCGTCAAGCTCGCATATCTGCTTCCCTTTATGACCAAGTTGAGGTTTGAAAGAGTACATGCCCATTCAGTCAGTTGAGAACTACCCTGGCGCTTTCCGGATATTCCAACAATATTGCAGCCAGCGGAACATATCTAGTCGACAACCCTTCATTCTTCCTTCTTGCTGGTACGAAAAAGAAGAAAAGATCGAAGGGAGCAAAGGAGACCTGGTGGGACTCTCAACACCGTCTTGCTTTCTTGACCTGGAACCATCGTATGATAGGATAACATCTCAAGCTCTTCGATGATATGCACCATTTGTTCTATTTCCTTTATTTCTTTTTTCTTTTCTGGACTTTTGCGTTCAGATGCCTGTATTTGCGCAGTTTTATGGAGCACGAGAATATCAGCTAAATCCTCTTGTAATTTTCGGATTACAAACAAGGTATGGCGAATCATAGTGGGTGGATTGACCGATCTCTTTCCGCTTTTTGTATTTCTTTGATAGGTCTCTAAATAAAATACAACGTTACACCCCTCATTTGTGCGGCCCTCAAAACGTGGTAGGCGTCGCTTACTTTGCAGATGTAACACAGAGTACCAGCGCATAATCTTGTGATACCTTACTAGTCTCTGGATTGTGATAGTACGAAGCTAACGTGTCAATTCCAGCCGCATGAAAGGGTATATGCATAGAAATGCTCATAATTCGGCCGGGAATTGCCTTCAGTGTGTTTTGAGGCGGAGCACACGGATGGGTGCATGGTATCCCCTGCAATAGACACAAACATGTAGCTATGCGCAAGGCTATGGTAAGGCTTTTTGATTAGGCAGTGCTAGGCAGCTACAATGAGAAAGTGAGCATTGGAATTTGTTGGAGAGGGCTTGGCTCTTGAGCCGGCGAGGGTGACCTGTACATGGCGAAGATTCTCCAGACAGCTTCTTGCTAAGCTTTTCCCGGAACCTCATTGTAAGAACCTGGCGTTGGTTATTTGATGTATACATAGATAATTTACATTAAAGTCTGCTCTTGCTGGGAGGCCAATTTGTCTCTAGACTTTTTGAGAACAGCTAATACATGCTAAGACGAAAATCTAGTCGTGATTTGAGGCAACCATTACTCCAAACCTACAGAAAGCCCCATAGTTGATGACCCAATACAATCAACCTATAACCTCCTAAAAGCTCTCTTCTAAAATTTTATAAGTTCTCGCTCTGACTCGAGTCTCATGGCGAAATATTCGTTGCATGCCGCGAAGTTGATGGACCAGCACCGCATAGGCTACCGACCACTTCTGTTGCCCAGTCCCTCAATCCATGCAAATAATCTCTTGGTAAGCTCTGCATCCCAATGCTAAGGGCGAGTTCGCAGTCTAATATTGTCGGGATCCATTGCAAAAGAAGACTTGAGGATATTTGAAGGACCGAGGAGAAGAAGTAGAACATGAGAATACAGCATCCGAGATGCCAAAGTGTACTTCCGAGGGAAAGTTAACTGGGGCATAAGTCCATGAGAAGGTGACCTTACTTGGTAACATTCAACATTTCCAATGAATGCATTCCAGTATAGAGAATAAGCCCGATAGGTAGAAGAATGAGCCAGAGGAGGAATGAACTGTAATCATGTGAGTTCCGGAAAACATTATAAGATGGGACACTAACCAGACGAACACGAGGCTCCATCCTTCTACCTCTGATGCCATCATACCAGACAAAATATTGACGGGTGCAAGGATACATTCTACGCCAATGATAGCAAATAGAAACCTTAGTCTTCCCGGAGAATAAGAACGATTCGGACCCGAGTCACCTTGAATGGTCTCGGAATCCGGATTTTTGTCTTCTGGATGGTTTTCGTGGCGGGTTGCAAATTGTGACAGGGCTATTTCGGGTGCTGCAGCCATCTTTGGAGCTTTGTCGAATGGGAATGTACGCGCATAAGTGGAAAAGAAGTATCAGTAACCATAAAAATATCCGTCTAAATATCTTCGCTTAGAGATTCGGCACTTGAAGTTTGGTAAGCGGCGAATGTGAAATTAGGAAGTGCAAGGCTAAGGATATATAAAGGGTCGACTAATATACATGCGTAACGGTTTATGAAGTCAAGCGAAGAAGAGTTCTAAAGTGCGGCGCCAAGTCTCAACTTTATTCTACTGAACTGAGGCCATGAGTTTCAAGGGACGAATTAATTCATTAAGAGCTCTTGGTCACATTTGTTGAGCGAAAAAGCCTTGTTGCTGAATCGGCCCATCTATGATAGTACAAGATGGGGCTTAACCCATGCATGATTGCTGCTCCTCGTGCCACTGCGGTAGTGAATGAAAAAGAAAGATTCTTGCAACCTCGGCCCTTCTCTGTTCTCGCCCTCAGGTGTCACTACATGCATGGGACTGCTGGTGATACGGGATTTCCGATGATGCAGGATTGGGTACTGAGATTTGCCGCAAATGCATTGCATAATTTGGTACATTAGCGGCGAGTACATAAGGAGTTTCTCCCCCCAACGCAGTGGGAAAGTACTCCCGCTTCCTCCCCCGATTATAACATAAAACCACCAGATAACACGAAGGACATCTCGCATCAGTGCTAACTTTCAACCTCAATATGCCGGTAGCAATACAGAAACAGAACACACTGATGAGCCATATGAGTGGAATCGCATCGAGCAATACTCCGTAAGATTCGATCATGATTGATACCGAGTAATGTTGTTGACCTTAAATTAGTAGCGAAATAAATACCTTGCCCATGAAAAGAAAAGTATCGATGGTTAAAGTGGACGAGGAGAAGTCAAGAGGTCTACATGATGATTTTCATTCGTGTCAATTTCCACCAAAGAATCTATCTCTATTCACAGAGAAGACACCCATTGAATTTAGCTTGATAGGCCATGAGATAGATCCCGGGGCAGAAGATCTCCGTGTCTCAATCCTAACCACCGGCTTCCGCCAAACATCATACTCTTCCTTCTTCCTCTTGCTTCTCGCACTCCTCAACACCAGCTCTTCACTCCTCATGAGCACAACATTCATCTGCCTAAACTACAGCAGGAACCTTCAAACACCCAGTTTCCCCATGTCCACAGTAAGTTTCCCCAGACCCACAGAATCACCACCCTAACAAACCCAGATAACCACTCCCATCCTCGAGCTTCTGGACCTTCATTTCGAGCCATCCCATGACGTCATCACATTTTGCAGCTTCATACTTGCAACAGGCGTCTTCACTCACTCAACATTCTCATGGATATCGTACGGGCCAGAGACCCTGTGCTCTTCATTACTTTTGCTAGTACAAGCTTTGGGATATTTGCTCGGTTTTAATCCTGTGGAGTTGGTGCTTTGTATTTTCCCGTTGAGTGTTAGTGTTTGGATAATTCTCAATTGGGCATTGGTCTTTCTTGGGAGACGTAGGAACGATTCATATCTTCAACAGATTGAAAATGAGGGGAATCCGGTGTGTTTGGTTTAGGATTGTGATGTATGGATGCTGGTCTTGTGGGAAGAGAGAACGACTGCGTAAGTTTCCGTTCGTCGGCTCAAGAAGTTGTGCTCACGGCTTGGTTTAGGGAATCCCTTGTGAGATCGAACGGGGTGTTCTGATAAGGCTGCATAAAGAAGCCGGAATGTGGAATTTTGTGCAGGAAGACTTTTCAGGAGGATTGTGAAAAGAGCACGCTTCTCAAGTCCTGTGTGGATTGTGGTTTCGTTCCGATATTTCTTCTGAAATTTTATACAACGAAAATTTCGACATGTGAATGGAAGTCCATTATTGGCTCCTCATACATCATAAAATTTGACGTAAGAGTGTCTTCATAGTTTCCCATCATCCAATCTTTCAAATGATCGGGTGAACCAATGTGAATTATTCATTCGTATTCTTCAAAGAGACCTCAAGACCATCCCACCTACCAGCTCTCATAGGGTCAAGCTTCCTCAATTCTGAAAGCCAAGCCTTGCAATCTTGTATTTCATCACGTTCAGGCAAACGCTCCTCCATTTCACATACAGCTAGTGTATACTCAAATAAAGCATCATAAACCCACTTACAGTCCTCACCCCCATCAAGGAAATCTTTTAAATTGACAAGTTGTTTCTTGATATACTCAATACGATCTTCTCGAGAAAAGTTTGGGGTTATGGTTGCGTGACCAACAGACTCCGTAAGATTTGACATAAGAAATTGATGATAGAACCATACGGACTGATCATATGGATATGCATCATTCCACATAGCTTTAGTGATAAGATCAAATTCTGGAAAAATGTCAGCATAACTCGGAAACGTGATAATCCAAGCCTATATTTACCATCATCTAAGAATTGCCGCCTTTCAGTCGCGGTGGCTTGCCTTTCGCTAAGCAGTCTTGGTATTAGTTTACTCCGGTTGTGCCAAGCCGAGAAGTTTTTCAACTCGGCATTGATCATTCTTGTAGTGTATGCAAATTCCGATTCGACCATGCTTGAACCATTTAAGTTGGGATCTTCTAATTGAGAAACCACGGTACGTCGATATCCCCAACCGTGGAAATTTCGACTATCTCTTGTCAACATTTTTCCCACTAAGACAAGCTCACGCTGCCACAATCCTCTCGCAATATCGGCAGTCAGACGGTCGTTTGCTTGCTTCAATAACCACAATCGATAATTCCATATCCAATAACATTTCGGCCAGCCCAACATTAACGGAAATATAAAATCCAAATCTGCTTGTATCAAATCAAGAATTGTAGAATTCTTCCCAGGAGTCGGGCGGTGCAGGTCGCCCTGGGTCGTGGTCAAGACCTCTGAAGATGCAGAGGTAGAGCAAGATGAGATTACGCCAGACGTCAAGCTCTCGGAAGGCCCAGAAGAAGGAGATAGGGACTCCGATTGCAATGACGATTCCAATGATTTCGAGAATAATCCATAGATTAGCAAACGCCTGCGGATGTTCCATATTGTGTAGTATTCGGGATTCTTTGATAGCAGCTTGGAGGTGAGTTCGAGTACCTCAAGAGTATATTGTTTCTGTGCGATCTTTCACAAAATTAGAAGGATTACCGACTAACTGGATATTGACCTACCTTGAGCTCAATCAGCTCTACCAAAGCTTTGTATTCTTCAATGTCCTTGCGTTCCTTTTGCTGGACTGCTATTGATTTTTGTTCAGTCGTTGCAATCCGTGGCATACCATGCTATACTTCTGATCAGTCCCAAGTTACTACGAAGTCTTGAGAGACATACGCTTGCCATCTTGAGAACTTCTCCTTTATCGTTTGAATTGACTAACTGTCTGGATAAATGGATAACGGGTTGGCTGGCGGGGTGGCTGGAGCTGGCTGTTACATAGGCTGGGCAGCCTTGTGAGATGAGAAGGTGCGACTCATAAATTCGGCAAGCGGGGTCGGAACTTGGTCATGTAAAACTCCGACCGACCAATGTCGGCTCAGTACACAGGTTGTTGGTACTTGCTTCCGAGAACAGTGGATCAATCAATACTAGGTATCTCGTATCTCGTATCTCTCGTCTCATCTCGTCTCTTATTTCTCTTCTCCTACTTCTCCTCTATTCATATGTCCACCACCGGGACCAGAAGGAATATCACCATTCTTACAATATTACTAACTTCAGCAGTACAGCAGAGTGTCACCAACAATGCATGATTGTTCCTTGTGATAGTTTTATTTGCTCTATCGCCTTACTATAGGCTTCGCCGGTGCCCTTATCCGGATGACATTCTTTGGCCGTTAACAAGAAGAGGCCGTAGGATATCTTCGAGGAAATCTCCCGTGGACTTACGGATCTGCTGCTTATTCCTCCCTCTTCTTTCAGGAAACCAGCGTGAGGTTTAACATTTCTAATTTTTGTCATTCTTTTCACGAGAGAGTGTCGATAAGGCGCTGTTCCTTCGCATCTTATCGTCGGCCTCCTCGATTCTCATTCTTTTTAGCGTTGCTATGTCTTCTTTCTTCAACGAAGGGTGGATTAATAGCTCTTCAAGGATTGCATATACTCCGGACGACTCAGGTTATGACAGTTCATCTCCCAGACGAAGGTCAAGTATATTCAGTGGTAAGCGCCATATCTCCTCATTGATGTATCGCATTGGCATTTTCTTAAATATCTACAGATACCGATACGACCTATGATCCTTTTCTGAGACAGTTTCGAGATGAAAATGGAAAGGAATGGAAACCGAGTCTTTCCATACGAATCAAAAATGTAATTAATGGAGTTTCTATGGATCACAAGCTATCAACGACTGCACCAAATAGCCTTAGGTTCGATGGAGCGTCAGATAGTCCCAGGACTCCAATGACTTCGTCATCGTCGACACTACCTCGATTCAATATTAAAAGTAGGCCAACTCTCTCAAACACACTTCGAGCTCGAACGTCAGTCGACTCGACGCAGACTAGAAAGTCTCTCAGCTCTTTGCATTCCCCCGATCGATTTTTGCCAGTCTTAAAAAGATCCGACTCCGCCGCACAGAGCTTTCGTGCTAACAAAGATCCTGGAACTCTGTCACCATATGAAAGATTAATGAGAAACAGCAGCGCAAGCCTAGATGCTTTTAATCCACGTCGACGTGCAACATCACCTATTCCGCTAGCCTCTCGGCCCGATTCGAGACGAATTGTTTCTGCAAATCGTGGTAGAGGTAAACAATATCTAACGGCAATAAGTGATCCCTGTTCTAATCATTCTACAGGTGCTACTGCCCTTACTTTCCAGAGAAACGCCCCAACAACACCCAACGGGGAGAGGCAGGTACGTCTAGGTTTGGATTCGGTTTCCATTTATTCCTCTCAACCCATACAGTCAATAGTGAGGAAGGATGCGAAGTTTGATATTGTCACCCTTTCTTTCCTTGTACTGATTACCACAGGTCAGTGTAGGAACTGTATGGGCTGTCGGAGGAGTGGCTCCCGTGAGCGCTGGCATTCCCGATGGTCGCGGTGGTTTGTTGGGTAGTGGAACAAATGCGCCGTTGTATACTACATCCTTCTCCGCCTCGCGCCCAAAAGCACAGGAAGATTTTGAAAAGCATGAAGATAGGTTAGCACAAGCATTGGACATTGATCGCATCCAACGTGTTTTTGAGTTTCGAGATTCTTTAAAGACACCACCCGCAACTCCCCTCGATTCCAGGTCCAAAAAGCATAATTTTGAAACGAAGACGGCATGGAATGGAACAGAGTGGGTGCTGGGTGGACCAGAACAAAGTTAGTAACTTTGCTTCATACTATCTGTATTTACAGACTCAATTCTAATTATTATACAGAGCAACAACTACCACAAGAACCTCGGACGCTTCCTGTTGCTCCCTTCAAATATGTTTCTCCGTTGTTGTTATATTGTTTTTACTGACATTCAGCACAGTTCTTGATGCACCAAATTTACGAGACGACTTTTATTGCTCGGTTCTTGCATACTCCGCAACAAGTCATACACTGGCAGTTGGCTTGGGTTCATTGCTTTATGCATGGTCCGAAATGGCTGGAGTTCATTTACTTCATGGCGGAACTTCAAATGCTTCTTGGCTGACATCTCTGGCATTCTCATCTACACAAGGAGCTAAATCTGTGCTTGCATTTGGCAGGTCAGATGGATCTTTGAGTCTTTTATCACTTTATGATAGTCTATTGCCCAGATTCGAGGTTCAGCAGCCATGCCCTATAGCTTGCGTCACTTGGAGACCTTCTATTACAATGCGACCTTCCCGGAATCCACTCGCATCGGGTATTATGGTGAAGACAGAAGATTTGATTGTTGGAGATGAACAAGGCAATGTTTACTACTATGCCGTTGAATGGCCTGATGCATGGGAAGTAACTCGTGATGGCTGGTCTGGCTCTATGGCACTTATTGCGCGAATTTCCATCCACACACAACAAATATGTGGTCTCTCCTTTTCCACTGACGGTTCTTCATTCGCAACTGGAGGTAACGATAATCTTTGTTGTCTCTTCCGTACAAACGAGGTCACCCGTCCTTCTCGTGATCAGCTTGGCACCGCAGAAGAAGTGTTTCTCGCCACAGCAGGAATGCGTCGCATACACAGCGTAACTGGTCAAAATCGCGTTAAAGAAATCACCTCTGGCGCTGAAAAACATCGTTGGATTCATGGAGCTGCTGTCAAAGCAATTGCATTTTGTCCTTGGAGAGATGGTCTCATTGCAACTGGCGGAGGCAGTAACGATAAATGCATTCATTTCTTTCATACCTCATCTGGAGCCTGTCTCGCCACCATCAGCGTAGCAGCTCAAGTGACCTCTCTTATTTGGTCCACTACTCGTCGCGAAATTGCAGCCACATTTGGCTACGCGCAACCAGAACATCCTTATCGGATTGCGGTTTTTAGCTGGCCGGATTGCAAACAAGTGGCTGCCATTCCATGGGAAGGTGAACATAGAGCACTATTTGCAATACCATACCCAGGTGGACCAAATGAAAGTCATAGTAGTAGAGAAGGTGGAAGGGCTATGACTAGAACGGCTCAAGAGGGTTGTTTAGTTGTGGCTAGTAGTGATGAGAGTGTTAAGTTTCATGAGGTTTGGACAAGTAGTATGAAAGCTACTAGTGGGGGGGAAGGTTTACTTGGTGGAAGTGATATTCTAGAAGGATTAGAAGGGATTGATAAGGAGGGGGCTGTTATCAGATGAATTTGTGCGATGATGTAGGATTGGAGTAAAGGTAAGTGTCAAAGAATGTGACAAGGTTAGTCCCTAAGAAAGAAAGAAAGATGTGGTGTTTTGGTGTCAGGGCTCTGTCTTTACAGAATAAATTGAAACAAGACTAGGAGAAACTGCTTTTCTAGATGCGATAGCAGATGGAGTCGAATAGATGAAGGGATAAAGAGATAATATCCACGTGCTCCTCTTCTTCCTAGCTAGAAATAAAGAGTACAAATTTGCCTTATTCAATGAATTGAATTTGAAATTGACACATTCATTCGTTCATTACCTTGAATTATCTCAAAATTTGTTGTTTCTTTTTTCATATTTCTTGTTGTGTTTACCTAGGTAATGTGTTTTGTTGTGTGGATTAATGGTGAGCACTGAGCACTAGTAATTAATCATGGAATGAATCATAGAAGTAGGAAAATTAAGACAAGGTCACCGGTAGTTAATGAATACAAAATACAAAATTTAGATACAGATGTAGTAGTAAAGATCATTTTCATATTTTCATAAAAGTAGAAAGTAGAAAGTAGAAAGTAGAAAGTAGAAAGTAGAAAGTAGAAAACCCACAGCTCACCAGTCTGAAGAAAGAAAAAAGACTCAAGAGCTCACCGGAGCTCACCGGGAGAAAAGAGGAAAGAGGAAAGAGGAAAGAGGAAAGAGGAAAGAGGAAAGAGGAAAGAGGAAAGAGGAAAGAGGAAAGAGGAAAGAGGAAAGAGGAAAGAGGAAAGAGGAAAGAGGAAAGAGGAAAGAGGAAAGAGGAAAGAGGAAAGAGGAGAGAAAAGAAAAGAAAAGAAAAGAAAAGAAAAGAAAAGAAAAGAAAAGAGGTTTAACTCACCGGTAGTATATCTTAAAAAAAAAAAAAAAAAAAAAAGGCTCACCTAAAAGCTCATCAAGACCCTACCAAGGTATATGGAAATCAAGTTTCAAAATGCCAAAGCAGCAAGCTAGGAGTTTGATTTGATTTTTAGTGGTATCTTGCAGTATGACTCACACAATCACATATTCATTACATCCAACGTCTATCTCATTTTTGCATTTTAATATGTTTTTCGGATTTTATTTTAACTATCTCAACGCATATGGTCGCATATGGTCGCATACGGTAAGCTAACGTAGCTCAATTGATCTGTGGAATTTCGCCAAACCAACGAATTTTCTACGTCTTTGTACTTTCATGCTATCCCCTAATTCACTCTCTGACTACTGTACCAAAGTACCAAAATACCATTCCACTGTGCTCTAAAGCGAGCCGGACTATCCTTTGATTTCGTAATGTATCATATCGACCTCTCAATCCCCAATCCCGGAATGCAAAATGCTTGAGCATTCCCCAATCAAGTCGCCTTGGCAAATTTGATGATCCGATTGCTAAACGCCAGACACCTTGCTCACGTGGAAAAACAACGATGGGTGGTATTTCTTAAGAAAACGTTCAAAAAAGGAAATTTTGAAAAGAAAAAGTAAAAGAGTATTGAGTTCGCTAGAGATACTCGTTGCACATGATGACAAAGCTGACTCTTCAGTATTCCTTGAGAATTTTCTAGGAATTTTCAAGAATTTGAAGAACCACTCCGGCTGAATGGTCGTAAGCTCTGTTTGGTGAACATAGTATCGGCCATTCTAACTTAGTCGAAGGATATTGGTGAAGTTGGAGAAGACTAGACTCGGAAGGGCTAGGTTCCATCTATGATGCAATCAATCGAGCGGACGAATTTGAAGATTCTTCGTTCTTGAGTGTCCCAAAGAGATTTTGTCTCAATCGATTCCGATGGAGTCTTAGGCGCGTTGAGTTTTCAGAAGCTTCGTTCGCTCTTAGCCCTTCAACATTAGTCGGTTTTGTTTGGCTGTTGCTCTGCTCCTACATATCCGGCATATCCAGATAGATCTCGTTCATTGTATTGTTATTGTTATGCGGAGAGTGGAGATGATCATTGAAATTTTTCTAGGAATTTTTCAACACTGGATAAAAGGATGAGGGATGGGCGCTCGTTCGATATCGTATCGTACCCGAAGAACTGACCTAGAATGAAGTCGATGCTAATAACGAAGTCTTGATGCATCTACCGCGATTCTCGTAGAAAGATCTTGGCCTTCTTGATGTTGGGATTTCGTCCTTAGTTCGCCCTGGATGAAAAGCTGTCTTGCACTAACTCATGTCCGTTGCCTGCATGAGTAAAGGTATGCTTGAATGTTTGGTAAAGCGACACCTTCGCCTAGAATGAGATTGACCAACGTGTGTGCGCTTTTGCTCGCGAGCATGGAGAATATTCATACAATAATCAAGGTACATCTAGGTAAGTCAATGCCGATGGCATGACCTCCCAACGCATCAACTGTTTGCAGGAGCAGATGCAGAAGAATTTGCATCCACCGTTGCCTCTGCCACAATAAGTGGAGAAGAATCTCCACCAATGTGGAGAGTCTGGGCCTGGGCTTGTGTCTCAGGTGCAGCTGTAGGGACTTCTACAATCGGGACAATTTGTGGAATGCTTTCCTGGTTCTTCAATCCCACCGATTTTTCAATCTTGTCATCCCGCTTCTGGGTTGCTGGAATTTGTGTTTGTGTTTCTGATTCGGAAATGACGTGATTTGGATCTCTAGTGGGCTCCACTTCCTTGATAACTTGGTCCTGGCGACCTGATGAAGTTTCGGTCGATGGTGCGGCAAGGATTCCTGTTTCTGGTTTGCCTGTAGGTATTGATTTTTGAGGAGCTGGAACTGGTGTGTCAAGTGCCATGGATTCTGGCACTGATACTCCTTCTGGGATACCGCTTTCTCTGTTTGATGAGGTATTTAAGCTCGCAGCTGGGACATTGATATGGCTTCTCTCCAAAGTTGGATTGACATTGTCTCTATCCTCTTGAGATTCTTGCGGTTTCTTCTTCGAAAGTTCGGGGACGGATTCGGAATTCTTGGTATATTGCGCATTATATCCCGCGATGTTTGCTCCAGTAAGATCCTGCTAGTATCAACGTGTTAACAATAGGTCCAGTAGTAAGAGTTTCACTGATCAAAGAAAACATCACTTACGGTGTGGGCTCGTAACTGATGCGTCTTGCTTGGTACGGCTCCATTTCCTGTCATTTCTTGATCCTTCTGAGCAGCTGGTCCTTTGCCGTTCTTAATACCCTTTGATGAATCTCGCGGATTTCCCTTCCACCAACTTCCCATGCCAACACCTCTAATTTCTCCATCATTCAGAACATGTCGTCCACCCGAATCACCTCTCATGTGACTTTCTCCCATCACTATGTCCTCTTCATTTCCATGGTCTATGGCTCGTTTCCCATTCCCGTTCATCCTCGTCTCCAACCACAATTCGCGTTCTCGGTCAGCTTCCTGTTCTTGTCTATCCGTGGATTTCTCTTGATGTTGCATGTTCAAGAACCGTTTTTTGGCAAAGTTTCCACCTTCCATTCCATCCACTCCATCAACCCACTTTATGTTCATGATCAAATAACTCAAACCATCATGCGCAGTCGTGTTTTTTCCTCCCCATTCACGACTCTTGATACCAAATCGGACTTTGCTAGAGTATTTGTCAAGACAATCCAGAACAAGGACTGTGACATGGAGATCGTGATCCATACGAATTGGCATAGGACCTTTAGCAGGGGGGTGATCAAAGGTCTCGTCCGGTCCGTCATACGGGATATCAAGTTCTGGTTCAACAGAAACACCTTCATCTGATGGATAGAGGTTCAAAAGCTTAACATCGACATCTTTGGCCCACTTTCCGCAAATCCAACCTTGATGAATACAAGCAGCAATGATATCCGAATCATCCGAATAGACGTCAGTACCCCATAGATTTTTCCGGTAAGTGATTTCTTCTCTACTTTCTGGTCTGAGATGAGCTCGAGAAATTTTGATCGTATATGTGCAATTGACCTTGCCTTCAAAATTTGGGAAAGCTCTGTTGGTACTGGCAAAGGCACGATTATACGGGAGACGATCAGAAGAGCTTGATCGGTACAGTTTGAGATTAGGTTGGTAATACTCGTATCCAAGATGGCAACGGGGATGAATCGAAGCTGCATCAATGATTGCTTGCGACTTGACTTCGTATCTAGGCATACGGATAATGGTATTCGTAGGCGAGACAATTTTTGGTCCTGCTGTATGGTGATGATGATGATGTCGTTGGATATGATGATGTGGAACGACCGATCTCTCGCCATTGGGTGGAGATACATTACCATTAGTGCCCTTGATGCTCTTGAATGGTGTCAACGTTTGTGACGAAGGTGATGGGATATGATCCGAAGCATCAGGTCGATGATGGTGACTAACACATGTTAGATTAAATGGCCAGGATAGGGAATAGAGGGACATACTGATGTCTATGTGCAACATGTTTTGTACGCTTTGCTCTGCCGTTAGGTGTCTGTCGGCCAGTGCTGCTTTCATCATCACCTCTCTCTTCTTCCTTGAGCTTTCGGCGTCTTCCAAATGGACGGGTCATCATGGAACCATTGTTTTCAATGGGTGAGTTATGAGCAGAGGGTGAATCAAGGTCATCACGGCGTGGTCCAGAGAAGGGCAATCCTCCGGCCGTAGATCCTGCAACAGGACTGGGCATGCTCATAGTTGCACCTACTCCACTTCCAATACCGTGAAATATCTTACCAAATTCGCTCTTAATACCAGGTTCGCCAGCAGGACCTGGGTGCTGAACTTGTGCACCTTGTACAGCTTGAGGAATGGGTGAAATTCGACCTCCTCTACGATTGTCTTGAACGCTTAAAAGGCTCCTCTGGCTGTGTTGTTGCTGCATCATTTGAGGTGCTTCTTCAATTGGTCTTCTTTGGGGAGAGTCATGCTGGTGGTATTGAGTATTTGGCGGCATTGATCCACCATATGCCAATGGTTGAGGCTGCATCACGCGTGCTTGACCTTCAGCCACTTGTTGTCTTACCACATGTTGCTGTTGCTGCTGCTGTTGGTGTGGACCACGGGTCATTCTTTCTTCATATGATTGCTCAAAATGAGGACCTGGACCTGGACCTGGGCCTGGACCTGGACCTGGACCTGGTGCTGTTTGTGATTGCGGATGTGGCTGGTGATGAGAAACAGGGGGGTACCTCGGGTCACGTTGTTCATGATGGGGCAATGGATCATAAGCGGGGTGGTTCGGGTATGGTGGGGCCGCGCTGCGTGGGTAATCATAACCATTACCATGTTGTGGATACGATGGCGGCGGACGCTCATACGGCGGTGGTTCATATGCCATTCTCTGGTCATGTCCAGCGCGAACCCAAGCTGCGTGTTCACGAGGATCAGGTTGTCGACCATAGAGCTGGGAATGAGTTCGTTGTGGAATTTGGTGCGGATACTCCCCGTGCATGCCAGGTCGTTCGTGCATGGCCAAAGCTTGTTCACGCTCGGTAACCGACCTCTCCCTTTGACTCAGCATCATTGCCGCCGCCGCTGCTTCCCTATCCCTATCCCTCTCTCTCTCTCTTTCCCTCTCCCTCTCCCGCTCCCTTTCAATGTGCTCGAAGGCTGGATCATGCCTGTTGTTGAAACCACCGGGGGGTCTCTGATGGATAGGTTCTCCTCTGGTCGGGGTCTCCAATCCTCGAGGGTCATGATCCACTCTTCTACCACCAAATTGCGGTTCACCATGCAAGGTTGGACGGTCTCCAGAGCGAGAAATGGAAGAATTGTATGTCATTGGTTGACTGCTTGGTCTCGGGGGCATGCTCATATTACTTATTCTCATCCCTTGTTGTGAATCTCGCCTATCCTCTGGGTGTTGTGCTATGGGATTTTGGGCGGGTCTTGGACCATACTGCTGAGGGGTACCATGTCGATGGTCAGGTGTCCCATATTGTCCTGGTGGCGATCCTGCAGAGTTTGCCCGATGATCTCGATGTTCATAGCGTGATTCGGGTGTCCGAGGACGTCCAAAAGAGGTATATTCATTTGCAGCGGAATTAACGCGTGGTGAAGCATGCGTCGCGCTACCATACATAGGAGGTGGTGCCGATGTGTTGATTGGGGAAGTGTACTGGCCCGGCATTGGATCTCGAGTAGCCGGTGTTGGACCTCCAAGTAATGATGAAATGGACATGTTACTTCCAGCAGTGCTCGGTGGTCTATTCAAAGGTGGTGGTGGTAGCTCTCGACCGCTTGGAAAGCCAGCTGGCGGACCAACAGATACCGGAGGTGCTCGAGGATGTGGTGGCCCATACGCATGTTGAATGGGTCCTTGGTGTTGCTGTTGTTGCTGGGGGGAGGATGGAGGTGGCATACCTCGTCCTACTGGAGTACCATGTCCAATCGAAGAAGAGCTTGGGTGCCTTGAATGACCTCCTCCACGTATTTGTGGTGGGCCGTCTTGATAACGCGCTTGAAAATATTGTCCATCCGAAGTTCTTCGTTGATGATCCGCGTATGAAGGAGGGGCGTTCGGTGGATGCGACGACGTAGGGTATTGTGATGTTTGACCATTTGGCGCAGGTGGAAACGTAGAACGGCCATATGGGGAAGCCGTGTTGGTATTCCGCGCGAACGGTAACTGCGGCGGAGGTCTTCCACCCTCCATAACGAGATTTGTCTATTTGATATGGAAGTTGGGATAGATTTCGAGGTGTGGAGTTTCAAGAGTGGGAAAGAGATTTAGGATCGAACTAAATAATCAAGTTCACAAGGTTAGTGCCGGAGTTCTATCCGTAATCTCTTCCTCAAGGGTTCAAGCTAGTGAATATACCACGTACGATCTTTGAGCCTTGGAAAAGATGACGAGGTATCGAAGAATTATATGAATATCGACTAACGCTGAATGAAGTTTTTGTAGTGAATCTGCAAAGTTCTATTGTTGATATCTGCCAGTTGAAAGTTCGATATTGTGCCACGCCACGGCACGGTGTAGGTAGTAGGAGATCTATGGCGCAGGGACTTTTCGGTGATTTGAGGGTTGTTAAAGGAAAGACTTTGGGGGTATCCGGAATGAACGAATGAATGAATGAGTGAATGAATGAAATGCAAGATGTAGCAATATGAATCAAAATAGAATATGATATATTGATCGATCGCGTTAATTAAAATGCAAACATTATATTCAACCAACCGTATGAATATAACTTTTTGATATTGATTCGACTCTTTTTGTGAGGGTTGATGGTTGAAGCTCCTCTTTGAGTCTTGCCTCTTCACTCTTGACTATGTGTTGATTGAGATTGAAAGTTCTCGGTGTACAAGATTCTTTTCCATGAAGCTTTGATGATGAAAGTTGATGGATTTTAGTGTGAATCATTAGCTTACTTTTTTTGGTTTTGATTAGCGTGTTTACTCAGTTAGTGAATATGGAGAAAAGCAAATCTGCAGCCCCAAGGCAGTAAACAGGAAAGTGATAAATTGGGGGTCCACTCTCGGATTTCCCACTTTTAAATGGGGAAAAAGAAGGGAACGAAAGTCGAATTAACAAGGGTATAAAGCATGGGTGAATATACTACCCAATCTAGTAATTATCTAGTTGTAGATACTAGGTGCATGGATCAACCAAGTAAGCATGGAAAACAGTCAACACAGTTGCAGTTGTACCTAGGAGAGACAAGAAGAAGCAGCTTAGAAAAGCTTCGGGTGAATGAATTTGATGGAATTTGATCTTTCCAATTTGATAGCTTGATGCACTAAGACTTTGGCTTAACCTAATTCAATCTAGTCATGAGCTTAAATATTGTAAAATGGGGTAAAAGTGTCAATATTTTTTAAAGCGTAAGGAGTGCTACTTGGGTATCTGACAGAGAGTCGATCTCTTCGATGGCCTTGCGGTACATTACATTTATCCGTTCAATCATGTTTCCTTAGCGCACATACCCGCGATGTTGGCATACACACCACCTTACAGCTTACCTTACAGCTTACCTTACAGCTTACCCTTACAGCTTACCCTTACAGCTTTACTTCGTACATCCATATCACACTTCAAATAGAAAACAACTTTGAATCATGCTTACTTGAGATTGGGGTTGAGGCTACTTTAACGTTGTACTCGATTTGTACCTACCTACCTTGAAGATCTATAATATAGGACTACAGATATACTAGTACCTTGAAGTTGATCAAATGAAACTGTCAGCTACTTAACTTATGCCTAAAGATCATAACATAAAACTGCAAACTATTAATACCTTGAAGTTGATCAAATGAAACCGCGAGCTTAACTTATACCTAAACATCTATAATATGAGACTACAAGCAAATGGTACCTTGAACTTTATCAAATCAAAACTGCAAGCCAGCCACCTAATGCTTGATATCAACCCTCAAATAAAACTGCAAGCCAGCCACCTAATACTTGATATCAACCCTCAAATAAAACTACAAGCTATCGCAAGCTATTGGACAAAACCACCAAACAAAAATGCAACGTATTGCAAAAACACCACCTACCATACATACCATGCAAGTCCCTTGACAACAGTACCCGCTCTCCAGCCGCCGAAATTTCCTATAAGCGCGACATACCTAAATACTCCTCAGTACCCATACATAAACCCATACATAAACCCCTACATAAACTCCTACATAAACTCTGAAACACATCAAGCAAACAATGCTGCATGAACATGAACATGACATCCACCACCAAAACTCTGACAAGTAAACAAGCACAAGACTCAAGAAATCATGTTGCTACCCGAGCAGTGAATGTAACTGCTTGATCCCTGCAGGAGTTGAAGACTTTATGATTTTTAAACAATGAATGACTCGTTTCAGTTGAGTGAATGTCTCGTTTCGTTTTTTGCTGTTGAGAAAGGAGATTTGAGGTATATTGTCAAATTTTCTTGGAGGTGAATTTTCATTATGGTGATATCACTTAGAATTATAATTTACCCTCGGCTTCGGAATTGGGGGCTTAAATCCGTGGGGTTCTTTGATTGATATCAACTCTGTGACTTGAATTTCCGCAAGCTGTTGACCTTGATTGTAGCAATAGGTAAGTGGTGAATAGAATCCAACTTCCCGATACCAAAATACCGATTATATCCCGATCCGGTACCTGCCACGCTTACCCTTGTACATTCATCTAGGATACGATCAGTACTACGTTATCACTACTAAAATTCCTTATACCTTATCAACACATCACATCGCTACTAAAATTCCTTATACCTTATCAACACATCGCATCACAACCAAGACATTTATCTCGGTGTGAGTCCTTAATCAGCATCATTCATACCTTATAAAATTCACTTTATCAACTTGTACATGCCTACATCTCAACAATTTTCATAATAAAAATCTCACTCACCTTATAGATGATATGATTACTCCTCAATTCCCATCACGGCAATGAATAGATCTTCCTCCTCTACCGGCATTGCATTTCCACTTCCAGGATCTCCAGGGTCTTCATGGGCCATGTACCGGGCGAGATTTAAGGCTATTTTTCATGGCGCAGATACTTCGGTTTTGATTGCTTTTTGGTTATTTGGTATGCTACCGCTATTCCGCTTGGAAATGGGCACGACAGATCGTCGTCGTGGGGAGGGTCGCACAATTTTTATAGCGTTAACCCTTTTATAGGTCTGATCAATAATGTTCTTTATGTTATCATCTTGTCTGCGGCATTGGATTTGGTCGGTAAGTTTCTTCCCCTTTTCTTCTTCAATGCGCAACCTTTCCTCCGTACACAGTACCATCTGCGATCGCAAAGATAATATCAGTCACTAATATTTCTTTCTTTAGGTCCGACTATCCCAAAATCCGTCGTTCTTCTCGCAGATGTCATGCCTTCTTTCGTAACTAAACTCATCGCTCCATATTTCATCCATAAAATTCCCTACTGGATTCGAATCCTTATATTCTGCGGTTTATCATCTGGGGGTATGCTCTTAATAGCATTAACACCCACCGACAAATCCGTATCAACAAAATTATTTGGTGTAATACTTGCTAGTCTCAGCAGTGGTGGTGGAGAATTGAGTTTCTTAGGTCTCACACATTACTATGGACATTTCAGTCTTGCAGCATGGGGAAGTGGGACAGGAGGGGCAGGTTTAGCGGGAGCCGGATTGTACGTTCTTTTGACTACCATTATTGGATTATCAGTCAAGACTAGTCTTTTGGCTTCTGCATTCTTGCCTTGCATAATGCTCCTCTCTTTCTTCGTTATCTTACCTCGAGGACCATTGAAAAGAGCATCTATTCGAAAAGACTACAATTCTCTTCCCGAAGAAGATTCGCTTAACGAACCCCTCACAGCTTCTGATATTGAAGGTCTACCAGCTGATTCTGCAGCGGTCTCTTTACTTGCTCCTGGTCCAGCCATCGCATCAGAAGCTTACTCTTCCCACTCTCCCCGCTCCTCTTCCCCAGCACTCTCCCATCATCCATCCAAATCTACATTTCTGTATAACCTCCATCGTGCTTCTTCTCTCTTCTTCCCCTACATGCTCCCTCTCCTCCTCGTCTACATAGCCGAATATACCATCAATCAAGGAGTCTCTCCTACCCTCCTCTACCTTACCCCTTCTCCAGGAAACCCCTTTTCCACCTATCGTTCCTTCTACCCTACCTACGGCTTCATCTATCAACTCGGCGTTTTCATTTCTCGTTCCTCTACCCCTTTCTACCGAATTCACAATTTGTATCTTCCCTCTTTCCTCCAAATCGCAAATCTATTTCTCTTAATCTCTCAAGCATTATGGTTCTGGATACCTAGCGTATATATTATTTTCATAGTTATTTTCTGGGAGGGACTTTTAGGAGGAGCGGTTTATGTAAATACTTTTGCGGAGATTATGGAGAAGGTAGATGAGGCGGATAGGGAATTTAGTTTGGGAGCTACGAGTGTTAGTGATAGTGGGGGGATTTGTGTCGCGGGGTTTTTGGGTATGGTGCTTGAGGTGGGATTGTGTCAGTGGCAGGTTGAGAGAGGGAGGGGTTGGTGTAGGATGGGGTAGGGTTGTGTAGAGGGTTGTATGGGTAGATGAGTAGATTTTGAAGTAGAGAAGAGGAGAGAGGGATCAAAGAAAGAGAAAGAGGAAGAACATGAAGATGTACGCTAGATGATGAGGGGTAAATGGCGTTTGGATTTTTGTTTGTATATGTATAGATACCATTCGATTGTTAGCTCTTTACCCCGAATGATGAATATTCATCAACTCCTTCTGTTCATTATAACAATAATCTTGCATACTAATTCTCCAGCTACAAAATCTAGAACTCAATTACCCACATACACTCTATACATCATCACTAATCATCGATAAGTTATATTCACCACCGCCTTCCTCCAATAATTCAAATTCAAATTCAAATTCAAATTCAAATTCAAATTCAAATTCAAATCTACTTCCTCTTCTGCCCTCTCTTCTCCACACTATTTACTCACTTGCCTCCTTATTGAGTGTATAGGTATTCGCCGCGCAAAATATCACTCGATTTTCTTTTTTTTTGGTTTTTTGGTTTTTTTTTTTTAGGGGGGAGGGGAGGGGAGGGGATGGGAGAGAAGGATAGAAGAGGAGGATAGAAGAGAAGAGGAGGATAGAAGAGGATAGGAGAGGAGAAGAGAAGGATGTTGGAAATTGGGAATTGGGAGTCGGTGATGAATGCTATGGAAGTTTTGGTGGTAGTGTGTGTAGGTGTATAAGATTTACAATCTCCAAATTTTCAAGGTTTTAGGTTTTAGGTTCGGGTTTTAGGTTCGGGTTTTAGGTTCGGGTTTTAGGTTTGGGTTTATTGAGCTACTTATCTACCTATCTACCTATCTGGGTGTTATAATGGATTCACTTGATTATGAGATGGATAGATAGATAGATAGATAGATAGATTCATTGGGTGTGTAGATGTAGGTGGAGATGGATATTCTGGTTTGTTGGGAATGAAAAGAGGGGTGGGGGAAGGGGAGGGGGAGGGGGAGTTGGATTTGGAGTTGATTTTGGATTTTGGATTTGGATTTGGATTTGGATTTGGATTTGGATTTGGATTTGGATTTGGATTTGGATTTGGATTTGGATTTGATTTTTGGGGAGGGGCTTAGGAGGATTGAGAATGGATGATGATTTGAGGTGATGATTTGAGGTGATGATGTGATGTGATGTGATGATGTGATGTGATGATGGGGGTGAATTATAGATATCTAGGTAGGTGGTAGAATTCACTTCTTGAACGGGAATAAGGAAGGGGATTAATAAGAAATGAGAGGAGAAAGAGAGGGAGAGTGAGAGTGAGGAAAAGGAGAAACGGGGGATTTGGGGTGGGTGAATGAGAAGGGTGGATTGATAGATATGTGAATTGTAAATTGTGAATGAGGGGGAAGAGATCTAACTTTTAACTTACCTAGGTATCTTGTGATAATATACTGGGAAGAGGAAGGAGGTTGCACTGAGTGCGGATTTGTAAGTTGTAAGTTGTAATGAATTTGTTGATCTTAAGGGAATGAATGGTGAGGATGGTGAGGATGGAGATGTTGGAGTGTACATGATGTAAATGATGAAGTTCTTGTTTATAGTACCTACCGGTTCAAGGTTTATGGAATTGGGCCTTGCGGTTGACATGAAATAGCGAGTCAATGTTCTTTAAAAGAATACCGTGATAGATGAGCAAAGGGGACATAAAGCATGCATTTTTGAAGAAATACATATGTATGTGATCATGAACCATTACTTATGCTTCGACGATCAAGAATGCAAACAAGCTTGTGATGAGTTAGCAATCGATAAACTTCGATATTTATCTATGAGGTACCGCAAATTTTGCGGTATGGTCATTATCATCATCATCATCATCACATGAGAATATATACTGCAAACTTGCGTAATCCTACAATCCTCACTTGATGGGTTTTAAAAAGGAGACTTGACTTTATTGGAAGAGGTATAGTTGTATATATATATATATGTAGATATTTGAACCTGTAGCCAAATATTAATACATTAATACTAAGTTTTGGGGTCTTTTCCCCCCAGGATCTACTTTGGTAGGTTTTTGGGTTTCCAATTGTTGGAAAGGGGTGGTAATGAAGAATATTTGAGTTATATATGGAGTATGTATTTGGGGTTGAAGTTGTAATTAACTGTATGTGCGCATTAGGTGTTCTCGATGTGATTAAGAAACGGATATGCAAAGTAATGAATATCTCTAGAATTCTATACTCAACTCAGCAACTCAGTATTCTCATTGCTACTATTAAAGCCTTAAAATCAGCACCACTCGCAAGTAACGTTACAAACTGACCTCTCCTTCGAAATGTATGCTCATGGCACAAAATAATCAATCAATCAACTCACCACTTCCAAAAGTTGGGGTCTTTCTGCATCACATCCATCACAGTTGGAAGAGGGGTAGCCATTTATGCATTTAAAACTACAATCGCCCTTATATATCATCAAAAACTAATGTTCACTGACAAGCTGATCATAAATCGCCAAATGGATCTGCAGCTAAAGGGGGGATGAGATAAGATTCTATGTGAGATGCTAATAATAGTTTTTATATCCCTGTAACTCAGCCACATTCACCTCCAAACTCAGCCATAAGCTTACCCAGCCTTTCTGGAATGTCACCCATCGAAAAATCGATAAGCCAACCGCATCAATGAAATACATCCGTGGTTGAGGCACTGCTGGGACAAATGCGATGAAACATGATTGTTTGATAAATAAAAGGTAATCATAAAGGTAATTGATTAACTTGTCATCTTATACTTACATTGTAATATTTTGTTTTTACTTTTGTTTTTTGTACTTTTTCAACGCTCTCTCTACTTCTCTTATTTGATTATTACATTTGAGATAATAAAGATATCATATCACAATTCTCAGCATGCGTTCAAATTTCTTGCTATTAGCAGGCGCAATTACATGTATGCGATCAACATGTGAAGCTGCATATGTACCAGGAGCAGCCTTCGATAGATTTTTCACCATCTGGCTCGAAAACCAAGTTCGTCTTCCTCATTCTTCCTTGAAACTAATCAGAATACTAACAGTCCCCTCCACAGGACGATACAAAAGTAGAATCAAATCCCGACATACAAAATCTCACCAAACAAGGCATTCTCTTAGAAAACTATTATGGACTCACACATCCTTCTCAACCAAATTACATAGCATCTGTTGGAGGTGATTATTTCGGTCTCGATCATGATGGATTTGTGAGGATACCGCATAATGTGACGACAGTGGTGGATCTTTTTGAGGATGCGGGAATTACTTGGAAGGGGTATTTTGAGGGAATGCCAGGACCTGGATATATGGGAGAGGGAAGTACAGCGCAGGATGGAAAAGGATGGGATTATGTACGGAAACATAAGTGAGTTATTTCCAAAATTGCTTCCAGGTCAAATAGTCTGTCTCCACGGCAGTGGCCCCCGGAGGGCCAGCGGAGCGTCATCTCTTTTGAAGCACATTTCATGAAAGAAGAATGCTAATACTTGAATTGATAGTCCATTCGTGAGTTATGATAGTATAAACACAAATGGTACACGACTCCAAAATCTTCTCTCCTTGAATGATTTCTCAACCACAATTAAAAACGATCCATCCTCCTTACCACAATACGCACATATATCTCCGGATATGCTAAATGATGGACATAATACCTCTTTAGCCTACGCTGCTAATTGGACACGATCATTCCTTACGCCACTTCTCCAAAATGAAGCCTTCATGAATAATACTCTTATACTTTTCACGTATGATGAATCGGAAACCTATTCTAAACCAAATCGAATTTACTCCGTCCTTCTAGGTGGTGCGGTGCCAATGGATAAAAGGGGAACTGTAGATACAACGGTCTATTCGCATTACAGTATTCTCTCTACCCTGGAGAATAACTGGGGTCTTCCTAATCTTGGTCGCTACGATGTTGGGGCTAACGTCTTTTCCCTTTGCGCCTCAAAGACAAACTATACGAATATAAATCTCAACACGTCGAATCTCAACAATTCTTTAAGTTATCCCGGATTCTTGAACAATGATCCCGCTAAATGGGCACCAGTTCCTGTCCCAAACCTTCAATTAAAAGGTGCAGGCGGAAAAGGTGTCGATGATTATACGCGCGCGGAATGGGTTAGCGCTAAATCAAAAAATACGACCTATGATGGTAGCGGAGAATTTTTCGACGGCGGAAATGGAGTAACTGATGAGCGGAAACCTGTTTATCATACCCAAGAGGCGAATATTGTAGCTACAGCTACAGTGACGCAACCATATAGTGCGACTGCTACTTCTTCTACGAGTAGCACAATAATTGCAAGTGCAACTGCAAGCGCGACGAAGGGAAGTGGAGCGGAGAGAAGTAGAAGTGTAGGAACGGGATGTGGGAAAGAGGTTTTGGGATTATGGATTGCGTTGGTTTTTGCGATTGTGGTTTTATAAAAGGTTAAATGGGATTTGATGGATTGGGATGGGATTTGAACGGGATTTGGTGGGACATGTATATTAGTTGGAAGGAAGAAAGGAGTTTTGGGTGTATATATATTTGAAAGATGATTTTATGATATGGGTGGATGGATTTGATAGATATCAGATGATGAATAGAATATCGATTTGATCTTTGAAGTTAATCAAGTGACGTACTGAATGAATTGTAGAAAATCTTGTGACTGGGTCTGTAGGATATTTGTGTATACCTAGCCCTAAGCCCGGGCATATACACATCCTGTACTGCTTAAAACATAAACCTGTTATCGGTAATGCTGAACTCTATTCTTAGGTACTGCCTATATCTACCGTCTCTAAATCCTGTCTATCTACTACACCCACTCATAGCCTATATTTCCTCAATATATGCCCATAAACGAGTAAGTAATCTTTTACCAAGCAATCACTAGACCAACATTTCGTGAACCTCCACTTCCTAAGCCCACCTTCGCTAGCCCTAATACAAACACGCTAAGTACTTTATACATCAACCAGCCCTATCATGTCCTATGCTGATTCAAAACGCGTATAGTTTACCCTGCAAGCTTTATATAGAGCCTAACTCGCCAGTTAAAACTTTCAGTTCAAATCTCTATCTTCAATACCTTCATCCCAAATCCTCAAAACCACAACTACAATCAACCCACTACTTACAAATATAAATTTACCCCCTCCATCGCCAAACCCTACCAACTCCAATCGCATCTCCAAATTTCAACCCCTTCTATCTCCAAACTTCAACTCTAACTCTATCTATATCCACCCCCATCCATATACCTACCCTTAGACAGTCTTTCGTTTCATGAAGTGTCTGAATTTTGAAAGTGTAAATAAGGGCTGAAGATTTGAAATTTAGGATATGAGTTTGATAAGTGTTGAAATTTAATTGAGGGGTTATGTGAGTTTACATTGACTCGTGAGTCAATGGGAAAGAATGTGATATACTTGTAGACATCTGAGTTTGGGAGAAGATGAGGAGTAAAAGTGGTTATTGCAATATTTGGGTTTGGTTTATAAAATACAATGTATGCATTTCCCTCCGGGAGCTTCTCCACAACAAGTACTTTATTTGCATGCTTAAGAAGTGCTTCGAGCTCCTCGTACATAAGCTCTAGACTGGCCGAGAAGTTCTCTCTGCTCCCTCCGCCCCTCTACCCACCCATCTACCTCTTCCTTACACCAAGACTTCAACAACCCTCCAATAATCCCGCACAATCGTATAAAGAATCACACCCCTATACCTTTTAACCGCATACCTGAAAAAGTATCACAATCAGGATTGTGGCACCCATCTCAATGATGAGAGCGGTTATATCCGTACATTTCCAGGAGAAATTGATCAATAATTATAAATAGTATATCTGCGTCAATGACTCCTGATGCTGTATTTATGAGTTCAAATGCCGTTCCCTTGCGTGTGATATATCATATCATTTTTTGATAATGTTAGTATTGATATTGGGATATGTTAAGATTTGAAAATCGCAACTTTGTATTACGCTTCATGTCTAAGTTAAGCCTTGCACAGTCACAGAAAGAACCGGAGATGATTTCGACAACACGGATGGGGACGGGATCAGATTTGATGTGTTAATTTTTTGGGAAAGTTTTGTGAAGAACGCGCAGAGGGAGCGCTGAGATAATCGAGGCTTTGGGAGATGGTTTCCATGAGGGAGATGTGAGAATTGCAGGAGTGTGAACTAGAGGAGGAGAACTAGAGGAGTGTGCAGTAACAGTCCTGAAGACTTCAAAGGAGCTAGGGAAAACTGTGTGATTAGGAAGGTATTAGTTTTATTTCTCGGTTATTTTGTTGATGGAAAAAGGAAGTATATAGGGAGCGGAAAGTATAGGGAAAAGTGGTGTGACATCAAAATTAAGAGGAACAGAGTGAAAAACCATAAATTTCTTAAAATAGCCTCAAAAATAAACGTTTTAAATCAAAAGTCTTCAAGCGGGTGAACCAACCAACAGGTTAATATTGTTGATGAACCTTCTACTGACTATCAGCTTGAATTCTCCTTTCGCCTCGCTTGCTAATATTCTCTCTTACACTCTACATTCTCCGCCTTCGACTCCCTCGAACCGAAAAATGTATAAAAATGCACTACGTTCCCGGTATAGATTATCCCACCAGTAAAGTTCCACGACTATAATTAAAGATATTACTGAGACAGGTTCATTATGATTATGAAGTGTATATGACGTCATCTTGGGATCGAATTTGGCTCAGATCACGGAACGGATTGAAAGTCTCTACATTTCGGATCTTCAGATTACTTTTATTTATGAAATCATTTTCTATTGGTAGCGAGTGCTGTAAGGCTTTTATAACGGCGTACATACATGCCTAGAATAGAGTAGTTTTCGGTCAGTAGGTTGTTTGTAGGGCCTTAGCATGCATCTTGGGTGTCCGCACGTGAAGCGTTGTTGAATAGTACTTATCAGTTAAACTTCGCATATTCTCAGTAGTAGTATTTATTCATTGATTAATGGGGAACCGCTCGACAGGAGGGTTATTGGGAATGTTTGTACATAATTTTTATAGTTATGTATATAAAGATGAAATTTCTATCCGCTAAATATCTGTTTTTGGGTAGCTACCAAAGACGATGTATTCAATCTTATGATCTGAGTTCTATAAAGGTCAGAAAATCTATATAAGGACTCTGACTAACCAATCTAGCTAGCTAGTGGATGGAAATCAAATATCCAATAAATCTTTTCCTTCGTCCATTGTAGCTCATCATAGATCTCAAATTGATTCGAAAGTATCCCATACATATATCCAAATAGTACATATGATTATTTTTATCCATCCGCCACCTTCCTTTGGCCTCTTTGCTGCTCCCAATGGTTTAGATTGCAGTCCAGTCTCAAGACCTCAATTTCTGAAAAACTGTAAATCTTCCAGATGGATTGATTCTTCGACTGAAGTCCAGACTTGCTCAAACCCAATAGTTTCCACCCGCGCCACTTGATCTCTCAGCTTTTCTTGTCGAACCATGTTCCGCCTCTCCTCTATCTGGGCAAAACACAGAAATTTTTTCCTCGCCTCTCTCAGCTTCTCCTCATCTCTCAAATCTCGTTCTATCAATTACCATCCCTTTCTATCATACCTTCTTCAATCTCCATATCCTTCTCTTCCACATCCGCTTAATCCAATCAGTTTCTTACAACTTGATTTCCTCCTACATCTCCTTCTTCCTCTACTTGCAACATCTTCTAAGCGTCTAAAATGGGTCGAGTCATAGTTTAGACCGCAAAGTTTTAGCGTCTGAGAATTTGTGAAATTTTCAGCCAAATTCAGGATACCACGCACTGCCAGTTTTGGAGAGTAGCCATAGCTTGCTCATCTTCCATGCGCTCTATTTCGTCATCCGTCTCATAATATGTCTCTTCACCTGTTTCCTCATTCACTTCCTCTTCCACCTCCTCATCCCCTTCTCATCCCCCTAACCCCCAACCCCTCACCCAAAGCCTCATAAAAAATACTCCACCTCCTAAACTCCCTCCCAAACCCCTTAAACTCCCCCCCCAAACCCCGCCCATCTAAAACACACCTCTCAATCCACAGTACATACCCTTCACGTGCACCACACAATACATAACCCGGGATAAACAATCTCCAGATAAAGCAGCATCTATTCAATCCCCAACTCTAACATCCAGACATTGTTTTCTGTCCGTAGATCTACAGTCCTATCTTGTAAAATGTCGGATGAGGTTAACCTTAATATTGCTCTGATACATATCTCGATTTGTAGGATTTCTGAGGGGGGGGGGGGGATTTGAGGATGGGGTTGAGGGTGACTTCGTTGTAGGGAGGGGGAGGTACATTTCTTCTTGATAGGATGGTGGGGTGGGGACTGGGTTTCTGGGTTTGAGATATCAAAATGCTGCGAGGTTGAGCTGACGTCATGGGGGACATTTGACATTTTTACAGGCGGTTTCTTCTTCTGATAACTGGTAGATTTTGCAAATATAGGGATTTGGATATATGGAATGATGATACAGGAGAAGTGTGAACACGATATTTCAACAACGAGTGATGATAAATTTGTACTTAAAGAGAAAAAGACGATTATTCTGTTGTTTCAAGGGTTTATGTATCGAAATAGATATGATGACCATTGAATCAAAGTATTTTGTTCGTGGGTTTTATGGCTTTTGTACTAAAGTTGTCCGTTGATTGCTTATTACCACTAGATCTTCCCTAGTATGTGAGACTAACTGCTTCGGAAATGAATCACTTCAAAATTAACCTTTGCGCTGTTGTTTGTGGGTGGAAGGAAGGTGAGTATTGGAATAGAATATATTGATTATTCTTACAGATACTCGGTCGGCTATAAAACAATATTGAAAGGTAAGCGCAAATGATTGAAATCAAATTCGCTACCAAATGCAATCGTTTTATGGCCCTATAAGCGGGGAATTATCCAATCAATGCTTTGGTACTTGGTGGGAACTTAAAACTCTAGATGCATTATTATCCAAATTATCAACAGAAAAAAATACATAGATCAAATCCGAAAAGATAATCTAAACATTCTCCCAATCACCATCCCTTCTTCTACAACTTCATCAGCCTCCATATCGCTCTCATCTAAGTCCTCCCGGTCACTGTACACCCAGTCAATTTCTGCCTCTTCCTCTTTCCTCCTCTTACCATTTTCCACATCTCCCTCAGTCTCTTCAATCTCCTCATTCCGCGAGTCCTCCTACTATCTCTCACTATTCCATTAACCTCTTCTATTTTCAACTCTTCCCAACCAATCTCATCTATATCTTCCCAATCACTTTCTTCACTGTACCCCCCTTCGTCAGAAACCCAACCTCTAACCTGACAAGTTCCTTCCCTGCTCTGTTCCAAGCTGTTCGGTTGCCAGCTGTTCGGTTGCCAGCTGTTCGGTTGCCAGCTGTTCGGTTGCCAGCTGTTCGGTTGCCAGCTGTTCGGTTTCCAGCTGTTCGGTTCCAAGCTGCTCTGTTCCAAGCTGCTCTGTTCCAAGCTGCTCTGTTCCAAGTTGTTCGGTTGCCAGCTGTTCGGCTCCAAGCTGCTCTGTTGCTTCTCTCTCAACGGCGTTTTCAAAAGAATTCACTTGTATATCCTCCTCAACAACAGACTCAAGTATGCTATCATTTTGTGCTTGTAACATCGACGAATAAAGAGATTCGATATGTTCTACACGCGCTCTGTATCCTCCTTCTGGCACTCGTTGACCAATTAATTGACGAAGAACATCAAACCCTTGCACTCCGGCTGGGTTACCTCGAGCCGCGACTATTAAATTATCAATTGCCCTATGGATCAGAGCATTTAGATGGTCTTCCTGCATGACCTCTAAAAAGTCAGGTACAGGATCACGCAAAGCTTCCTGGTAAGTAATTCCGAGCTCTGATCGCAAAGTATACACAGATTGAGGATAGGCAGGTGGCAAACTTCCTTGGCGTTGTCGAATTGGGGCAGGAACGATATAAACGGTGCGCATTGGTTTTTTGTAAACGCGCCATTTACATGTTTGTCTCATTCCCTTAACAGCGCAGCAAGCATATGTGAGTACCAATGCAACCGAGACTAAAACTACAACAACAAAAGAAATGAGGCCCGCAAGCAAGCCTCTGAATAAAGATCTTTTCTTTGCCGCCGTGTTGTTTGTGTTTGTCTCTTGGGATGGTGACACCTCCTTCGAAATTTTATTCATGGGATCGAAATTGTGAAGGCGATTGTTGGCATTGCCATTTTGTAACGTCGTATTGCTCGAAAAGCTTCTTGGTTGTAATCCGCCCACCGACTTACCTATCATATCTACAGTTGTAATTTTAAAGTTCCTTGGATGGTTTCGGGCATTCCCGACTTGATGAATGGTATCAGGATTCGAAGTTATGTAGTTATATATGCTAGAAAGAACGTCCAGCTATTCTCAGTCAATATCTGCAGTAGTATTCCTTGGAAATGTTAATTGCATACCAATCGAAGTTGCATAAAATGCTCAATTGTATTGTCAAGCACAGTTGAATTCGGCGGTAACTTGTTGGGCCAACTGACTATATCTATGGTGCTAATAGTTGATAGAGGTGCCGAAATATTATGTAGCTGCTGAAGCTCGACTTCAGACAAAGGAGGGTTGAATATCAATTGAGCCTGCGGTTGAACAGCGTCCGAGAAGGCTATGGCAAGTATCAAATGACGCAAGGCTCTGAGGATATACATTTTGAGGCAGTTGATACTTTTGAGCGCTGTAGGTTTTGCGTATGGATAATTTCCTAGATATCTCGGTTTGTGACGAAAATTGTGATGACGTAGAGATGTGAACACGATTTCTTTAGTAATGAGCTACTGATATTCTTTAAATTGAGAGAAATGGATGATCGTCTAGCTCTTCAAAATATGTTATGCCAATGAGAATATTTGAAGAATGGTTTGAAATGATATATGTGCGAAGATTTTGCATGTCCGTGATTTATCAGAACTCAGAATATCTATGAAAATTCAATTAGTAGTATCAAGCTAGAAGCGGAGAAATATAACCCTAATGTTCTAGATAGCCTAGTAGATTAGACAGCAGAGACTAAACCGTTTAAAAGCAAATTACTTCAACGGGTTTATTTGAGGAGGGGAAATATTATCGCTTGCCAGCTCAACATTGAATTAGTAGTTGGGATTAAGTTTACAGAAAATCATGATCAGTAAATTTACAGTTGAAAAGCCCTAGGAAATGAAGAAACATATGGGCAGCAATAATTAATAAACAAATGAAGAATGTCGAATGTGATTTATATGCTCCCATAGACAAGAAGCATCATTTGATGTGATGATGTTGGTATAGGTTGCGAACACCCACGCCGAATTTACTACAACCCATATTACCGGTAAATGAAAATGATATATGGATCAAGCCTGAAGAATTAATTTACAGACATGCAACAGAGTCTCTTTTGGAAAAGAAGTCTAGACTAGGCTTTTCGTCGGGATTTGATGGTAGTGAGGATGATTGGATGAATGAAAATGTACTAGAGTTTTCTAGTATTTATCTAAACCCCATTAAGCCCAAGAAGGCGTGGAAACAACATATATGTGTCCATTACTTCTCAACGCCGATTAGAGCTTCTTTGAATACCATTGCGCTAGTATGGATCATCCTCCGTTCAGTTTTTCATCCTCTTCTTCGAAAGAAGCAAAGATGACTTTTTCTCCCGTGCCAGCTTATGTCGTCTTCTATTCGAGGTGAAGCACATACACTTAAGATGTGGCCAGGTATCAATTGAACGAGAAGTTCACGGATCAACCAATTTGGTGGTGGAAATTCGATGAATCGTTTCACGATAGCCATGTGCAAGCTTGAAGAATATGAACTTAAATGATTCATACTTGCACTTGCAAATAAATACACGGTGTCAGGTATAGCAACTAACTTCCTGAGATTCAATACCGAGGCCCAATCTACAGAGACTCAAAGCCTATAAATTGCTCCCGATATGATATCTGTGAACTGAGCCTGAAAGATCCTCGTAAGACTTCTAGATTTTTGGAAAAAAGGTATCCGGCAAGCATACCATTAACAATAAATCCAATCATCTGATTTTGTGATAAGCCATATAGCATCCTGGGAATCGGAGCCTAACAATTGGGTGTTTCCTCAATAAATTCTCCAGGCCCCTTAGCCACAAATCTCATATCCTTTCTGCTGTGTTATGAGACCTTGACCGTTTAAAAAACCACTTGATGCAAATAGATCTGGACTATATATCAGCTTGACGTCGTCGTTGATGGTAGAGCCAAGTTGGAACATGTCAACTTAGGGCGAGGGGCATCGGAATTGCAGAGCCAACATAGGTACTTGTAGATAGGCAAATGTTTCGGCTATATCTACCATTAGGATAGCTCGAGGTTTGCCTGTACAATAGATTCACAAGACAAAAGGATCTAACCGTCATGATCGATTTGCTGCTTAGACTCTGAGGCCGATTGATGGACTCCCATGTTTATGCTGTGCTGCTTTGATATGATTACTGCCGTACACGGAATGAGTTGTTGATGATAGGAACAATTCATGTATGATGTTGAAGCTAAGTCATTTGCGGCTGTATAGAAAGAAGAACGTGGTATCTTTGAGAGTAAACAATGAAGCTTTTACATGAGATGAGGTTTGAGGTTATTCACAAGATCTGGCGGGGAACTGTGGTCCGTGCATATGGTCTGTGTGAACCCTGCATAGAACGCTTTGTGGGGTAATTTTATAACATCTTCACAATTACAGAATATTTTGTCCAATTTTGAAAATCGATAGAATGTATTCACCGTTCTTCAGGGAAATGGTGGTTTTTTTCTTCAATTTTGGTATAAATTAATATAATCCTTCAAATTCACTTCTCTTAATGCGATGACATTGGCCAAAATGAGCTATATCGCCAAATCTAATTGCATGTCTAGTTAAAACACTGGACTGCTTCTATCTTTTACAGATAATGGAGCAAGCAGAAACGACTTTTAGGTAATAGTCTTCCTCTATCGTTTCTTTTTTTGCCAAGCCTAGGTGGGACCTACCTAGTATGTCTAGCGACGTATTGATTTTCCCAGCAGGGCATAGCATCAAGAAGAGTGATATCAATGAAGCTTATCCATGATAGCTGAGTTTGTATCGATCTTACAAATTTGAATGCCAGACGATCCCAACTTCATGATTTTGAAATAAGCCCTTCGAAAGAGGACTATTGTGCTGTGAATATCTACCTACCCACGAATTTGAGAGTTTTGCTCTTGAGGTCCTTGTCAGGAAAGTAATCCTTTTAGTGTATTTAGTGACTTTTAGTAGCTCTACATATAGTACGCTTGTTTCTTGGAAGGGGGTTAGTAGCTCCCATCCAGGATTTTGATTAAGAATCATTTGCGATGGGTAAATGAAACAAGTCTTTTCGAAATTGTGCAAGTAAAAGAGAGGAGTAGGAGGTTACTTATACTTTACCTCTCTCATTAGATTTGCAACAAACTGATAATTTTTGGGAGCGAAATCGCGATTAAGTAAGCTTTTAGACTCAATGGCCTAATGACGCGGCGAGGGGTTAGTTTGGCACTTATCCATCTAGTGGATGTTAGATACGTATATAATAGCCATGCTTCGTCAAATTTTTGATCTTCACGCAAAACTGTTGCTACAATGGACTTCCTCAAAAAGCAAATTACTGATCTTTACGATCGGGGAAATCGACAAAGGAGTGTACCTAAACTACGTCGCAATGCAGAGCCACTTCAATCATCCAGTCCGGCATCTCTCCAATTACGTCGCAATGCAGAGCCACTTCAATCATCCAGTTCGGCATCTCTCCAATTACACAGTCCAAAACCACTTCGCCAATCAAGTCCAACGTCTCTTCATTCACGCAGCCTTATTCAATCGGTTATCATAACACCCGCTGTACATCAAACTTGTTCTTTAGCAAATATACCCGTTGAGATCTTTCTACTCATACTAAAATATATACCTCCGTCATCGGCTATCCTTCTATCCCTCACCTGTAAAATATTTCAGCCACTAGGAAATGATTATTCCGAGGCTCTATCGGAAAATGCTCCCGAAAACTCTCTTCTTCTGAGTTTAATTGCAAAAGATCTGCCTCAGCAAATCGCCTGTCATTCTTGCTATCGACTGCATAACATGAAGGACGCTGTGAGATATTATCAGGCGAAAAAAAACGTATCGGCAAAATTTCAGCGGAGGCCCAGGGCTCTACAGTGTCGATTAGACACTTGTCTTATGCTGGACTATGAGCAATTGATAGATGAAGAATTTAGTCCGAGCCTTTTCCACATGGCTATGAAGCGCTCGCTCCACGACCCGGATTGTGTGCAATTTTTAGATATACTGTCACGCGAGAGTACAGACGAATTCGGTTTGGATGGTTGGATCAAAGAGTCCCAAACAGATTGTCGCATTGTCCGGGGATCTTTCATTCACCGTGCACAGAAAGCTTGGATTTCAGACAACAATAGGCCAACGTTATTCGGTTTATCTATGGAACCGTGCGCTCATATGGAGGTATTCTACATCAATGGGTGTATTTATACAAGGGCCTATGCCCTTGCAACCTGCCATGATGATGAAGCCTCGCAGCGTATCCCCTTCAATCGTAGGAAGCCGGAAATTACTTTGGACCTAATGAAATGCAATCGTTGCGCTACACAGTGTCAATTGACCATGAAAACTTTAGCTGGCCGAGGTATAGCAATTTTCATCACCAGATGGGCTGATCTGGGATCTAGTATACTTGACGAGAAATGGAAAAGATACTTTTATCGAGAAATCTTTGACTTTGGATATCAGGTGCAACCAGACTCCCTAATTTTGTCTTCGGCGTTCGAAAATGACGGTGGATTTCGAAGTAAGGTAGAATCTCGTTTTTATCGGCGCTTTCCACAAGTACTCCAATCTTTGGTGGAGGAATAATTTCAAGAGGAGAAAAAAGGGATATGAGAAGCGTTCAGTGCAATTTTGGAAGCACCAGAAGATGAGGAGCAATCAATTCATTCTTGGAAACATCGTGGCTGTGACTGGTCGCCATCAGAACATGGCACGTGGTATCGTGCCGCGGGGTAATCTTGGGGCCCGAAAACCACGAAAATCAGACCAAAGCCATCGATTTCAATAATTTAGGAAAATTCAAACATTCAAGTATTGTGAGAAAGTTGGATTGCTAGGGCCACATACGTAGCTAGTTCATAGGCATTAGGTCACATGATCCTTCGTAGTTAAATATAAGGAGAAGGCTTTGCCTTCCCTTCTAGAATAATCAATCGTTTTCACTAGTCTTTTTGCATACCCACTGTATACAACCCCCAACCCATTGTTATTCACATTAGTTCTACTATTCGAAGTTTATACAATGTAGTCTGATCAGTTCGTATCCTATTCCCCCTCGCAGCGTGCTATCGGGACGCACGTATCTCGACCTACCTCTTTCACAGTATTTTATTCAAAAATATCTCTCTATATTTAATTATTAGCAAAATATCTCTAGAATCTTAACATTATCATCTTATTCGTTTTTGTTATTAGAATTTAACGTGAATTATAAACCTCGTGATGATTTATGCTACATCGTTTTGTAAGTCCGTGCACCCACCCCGCTGGATATTGAACCCTCGAATTTTGAACAAAAAATTCCTGATAGCAACCAGGTCATATTCTTCAAAACTGTCCTATTACTTCCCTTTATCATCGACGACATGGAGGATGATCGTGCACAGGTTGATTTGGGGGTCGCTGTTGATGTAGAAGAAGCTTTCGAAGAGCCAGTGGCACAACGTCAACCAAAGAAGCGTTTCGTGGGAAGAAAACAAGCTGCCGAAGCAGCTGCACGGAACGGCATCAATGGAACTCCTGGAGACAGTGCTGCTGTTCAAGGTCTGTAGTTTCTGATTCGCAGATTAAATACGCAAGCTGACAACTTCACAGTTGCGACTCCAAGAAGAATTCGAACATTAAATCAAGTTCCTCCCGAAATTTTGAACGACCCAGACATAAACGCTGCGATCGCCCTACTTCCACCAAATTATTCTTTTGAAATACACAAGACAATACATAGAATTAGAACGAATGGGTCGAAAAAGGTTGCGCTGCAGATGCCAGAAGGTCTCCTGTTGTTCGCCACTACGATTTCTGATATTCTCTCCCAATTTTGTCCTGGAATCGAGACGCTTATAATGGGAGATGTTACATATGGAGCTTGTTGCATCGATGATTATACCGCTCGAGCATTGGGCTGTGATCTATTGGTACATTACGCGCATTCATGTTTGATCCCTGTGGATGTCACGAAGATCAAAACTCTCTATGTTTTCGTCGATATTAGCATAGATACGGCGCATTTACTTGCAACTCTGGAGAAGAACTTTGCCTCCGGTAAGACCATTGCTATGGTGGGAACAATTCAGTTCAATGCGACATTACATGGCGTTCGAGCCCCTCTCGAGAAAGCGGGGTATAATGTTCTCATTCCTCAAATTGCTCCTCTCAGCAAAGGCGAGATTCTTGGATGCACATCTCCTCAACTGTCGACTGATGGTGTCGATATTATTTTGTATCTTGGGGATGGGCGTTTCCACCTTGAAAGCGCAATGATACACAATCCATCGATACCAGCTTACCGATACGATCCCTATTCCCGAAAGCTTACTCGTGAAAGTTACGACCACAAGGAAATGCACACTTTGAGAAGAGATGCTATTGAAGCTGCAAAACCCGCAAAGAAGTGGGGACTTATTTTAGGATCTCTAGGCCGACAGGGAAATCCCCACACAATGACAATGATTGAGAAAAAGCTCGAAGAGCGAGGAACACCTTACATCAACTTGCTCTTGAGCGAAATCTTCCCTGGAAAACTAGCTATGATGAGCGATGTTGAGTGCTGGGTGCAAGTAGCATGCCCAAGACTCAGTATTGATTGGGGATACGCATTTCCCAGACCTCTACTAACTCCATACGAAGCATTGATTGTGTTGGGTCAGAAAGAGGATTGGGCGAAGAGCAATAATGATATTTATCCTATGGATTACTATGGCAAGGAAGGTCTTGGCAGAACCAAGCCTATCTCCAGTATTTCCGTTGCTGGTTGAAAATCTATTTTACGACATTCTCGGATTCTTGCTTCCTCAACATACTGCATGATATTATACAGTTGGTCGAATTGCTCTCAACACCATACGATTGCACGATATTATTTACTTCACGGAGTCTATGATGTACTATTGCAAGGATAGTAAACACGAGAATGCTACTTGCCCTACTGGCACCCAGTCCACTATTTTTACATCGCTGAAGCAAACATTCGAAATCCAAATGCGAAAAGACTTCGCGCGATTGTGCTGGCCGAGGTCGCACTGTTTGTGATGGACATATATGTACCTATGATGTATTTGAAACCTTGGATGGAGATTGTAAAAAGTCCTATGCCTTTAGGTGACCCGGAGAGGACCTGTGCAGCGCGTGGAATCGATGAATGGCAAGTCCATGCTGACCAAAGATTTCAACTGGCACACATATACTGCTAGCCAATATTACAGGCGATCTAGTTTTTAGAATGACTTTGCCACCATGCGGCTGCGTGTCGTGCAAATACGGTTATTGTGTTGCTCAAGCAAATTGCAAGACCAGAAGCATATCAACAACTGGAGCGGGAGACAGTAGAGCTGCAACAGTAGACTTCCATTGACGGCTATCATTAAAGGGGCTTAGTTTGGTATGCCTTGAAAAGAAGGTAGATGATTCCATAAATAAGTGATTATATAAAGTGATAATCATCAATGTCTGCTCTTTTGCAATACGGACGATTCTGCCAGTATCAAGAATATTATCCATAGTCAAAATTACTATATAGTTGAAGAAGATATACCTGTATCACTTCTTTCATAGTGATTTTATTTTTCATCAAACTTGCTTCTCAAAGCCTAGTTTTCGTATTGAATGGCAACTCCTTGCTTGGTGGGACAAAAAGTGCCAGAGCATAGTCTCGGGCACTGACAGAAAGAGGGCAATAAAAGCAACAAAACTGAAGATGATAATGAGCCATATTACCCATCTCAAAACCAGAAACTTTGTGTGACAGATCCACCAATTATGTGACCGAACAAAGGATCATATTGGATAGCGCCAATCAATCTTGCAAGCACCATGCCTCGATGAACTGAATTCCACACATATTTACCAATATGCCGCCGACAATACTTTGAGGTGCTCTTTCAGATCCTTCAGACAAGAATCGACATGTGAAACTGTCGCCATTTTTTGAGCCCCCGTCATCGCTATAAAGATAATGGCAAAATCGAACGCCCAACTACGAGGGGTAATTTCCGACCAAATCCTCTGAGAAAGGCCCCAATAAAGATAGGAGCGAAATAGTAACCCTGTTTTTCGGCAACTTTAGCTTTTTCTGCATGCATTCCACGGATTATGGATTATGGCATTATGGGAAGGAAGACGGGGAGGTTGTATCATATGGTACTGGACCTCAAAGGAAGTGTTGGGTTGACATACTATTGTAAATTTTATTGATCGCCAGCACTATGCCAATGTGGCAGAAGGAACGAAAGTGCGAAGCTCGTAAGATGGATAGAAAATATGGCTCGATTTAGAGGCTTTCATAATAATACTGTTAAGCTTATCCGTAGCCAGTTAGCTATATTCACTACTATGAAATTGGTACATCAAATTAGAATCTTGAATGGGAGTTTTAACTATGGTTTCTCATATGTTGGATAGAAACTTCGGTGCTGCACTGTGACTTGCATTACTGTAATTTGGCTCTGGGAAGTAGCCGTAGGACAAATCACATTGCGAAGATATCATCGCATAACGCGAGAGTATTGACATCAGATCTTTATCTTTGAGGAACCTTTCCGGAGAAATCAATAACTTCACCAACAAAGAAATCAAAATCATACTGTTAAAGTAAAGGACTCAGTCCATGCAAGGTTCACAGCCGCAGCGCTTAATATACGGTTCATCTACGGCTTGCATTAACAAGTCTTTATCAAACATCGTTGGTTTTTCTCTTTCAAAAGTCCAGAGTAACTTTCAAAAGAGCTCTCGGAAGTAAAGCTATCGGCTTTCCATTGCTCGCGAGCTCTCCTGAGGCGAAATTGGCAGTGCTTTAGGAAGGCCCACCAATCTGTGCAGCATAGATTGCACCTTTGAATAGCTTGCATCTATTATGTCAAGGAGGGGGAAATATCCATAATCTTCAGTGTTAGTTTTCTTTTGGAACAATGACTTTGTGCCATCGAGAGAAGCGTAAGCGAAGCTCTACTCGTGGAGTTTTTCCGTACCACCACCATCCAAGGATCAATGGGAAGAACGTTCATATCTTCTTTTCTTGGCTGGGGACCCGAATAGTCGTTTTACATGTCGTCAAAGAGGGAGGAATGGATAGGAAAATTGGGGGTCTCCTGACCCGGATAAATGGCTGCAGTAGAAGATGGAGTTGATGAGTTTGTAATATTGAAACGCTCATTGCCGTGCAATCCGGAAAACTGCATTTTCAATGCTGGCTAGCTTGGTATTCAGACCATCAAAATTCTCAACTCTGTTGGTTTTAAATCATACTCCGAACCGATTCCTGAATGTACGTAGAGATTTTTTGACATTAGGTATTTTCTCGACATGAAATTCCATCTTAGCGATGAGATTTAGTTCGAACGTTCCGGGAGTAAACATCACATCGCATCAGATCTTCCTTTTCGTTTCATTGATCATAGACTTGGTGATTTATCTGGGAATTCCTCATGCGTTATTCTCCTGACATCTTAGACCGCTAGTCACTCTTTTGGAAAATCTAAAGATGTTTCTCGACTCCGAGTCCTGTGTGGGGGTTCTCGTGAATAATGAAATAATTTTGACAGTTCAACATTAACGTCTTCTGGATTCGAAACATTTATAGAAAGAAGGATAAGTACAAGTATGATATTGAAGAATGACAATATCAAAATTGTGTGAGAATTAGATACAATATTCAGAACCATTCTGCACATTGACATCAAAGAGAGGGGAGCACGTGGAGGTACAAATAAGCTTTGTCATTACCCTGGAAACCAAGTAAAAACGTGACATAATGAAACGTGACCTGGTGACAATCTCGCGTCACTGGGGAAACCGACAAGAAACGCATTTAAGTGGTCGCTCGACCTCTTTCGTGACTTGTGTATGCAAAACTTCATTCACACCAAAACAAAACACATTTTTGATTGATCTCATCAAGAATTGAAGCTTTCATCAATCATGCCTCCACGCGCCCGAAATCGTTCTAAATCTCAAAAGTGCCACCTCCTCGCACTTCCCCGCGAGATTCGAGACGAAATCCATCGATATGTACAATGGAGCCGGCGAAGTCGTAAACCAGACGATGTCCAACCAGACAATACAATTCATCCCTTCGTCATGCAAATTTTCTGGCAGGTCGAACGGCAGGAGGAGGGACATCCTGAAGCCCGATTCCGACCAGACGATGAAGATATACTTATACTTGCGCGAACCTGCGAACAACTTTACCAAGAATCAAATCAGATTTTCTTCGGCGAAAACACATTTATATTCTTAGATACGTGGAATTTATACTGTTACCTCTATATGATTGGTCCAGAGAAGCGAGCATATATTCGACGAATCTTTTGCAGCTTTAATGGAGATCAGAGGGCGGCAGCTTTTCAATTGCTTGGCGAGTGTAAAGCGTTGAAACATCTTACTATAGAAGTTAGTGGGATGACAATGTATGGAAGTAGGCAGCCGCAAGAGGATCTTATGACTGCTAAAGGTGTTGGTGCATTGAGAAAAATAAGAGGGATGGAGAATTTGGTGATAGATGTAGTGGACTCGGTCAATTTGTACACACAAAATCACGAGCAATTCTCAGAACCAACACCCAAGCCTTATTTCAAGTCGGAAGATGTTCAAGCATTTGAAAGGTTATTGACGAAGGAGATGAACATGGAAGTGGAGGCACCGAAGCAGATTCTAGACAGATCATCGAAAAAGAATGCGCTAAAGCCAAAGTCCAAGAGCTCCAAACCTGCGAAGGTCTCAAAAACTCAAACCGTACGTTCTGGCAAGGTTAAAAAGTCGAGAATCTCATCCACGAAAGAAGTGACAAAAAAGGTAAAGGTTGATGGAAAGAGGAAATGAGTCTACTGCTGTGGCTTCCTGGATAGCAAGCATCGTTTTCGTGTGTATTCTTGTTTTGTGAGGGAAAAGGAGTGGGAGTGGGAATCGCAGAGGCAGGAACAGAGGTATAAACATATGCATCGAAATCCGATCAAAGTATGAATAAAGCAGGTACAAAACGTACCTAGCTAAAGAATCATAACTCATTCTAAAAGAAAGAAAATTGCAAAACATATACATTAAAACATAAATCAAATCTTACCATGAATAAAACGAATAATCATACAAAACATAGCTAGACAGCTAAAGATATCCAACCATACATTGCAAAGAGAATCTCAAAAACAAAAACAAAAGTACGAACAACAAAATCAATACTAAACCACCCTCTCCCTCTCCCTCTCCCTCTCCTTTCAATTCATACTCCATCCACATCCTCAACCTAACCTCAAGAAATCCCAACACCTTCTCCACCCATACATAGCATTTAACTCATGCTGATTTATTGGAATCTTAACATTATATTAACCATTTGATACTTCGCTTAGGTACTACTAAGATCTTACCTTTACATAGTAGATACAAAATAAGATGCAGAACTACCGCATTAAGCTTAATCCTAATCCCAAAATTCCCAATGTGACAAAAAGCTCGCATATCAGAGTTTCATCAACCAACATCTCAATATCTCAACACGCACGCACGAATTTTCATCAAGTTAGGTAGGTATCTCATTCCATATAAAATAATTTCATAAATGCATGAATTTTCACTAACAACCTTGGAAGTGAGTGATATGATGTATCCTAACCGCATCCATCAAATTCACATTCATGGTTCATAGATCATATATCATTTTTGAGGAAAGATAGATATCCCCAGCACACAAAGTTAAACTACAGAATAGACCCAACGCCGTAAAATCTATGCCCATTCCATTTTCCCATCATCATGCATGCAATGCGAAAATTGAAATCATAGAAATCATACCTTCTAGTAGCCTAACATCACTAGTAGTCATCACCGCGACTAATTACCTCCTTGCAGTTTGGTCGGAGCAAGATTGTCTATTTGTTGTTAGTGGGTATTCTAGAGATAGGGGGGAAGAGCTTACATGTTCAAATTGTGCAGTGTATGAACCCTTTTTGTCGACTAGTGGAGGATAATCTTGTACGATGCCATGGGATACTAACGCGTTTAACTGTTTCTTGTTAGATGTTATACAAGAAGTGTGAGTGGATAGAAGACTTACTCCGAGTAGGTACTTATCTTGACCTAAGCGATCCAAGTATCTTCTACAGAACGGTAAGGTACCAAAGTTCTTATTGATAACGTTAAGAAGTTTGCCTGCTGAAGCGATACGTAATGGAACGTTAGGGGCATCAGCGACCTTGGCGTAATGAGAACATTCAAGCTATACATGATCAGTAATTGTGACCCGGAGTATGATACAAGCACTTACATCGTCTCGAACATAACCATTTCCGGTACTTCCGAAAGTTTCAATAGCGAAAACCTCTCCTTCTTCCATCTTGGTCTGATCGTTGCTCTTAACAATTGGAACACTCTTTCCTCCATGAATCTTCCATTGTAGAATATCATGACCGTTCAAGTTTTTGATTGGTTTAACTTGATAAGTTTGACCCTTAATCTCAACCTCGTAGCTCTCCATTGTCTCCTGAATGTGCTCGCCAATTTCTCCCAACCTCGCATCAATTCCAGCTTCCTTAATTCCGGTGTTGGTAGCTTGCTTAACGGCCTCGAGAAGGTTGTCATACATGGGATCAAAAGCAATAGTAAAAGCACTATCCACAATTCTACCATTAATGTGTACTCCAAAATCGACCTTCATAACATTCTCATAAGCCAAAACGGTCTTGTTTCCGGCGTTCGGACTGTAATGAGCGGCGATATGATCCAGATTGACACCAGTTGGGAAAGCGACACCTCCCTTAATGTTATCTCCCTCCTCCAATCCTGGGTGACCAGTCAAAGCTCTCACACTATCCTCAATTCCTTCCGCGATTTCTGTCAAGGTCTGCCCAGGTTTGATATTGGCTTTAGCATATTGTCTGACCTGTCTGTGAATTTCGGCACCCTGTCGATACTCTTGTAAGAAATCATTGTTCATGCGATCCAAATAACGTTTCTCTTCGCTAGTTGTTCGATAATTATTTTCGTCTCTATATTCGACTTCCTCTCCAACAGGGTATTCGCCGCTTGGAAATAAACTCGATAGAAGAACTCGTGGAGGTGACGATTGGACTTTAGGATTGGCTCCAGCCTTCTTCTTTGGCTTCTTCTTCCTCTTCCTCTTCTTCTTCGCTCCTCCTTCCCCTGCACCTTCCCCATTTACGGGCTCCTCTTCCTCATCGTCTGAATCTTCGGCCTCGGCTTGCGTGTTCCCATTTGATTTGGCCTCAGCTGCAGACTCAATTACAGAATTAGGGTCCTTCACTAGATAATTTGTTAGTTCAAAATCTCCACGAATGAGTAAGTAATAGCGGAAACCTCCGCCGAGGGGTTATTCCACCTACCCTTCAAATTCTTCAACGCATCGGTAACCTGTGCTGCCATGGTGTATCACCTGCCAAGACCTTTAGTCTTGTTTCCGATGGTACAAATGTATGTAATTGACTTTTGTGTTAATAACAAAAGCCCAGCTGTGAACAGAATAATAAATAATTCGTTGGAAGTGAGAAATCTAACAATTGCTTACCCCGCCAAGGTGTGATGGGCTAACATCGGGATTGAGATGCCTCGCTTAGTCATGTTTGCTTGTGGCTAATCCCTGTCAATGGCTCTGAGTCTATGCCATCACTGGGCTAAAAAGACTTCATATGGCATATGGAAGGTTCTCATGGAAAGTTTTCTCAATCCATCATTCTCTCCCATATAATTCCCCGATTCAATCATGAGGAATGCCACTCCGTCTTTGCCCCTCTCCTTTTGTCATCGCACGGATTCCATGGATTCAAGCACAGCGATTTTCTTTCCATAGGACTGCTATCTACAGAGATGCCGCTCAAAACCACTACCAGACTTTGCAAGTCGCCCCGAATGCTACACCGGCCGAAATCAAAAAGTACGGTCACCTCCTCCTTCGTTAATTTTCAGTTGACTCCCATATACTGATTTAAACTCTTTAAAGATCCTTCTACGCTCTCAGTAAACTCCATCATCCCGATCACAACCCCTCTGACCCCTCCGCATCAAAACGCTTCGTAAAAATATCCGAAGCATGGGCTATCCTCGGCACTCCAGCCAAACGTCAAGCATATGATCGAGAACACCATTTAAATGCTCATGCACAAGGTCACGCGCATGGAACTGCTCATCATCATCCACAAGGTTCCTATTCATCTAGCGGTCCAGCAGGTGGTAGGCCCGCTAGCGGTTTGAGTAGACGACGGACACAGTTCCGAGGACCGCCACCTAGCTTTTATAGAAGTGGAGGATGGGGAGAGCATAGTGCGAAGAGGAGAGCTGCGCAGGACAATGGTGCGCCAGGAGCAGAGGCTCCGCCAAATACAGAGATGGGTGGTAGGATGGGGACGGGTCAGATGCCATGGGGCCGAGAAGGAGATATTCCTCACTTTGATAAAAGAGCACACACGCAAACACATGACAATGTGGATAGAAGGAGGCGACGTCGGATGAGTGAGCATTTCATACCAGCCGACAGGGAAAGGAGCACTTTCGCCAATTTCGTTATTCTTAGCGCAGTCATATCTTTGAGTGTCGCTATACCATCGTATATATACGAAAGGATAACAAGTGCAGGAAGACCAAAAAAGAAATCAGGCGCATAATATTGGCACAAAAATATAGACCATAGAATTATTATCTATCCTTTTAAGAACTCTTTTCGGTCATTTATATTACAGACACTCACCCCGCTGCAATGCTATACTGTGTGTGCCACAGAAAACGGTATCAGAATTACACCTCTATTCTACTATTGGTACGGGTAATTCCCAAATCTCGAACAATCCTGCTCTATGACTCGAATGTGAAGCTTGTGCCGATCTTGTGGGTAGCTTGGTCAAGCTTTTGGGTATCGAAAGAGGCACCAAGACCAAGAGTGGCACCAGGTCTGAGAACAACGTTGTAGGCAACAGCGGCAACACCACGGTCGTTAATCTTGACCTAAAATTTCTTTGCGTCAGTAAAAGTTTGGCGGGGTAAATGTGCACAAATTGCTTACCTTGGCGAAGGAGAGTGGGTCAAGTCTGTACTTGCTGGCAACCTCGAGACCGACAGAGTTGGTGTTCTTGGAGTCCCAAGTAGCCTTAGCACCAGCCTCAACTTGAGTGTTGACCTTGTGGTAGTATGAAGCGGAGAAAACGCTTAAGTTATCAGCGGCAGTTATGGCAGCACTGTAAGTGGGGGCACTGTAACCAACAGCGGCGGAGTAGCTGGTGATAGCTGCCTTTTGGACATCATAACCAGCGGTAGCACCAGCCAAGAAACCATCTTGTCCGATAACAGCGTCAACCGTGGCAGTTGGCCCCTTGAGGAGATCGAAGAATGCGCGTCCGTGGAAGTTTGGTTGCTTGAAGTGAAGGTTGACCTTGGCGCCCTTCTTTTGGGTGGTAGGAGCGAAAGAACCGAGAATCTCAGCCTTGAGACCCTTGGCGATGGAGTCATTGATCTCAATTTTGGTGTCGAGAGCGTTGAGGGTGTTCCATGTTTGGGTAAGAGTCAAGCCTGTACCATCGGTATACTGGATTAGTAACTGTGCACAACCGGGCTGTCTATAAATGACAAAACCATATGGACTACGAAAAGGGAAATGTTGTAAAGTAAATTGCTCAAAATATATACCAGTTGGCTTGTCTGTGAATTTGGCCTCCAACTGCACAAAAACTGTCCATCAGCGTTTGTCAAAAATCAATTCTTTCCCATTATGTTCGTACCAGACCACTTGTGGCATTGTCGTGGGTGCTCTTTCCAGTCACTTTGAATGCGACATTGTTTGGGGTATTCGACTTAACCTCGAGTGCGGCAGCAGTGAGGTGGTAGAAATCTTTGTTGAGCAACTGATCAATTAACATTGAGATTAGCTTCAAATATTTTGTAAACAAGCGCAAGTTGGGGAAATCTTACATCGTTGGACGCCTTGGCGATATCAGTGAATGCTGGGACAGACATGATTGTAGAATTGGATGAGCTGAATTGATTGAAGTTTTGAGAAGAAATTTGAGAAGTTGTACAAGTACGAAGTGAGGATGAAGTTGTGAGGACGTGGATTTTTGTTCCTAAAGAATTTCGAATCGTGAGGAATCAAGCGGCAGAAGTCGGACATGGAACGTGCATTTACTATTGGCCAAAATGCTCATGTGTCTCCTTCCATATGGACCCCCTGTAGTAATCAACAACCCATCCCATCTTTACCTACCTTGTATGTAAATAAATAACTTCGACAAAATGTTGAAATCTTACCCATTAACAACGCAATTTCATGTGCCTTCTGTCGAATCAAAATCACCATTTTTCATAAGTTTAAGTGACATCAATATTCCATCTTGGAATGAACTTATAATAAGATAATCCGGATGACATTATTTGTTTACATTCGCAAGATCATATCATTTCGCAACCTCTTATGGCATTGGGAAAACGAAGTTGGATGTGGTTTGTGAGATCAATTCGCGCTGTTTCTCACTGGCATCGAATTAACTAACCTTGAACGTTTGCAAGATCAATTGGCAGCTTGTCGCTGGCATGAGAAGGAATCTTGACTAATGCTTCATTGATACTAAAGAGAGCCAAGGCAATGTCAAGCCATAACAGCAGATTAATGAACCCAAGCACAAACGCCAACCGTCAAAGCATAAGATGAATTTCATGGAAAATCAACTATCTCTTTATCAATGGTTTCGCCCTTCTATCTAACTCATCAATCATTTTGTTAGCGGTAGCCAGGTCTGGAGTCCGAAAGATCCTCGATAAATAAGTGGTCATGAATTTTTCAACATTCCAATAGATACGACATTCTGAGAAGCAAATCTTCACATTACAATTACTCATCATACTTTTCGTTGTGAATGGCAATAGCTCTTCCGCTGGGGTCGGTCTGTTTGGACCAAGTTGGAGTCCATCGCATAACACTCTCTGCACAAGATGGTGGGAAGTGTTCATCGAACATTGTTCGGTACCAGTAGCTATTTTCTTCTGTCAGTATTCCAAATTTCATTATTAGAATTGAAAACTTACGCTTCCTTGGTATCTGGAATATCAGAACCCCATTCCGGTTTGGGGTTCTTCATCATCTCATCGGTAACGTGAAGCTCCGCGCTATCCTTGAGAGCATCGATCCATCCGTAACCGACACCATCACTGAATTGTTCCTTTTGTCTGTAAAGGATGTGTTTTGGAAGGTACGGTTTCTCGTTTGGATCATCTGATGTGTCAAAAGCCTTTCGGAGAATATATTTCTCAAGACGATCCTTGGTGATCATCTTCTCTTGTGGATCGATGTTCATGGATACTTCTAGGAATTCCTTGTCAAGGAAAGGAACACGAGCCTCCAATCCCCAAGCGGAGGTCGATTTGTTGGCTCTCAAGCAATCAGACAAATGTAAGTTCTTGATTCTGCGGACGGTTTCTTCGTGGAGAGCAGCCTTATCTGGTGCAGCGTGGAAGTAAAGGTAACCTCCGAAAATCTCGTCACTGCCTTCTCCACTCAATACCATCTTGACACCCATAGCCTTAATCTTTCTCGATAGAAGGAACATAGGAGTGGATGCACGAATGGTCGTTACATCATAGGTCTCCAAGTGGAAAATAACATCAGAGAGTGCGTTCAAACCATCATCAATGGTGAAAGTCATATCATGATGTTTAGTACCAAGGAACTTGGCAACTTCTTTAGCAGCCTTGGTATCAGGAGAGTTTGGTAGACCAATTGAGAAGGAGTTAAGTTGAGGAAGATAAGTGAGAGTCGACAATTTGTTCTCGTCATCAATACCAACAAGTCCTTCCCCTTGGTCCTCGTTTGCAGTTGGTGTCGCGGTTCCATTTCCGTCCTCAATTGCAGCTAGCGCAGCAGCTTTCAGGCGCAGAGACTCTCTTTGAGCGATGGCAGCAACCAAACTCGAGTCAAGGCCTCCAGACAACAGAACTCCGTAAGGCACTTCGGCCATGAGACGCTTACGAACAGACATCTCGAGTGTTTCTCTTAAAAGTTTATAATCAATGGGGGTTGATGGGACGTTGGTAGGATCCCACCAAGATGGCTCGAAATATCTGGTTGTCTTGTCGGTTTTCGAGTCATAGATGTGGCCTGGGGGAAAAGCAATGATTTTGTCGCAAACAGGGTGTAAACATTTCAACTCGGAAGCGAAGTATACAGCTCCTGGTGTTTTGCTCGACCATCCCTGGTAAAAACTGGTAATACCAATTGGGTCGCGTGCGGCAATCGTGCGATCTTGCTTCTTGTCATATAAAACAAACGAGAACATTCCGTCCAAATGTTTTGGCGCATCGATATCATATTCCATATACTAACAAAATATTCAGTCACGGTTCCAACTTTCCCTTTCGAATTCCTCACCAGTGGTATTATGACTTCGCAATCGGAGTGTGTCTTGAAGTGGTATTGGTTCTTGAGTCCTTTACGGATGAGTCTGTGGTTATAAATTTCGCCATTGACTGCGAGCACAAGAGTGTCGTCTGCGTTGGTAATTGGTTGCGCTCCACTGTCTAATCTATTGTGAGTTCATGGATTTGGGTTAGATTTCAGCGGTGAGAACTTACCAACGCCCACGATACTCAAACGCTCATGCGCAAGAACTACAGTCAATCGATCAGCTAAATCCCCTATAGGAGCAATTACCCAGGGCTCAACCTACTTGTGTTGTTGGAGATAACGTTTCCACCTAAGTATCATCAGTCTCGAGTCCAAATATCCCTTTCGCCAAAGATGACTCACTCCAATCTGGTCCACGATGACGAACTCTACATTTTACAATCAGTTCTCCGTTTCCGATTCCTCTCTTTATACCGGATTACTCACTGCTTCGCCATTCGCAAGGCCGTAGGCTTAAAAGCCTTAATATCTGGGTGACTATATAATTGTCAATTCTCATAATCCATCGCGGGGCCCCCACCATCATAAGAAATTTATTCCCAATTGTAGAGACTGTACATACCAATGACAAGCAAAAATGCCACACATCTTGAATTCGTATATGTAAATCCCTTTGATGTAAAAGATAGGTTTCTTGTTAAGAAGAGAAAGGAAGTTTTGTAGCAGACGAAAGGGCAGTGAGTAATAGTTTCAATATCAATAATTTTATGGTATGTGCATACTCCTTGGCTCCAAGTTACAAAATTACCTTAGCTCAAGGGCCGATAGTCGGATGTAGGCTGTGGCACCGATTCATTGGGGGGAAGGGTGAGTGCGCAAAGTGGCTTGAGTCCTGTTTTACTGATTAGCGATTCGCAGGAGCCAATAAAATTGTAGCATTTTCAATGCTCAATTGCTTTTTTAGCTGGTGAGTAAAAGCTGTATGTCGAGGTTCTGTAATATTGTGATATCTTTTGTTTTGGGACTGCATGCTTGGCGAAAGGATAAATGGGTATTCATCGGTTGATTGTGGGGGTGTTTCTTGCAGCGTTCTTGAGTACTGGGTATAGACCGCTCACATAGCTCCCTTTACAAGATGACTCAAAAATATAGAACAGGAAGTCAGGTCATGATATTACAAAACGCATTGTGTAAATTGCAAAGATCATTTGTCCATTTCCTTCACATGTCCCATTGAATAGGTACTGTAACTCATCTAGGGTACTCGGTAATTCTTTGACCAGACGGCTGCATCAAAAGTAAAGTCTTTCCTCTGCTTGGTACGCCCATTGATATCCCCTTATGATTTAAAATATTATGTACCCGATCAACGCCAATACTTCCCACCGAATAAAACCATCGCCCTTACTATCTCAAATGCAATTACTTTGCTTTTTTAAGGAGCAGGGTTGTCTTTTACAATGCGCTTGATCTTGTGCTCGTAGGCGGTCTTGTCCTTCTTGAAGAGATTGTAGGCGTCGGCTTGGGCGGGAGAATCGGGATTCGGGGTATCGAGGAGTTCTTGGATGCCGAGGAGGATCTGCTTGATGGTGATGGCGGGTTTCCAACCTTCTTCTTCGTTGAGGATTGAGAGACAGACTGTGCCAGAGGGGTAAACGTTGGGGTGGAAGAGAGGCGGCGTGAATTTGCCTGGTTGTTTGTTAGTTCTAGACCGAATTTTGAGTGTTAGAGGAAGATTCCATACACTTTGGAGGTTTGGTTGGGTATTCTGCAAATTGTTATTAGCGCAATGCACAACAATATACTATGTGTAGAAGTACATACCATCCGGGAAAATAACATTCAGTTTAAAAAGACCACCCTCCCATAATGTGCCGGCCTTGCCTGGAACGCCGCAGTCCCAAATCTTCATATCAATAGTGTTCGTAGCGGGGTTGCGGATGGGCTTTGCAGAGAACCCAAACGGATGATCCTTTCGCCATTGCTTGCTATAAATCCCATTAGTACCTATCCTCAATCTCCAAGCTGTGCAAAACCGTACCGTTCCTCCGCAAGGCGGTTAAGACAGAGCGTCATTTTGAAAATGAGGCTAAATTATTTCACAAATGCGCAACTCTGATTTGCAGAGTTATTTGATTTGTTGAAGAAAAAGCTTCGAAGCGCGAAAATAAATGCGGTTTTTGTACTTCTACCAGTTGCAGAAGAACAAGTTGCTATGGAGGCTCCCGATTCGTGAATGGATATCAAGCGTCGAGACAAGGCAAAAGAAAGAAGCACGATTGATTCACTAGCTTGGGTAACCTTACCCCCCTTGTCAACAAATGCCCGATGTGAGAATGTGACAGCCTCGGCCTAACACCTTTCTTGTCCTGTGATCTTCATACCCAAATACACGTCGCAAGAATTTTTTCGAATTTCAAATATAATTATTTAAAGATATAAAGGTTTGGGTCGTCGCTGAAGTTCGACTTATCTGGACAATACTGTTTCCGGCGCGGATCATACACACCCCGCACTTTCGAGATATTCCTTCCGGCTTGCAGAAAGAATACCCACCTTTGAAGATCCCAGCAGAAGGTTGTTGGAGCTTCCTGTAAGATATCAACCATGGAGTCGAAACCTGGTGATCTCGCGGGACTGGCAGAGTCTTCGACAAGAGCTACGGTTAACGAATCAAGTACAGCTTCTGAAACGCAAGCTGGGGACGCTGCTGCAGGGTGGGAGGATGTTCCAGATCCGGACGAGGATGATTTAGATGATTTAGATGGTACATGATTATATATCTGCTGCTAGTCATGGGAAGGTGATTCTAATTAATTCTTAGATATGCTCGATGAGTTCAACACTGCGAAACCAGAAACGAAAGCACCAGCCCCAGCCTCCATAACAGCAACAACCTCCGGTCCTGGCAGGCCATCCGCCGCGGACGATCCGCTTCTTGGCGGTGGTGAAGGACTATCTGACGATGATTTTGCACAGCAATTACAAGCTGGCATGGCCGAACTAATGGGAGAACTCGAGACATCGCCAGAAATGCAAGCACAGTTTGAGAGCATGTTGAAGGAGATGGGTGAACTTGGAGAGACAGGACCAGCGCCTCCACCACCATCTGCACCACAACCCGGGTCTTCGAAGAGCAAAGCAACTGCCGACCCGGCTGGTGAGGAATCGTTTCAGGAGACAATCAAGAAGACGATGGAAAGAATGCAAGCGTCGGGAGATCAGGCAACGGCTGCGGCTGCGGAGGATAATTCGGACGATCTACTCGCAGAGATGATGAAGGCTATGGCTGGTGGGGGAATGGATGGTGAGGGCAGCGAGGAGGATTTCTCAAAAATGCTACTGGGTATGATGGAGCAATTGACTAATAAGGAGATATTATTCGAGCCTATGAAGGAATTAGATGATAAATTCCCGGCGTGGTTGGAGAAGAACTCTGCCAGTACGCCTGCGGATGATCTGAAACGGTACAAGGAACAACAAGTTTTTGTGAGGGAGATTGTGGCTAGATTCGAGCAAAAGACGTATAAGGATGAGAATGCTGCGGATCGGGAGTATATTGTGGAGAGGATGCAAAAGGTATGTACTCGGTGTCATTCTATATCGCAGCGCGCTGCTGACTATTCTACAGATGCAAGCGGCAGGATCACCACCTGCGGATCTTGTTGGAGATATGGCTGCGGCCCAAGAAGCTTTCGGGGCACCAGAAGAAGGTTGCCCAACACAATGAAAGACCCATATCCCAAAAATCGTACCTTATGTGTATTAACAAATCAGTGATACCATGACCAATAATCCACATGTCAAACACCAAATAGTCTGATCCGTTTGCCATGTCAAATTCGACCCATGCCTTAGCCGTCCAAAACACCAACGCTAACAAAAGCTGCCCAATTCATTATAATCAATGTCATCTCAGCATGTACCAGTATGTACCATTATATACCATGGTCAGCTCATCTCCGTGTCCATCATCTCCTGATCTCCTTGCATATCCATAACTTGCTGCACTTGACTCAACACATTTGACTCCTGCTGTATGACATCCATGAAAATGGCATCGTAATCGCCATCGTCACTACCAAAATGTGTATCGGGCGAGGAAGCATTGACTTTTCGTTCAATATCCATAACAGTCATATCATGCTGGCTAAGAGAATGTTGAAAATCTCCTCGTGCCCAGGCAGCTGCTTCATTTTCATCGACTGGGCCAATTTCTTCGTCGAGTGTTGAGACATTCTCATATGCTTCATTCAGAGTTTGTCGCCGTTCAGCCTCGGTCATAGATGCTAATAAAGCCTCCAATTCTTCTTCCTCGTTTCTTGCCACTTCTTCGGCCATTGCCTCATCTAAAACCATCAGTTAACCCAATTCCCGCAAACCCATTCGTAAACTGGAATCCATATAGAATCTACGTACCAAGACTCAGATTTCCAGCACCGTAATCCATCTGCATATCCTGCTCATCCTGCCCGTCAACATCAACCGCCCAACCCTGCGCATCCCTAGCCTGTCTTTCCGCTCTCCTCCTTTGCTCTGCAATCCAAATTGTTCTCATTATCTCATCATCACCCCCTCTAGCCTTCCATCTCTTATCTTCTGAATCCTCTCTAACCCTCCTCAAGAACAACTTCCTGCGTGTCTCTCTCCCATCACCTTGCCCATGTAATAGCGGATTCGTCTTCGTAATCCTCTTTGAAAATGCTCCTTCCCGGTTCGGCGAATGTTTATTTGAATTTAAAGGAAAATTATCCGGACTAGAAGATTTAGAAGAACCAGACTGTTCAGGCGACATCATAAAATCCGTCTGATAATCCCCAACTGCGTGGGTCCTCGTTGGCAAATTTACAGAGCGGGGCTCCAGAGGCGACACGGGCGGCGAGGATCGTAGAGGTGATGAGGATAAGGGTGATGGGACATGAGGTGTATAATGGCGTAATTGCTTGTGTGCACTCACGGGTGTCTGCAACATACTGAAGATTTTCACGGATTGCTTTGTGGTTGTTGAAAAAATGGAAGTGATGATGCTCATTCATGCCAATTGATATAATAAGATAGAACGTGCCTGCGGGTTGGACGCGACCTGGCCCACGTAAATGGGACGTATGGCTGATTGTCCAATTAGGGGAAGGATTGGCGGAGATTAGATAAGCGAGTTTGTTCTAGAAGTTTGGTTGGTTTTTGTGGCACATCAGATTTGTGTTGGAATCATTGTTGTCACTATCGTACTTGCTTTCTCTGTTTCTCCAAGGCTGGTTTCAACACCATCTTTTTTTTAATGATTCACAGGAGATTTGGTGTCTAAATTGATTCAATTAATGATAATCTCCTGCTTCATTCTCTGATATTGAAGGAACTAGATATCTCAACCAACATCCAGGCATTTTGAAAGTTATTTGCTATTACCAATCGTCCTCCTGGTGGGCCTACGGAAAGACTCAACAGCTCAGCCCTGCTGAAAATGTCTCTCTAGTCCACCTGCTCAATACCGCTGCCCAGCTGTCTGAGCAAGACAATCATCCAACCTACCCTTGCAGCCAGGCCATAATGATGAACTCCTGTACCATAATTAGAATGGAAGTACCTAGACATTGAGCAATATTGATAATAAGAGCTCTTTGGTCAAGATTGGGTCGAGTGAGTTACTAGAGCGCTTGTGGGGGGCGAATGTGCTTGGCTTCTTGTGCGGATGAAGACATGATCCATATCTTTGTTCAAGAGTGTAGGACTTTGACGTAGCCTGCCAACATGGTGTCATCTTCTGGATCAGTACTTCATTCCTTCAGGATGTTGCGCACTCCATATGGAACGTTTGCCCACGCTTGGAAATATACAGTCCATTGCGCCTCGCGCGTTGGTTTGCCATGTTGGCTCAGGCCCAGAGATTTAGTAATTATCCAAACCTTCACACTTCTCGTCCTAAACATTGGGATATCTTGCCATACAGGAGGGTGATAGACGTTAGTATAGATACGACTAGTATATTATCTACGCTTTTCACATCAGCGATCTTAAGTATCTGCTAAGTTTCCTATCCTTATGGTCGGAAACAAAAGGATGATCGACTAAAGTCTGAAGCCGGTGGGGTATGAGATGGAAAGAGATACCAAATAAACTCTAACTTTTGAAGGTCACTTATCTATATCTTACACCCTTTTCGCTACTTGCATACGTTGATAAAGAAAGAGCTTTTCGGTTAAAATAGTCAACTAAGTGGCTTCTGTGTGTGTATACAAGTACAATAGGCGGAGAGAAGTTCTAGCTCAATATTGATCTTTAAAAAAAGGTTACTTTGGGTTTGCGAAAGGTTTTGTTGCATGTCTGAAAATTTCATCCCTATCCTTGTTCCCGTCCGAGGATAAGGATATAGCTTTTGAATTTCCTATCCTTGCTCACGTACGTCAGTTAATTTTCAGATATGCAACAAACAGGCACCCAATGCTATTATAGCAATTTTCTATAGGCTAGGGCTCTAATCTGCAACAGGAGGCTCCGACTGAAAATAGTGCATTTGTTGTAAGTGCAAATTAGCGGGCAACCGCATAATGGGTATCAGAACTAGAAAGTAGCTCTTATTGTCGCTGTTATGGGATCTTAGTTTTGTCTGCCAAGTGACACAGATTTAGGTATCGTGAGACATTCTCAAATAGAAACGGACATAACATTGGTCGGGTTTCTTCTTCCTACATTTCTCACAGGGCATCCAGGCACCACAAATTGCTATACCAAGCTTCACTTCCGTAACTTGGGGTTACTGAATCGACTTGCCAGATTCAGCTTAAGCAATACTTGCAATTGCATCGTGAGAAGGAGCTCGGAAAATGCCAGGGGCTAGTTGCATTATTGGTCTTAAATTTTATTAAATACGATACCTCCTATCTAGCTTTATTTCCTACTTCTAATTTTATTCGGTACCAATCGAGATCTATTTTCTAAAAGCATTTCTACCATGACCCAGCCGGGTGGAACCTTGGTATCTTGACCTCTCACTGCTTGATAGCATAAGTTCTTCGATACACATCGTCTACACTCTCCAAGTAGTATGTTCCAGGTGCCAAGGAGGCTACATCACCAACAGGTTTGAAATCCTTGGATCCATATGCATTCTTCCTAAAAGTACAAGCCTTTTGTTATGTTAGAGTATATTCTAGATATATCACACTCTCAGAACTCACCTCTTCGTACTCCTCGGGTGTCGCGATATGTCGTTGCTTCAGACGATCCATCAAATCAATTTTTTGGACTAAGTTGGTAAGATCGCCGGTAATCTTTAGACCAAAGAGAGAGCTAGCAATGCCACTTCCGAACTGAATCGTGGATTTAGGTCAGTATAGTATCTTGGGCGTGGTCAAAAAACAAGATTTCAGTCACTCACGCCGAATAATCCGATGGTTTTACCCTCCGCTGCTGTAAGATCAATATTGCTAATCAAGCTAATGAGAGAGCAATATAAACTGCCTGTGTACATATTGCCGCATAAAGAAGGCGCGGCAATACATGGCTCAACCCGCTTTTTGAATTCATCTTTCGTGATAGCCACAAGGGTTTTCTCTAGCGTCTTGTCTTTCAAGGATTCTGAATAGCTCAACTTGCGGAGTTCACCAGGAATCCCTTCCCAATCAGCATCTTCGGTCGATATTAGACAGTCGTTGTACTTAAGTCGGCCATAAGATTTGGAAACTAATTTGCAGTTCGGGGTATGGAACGCCATATAATCGAAGAGGTCAAGAACCCTCTTGGGCATACTCTTAGAATTATCTCCATTGAGTTTGTTTCTAGCCTCAATACGCTCAAGCAGGTTCTTATGACATGAATCCAGTGCGCCGATATAACAGCCAATAGATTCATGGCCATTCACGATAGGAAACTCGACATTAGTATCCGGCTTATAGAAATCATAAGCATGAGTCATATAGACGCCTTTCAAATCTGGATCCAGTGAT